>ML682040.1:10422699-10643633 GCA_007922195.1 Podocnemis expansa | reverse complement strand
CAACACCTCACTCTGCACCCCTGCATTTCCCCACAACTCCCCAATTAGTAACAGGGTTACCCCAACTTAATGAGCTCCCCAGCCCCAGCCGCAGGCCAGGCACTGCCGGGCGCGGAGCGGCGGCTCGGCAGCGAGTGTCCCGGCGGGCAGGGGAAAGCGCGGCCGGGTCCCCGCAGCCTGGGGCGGCACGTACCTGGGCTGGGGGCGCTGCACGGGCGAGCCCCGGGCGGGCTGTGCGCGGCTGCGGAGCGGCGCGGATCCCGGCAGGGCAGGGCAGGGCGGAGCCCGGCGCCGGCTCCTCCGCCCCCAGCGCGTGGGTTTGTTTACAGACCCCCCCAAAGCCGCAGCCGGCTGATTTGGGGGCGGCCCCTCCCGCCAGCCGGGCAGGCACAATGCGGCAGGGCGCCGCAGAGCCCCAGACCGCACCTGGCAGGAGAAACAGGCGAGCGGCACACAGCCCTCAGCAAACCACCTGGGCAACTTTGCTCACACGTCTGCGGCAGCAGAGGTCCTAAGCAAGCCTGCTACGCCCATCAAAGGCTCATTTACCTGCTCAGCTACTGATGTGGGCTATCCCATCATGTGCCAGAAATGCCCCAGCAGCGTATATGTTGGACAAACAGAGCCTTCCCAGGTACCAAAGCCTGGGAAGGAGCATAGGGAAGTATGAAAAGGAGGACACATGGAGAAAAGGGTTACCAGCAGATCAAGGGATGTGATCATTCCCCTCTATTTGGCACTGGTGAGGCCACAGCTAGAATACTGTGTTCAGTTTTGGGCTCCCCACTACAAAAAGGACAGGGACGTTCTCGAGAGAGTTCAGAGGAGGGCAACCAAAATGATCAAAGGGCTGGAGCACAAGCCCTATGAGGAAAGACTGGAAGCATTAGGCTTATTTAGTCTGCAGAAGAGAAGATTGAGGGTGGATTTGATAGCAACCTTCAACTACTTGAAGGGATGCTCTAAGGAAGATGGAGCTCAACTGTTCTCGGTAATAACAGAGGACAGAATGAGGAGCAATGGTCTCAAGCTACGGTTAGGGAGGTCGAGGCTGGATATTGGAAAAATCTTTTTTACTAGGCGAGTGGTGAAGCATCGGAATGAGCTGCCAAGGGAGGTGGTGGAGTCTCCATCTTTGGAGGTGTTTAAGGCCCGGCTGGACAAAACTGTCTTGGCCCATTGCGACAGGTAATTTGACTTCAACCTTCCCAGGGTTTGAACCTTAATAACTGCTCTGATTTGCTGTTACCGTCTGACCTGATCCCATGCTTTATACTCCCTTGCATTTATTTTCATTCCAGTCTGTAAGTTCCCCCATCATCAAAGCATCTGACAAAGTGGGACTTTTCTCCCACAAAAGCTCATCCAAAAAAATCTGTTAGTCATTAAGTGCCACAGGACCTCTTGTTTTTTATTTACTTGCAGCCAGCCACATTAGGAACTCTACCATGTGAATAACAAACTTCTTTTCCACTCCCCAAAACTCCAGATCCTGGTGCTTTTTTGCTCAACAGCACCTTGAAAACACAGCTCTGATTTCTGGCCGAATCAGATAATGTTGAAATTTGGCCCCTAACTAGGGCTACCAGATACCAAAGCCAGGAAAGCAACACAGGGAAGTACGAAAAGGAGGACATTGGAGGACACATGGAGAACCTGTAGTATTAATGTAATAGTCTTCTGTTTTTAGGGGCCCCTGGAATGCTTCCCCTTAAAAATAAGCGTGTTGCAGGTCATTCCAGCATACTTTAACCCTATAAGTAAAAAGCCAGACAAAATCATGAATTTTAAAATGCCTGCCAGACCAAGGACGTGAAGGTAAAAAGAGGGCATGTACTCCTTTTGCCTGACATCCGGTAATCCTACCCCTAACCCAGAAACTGCCTCAAAGTAGAGAACGAGTCCTGTGTGTACTATTCGACCAAACAAATCTGGATCCTAGCATATTCTGGTGCAAAAAAAAAAAAAAAGGTGCAAATACAACTGACAGCTGCATCCCTGATTTTTGGTTACCTACCTTGCTCTGCTTCTTAAATTTACAGAGCTTTTCCTGGGTCTATCAGAATAATTTGGATCCCAGCTTAAAAACTCACTGGATCCAGAGCAGATTGGAGTTTCTGAGGTGCTGTTTTATTAAGGTGCATTACAATTTGTCAGTTTGGTGTGGCTGGATTTATTACATATGTATGCATTGGAATTTGAGTGCTGGGGACCAAAAACTACCAAAATCCAGATTTTACCTTTCTCTTCTTATTTTAGAATAATATCGAGCATCACATGGATAATGAAAACATTACTGGGCATTGATTTACAGTTCAACCTGCTGATTTAGTAATGTGGGAAATAAAGCACTTCATTTGCAGTGATGAGGGTGCAGAGTGCAAAGTAATGATGCTTATAGGTCATGCAGTATATAAAACATACATTAACATAAATGTGATCAGAATATCATTTTGAGTATGATTACATTTTGTTGTGACCGTCAGTAGTTACATAACTGCCACCCTTAAGAACACACATAGTCCACAAAGAGACAGATCCTATCCACACACATTATATACATACTCTCGCTCACACACATACAGACACTCTATTCTCGCACAGATTACACAAATCCAGATTACACAAATTCTTTTTAAGGCAATACAAATGTTTTCCTCCTGTGGAAAGTATATACTCTACCTACTTGCAGTGCTGAGCATTTGGGATGTGTGTGATTTTTCTCACCCCTGAAATTTTTCTTCTTCTTAAGATAACTTTATTCATACCAGTATAAGCCTCTTTATATTGATATAATTGGATCCATGCTATAATATGGTACAGCTGTAGAGGCTGGACAAGGCCTTAGATATTCCTGAGCTCAGCACTTAACTTCTAGGCACCTAAACCCATCGAACTTAGGCCCAGCATATCTGTAACTACAAAGTTGTCGTAAGGTGTGTCGACAGCGATTAGCTGCCATAACAACATCATCTGAGCACGTCCAGGCAGTGCTTCTTGTGTCAGCAAAGCACATCCACAGCCGCATTGACAGTGAGAGCATTGCATCGTGGTAACCAACCCACTGGGCCACTTGCCACCCTCTTCAGGGCCATCCTTAGGGATGGGCGAGTGGGGTTACTGCTTCAGGCTCTGCAGTTGGGTGGACCCTGTGCTGGCCCCTGTGGACCCCATGTGCCTTCAGTGGTGGGGGGATGCCATGCTTCAGCAGCACTTCCAACCTCACCCCTGGAGCAGAGCAATGCACCGACTCACCCCCAGAGGTGGACCAGGTGACCCAGGGGTGGAGTGGGAGCATGGAGCATGGCCTCTGGCCCAGGATGTGCCTGGCAGGGCCCCCACAGGCTGATTAGTCTTGGCCCTCTCCCACCACTGCAGATAGCTCTGACCATCTATCACCTTCTGCCTCTAGGGAGTTCTGGGAACAGATCACGATTGCATCATGAGGACGTGCTTGCCATCTCTCCATCCCATCGTTCAGGGGCTTCCTGCTTTATTTCATGCTCTTTTTCCACTACACCCATAAATGATGTGCCTGCACTCTCTTGCTGACAGCCTGGAGTCTGAGCTGCTGACCAGTCTGGGTGATGAGCGTTATGAACACAACATGGCTACTCTTGCAGTATTTCATGAGCTGCAAAACAGAGTGAACCAGTGATCCCTGCCCTGTTGTCTGCCATGGAAACAAATAATTCAGGGTTGCCACTGGCATTCACAGAATAGTTTGCCACAGTGGACTTTTGGTACTGAGTGTGACCTGTCCATGCCTGGGGCAGTCACCTGAAAATGCCAAAGTCAGGGCAGACTGCAAAGGAAGAGCAGCTATGTCTGCACCTAAAACTTTAGTTCACACTTGCTTAATCCAAATTAACTAGTTCAAAGTTAGTTTGAACTAACTGTCTTTTTTTAGCTGAACATTTTCTAGTTCAAACTAACTTTATAGTTCATTCAAACTAAAAGTTACTTTGAACTAATAACAACGCAGTTAGTTTGAGCTAACCGCTAGTTCAAATTTATTTAGTTCGAACTAGCTTGACTACATCATGCTAGTTCAAACTAAATTTTGAAATAAGTTCAAACTAAGCAGTTAGCTCAGACTAAACCAGCCAAACTAACTTGTTTGAACTAAGCTTTGCTTAGCTTGAACTAAAAACTTCAAAGCCTAGTATAGCCAGGTCTCAAATTAGTCTGGATTAAGCCTCCTTAATTTGAACTAATTTTTTAGTGTAGATATAGCCTCTGAGCAATAGTGGATGACACTGAAGACAGACTTTCCAACCAGCTGCAAACAGTGCTTCTGATTCCCTACACTGGTTATAATAAAAGGAAAAAAACAAACTATAAGTGAAATGTTAAATGACTAAAGCAATCAGACACATACAAATGATTTAAAAGTCCATACGTATCAGGTTTGCTGTAGAATTGCGGAGTTTGTAGGCTTGTATAGTCCTTCTGGTGTACATCCAGTATTGGATGGTTCTCTGTTCTTTGTTTTACAGCTTCAGTTGATTGTAAATGAGTTGATCCAGAGGTAAGTAAAAGCTGAGGACTAAAGACTAAATAGACGTGGTGCAGCTGCCCTTTATGTCCTTTAGCCTTTGCCATGCTGCTTGAGGAGATTCCCAGAAATAAGATGGAGTCCATGGTCACATGAGTAAGTCCTGGTGATTTTTCCTTGGAATCTTTTCCTGGGCTTACTGTACCTCTGAGTTCCCCTAATGGGTCAGAAAGCAGCTAATGCTGCAGCCCTTCAGTTCTGGGTGTTGTCCAGAAACACAGCACAAGCTGAAATACAGATGTATCAAACGTATCTCTAACTTTCAATACAAATATGACAGGCACATAAACATACTTAGCAAATTATAACCTTTCTAAGGGTTCTTAATATGGCCTATCTCATATGAAGGGATTTAATTTTGAAATCTTGATGTTAAATAACATCATAAATGGTCCTCCTAATCCAGCCAGCACCACATGGCAATTGGAAAACAAGCACTGAGTGGTAGGGTCACATCATGATGCATACGTGTGATGTTGAGCAGTGGCCGCAGAGCTTTCAGATTAAAAATCCATCTTCCTGGCACTTTTGCAGGTCACGACACACTTGGTAGCATATTGCGACCCTACAGCACACACCAGCCCACCTTCCTCAGGCCAAATCCAGCCATTTCCCTGGCTCTCCATGGCACACATACCATTGCGTGGTGACACAGTAGTGTGTCCCAACACGGTGGCTGAGAATCACTGTCCTATAGCAGGGGGAGAAACAAGGCAGCTCTGCCAAGGAACTTTTGGCAAAACATTGCAGAATACCCATAGGAAAGTTTCCTTGAATCTCTATGGAGCATTCCCAGAAAATCCCCATGTACATTAGGCAATTTTTCTGCCATGGCCTCACTGTGTAGATGGAAAGACTCTGTTGCTAATTTCTGTCCCTTATCCCTCCCGTATCTTATAACAAAGTACATGAAAGCTCAATCTCCTCTCAATGTGTAGTATCAAAGCAAAATGAGCACTTACCGGAGCTCCCCTCTAGCCAGGCCACTCTGGAGTAGAAAAGACATCCTGACTTGCCATGACATCACATTATCCTGGTGTGAGCTTTGCACAGTTCTCCAGTTTAATTTCCTTGTTCTTCATGTCATCATCAGGGTTGAGTTTGCTGGCCACTGTCCGCCAGTCCCTTTCAAGTATCAGTGAGGTTCTTGGTGAAGAGATGGGGTTGCCACCAAGGAGGGCATGCAGCTCCTTATGGAAGTGGCATGTCTTCAGCTCTGCACCAAAGGAAGAGTTGGGTTAACTTGTCCTACTGTATGACTGGCTCAGCTCCTTGACCTTAGCACAACACTACTGCATGTCCCTTTTGTGCCCCTTCTCCTGCAGGCCAATTCCAGTCCCTGCACTAACAGTTGATGGGGACACTGTTTACATGGATGCATTAGTTGCTATTACAGCAAGAAATAAAGCCACCTGAACTCTCTCCTGTCTGTTAGTGAGTCGCACATTGTGTGAGTCACACCTACAGCTGACTGCAGAATCTCTGCTTGGATTCCCTCTTTATCTGGATGTAAATCCATTAATCTAAGATGGATTTACACCACTTGGCACTACAGAGCAGAGATGATCCTTTTCTCATTTACACTACAGCAAGTCCATTGAAGTTACTTTGGTTGGTTGGTTGGTCTTTTGCATTGGTGTGTAAACATGCCTACAAACAAACTTGCACTGAAATAAATACATTGATTTTAATTCACATGGTTTGTTATTTCAGTGCACTTGGATACTTCTATTTTGAAATAATAAAAGCCTTCTATTTCTCCTTTGTTTACAATGAGAAAATTAACAAACCACTTTGACCTGAGCGCCTTTCACTCATTAGAGAATTCATCCTCCCAACATGGCAGTGAGGTAGGGAATTATTTATTACATTTGTTTCTCTTCCTGTGAGAAAACATTAGCTTAACCCACTTAAGGTTAAGTGATTTATGGTATTTCTACCAGCAGTAAAAGAACCATGCCACCACAGCTGGTGAGGCTATAAAATTTCAGTGTAGATATTGGCATGCTGACTGAAGCCTGGGGTCTGACACCCTACAAGAGGGGAAGGTTTCAGAAACCAATCTCCAGTCAAAGCCCAAAACTCGATGCAACCATCTTTACCCCACAGCTCAAGGTCCAGGCACCTGAGTCAGCTGACCTGAGCTCCGAGCCTTGATGCCACGGTTTTGTTTTGTTTTATCATACTGCAGACATATACATACAGGGGAAAGGGCAGAGAAGAAATCCAAGACAAAACTTAGATCTCTTGGTTCCCAATCTAATACCTCAGCCACATAATCAGCCTTCCTCCTTTTGAGGGTTGTCGTTAAATTATAGGTATTGAGACGAAACTCCCTATCGTGCTTGTGCCTGAGAATATCTCCTCAAATCAGTCCCATGAGTCAGCACAGCAACAATATACTGCATCTCCACTTGTGTCTCAGTGCAAACACACACCTGGGCCGTCTACTGCTTTATCACAGAAAAGGAAGACAAATATACAGACACTGAGGTCATTGTATATTCCTTAAGGGTGGGGTATATTTTCCCTTTATTCTGAAAACAACCTACAGTGGCTTATAGTAAAGAAGGATGGATGGCAAATGACTGAGATATGAAATTCTTTGACTTAGGTTGCACTGGGCTTAAAATATGTCATGAAGCAGAATAGGCCTGAAGTAGGGAGTCTGAACTGCCAGCAGAAAATACATCCTGGGAAGGAAGTGAAAAATGCAGTGACCATTGTTTCACAGTCTAATGATGAGTTAATTACAGAGTGTGTGGAAAATTTGCCTTACCTTATGACACTGAATTCTTGGTTATAATAAAAATATTTGGCTATATTGTGTCATGTGTTTAAAAGCTGAGAACACAATTGTCCAGTGAGAGGAATCGCATGCTGAAAAAAGTTTCTCTTCTCAGTAGCTGCCACTGGGGGGAAGCAAAGCATCTCGTATAAGAGTGGTAGTTGAGGAAAATCCTCTGTATATTTCCTTTTTCCATCCCACAATAGGTCTATGCTTGTTTTTCTGCACTTCCCTCGCTTTTTCTTCATTACTCTTTTATCATCTTCCTTTCCACTTTTTCATCTCTCTCTCTCTATTAGCATTATTTAGGTGGTGATAGCCCTATTAAGAACTATGATCAAGTACTAGCTGCAACCCATCAAAAATGATGGCGGGAAATCAAAAGGGAATTCATGAAATACTTATTTTAATTGATTAATAGCTCTTTAATCACAACATTTTTTGCAGAAGTTCTATGGTCAGCTAACATATTTCCTTGGTAGTTCATATCCTTCACATAAACTTTCAGATTTTCATGATTTCTTCCCCAAGTGAGTGCCAGATAAAAAGGCTAAGGGAGAAAAATGTTGTTTGTTTTTTTGTTACCATAGCAGCATACGTAACATTGTGACATGTTACATTTCACATCAGGAATGCACATTGCAAATTGTGACATGCTACATTTCACATCATGAACGCATACTGCAAATTAGGAGGTTTAATGAGAGTTTCATTGTGCTAGACTCTGCAATGAATCATAGAATCATAGAACCATAGGACCATAAGGTTGGAAGGGACCTCATAAGGTCACCTAGTCCAACCCCCTGCCAAAAAAAGTAGGACCACTCCCACTAAATTATCCCAGCCAGAGTTTTATCCAGCCAGGCCTTAAACATCTCTGAAGATGGAGATTCCACCACCTCCCTAGGTAGCCCATTCCAATGCTTTACCACCCTCCTAGTAAGAAAGTTTTTCCTCATATCCAGCCTTGACCTCCCCAGCTGCAATTTGAAACCATTGCTCCTTGTTCTATCCTCTGTTGTTATTGAGAACAGCTGAGCTCCATCCTCCTTGGAGCATCCCTTCAAGTAGTTGAAGGTTGCTATCAAATCCCCCCTCAGTCTTCCCTTCTGGAGGCTAAATAAGCCTAGTTCCTTCAGTCTTTCTTCATAGGGCTTGTGCTCCAGCCCCTTGATCATTTTTGTTGCCTTCCGCTGGACTCTTTCTAATTTGTCCATGTCCTTTTTGTAGTGGGGAGCCCAAAACTGGACACAGTATTCCAGGTGCAGCCTCACCAGTGCTGAATAGAGGGGAATGATCACATCCCTCAATCTGCTGGCAATGCCTCTGCTGATGCAGCCCCATATGCCATTGGCCTTTTTGGCAGCAAGAGCACACTGCTGACTCATATCCAGCTTCCCATCCACCAGGACCACCAGGTCCTTTTCTACGGTGCTGCTACTTAGCTGATCGCTCCCCAGCCTGTAGCAGTGCCTGGGTTTTTTTCCGTCCCAAGTGCAGGACTTTGCACTTGTCCTTGCTGAACTTCAGCAAATACTAAAGAAGTACTAAAGAAGACAGATCTGTCCCTGAGATCCCCTAGTGGAAAAGAGAAAAACAAGTTGGAAGCTCAGGTAACTAAAATGAACATTGTAGCCGCTGCACTCTTGCCATCTGCTTATTCTCCTCTTTTGCTGCCTTTTATTTCTTTTTCACTACTCCCCCTCTTTCCGTTTCCATTATTTTCATGCAAACAACATTTTTTATTTTATTTTATTTTATTCTCAACACCTTTCTTCTTCTTTTCTTTGTTTGTCTGCTCAGTTCTTAGCCCTTGATGTGTCTCTTTCCTCCTCTGAGCACTAGACAGGGACTAGTTTCAGCCAGCAGCTGTGGGGGAGGAAGATGAAATTTTAAAGATTTCTTTTAGATCTTAAGACAAAAGGAGGCAGTGGATCAATAGTGCTATATAGGCACGCAGCACTGGTTATTGAAATGTAAGCATATATACATCCATTTGAGAGCATTCAGCCACATTTCCTTCCGACCCTGCTCTGCTCTCATGAATAATGGAAGGAAGAAGACAATTTTTGTGAGCCTTGATGAGTCCAAATAAGGGACCACAGTTTCATTGCTGTCTTGTATTTACTTGGAAAAAATTAAAGCTGAACCAAGACGTTTTGTGGATTTTTTTTAAGGATTATGAGGTGGTCTGGGACTGAATAAATTGCTAGATAATTTATTAGATGGTTAGATAAACCTCATAGATTTCAAAAGGGACTGGTACTTACACACACCACACACACAAACTTGTGCAGTGGCTACACTAAAACTTATAATTTTGTTAATTTGTAGGTTTTAAAACATAACTAAAAGTTCAGGTGTAGAAATATCCAGAGGGAGAAACAGAATGTTCTACCCAGCCCTAACTATCAACTCTCATACAATATCAAGCGCTCAAAAACACACTCTGTCCAAGTCTTTATTGGCCATTAGTCCAATTTTCTTTTGTGTTCTCTGTGATGCTCGCTCTGCATGGGACTAATGCCATGAAAAATTCCATGAAGCCAACCTGTTATCCTCCTTCAAATCCCTGCTTAGAACTCATCTCCATTGTGATGTCACAAAATGCTCAATGATGTTTCGGTGACTGGTGTGACTGTGGCTAACATTACATGTGATCATTTCAGTCGTAGCTTGCCTGCCCTACACACACCCCATTTTGTTGTATCCATCGGTCATCACTCATCATATGCTCAGCTGTAAGCCCTTTTGGACAAAGACTGAGTCTTTCTGTTCTGTGTTTAGTGTACCTAGCTCAATGACCCCTCAGTCCCAGAGAAGTGTCATCATTATCTGCCTCATTGTTTCCTTGTGTTTTTCTGTATCCACCAGGTAGTCTTCATAGAACTTTTCATGCTGTTAGCCTCATGCATAGTGGGCATCATGAAGAGGCTCGCATGGTCATTTAGTAGCATATTCACTTACAGTGGCTCAGCTGCACTGTAATGCTCTACATGAAGACAAACCCTTAGATTGTAAACTCATGGATGTACAAACCATCTTTCTATTACGTATCTGTACAGCACCAGCACAATGGTATCCTGCTCAGTGACTGGGCTCCAATATACTACTACTATAATAATAATACCTGACATTTGGGAGTTGATTATATTTCTAACTCAATTGAAGAAACAAATTGATAGAGGCAGACAAGTACCCAGAAGTCAACTACTACAGGAGAGTGCCAAGAAAGGAAACAATAGAACAGCACTGGTCATCAACTACAACCCTCAAGTCAAACCTCTGTAGTACATCATCAAGGATCTACAGCCTATCCTACAAGGTGATCCCCTCACTCTCTCAAGCCTTGGAAGGCAGACCTCTTCTCTCTTGCAGACAGGCCTCCAATCTTAAACAAATACTCACCAGTAACTACAGACCACGCAACACAACCATTAAAGAAGGTGCATACCCCTGCAAAAAACCTCATTGCTACTTTGCCCACATCTCTGCACAAAAGACACCATCATAGGACCTAATCAAACCAGCTGCTCCATCAAGGACTCATTCACCTGCTCATCCACCAATGTGACTTATCCCATCATGTGCCAGCAATGCCCCCTCTGCCTTATACTTTGGACAAACTGGACTGTGTGTGCACAAAACAATAAATGGATACAAATCTGACATCAGAAATAACAACATTCAAAATCCAGTAGGAGAACACTTCAACTTACCTGCTCACTCCATTGACAATATGCTAATTGCCATACTTTAGCAAATAGATTCAAAATCAAAGCTTCAAAGGGGAACTGCAGAGTTGGAATTCATATGCAGATTTGATACCATTGCCCTAGTGCAAATAGGAATTTTGGTTGGTTTTCTTGTTACAGCAGGTGATTTTGCCTTCTTTTTACCTCCAGTCCATCTAATATGCTGTTCAACACTATTTGAATCTAAACAACTGCTTTGGTTTGCTGTAACAGTGTGACCTGATCCTATGACTTACATTTTCCTGCATTTATTCCCCCCCACCCATTCTGTAACTTCTCCATCTTCAAGCATCTGACAAAGTGGGATTTTCTCCCATGAAAGTTCATGTGATAAATAAATTTGTGTCTTTAAAAGTGCCACAAGACTCCTTGTTTGTTTTGCGGAACTAGACCAACTTGGCTACCCCTTTGGAACTTGTTGATTGTACACTGTTCCTGAAAGTGTTCTCTAGAGGTATGCATTTTCTATAGCCATTTACACAGTCACAGAGCAGATGTAAAAACCTACCAGATCAGAATGGTAGCATTTGATACCCACTCTGCACTCACTTTGAACAAAGGAATCTAGGAATTGCCAAACCTAGCAGTTGCCATATTGGATCAAACCCAAAGTTATTGTAGTTCAGTATCCTTTCTCCAACAGTGGCTTCAAAGAAACACATGAGAATTGTAAAGAAAATAACTATGGGATAATCTGCCACTCTACATTAGGAATCACCCTGCTCTTTAATAGTTAGAAACTGGCTTAAGTCTTCAAGTGGTTACTAGTGTAAATGACTGCATATAATGCAGGGCAATAGAGAATCAGACCCAAAATTTGACAGTTGTCTAAATGTGCATCAAGGATTCTGATATAGAGCATCTTTAGCTATGTTCTTTGGTCACATGAGATGCATGGAAGGTTTCTGTGGCTATGTCTGCACTGAAAATTTAGTTTGAATTAAGGAGGCTTAGTCTGAACTAAGGAAAGCTTAGTTTGAACTTGTTAAATCTGCCTTATTAGTTGAACTTATTAGTTCAAACAAACCCAATGGAGCCGCATTAATTCAAACTAAAGGCAGTTTGACCTTCTTCCTCCCAGGGTGCCTTCCTCTTTTTATGGATTGCGGGGGGCATGGCCCTTCTTGGGTGCAATGTTGCCACACTTCCCATGCCCCCACCCCCGCAAGCCGAACTAGCAAGTCCTGTCCATGGACATGCTAGTTTGATTTAGGTTTCTAGTGTGGAGATGCTAATTCAAACTACGTTTGTTTGAATTAATCACAATTAATTAATTTGAACTTAGTTCAAACTAGCATTCTTAAGTGTAGACATAGCTACTATGATCCCCAAAGCACCTAGATTTTCCTGGATACAGTGTATAAATCTTTGGAAAAGGGTCAATTACTTTATTACTAATTTGTTATATGCACAAACAGCATGTTTGGTGCTGTAAAAGACAAAAATATATAATTCACAGCTTTGAAGAATTTCATGCATTCAACTCAGAGGGTGTCCAAGAAGAAAATCAATCTGACTCTGCTGCTTCTTTCTCAGAAAACATCTCCACTGTAATATAGTTCCATGCTATAAAGAGACTGCTATGGAGTTGAAAACAGACTCCTTTGCAACAATACAGGATTCACTAGCATTGCAGAAGAGCTCTAAAAGCAGTCTTGTGACTTTTATTGAGCAGCTATGAATATGTCTAGAATATGATGAGGCCAGCAAAGAGCTTTAAGTGCTGTATCATCAGCACCAGGCCTGATGTTGGACAGCATCTATTTAATTTAAACTCATACCAAAAATGGATTCCTCCAACTTCTAGTGAAATGAAATTGTTCTGTTCAGGGTTAATTTGTTTAGCTGCAAGCTCTGAATATCTTTCCTCTACTGTCTAGAGGCCTAGAACAGTATATTGTTTTTGAGTATTACTAGCTCTGTAAAAACTATAAAGTGGTACTTCATTGCTACTAGACACTGGAGATCTTCCTCTAGCTCATACAGGAATGTAGTTTGTTTTAGATTCATCTTAGAGCTCAATAGATCAGTGGTTCCCAACCTCTTCTCTGCTGTGGCCCATCTTTATGCCTCTAATTACTTTGAGGCACATCACCCTATCGTCTCCAAATGAACTCATGAATATTCATAAGCCAATTCAGAACTCTGAGTAGTTTTTCAAGAAATCCCATGGCACACTTGCTCAGACCTGAGGCCACACCTTTGTGCCACAGCATACTGGTTGGGAAACACTGCAATAGATTGTTAAAAGCCGTATTCTGATCTCCCAATCCTTGTTGCGTAACATCTTCAGTCCAATCCTGCAAACACATAAGAAAAATTTTTTTTACTACTGTCAGCAGTCCCATGGAGAATAGGGTCAAGAGGCATCTGATCCTACAACTCCACCGGGGCACGGCAGCAGCTCTTGGTAATCCAATAGCTTACTCATGGTAGTATTAAAAAAATGCAAGCATATGTTTTCAGAACTGAGGTTTTATACTAGAAACAGAGCCAGTGACTTTTTTGGGAATCTCTAGTTTTTTATCCAGCTTACAGCTTCATTAATGTAATTAAAAGAACTATTTATCATTTGAGTATAAGACTTTTGGCTTATGTACATCAGTCTTCTGCTCATGTAACCTCACTGACTTCAAAGGAGTTACTGTCATCGCAGTAAATCAAAAGTAAGATTGGAGTCAGCCCAAGTTGTTTCCATAGGGCTTGGCTGTATGTTGTTCCCAAGTCTGTATTATAGTCTTGGAGTTCTTTGGAATCACCACAGAATATTAAGTTATACAATTGAAGTAATTCCTTTCATGTGGGTGATGGCACAATTTGTATTTAATCTTGCCACAGCTGACTGCCAACTTCATCTATGTGTTGATTTAACTTCCTCAGTGATGACGGAGGTAATTTAATATCAGTGACAACAAAACTCCATACAGCATATGATCTTCATAGCATCAACAGGCATTATCACCCAACACCTATGCAAGAGGACATACCCTAAATCTTTGTACTATATTCTACATGATATTAATATTGAATTTCATTGCGTGACTCAAATTGGGCAGTTAAAGAAGTAAGTCTGGATCAGTCCATCCACTCTAATAACATGTGAATGTTAGCTCATCAGTAATTTTTAGCTAAAATGTTATTTAATGGAAAATGCCATTTCCACCAAACTTATATTTTCTTGTAGCAAATATCAATGTTGCTGAAATGTTTCACTTTTCCATTGGGAAAATCTAATTGAAATATTTAATTTCAGAGCATGTCATCCCCAAATCAAAATATTTTGGTTTGTTAAGCTGAAAAGGGAACATTTCAGTTTAGCTTGACATTAATCTGTGACTGCCTAAACTGCTGCAATGACTCACCTGCAATGTAGTTTGAGTAGTGCTATGCCCTCAATCTCTTCTCTGGGCTGGGCTCTGTGCCTAGACCAGGCGTGGTCAAACTGCGGCTCAGGAGCCACATGTGGCTCTTGAATGAAAAATTGTGGCTCCTGGAAGAACGTCAGCAAATCAATTTAGTAGGTAAAAGTATATGGCTATACACCTCAGTGCAGCTCCTGAAGGAATCAACTTGTGTGACTCTTGAGTTCCATACGTCTGGCCACCCCTGACCTAGACTATATCTCCCAAGATGTATATAGTTTCTTTTCTGGTTAAACAATTGTGGTGCATTGTGGGAGTTCCAAGATCATGATGCGCCATGGGTAATGTAGTCTGGCTGGGGTAGGTATAATGCATCCAAACTATATCGCCCATATCCACCTCATATTTCCAAGTTCAAATATTTCAGAATTTGCTTATACTTTTCATCTCTATTCAGGATTAAAATAAATGTTGAAATATTGGAATTTTCCATGAGACAAAATTTTTGGCCACTTCTTATGAATGTTTATCTATGTCCCAGGTCAAGAGAAATATGTACAAAAATGGCAAAATGAGAAAAGATGTTTTTATCCTGTAACATATTTAACCAACATCATGGGCCAAATTCTTCTCTTCATTACACCAGAGCAGAGGAAAGCCAGAGTGATTTCATTTAAGTTAGCAGCTTTATGCTAAAGCACATTCTATCTTACAAATTTACATAGCCTCTATTAGCATAGTATCCGAGCACTTCACAATCTTACACTGTGTGTCCTATCACAACATGCCTGGAAGGTAGGGAGGGGACTATTACTAACCCTATCAGACTGATGTGGAACTGAGGTAAAGATGGTAAGTGATTTTTCAATGGTCACACAACAAATCTGAGGCAGGATAGGAACTGAATCAATACCAAAGTAGCCCTCTAACCACTGGAATAGCCTTCCTTTCCTTTCCTTTCCTTTCTCTGAATTCTTTGCAGATGTAGGGTGTGCAGCCTACATCATTCTTTTGAATGACTTCCTCCACAAGCTGGTGTGGGGTTGGATTGGAGCAATGCCTCTGTTCCTCCTATCCACATTATGGTGCTCTAAGGGAGCACTGCCTGTTTTCTGGGGCTGATGGGTCCTTACACAGACCATTATGCAAGTCACTGTGGCCATCCCTTCACCCACATGCCCTTGTATAAAAGCCAGCCATTATTTGGCCCCTCAAGATTAGAAGCTGGGTCATCAACAAAAGGCTGTTGGGCAAACTGACAGAATGGTCCCCTAATCATTATGGAAAGTGCTGTAAGGCATTTATCTTCCTTCTGACCGGCTGCAGTTATGGGGCGAGAAGAGCTCAGTCTGATCAATCTTCTCAGCTTGAACTTACCTTTTTCCTCACTAGCAACTTAAAGTGCTACCAAGAGAGCTGTGCTGACAAATCCTGATGTGGCCAAGAATATATATGAATTTTTAAATAAATGACTCAATAGAAAACATTTCTGAAGTTTCCTTGCACTATAGGTCGGCAACACCAACGGCCTCATCCTACATTCTTGAGGCCTAATCCAAGGCCCATTGATGTTAAAGAGTTTCACTGACTGAGTAATTCGAGAATGTAGTATCAGGCCACAGAGTAGTGGTTCCCAGCCTTTTTGGTTCAAGGGCCACAGATATCATTTTTATACCTATGAACATGCTCTTCCAGCAGACTTCTGCATTACAGCCAGATAAAAGGAATTTAGTGAGGAGGCTGCTTCTTCGCTGATCTACCCATCCCCCTGGCTGCAGCAGGGAAACTGCACGCATCCTGTAGCCTAATGCACGCCAGCTGGGTCCCTAGGCAAAGTTTGTCTTCTGAAGTCAGGCAGATGGGAGATCAGTGCTCCCTTTTCTCTAGCATCAGCAGGGACCCCAGTGGCTATAGACCAAGGCAGATCACTTTGCCATGCTCCATGCTACAGCCGGGGGAAAGGAACACTGATCTCCCATCCCCTTGGCTACAGCAAGGAGCTTGTGGCAGTCTTTTAGTCCTGTGGAAAGGCATTTCACCTGAATCCCTAGGAAGTGGCTGCCTTCTACAGGCAGCAGGAGGGAAGCTACAAGCACTCTAAAAGTCCATGTGGGCCAGTTTTTGGCCCCTGGGCCATAGGTTGGGAACCACTGCAGCCTGGAGACTTCCGTGATTAATAGATCTGATACCATGAACTAGCATAAGTCAGTTTTAATAGCTAAAATTAGGCTTGGAAGATGAGATTCCTTAAAATGAACTGAAGACTGCACCTCTCTTAAGTCTGCATGGTAATAAAACATTATCTTTATTTTTATTGACAAATATTGTAATTCTGTTTACCTGCTGGGGATGGCATGTTATTTTCAGTTGCCATCTCTACTCAGGCCATTTAAATCTGGTGTCCAGTGAAGAGTTGAAAACTTTTGCACCAGAGAAGACTCCCAGTGTTAAATTATAGAAAACAGTCTCTGTGGCAAACTGACTTTGAATCAGATGTGATGATTTGAAAAGCTAAGATCCCTGGAAAACTGAAATAAACATTAATATCCAGTACCCAAGAAAATACATTTATCCTTTGTAATAAATTTGATACGCAAACTATGAAGACTTTTAAAAATACATAGGAATGAATTTTGAGGGAAGACATCAGTCCATTTCCTACTCAGGTTTAAATACATAAAATATATTCAATCATGTCTATATTTACCAAAAACATCTACCATAAGCCAAGATTCAAGAACGTGCATGCAATGAGACTAAGAAAAAGTTTCCCAAAATTCAACACTTAAATTAAGTCATCTAAATTTATATTTAGATATCTAAGCAACTGCTCAACATTTTTAAAAACCAAGCTATTTACTTATGTCTTATATCCTCAGTGGTATTTAAGCACTTAACTCCCATTGAAATCAGATGGAGATAGGCAACTAAACACCTTTGAGGGTGTGGATCTAGGTGCATCAAAATGTACATGGAAGTCTTAATTTAAGCACCCATTGTTTAAAATCTTGACTGAAGACCACAGAAGATTATTATTATTGAAAATGTATGCTGTGGTAGCGCCTAAAGGTCATCAAAAAGTTGGACCCCAGTGTGTTAGCCACAATCCAAGCAAAGAATAAATAACAGTCCCTATTCCAAACACCTTGGGAGCTGAAAGGCAAAGTTCTCAGAGTGGTTAGTACAAACAATCAGGCTGGGATGGGAAAGGTGAGATGAGGTAACAAATAATTGTGACTTAAGTGTGCACATTCTTAGCTAATCTCTAGAAGTGATCACAGAAGACAAATCTGCATGGATGAAAGAGGGACTTCTATATTGTTCTAGCTGGTGACTCCTGCACCTGGGCTATACTCTTCCACTTCCTCAACAGGAAGAACAACAGAAGCTGAACTTCTACTAAAAACAAACAAACAAACAACAGAAAGTGGGTTTTGTGCATGTGATCTGAGGGTCTGAACAATGAATGCACATTTATATTAAAGATACAAAATCAAATTACACAGATTACCTTTCATTTTAAGATCAGGCAGTTCTTCATTTCTGTTTATTATTACTGTCAGATAGCCATATAGAACAACACAGAGGCAGAGAAAAATTGACTTTATGTTGACAGAATTATTGAAACGACATAACTGAATGGTAAATAAGAAGATAGCACAGAAATATCATGTATTCTACACAAATGTCTTTGGAAAGTAGTTAGTCCTTATATTTGGTCTATGCACAACTCCTATATGTAATAACAACACTCTACATTTCCTCTCATTTGGTTCCAAACTTTTCAAAACACTGTCCCACCTAGCACAGTTCTCTACAGCAAACTAAAGTTAAAAGACCAAATTAATCCCTGGTGTAACACCACTGACTCCATCTGGTTCAATTTGTTCTAGGGACAGAACATCTACAGATTGATCCAACTGGCCCAGAGGGAGCTGTCACCATCAGTCAGCAGCCAGTGCCAGTGAATAAAAAAGACAAGCTGTGTATGTCCTAAAACTGCTGAAGTTATCAAACAGGGACAAACATTTACAATAACCCTCCCCTAATCTTTGCAGCTCACAGAAAGGTTGAACAGAATCACATTCCCCTTCTCAAGGGCAGGGCCAGGTTCGTGTTTTAGGCCTCATAGGCACAGCAACTTCAGCACATGCTACCCCAAACTACGTCTGACTTTTGTGTTTTTACATGGGTGGGGAGCAAAAGGGAGATAGCAGCTGACTGAGCCAGCTCTGCTTGGCAGGGAGAGAGAGGGCCTGGGGCAACAGGCTTGGCTAGTGCCGGGTGGAGGGAATATGCTCATTTCTGGGCTCTGGCTTTCTACCAGACCAGGGGATAGGGCTCGCGTGGAAGAAAAGGAGTAGGGGCAAGGCCAGAGTTAGAGCACTCATACATGGCTCACAAATTGGCCAGGGTTCGTAGGAATAGGCCTGTTATCCCATGAAGTAATCTATCACCATTTGGTCATTCCTGAATGCTGGCATTCCTAGGCCCCTGTGCCTAACTGGAAATCTGGGACTACACAAATTCTTTCACTTGGCACACCAGAGTGTCAAATGTACTCACACCACAAGTAGAGCAGGGAGGGATAAAAAGGAGGTGAAATCATGGCTTTGTGCTTTTTGGGTACATCAACACTTAGAGGTTTGGTTGAATTAAGGAGGCTTAATTTGATTGAACCTACTCCTTGTCCACACTAGGAATTTATTAAGTCAGATTAAGCCTTTCCTTAACTCAGATTAAGGAAAGGTTCATTTGACTTACTAACCCCCCCTTTAACTTTGAATTACTGGTTAATTCAACACTATTAAATTGAATTAACCCAGTGTGGACGCCCTAAGTCGACTTTAGTTGACCTAGGGCCGGGGACAAGGGAGCCTCACGTGGCTCCCTGGCAGAAGGGAGCTGTGCATGGCTCCCTTTTGCTGGGGAGCCATGCGTGGCTCCCGGGACTTCCTTCTCCCCAGACCCATGACTCCTGCCAAGAAGGGAGTCACACTCCCTTCTTCCAGGACCTGAGTGGGTCCAGAGGAGAAACGAGCATGGATCCCTTCTTGCCAAGAAGTTGTGGTCCCAGGGAGAAGGGAGCCCCGACTCCCTTCTGCCAGGAAGCCGCAGCTCCCAGGGAGGAGGGAGCCACTGGAGCTCCATGAGGACAAGGCAGCCCCGAGAAGCAGCCACTGGGTCTCCCCAGACAGGGGAGCCACCAGGGCTCCTGGGGAAGAAAGCTACTGTCCCTCTCTTCCCTAGGATTCGCCTTTCTCGGCAGCCACTGGTGCTCTCCTCCCTTGGGCTACTCTGTCCCAGTAGCGGCTGGTGGCTGTCTTCCCCAGCACTTCCTAAGGAGGGATCCCTTGTCTGGGGAGTGTCAGGGAAGACAGCCACCAGTGGCTGCCGGGACAGGGAAGTCCCAGGGAAGAGAGCGCTGGTAGCTGCCAGGACAGGGAGGCCCAGAGGAAGAAAACACCGGTAGGTGTCTTCCCTGGGAGCCCTGGAGGCTCCTCTGTCCGGGGAGACCCGGCGACTGAATCTCAGTGCTCCCTTGTCCCCAAAAAGCCCCAGTGGCTCTCTTCTTGCCAGGGAGCGATGGGACCAGGGGAAAAGGGAAGTGGGGCTCCCCTTGTCCCTGGGAGCTGCGTCTCCGCTTGTACCCAGAGCTGTGGCTCCCTTTGAGCTGTGGCCCTCCCAGTTGGCTTAGAATCTAGTGAAGACTCTAATTTGAATTAATAAATTTGACTTAAAGTTGAATTAATTAATTTGACTTTATAAATTTGAAATAACTTTTTAAGTGTAGACATAGCCCTTATTTGCTGGCTATGTAGGAGGAGTAGGCTACACTTCATGAGGTGGTGTACCCATACAGGGAGCCCTGCAAATCTGCAGGTATCCGCCTTATATCCACATCCACGGATACAACACGGATATCTGTGGACCATTTCTTGCAGATGCAGGCCAGATACGGATCCACTTATTTGTATCCATGCAGGGCTTTACCCATACAGATGTGTGTATCATTGAGCTGGTGTAAGCTGTTTGTCACAGCCCTCTGGACCTGATCCACAGAGGCTATGTGTCTTTTACAGCCTCATTCAGGGAGCTTCAGCTTAAATTTTCAGTTCTGGAGGTCTCCAGTTCCATCCCTGGTGTGTCAGCCAAGGTAGCAGCCATCCCACAGGCTCCCCCTGTGCACTGGGGAGCCCTAGGAGTAATTTTGCCTCATTGAGACAGAGCCCTGCTGGGGAATGTGGGCTCCACCTGAAAGCTGGATTCTGTCTGACTGGCACTATCAGGCCCTAAATGATTTAGTAACTCATTAGTATCCCCCAAGGACTCGTCTGGCTATGAAGGCAGTGCAGACCAGAAGGCTGAGTCCTAGTTAATAACCTCGTTCTATCTAATGTGTCTGCTTCTGTAGGCAGCACTTACAGCTGAATTGCATATTTTCTGACTTTTTTTTACACAGGAAATATTTAAATAAGCCCAGGATGCAAACAAGCTGCCTTGAAACATTTTCCTTAGGTAGGAAACAGAATGAGAGGTTCCTGAGGCAGTCAGTTGACGCACCGAACACTACATACGAAACCTCGCTGAAGAAAATTATACTGAATTTCCTCTTGTACATGTTACCAGGAGTTTTACTCTGGTCTTGTTATCTAAATGGGAGATTATAAAATTCCTCTTGGTTTTATTGTTTCCATTACAATCAAGTAACATATTATCTAACTACAAAGGAATTATCATGTCGTTTTGTACTTAGCAAGTGTTTTGGCTATGAGGCTATGAAATAAATAAAGCCTTAAAGTTGCAGTTAACTGGTAGTCACTTTAAAAATTTGCAGCCATTATGTCTCCTTTTTTAGTCCATAATTCTTGGCCCTTCTTGCTCTAGCACTACATGCCCATTGTAGGTTTTTTTGCCATTGATCCTATAGTTATTAAGGAATCATTTTTTACCCAAAGGCTGTGTTCACATGTACACTGTTATTTCAAAATAAGTTATTTCAAAATAAAATCCTTATTTCAAAATAGCTTAAATTGAAATAAGAAAATGCTAAATCGAAATAAGGGAAATCCTCAAAGTGAAATACCATGCCCTGTGTGTGGGCATGCTATTTTGCTTCAGGAGAGGGGAAGCATGGGAGGTGTGGCAACATGGCCCCCTTACTGGGCCATGCCTCCACCCAATATATTCAAAAAGGAAGGCACCCTGGGAAGGAGAAGGGCAAAAGCATGATTTCAAAATAATTGTTATTTCGAAATAACATTTCTGAACAGCATTGTTTCGAAACAACCATTTCAAAACAATGGCTATTTTGATTGCATGTAAGGTTTTGCTGTTTTGAAACGACAGCCCTTATTTCAAAATGATGGGGTCCTGTTGTTTCGAAACAACGAAACGTTGTTCAGACGTGCCCGGCTTTATTTCAAAACAATTTTGTTTCAGAATAAAACCCTGGTGTGGACACAGCCAAAGAGTAAAAAAATATTAAGTAATGCCAATATTGATGGCTAATATAGCCATATATTACCAAATATTCATAAAATCACTGTTGTGTGTGATCCCGTATCATTTCTCCTTCACTTTATTCTATAATTATAATGATAGCCTTAGATTTTAAACTCGAAAAAGGACCATTGTGATCATCTAAGCTGATCTGGGTCAGGAAAAGTGCGGGGGTTTGACCCCCCCCCGCAGCAGAGCGATGCTGGCGCAGACGAGTGACGTCCTCAGGGGAGCGCAACGGCGCTGTCCCCTTTTGGCACCCCCTCAAATGTCAGCGCCCCCCCACAACGCTTACCCAGCTTACCGGGTTGTGCCAGCCCTGATCTGGGTAATACAGGCCATAGAATTGCAGCAAAGACCTTAGAATTTCAGCAAAATAAGCAAGGAGTCCTGTGGCACTTAAAGGCTAAATTTATTTATCACATGAGCTTTTGTGGGAGAAAATCCCACTTTGTCAGGCGCTTAGGTGGAAGACCTGGTTAAGCCTGCAGTGTAGACATAGCCTATCAGCCCCTGTTCAATAATTTCTGTGGGGCTTAGGTGGGAGACAGGCAGCTGGATGTCCAGAGGCAGAAACTTGGGCATCAAAAGAGCTTTTACCATGCAAATTTGCATGCTGCATCAGCTTCAGAGTTTATAAAATCTAGCTGCTATTCTGTGAATCACAAAGGAACCTAAACCTGAGATTTAGGCACCTCAGTTCCAGACCTAGGAACCTAAGTGAAGATTTAGGCATATGAGTATCTGTGAAGCAGGTCTAAGATTTAACTCTGTCAGCCTAACGCAGTGATATGGAAAAAGGGCTCCTGCAATACTGAGAGGTATCAAAAGGATTTATCAAGTGTGAATAGGGAAGTGATCTCTCTACACAGTATGAGCAAGACCATGCATGAAATATTGTATCCTATTCTATTACCTACATTTCCACAGTGCTGTGGAAATACTAGATAGAACTCAGAGAGGGTCACGTCATCCATGAGCTGCAAAACAACTCTTCAGAAATGTCTGAGAAGTACAATGTATTCAGATTACTGAAGAGAAGTTTGAGACGTGAGTTGATCACTGTGTATAGGCACTTACATGTGGGAGGAATAAATCTGATATTGAGGGTGTGGGTTTCAGTCTTGTTAATAAAGTCCTAACATATTCCAATGGCCCAAAGCTGAAGGTAGACAAATTCAACCTGAAAAAAACAAGATGCAATTTCATAGTTGCGAAAATCATTCATCATCATAATGGCTTATCAAGGGATGTGGTAGATTCACTATTCCTTGGAATCTTTAATTTGAATCTAGATATGTTTATGAAAGATAGGTTTTAATTCAGCTTCTTGGAGAAATACTGTAGCTTTTGTGCAAAGGATGTCCTCTGACTAGTTGGCCATGGTGATCTCTTCTAGCCAGGGAATCTGTGAATCTAAGTGTCTTGGCTCCCGCTGCTCAGACTCTACTGCCACAGGTTGTTGTCGTTGTTATTGTATTGTTGGGGTTTTTTTTTTACTAGTGCCTCCTACAATTATTAGCAGTGAGAGTCTCCTCTTTTATATATCTACCCACCAACACTGATGCTGAAAAAGTCACATGCCACCTTGATGTCATGGACCCTGTGTGGTGTGTGACATGATATCACTTCTCCTTCACTTTGTCCCAAAATTATAATAATATTTTCAAGGCCAAAAGAGACTACTGTGATCATTGAGTCAGGCAGCCCGGATAATTCGGTCTATGGAATCAGGTACCATAACAGCATTGAGAATTAAACAGAGGAGCTCTGCACTCACAAGAAACATCTCCCAACCCTCGCCCCTGAGGGGAGTGAGCATCATTCTTCAGTGACATTGCCACCTGTTTGCATTCTGCATATGACCAAGACAGAGTGGATACATAACTACTACTCCAAGAATAAATAGAGTCCTGTCCATTTTAACAAGAGGGTCTGCTACACTATCCAATAATTTAACATTGATTTTTGACCAGAATATTACTTATACGACACCATTGGTGTGCATGATGCTTTACTGGAAAATTCCTTGACTTGAAGAGGTAAAAAATGGGGCCACAGCCTTGGCAAAGGAGGAAAAAAGGGATGCAGCATAAAGAGAAGCAGCAAAGAGATCGAACAGTTTCAGTTTGGCCTAATAAATTCTAACCTGGCTTAATGTGAGCTCTTAATAAATTCTACAAGACATGTCCTTCTTCATGTTCATGCTGGTTGCTGAAGAAGTCAGATACCAGATAAGATGGTCTTAGGCTCCCTCATGAGGATATCTCTGAAAATGACAGCCTAATATACTCCCTTAGTTCAAAGGAGGAAACAAACCCAGGATGCTGCAGCTGACAGCTGGGAACAGAACTCCCTTGTCAAGGGGATCCAGCTACAGAGAGCAGGACAGTCTGACCATCTTTAAGAAAATGCTTTCACACCTTCCTCTTCCTTTGCATCATGGGAATGACATTTAAAACACAGACATGCTCCTCTGCCCCAAACCCTGCCCATAAAAAAAAAAAAGAGTAGGAATAAACAAACAAACAAATAAAACTTAACTGAAGCACAGTGTTCAAGAAAGGGAGAAGAGACAGATGATCTAAGAAATCTAGTAGGGAGAGTCACCGTTCAGAGCAAGAGCACTTGCATTTCCCCTCTATGTTTCCTCAAAGGCACACACTCTATGCTTTCGGCTCTTCAGCACTCACACCTTTGTCTCTACCCTCCTGACCTTGGTTTCTACTTCCCCGGCTACACTGTAAAACAAACAAAGAGTGTGGTGGCACTTTTAAAGTCTAACAGATTTATTTATCTGACTTCTCCCATGAAAGCTCATGTGCTAAATAAATTTGATAGTCTTTAAAAGTGTCACCAGACTCCTTCTTTGTTTTGCTGAATGAGACTAACACAGCTACCACTTTGGAACTTGACTACACCGTGATACCCCCAACAAGCCAATCTATCTAATCAGGATTGCCTCAGCTTCATTTTGCTTTCTCTCTAGAAACTAAGAACCACTGTAATTGCCAGGAGCTAAAAGTTTCCATGCAACCCTTTTTAAACAGCGAGTCATTCTTAAAGTGAAAGCACTACAGAGAAAACATATTAAAACAATAAATGCTGTATGCATGGTAAAAAAACTGCCATAGGTTACCTCCAACCCCTGTGTCAGTCCTTCAGAATCTGTAACTAGGTTATTCCACTCAGGGCTGGAACTAGCTCTTCTGGCTCCCAGGGCAAACAGCCCCAAAGCCACTCTCCCCCAACCCAAGCCCTGATCTGGCCCAGGGCCCACTCCATCCCCAGCCAGTGCCAGAAGGCAGTGGGGAGCCGGATCCATCCCCAGCTGTCCCCAGTAAGCAGCAGGGAGCCGAATCTTTCTCCAACTGACTTCTGGCAACAGGGAGCCCCACCTACTGCCAATAGCCCCAGCTGTCACCGAAAGCCCCAGGCGCCAAACTTTAGAGGACGTACGGGAAAGATCTGACTTCCAGCAGCAGCTGGGGATGGATTCGGCTCCTCGGTGGTGGCTGGGGTGGCAAGGAGCCAAATCCATCCCCAGACACCACAAGGAGCCAGAAAATCTGGTGCCTGGGGCTTTGCCCCACTCTCCTGGACCTAGTTACAGCCCTGATTCCACTCTTGGCTAATAAGACTATAGCAGTAGGGATAGACTAGTGACTACCTGACAAGTATGGTGATAATGACTGTGAAATGATTGGCGAGATTCGATAGGCTATAAAAATAAAAACTCAATAATAATGGAGATTTCAACTATCCCCACATTGACTGGGTGCATGTCATCTCAGGATGGGATGAAGTGATAAAGTTTCTGGACACTTAAATGATTGCTTCTTCGAGCAGTTAGTCGTGGAATAACAAGAGGAGAAGCAATTTTTTGATTTAGTCCTAAGGAGTACAAAGGCTATGTCTAACACCACAGGACTTTGTTAAACCCACTTAATAAAGTCTACTTAAAATTGACTTTATTAAGTTGATTTAGTGAGTCCATACTTCTCTTAAGTTGACATAACAAAGTTGGTTAAGTCAACTTAAGAAAGTGTCCTAACAAAAAATCTGTTTGCCTGAGTCAAGCTTACTAAGTCGACTTAAGCAGGCACATGTTATTACATAGGGCTTCTTAACTCAACTTAGATGGCCGCATTGCATTAAGTCAACTTAATGCCTATGTCAACTTAAAAAGTGAGAGTTATTAAGTCAATTTAAGGAAGCCCTTAAATTAACTTAATAATTTCCAAATGTGTCCAGGGAGTTGCTTAAGTTGACTTAAGCATTCTTAAGTCAACTTAAGCCCCTAGTGTAGATATACCCAAAACATGGTCCAAGATGTGAATATAGTTGAACTGCTCAGCAGTAGTGAGCATAAGATGATAAAATTATTGAGGGTGGGGGAATCAAAGAAGCCCACCACAGTAACATTTAGTTTCAGAAAGAGGGACCATATAAAAATAAGAAAAAATACTTAAACAGGAATTAAAAGGTATGGCGCTAAAAATGAAATCCTTGTAAGCATTATGGAATCTTTTTAAAAACACCAAAATAGAGGCTGGATCTAAATGTATACCTCAAATTAAAATGCATAACAAAAGGAACAAAGAAGTGCCACCATGGTTAAACAACAAAGTAAAAGAAGCAATTAGAGGCAGTAGGCATCCTTTAAGAAATAGAAGTTAAAAATGATTGAGAAAAATAGAAAAGAAAATAAACCTTGTCAAGTCAAGTGTGAAAATAAATTAAGAAGATAAAAGAAATTAAGAACAGCTAGCCAAAGACTCCAAAAACCATCACAAAGAAAGAAGCAGGAACCAGTCAAAATAATCAGTGGGGCCACTGGGGCTATGTCCACACATAGATGGTTATTTTGAAAAAATGTATCTCGAAATAAGTTATTTTGAAATAAAATCCTTATTTTGAAATAACTTCTTTCAAAATCAAAAATTGTTAATTCGAAATAAGGGAAACCCTGAAAGCGAAATAGCATGCCCTGCGTGTAGACATGCTCTTTCGCTTCAGGAGAGGGGCAGCATGGGAGGTGTGGCAACATGGCCCCCTGGCAGGGCCATGTTGCCAACCAATCCCCCGCCTGGGTCTCACCTGGAGAACCAGGCAGGGGAAAACTGCCCCCAGGGCAGGGATCCCCCTGCCCTGACTCCCCCACTGCTGTTGGGGCAGCAGGGGAGGGACTGTGGGGCACCGGCAGCCCCCAACGCCAGGACTGAGTGCATGCTGCCCAGGTGGGGGCCACGGGCACTGGATCTGTCTGCCTCCTGGGCTGAGGCTGATCAATTTCACCTCTGTGAAATTGACCAGAGGCTGCAGAGCCTGAGAGGGGCTGGGGGAACCGGCACCCCCCCCCAGGCCACTTGCAGGTGGCCAGGGGCTGGGGGACTGGGGCGCCCAGCTAGGTCTGCCCCTGTGGCCCAGCAGACAGCTACTGAGCTGGGCAGCAGGCGAAGCCGGCTCGGGCGCCCACATCTCCCCCTACCCCCGGCAAGGGGGAGCAGCGGGCGAAGCCGGCTGGGGCACCCGCCACCCCCCTGCACCTCCCCTCGGCACCCTGCCCAGGATGCTGATTGGCTCCCTGGCCAGGGTGCTGAGGGGGGGGGTGGGACTTCCTCCCAGGGTGCCATGCACCCTGGTGAGAAGGTCAAAAGCCCTGTTTTGAAACAGGGTTTGTTTTGAAACAACCCATCCTAATGGTGTTATTTTGAAAGAACCCTTTCGAAACAACGGCTATTTCGATTGCCTGCAAGGTTTAACAGTTTCACAATGATGGCGGTTATTTCAAAATGACAGGGTCTCGTCGTTTCAAAATAATGGAATGTCGTTTGGACATGCCAGGCTTTATTTCAAAGCAACGGCTGTTGTTTCAAAATAAAACCCTGGTGTAGACACAGCCTGGATGACCAAAATGCAGCACTCAAGGAAGATAAGACCATTGCAGAGAAAATAAATTAAATCTTTACACCCGTCTCCACAGCTGAAGATATGAGTGAGATTCCCAAACCTAAGCTGGTTTTTACAGGTGACAAATCAGAGGAACTGACCCTGACTGAGGTGTCATTAGAGGAGATTTTGAGGAAAAGATGATAAATTAACAGTAATAAAGTCACTGGGACCACATGGCACCCACCCAAAAGATCTGAAGGAACTCAAATTGAAATTGCAGATCTACTAACTGTGGTATGTAACCCATCATTTAAATTAGAATCTGTACCAGCTGACTGAAGGATAGTTTATATGATGCCAATTTAAAAAACAAACAAACAAACAAACAAAAATAAAACCTCTACAGGCAATCCTGGCAATTACACGCCAATAAGACTAATTTAAATACCAGGCATATTGGTTCAAACTATAGGAAAGACGAGAATTATCAGACATATAGATGAATATGATTTGTTGGGGGACAGTCAACATGGTTTCTGTATAGGGAAAGCGTGCCTCACCAAACCGCTAGAACTCTTTGAGGAGACAAAGGTAATAGTGCATATAAGGTACTTAGATTTTCAGAAAGCTTTTGATGAGATATCTTACCACAGGTTCTTAAGTCAAGTAAGCTGTCATGAGATAAGAGGGAAGTTTCTCTCTTGGATCAGTAACTGTTTTAAAGATGGGAAACAAAAGGTAGGAATAAACGGTCAGTTTTCAGAATGGAAAGAGGTAAATAGTGGTAAATAGACCCCCCTCTCCCAAAGGGGCTTATACCAGGACCAGTACTGTTCAACACATTCATAAATGATTTGGAAAAAGGGGTAAACAATGGGGTGGGGGCAAAATTTGCTGATGATACAAAATTACTGAAGGTAGATAAGTCCAAAGCACACTGGGAAGAGTTACAAAGGATCTCACACAACTGGGTGACTGGGCAATAAAATAGTAAATGAAAGTCAGCATTGTTAAATGTTGAGTGGAAAACATAAAATGATGGGAAACACTAGCATATGAGGAGAGATTAATCATACTAGGAAAAGAAAAGACTAAGGGAGATATGATGGAGGTCTATAAAATCATGACTGGTTTGAAGAAAATAAATAAGGAAGTATAATTTACTCCTCATAATACAAAAGCTAGGGAGGGTGATCACCAAAGGAAATTAATAGGCAAAAAAACCCTAAGAAAATGAAATATTTATTCACATAACATACACTAAACTGGTGGAACTCCTTGCCATAGCATGTTGTGAAGGCCAAGACTATAACTGGGTTCAAAAAAGAATTAGATAATACATAAATAATACATAAACTTTGAACGTAAGACAACAGACTCCAGAGATACTTAAACTTAATTCAATAAAATTTCTGAAAGATACTGCAGGAAAATGCCATGTTTATTACTTGGAGTTCACTGTGTCTACTGATTTTACATGAAAGCTGGTCAGATACTCTGGTGATGGTCATAAATATAAAAGCTTAAGAGAGATAGAAACAGGGATGCACAATAATTTAAACTTTGTAGTTGGGAACAGTTGTCACCCAAGAGCTGTTCTATATCTTTTGTAAACTATTGTGAAATTTATTCAAGAAAGCAGTTTCTTAAGGCTCTATTAAATGCAATTCAGGGGCACTGCATTCTAAGAGTCCTAGTATATTTTCATCTCAATGTACCAGCATAACTCCCATTAAAATGATTAGGAGTCACATAGCAAGACTAGAATTGTGCTCCTAAACATTACACAATGTTTGCACCTTCTATGACTTATACCATTGGGATTAATAATTATTAGTTCGAATTAAGCAAATTCAAATTAACACATTCACACTAGAAACCCGAATTCGAACGAGCAAGTCCATGCACAGGACTTCCTATTTCGACTCAGGTAGGGGGCGCTATTGCATAGGGAAAATCTAGCTGTGGTTAATTTGAACTAACAGTTAGTTCGAAATAACACAGCTACACTGGGTTAATTTGAACTATGAGTTCGACCTCACCATCAATTCAAACTTAAGGGAGGTTTTATAGATTCGAACTAGGCTTTGCTTAGTTCGAACTAATGAAAGCTAGTGCAGACATGCACTAATTTAGTTCGAATTAAGCCTCCTTAAATCGAACTAAATTGTAAGTGTAGACATACCCTATGGGATTGGCTCATCTATTCAAAGGAAACTTTGCCAGGCTGTGAAAGCTGGTGCTATTTAAAGTAATCACTTAATTCCCACTTTATCTCTATCCCTTCAGGGCTAGAAATGCTGAGTTTCCCAGCTATCTAGTCAGGGAATGAGAGATCTTCTATGAAATTGGCCTGATTCTGTGATCTGCATGGCCAGAGCTGGTAGACATCTATTCTTGTAACGCTCGTATTTAGGTAAAGACACAGGCTAAGTCTACTGTTAGTGCTGGTCTACACTGGTGGTGGAAGTCAACAGGAGATATGCAAGCTACTAACATAGTTTGTGTATATCTTGCCAACATACTTGCATTCACGGAGCATGGTGTCTTCACAGTGCTGTGTCGATGAGACATGCACTTCCATCAACACAGCCTTTCTCCTTTTGGGAAGATGATTTAAATCAGTCAAGTAGAGAGCAGCCGTTGGTCAAGTAAGCAAATCTACACAGACCCCCTCAACTAATGTTGCTGCATTGACTCCTGATGCAACAGCAGTATATATATATAGCCTTAGAGTTGCTGGTGTGCTTCCCAGCTCTTCTAGACATACCTGAGTTAGCTCTCATCAAGCTAACACTAAAAAAGACTCAGTAACAGTGAGTGGAGAAACCAGTTAGGTGCTCCAACCACATACCCATTGGTCTAGCTGGGTTTGTACACTGACTTGCTGGCTCATGTCACCGCTCATGTTACCTCAGCTACATTAGTATTTTTAGTGTTAGCAAAATCTAGAGGCTGGACACTACTAGCATGCCAGTTGTATGAGCGTTGGAGCGAGTGTGTTTACTTGGTCTGGAAATCATGCACCCCATGCCAAGTGCAGACAGCCACAGTGTCTGCAGGGACTGGGACAGATTTTACCTTTCACAGTTTAGATAGCAGGCATAATCCTTACACAGGGATTTTATAATGGAAAGCTTGAAAGCGAAGGCCCACAAGATCTTTTCTAATATGATTATATTAAGACATGCACTCACTTAATTCTTATCTTGAATGTTAAAGTCTCTTCTGCTTTTTAGCTACCCCAAAGTGCTCTGCAAAATGCTAAGTTTGATGCCAAAAGCACAGTAACTATATAACAGAGCTTGTCAGGGATTATCATGAACTCAGTAATATCTCAGACTGGGTATGAGCTGACAGAGTTGGCTTATTAATTTATTATTATTATTATTTCATTCTGAAAATATAGGCCTTTGTCTCCATAGCAGTTTTGGTCAGCTTAAAGTTGCTGGGAGAAAATGTCTAAAACTGCACCTCTTATCACTCCCACAAAACACAGTCTTTGAAAGACAAATATTTTTTTAAAAACCTCATTTAAAATAAAGTTAACTGCAGCCTTGGTGAGCTATTTTCAATTTCTATATCATTTTCTGAAAGATGTGATGTCATGTTCTTCATACATTGAAAGGTAAGACAGCCCTAATTTACAAAATGGAAAGCAGATTGAGCAGGAAGGGTACTAACAGAAATGTAGATTTTACCAATATTAGGAGCAGAGCTGAGTGATTTTTATTTTTTGCATAAATAGTTTATTTGCCCAAAAAAAAATGCAGTTTCAGCCGACCTGAAATGATTTGTGAATTTGACCAAGATGCCCCTAGAAACAGGAGAAGGAACAGATGTTATCCTTTTTATTGTTTTTCAGCTTGGATTAGGACAGTTGCCTGGGATGTGGAAGAGACACAGGTTTCACTCCCCCCACCCCAACCATGGTGAGGATTTGAAGGTAAGTCTCCTACCTCATAAGAGAGTATCTAATATCTGAGCTAAGAAATCTCTCCCAATCTTTCTTTCAGGTTCTTCTGTTCTTCTTTTGTATAACTAATTACATACTCTTTGGAACAGGAACACAGCTTGCCCAGCTGTTAGGTTTAGTCTACCCTATACAACCATTTTCATTTTCTTTGTCAGAATATTGACTAGTTACATATTTATACAAAGTATAACAGTTTCAGCAGGAGAGATTTGGGAAGCCCCACACACACCTATCCACCAGAACACCCTATAGACCAAAAGTTAAGGAACACAGCTGGGATGTAAGACGTGGTTGCATTTGACCCCAAACAGACATTTCTAATGTATTGAAAATTCTTGAAATGGTTTGATTCAGTTTGATGCAAAGTAATTTTTTTCTGAATAGGCAGAAAAATGAAAAATCAATTATTTACCCAGCTATGACTAGAAGATATAGTTGGAGGAAAGTAACACAAGGCTAGTGGTCTTCAGACCATCTTCATTTAGAGTTTACTAATTATCTCATTAGCTCTAGTAACCTCATCCCTACCACTCAGAAACTGACAAAAATCATCTCTGGAGGCAAACAGAAAATAACATAATTAACTCAAAGTGAATTAATAGGTGAATTGAATGATAGCTGAACATTTGGGGAAGCAGCTGCAAATAGTTTGCATAAGTATAAAAATGGAACCCTTGCCTCTCTCTGTATTGTGAATCTAAAGCTTTGGGAAAACTGTTGGTCAGACCTGTATCCTAGCTCTGGATTTTCAAACTTTTGGTTGGTTTGTTGTAGTAAGAGACAAGCAGCTGCTGTGGGGAGCTGCTCTGAAGGGCAATGTTGCCAAACCTTGCATTGAGGTGAGTCTTTGTGGTGTTCCTGTTAACTGTGATTCTCTGTGTAGAGTATAGCCTGTATTAGTTTTGGGACTTAAAGTAAAACAAGCTTACTGACATCCCAGGAAGAGACTTAAACTTTCAAACTCTAAATATGAAATCACTCCTATGAAAACTTTAAGCTAGAACTAAGCAATGTTAAAAGGAAACTTCCCACCTTAAACTGTCAGCAATGCAACTGTATATCTGTTTATACTACTCTCTTGCAGGTTGTTCCTGATAGGTGTGTTAACATCTGAAATATGGACCCAAGATGGGCCAGGTAACTTTAAACTGCTTTGAAATGCTGGTATATGGGTTTCTGATATCTGGCTCTTCAGTAGACAGCTTCTGGCTTCCTGGTTCAAGTGCAGTAGTAGGGAGGATGCCTGGCTGGTCAAGTGTTGACCAGGTGTGGTGGGTCTACTTGAGTCTTGTCTCAAAAGACAAATTGCTTTAACCTAGGATCATCTTGCTAATGTTGCATACTGTGCACAACATTTAATAATCTCTGGATATGGCTGCCCTTGGAGTTAAGTGTGAAAGCTGGCTTCAGGAGACATACTTGCAGTCACTCTGATTTAAGTGAGCAGGACTTCAGGGGGAGACCTGCTGCAGTAGCAGGAGTCAGCTGCTCCAACTAGGTAACACACCTCTGATAGCATTTTTCTCAATATGGGCTATGCACCCTAAGCATGAACCCTGAAATCAGACTTCTGCTTAACATCCACAGGCCTCACTGTGGGATCAGTGCAGCAGCCCTCTTCTGAGCATTCAGATAGGATCACTCCTGTAGTGGAAATAGGAGGTGGTGCCTCCTCCATCCCAAAGAGATGACTTGTAATATAGGAGACCTCACCTCCCTCTATCTGACAGGGCAGTAAGAGCTTGAACACTATTCTCCTTCAGGGCAGTAACCTAACCATTGGTCTATGAAACAGTCTTGTGAGGTTCCTTCAAGGTGACCTAGTGAAGCTGTTTCACTTTGGATACAGCCAAATAAGGTAGTGGCTAGCACCTCAGACTTTCTGCATATTAAGCATTGGTTCAAGCCCCATGGGGCTGGACTTGATCTCAGGAGGTGCCTTCCAACACTGATTCTATTCTAAACAGTTCCTGAAAAGGAGGCTAGATTCTGTTCTCCTCCTCCTCCTCCCCCATGACTGCTCCAATTACCAGGCTATAATCTTTCTCTGCCATCACAGTACACTGCATCCTGGCTCTTTATAGTGCTGCATCTTCAAAGATGAAGTGTTTGCTGGAAAGATGCTTAATACTAGTCTTGTAACTGTATGTGAAAGCTTATCTGTATAATGATTACCATGGAGAGACTACAGGGCTGAGACCTAACTTGCATCTAAAACTGCTGCTCTTGGAGAGCTGTGAATATAAATTGCACATTCAGCTCAAGGGTGCAACTCTGAGTCCTGATTTAATCCTGTTTGAAATGATTGTAGTGACCAGGTGTTAAATTCACATGTTGAGAACAGAGCTGCTTTGCAGGCTGACAGAGGCACCCTAGCCCTGAGTTGGTTTAGTGTCTTACTACAATATTGGCTCCTTAATACACTCAAATTCCCACATCCCTTCTGAGTTAACCAGTCTTGCTCTAGGCTGCTGCTTCTAGATTCCATCAAAACTAATAGTCCTACTATACTGCATGATACAATTGGTGCCTATCTTGTACTGAGTTGTCTGGGTCCAAGGAATTGGCTTTTATACAATAACTGCAGTGAGACCTGAGGTGCAAGATTAACCACTGAAGCCCGGAGGTGCCAGGGCTCAACCCTGATTCAGACAAATCACTGGACAGAATCATCTCCATGATGGATTCTTGTGTATCTTCTCTTGGCTGGGATAGGAGATGCTTCTCTCTAGAGAACTCTAATTCTATAGAGATGCATGCACACACCTTGCAGTGACTATAGGAAAAGTGGCTCACTTCTCAGACTTCATAGCCCCTTTCTGGCAAACCTGTAGTACCATGATACATCTGCTACTTGGCATTAAATACTTAGGGACATGGATTTTTAAACTAGTCTAAACTACAAGTGGCTGTATTAGTAACTATGTACTAACAAAACTGCTCTCTGACCACCATGTGCATGCTCCCCCCCCCCCCAGCAGCACTTCAGTATTCTCTCACTTATGAAGCACCTGCAACCAAGTAACTCCTAAGGTAACTGACTTTTTTTTTTTTCTTTTGACAACTCCAGTCTCCCTGAACTCAGAGTGCCTGGGGAGCCTCTTGCGGGTTACACTGAATGCAGACTACTCTGAGGACAAGTATCTGATCTTTGCTGTCATTGGTAAGCTGGGTATGGGCCTTAAAAGGAAGTGGGTGGGGGAAGATACCTATGGGCTTCTAACAGCATGGTCCCACTTACAAATCCTAAATTCTAGGACTAACACACTGGCTCAAGTGTGAGTGGTGAAACATTGGAATGAGTTGCCTAGGGAGGTGGTGCAGCCTCCATCTTTGGAGGTGTTTAAGGCCTAGCTGGACAAAACCATGACTGGGATGGTTTAGTGGGAGTGGTCCTGCCTCTGGCAGGGGGTTGGACTAGATGACCTCATGAGGTCCCTTCCAACCCTATGATTCTACAAGTTTGTCATACCAGGAATATTTCTTAGACCTATGAAAGACTAAAAGTCTCTAATTTCTTGAGACCAAAAATGACTCTTCATAGTCTAGCTCTTCTGACCAATGAGTTTTGTGGAAGCCTCACTGGATCTTTTCCAGTAGATATCATGGTAACTTCCTACTAAATCTCCAGGTCTGTCTAAAAGATTATCTTAATGCCCTGGGTAAACAAAACTAATTCTGCCTTGGTTACCTTATGCCTTTGCAGCTTGACAAACTTCAGGGAGGCTGGAAATGTGCACTTACTGCTGTCTTGAGCAGTCAAATGAATAACACCTAGATTGGCCAGCAGACTGTTAAGTGTACTAAGTCTCAAACTTCTGGCTGTTTTTATAATGCATTAACAGGACTACAGCAAAATGGAAGCCACAAAGTACATAACTCACCCATATGATAGCCTAATACAGTGGCTTTCAGTCTTGCTTGATCATGCCCTCATTCTCTGCCTGAAGTAATCTAGGCCTTCTGCCACACAACTATAATACTTAGACATTTTGAAGCTCTTTGAATCAATAATAGCTGCTTGCTATCTTAAATGTACACACCACATTGTGTATTTCACTACATGCCAAGATAGAATTAGAGTAGTTGCTATGCAAGCATCCCAGAAATCTATCAAAATGGACAGCACTATCTGAGGATATGATGCATCAGCTTGGATGGATGTTCTTAGCACTGTAAATGTTGCCCCATGGCAATCAGTCACTCTTCAAAAGCTCCTTGCACTCCCAGAGTACATTCTATGCCCTTAGCTTAAGAACCTCTGGCCTAGCAAATAACTGACAGCTGGGCCAAGGTTAGTATAGAAGCTGACAGGGGAAGTGGGGATGAAGAAACTGAGGCACTGAATAATAGCTGTAAGAACTATAGAGCATGTTCTTTACCAGCATCAACTTGCTCTTCTGATGCCTAGAATTTAGTCAGCCACAGTTAATGGTCTGTCAAGTGTGACTTGAAAGCTATGGTTTATATAAATCTAAACAGATTCATGCATAACCAACTTGAAATGACTCTCTGGGGTGAACTAGGCTCTGCTAGAGAACAGCCAAGAAAGCTCTCTAACCACATGAGCATAGCTTGAAGGACTCTTCTAGCTTAATTAACATATATTTGAATATCTCTTTCACAGACCAGTCTGGCACAGTTTGGGAGATTGATGAGGCCCTGGCAGCACAGTGTGGCTACACAATAGACTATAATTACTGGGGTAACATTGAATTCCGTGCTTCTATTTTAAGCTGCTTCACTCGTATTAAGGTAAGCAAACTCTAACTAAAAAACAACTAGCCATGTTGCTGAAATCTCCAACTTCTACAGGGACTTTGAGTTGTATAAAGACTTAATGATGCAATAAATTGCATGTCTAGTGTCACTTGTTGCAAACAGCTGGCTCTAGCTCAGCAGCAGTCAAATAGATGTGAAGCCTCTTGGGCATGTCAAGAGAAACTCAACCATTAGTAACTTCCAATATTGGGTAATTTCTTGCACCTTGGTATCTTGCCACTTTTTAAACCTAATCTGGACCTCTCCTGCTGTTTCCATAAACTCATGACTTGGAAGGGATTCTAAACCTCAGACAACCTGGAATAGGGAAATGTGCCAAACATTGCCCTTGAAGGGCATCCCATCTGTTTAGACACCTGACACAAGCCAATATGTAAGCACCTCATTTGAGACAACTTCCATTCCCATAGATGGAGTTGAGCAGAGTGGGTGGGGAAGTGGGGGGGGGGGGGGGAGAACATGTTTAGGCACACTAAAAGGAACAGGTATCTAAGTTGTTTCTGTTTCTGCAGAATGATGTATATACTCTAACTGTACAAATACAAGCAGCTACTTTTCCTGATATGAGAAATGCTGTAGTTCATCTTAAGACTGTGAGTTGCCCTTACAGTCCATGGCATCCAAGAGAGCTAGTATGTGAAATGAACTACATGGAGGTAAGCTCAAACACAAGTCTCTTTTCCCCCATGGAACACCTGTAAAGGACTGATCTGGATATGGCCTTGGATGGGAATTGGATCACACCTACCCATTTAAGGCTCTTGTAGCCACAATCTGTTTAATGTAACAGGATTTGTATCTATGACCCATTAGAAAAATCTATTTTTAAATCCACTAAATTAGTGGATAACATCTCCTCATATCAATGCTGAGCTTAGCTTTAATGCACCATTATGCCTCCAAAAAACTTAGTGTAGCTGGCTGACTACAAAAGCAGTTGGCTAGTCTCAGTCAAAACACTTGCTGCTTAGCTCTACCTGGAAATAGACACTACAAAGTACAGTGCACCTACCTTAAAAGGAAAAGGTGGTTGGAGTCTTTAAATGGGGAAAGGACAGCCTATTTTGGCTCTTCTGCATCCATCTTAGCTAAAGTGCTGTTCTGAAGTTCAAGCAACAAATCAGACTCCCAACAGAAGAGGCTATCCCCCATGAGGAGTAAGAATGCTTGAGTTGATCATAGCAGTGGATACAAGGGAAACTTGATCCTGATAATTATGACCTTTCTTCACAAGGTGTCTGTCAGGAGGCATGTTCCACATATAACAGCAGACTTGCTCCAAGATGAACCTGAAGACTGGGCTCTAGCCTTTCCAGAGGTAAACTTAAATGCTAGCTAGACTTGAGCATAGTGCTGGATGTAACTAGTCATCTAAGTACAAATACTACAGCAATACTAGAAGTCTGCATGGAAGTTTTGGCCTCTCCAAAAACAGGAAAGAACACCTGGACTGAAGATACAGATACAGAAAGATGTAATGTGCCAGATGTAAAGCAACCAGGGAGCCAGGTAGAAAGGAGGAGCCTCATTAGCATCCTGAGACCAGTGCATTACTGCACTCTACTAGACAAAGACCAGATCAACCCCAAAGCTTTAAATCATGAGTTGATCATGCACCATAAGGGAATGCAACAGACATGGGGAGCAGAAGGAAATCTGAGTTGCAGGGCACAGCTGCTTAACTGTTGGGTGAGGTAATGTTAGGCCAATACAACTACCTCACATTTCCTATTCAGTATCCTAGAAGTGACACTGCTACAACACAGGACTACTTCTATAGGCATCCTAGCAGAAAAATACTGTTTCCAGGAGAGAAGTGCCTTGTGTTGGGGGAGGGGGCTCAAACTTGCTTAAGGGCAGCTCTGTTCTTGGCTGGGCAAGAAAGTGAAGCTCTCAGCTTCAGTCCTTAAATTGCCTTGCCAGGTCAGGCATAGCTGAGAGAGGAGAAGTAGTGAGCTAAATTCTGTGACCTGCTGGAGGTACACAAACTTAATTAGCTCTTCCTTGTCTCAGGCAACTGCAGGAGCAGTGTCAATCTGGCAAATAGTATTTCACTTGCCAGCTGGAAAGAAGACTTTGTTAGCAAGTGAAGCTCAGGATGCTGGCTATGGACTCAACACAACAGACACAAGGATTTTGCTGAGAGCTCCATATAATGCTTCAGAAGCTCAGCTGGTCAAGGTTGGTACAGTCCCTCATCTGTGTGCTGTTGCACCAAACAGCTCTAACATCATGTACTTCTACAGGTTCAAGGAGTGACTTTCTCTTCAGTGAGAGCAAGTACTTTCTACAAGCAGCGGTGGATGATCCTTATGGTAGATACTGCTGTGGCCTGTCCCATAGGTAAGACTTCATTTTAGTCTAATGCTAAACACCATTGACCAGCTAAGGCATTGAGATTTCTAGCTAATAGAAAAGCCTGACTCTCTCACTATATATCTCAAGATGGAGTGGAGTATTCTGATGACACAATTATATGGACCATTCCAAAAAACATCCAACCCCTTTCTGCTGGGGCAACTAACTTCACAGATCGCCTCATTGAAATTGGTGTTGATCTTCACAAACTCTCTGCCAGAGAAATTGCTTCCAGAAAATATGTTCTGTCAAATGATACAGATGAAATTACCATCTGGATACCCATTGGTGCAGAAGGTGGCTATTTCAAGGTTAGTAGATAGCAATGTTCTCTCTAATTAGTCATAGACTGCACAAACATTTCTTTGAGCACAATATTAGCAGTATTGAATCTTTTTGTATGCACTTTATTGTTGTGTGCATGCACACCACTTAAAGGGAACAGTGGTGGATAGCTGTCTGAGCTACAAGTAAAGCTGGTAGGGAGCAAATACTCCCCTTCCAGTCTCTGCTCATTCAATGTGAGGGGGAAGGACTTCTGGGGGCATGATGAATTCAATTTTCAATCTGAACACTGAAGGATTTGCTGTGCTAATTGGCTTCAGCACCCATAACTCTTCAAGAGTCAATGGATGGTCAATCTCCCCTCCATTTGCCACCTGGTGATTCCCACACCATTTGGGGAAAGGCCTCCCTCCCCCATGGACTAAAAATTCAGAATGCAAAGCTAGTAGGGGGTACAGGACTCAAATTGAGCAGTATGGAGTTGAGCAGAAATGCCAAGGGCTCCAAGAAGAGTAGGCAAGGCAGCAAACTTGGAGTATAGTTACCATTGGCATAACTAAGTTTTAAGAGCACTAAGGCAAACTAACATTTGTGCATGTAATTCTCATGTCTGGGTATCAAAGTATGCCAAATGCCCACAACTTGATCTTTCAGACCCATGTGAGTGAGGGTCATCATGGGACAAAATACAACATTAAATTATTTCTGGAACATCAATGGGAAGACAACAGATGGGGAGTTACCAAACATACCATCATCAAGAAAATGGAAACACCATTTAAACTGGTACCACCTACCATAACAGATAGTAAGTATCTGAAAGCATGCTAAAATTTTTGTGCTGAATTTTTACTTTTTTAAAAAAAGCTAACTCATGCCACTCCTTCCTAGACACCAACTCCAGCATTAGGTTGATCAATGTGACTGTGGGAACATTCCTCCCTGATGTGGAACTGGTAAACTTGACTATAGAAGCTAAAACAGTAACTGTGCCTGAAGCCCTTCAGCATGGATACAAAGTCTATGAGACTACATATCCTAATGGAAGCAAAGGCTATATAATTGAAACCCCATTTGATGAGCCTACTATTAAGAAAGAGGTAGCTAAACTTTCTAGTATTTATGTACACACAGCAACACTCTAATGACACTGCTAAAATGTGACTTGATGCTGCTGTCTCTCTAGTACTTAACAGATGACACCAGAACATACACTCTGAACATCACACTTGGATTCATAGTGCAGCCAACATATGAGACCTTCACTGTTCCAGTCATAACAATATCTGCTGTCAAGGATGCAGGTAAGACAAAGCTATAGCTCAAGTGGGTTGACTGAGCAGAAGCTAGTGGGGGTCCATCAGTCCTAAACTGCATGAGAAACTAATGTTTTTCAACTTGTCTAGTCTTGCCTAGTGCAAAAGGATTCTGTGATGAGGAAAACTTCTATCTAACCATTGTTCGTGGCAATGTGGGGCAAAACTGGCTGCCCTTCATTTCAAACCTAAGCCTGTCAGCAGAGACTGCTCAGAAGCACAACTATGGGCTGCATGACAATGGCACCCACTTCACAATTCGTGTTCCTCTTTATGCCCCTCATGTCCTATATGAGGTAAGGATAACAAGGTGAAAGCTTACAGGTTTAGGCAACCTGCCACCATCTTCCACTACCTAATTGGTTCAGTAGGCCTACTGAAAGGCTCCTTGCAGGGATGGGATGGACATCCAGGTCCATTATCTCAATGGACTTGAGCATGAACTAGACATCAAGCAGTACATAGACACACCAACTGAGGGCAGCTAGACCCCCCCCCCCATTAAGCAGCATACTTTGACTACCTTGATGTGGGTACTTAAATCCCTCTGCATCTAGGTATAAATGCATCTAGGCTTAAAACCTTCACCATAGAAGTATAAACAAAACAGATGGCTGTCTATTGGCTATGCCAGCCAATACTGGAGATGAAACAAATTGGGAGTTACTGTAACTTTTGATGTTAGGCCTTTAAAACAGATTTTTCTAAACACTGTACAGGGGTAAACTAAACATACTCAAAGTTCATAAAACAGGGCTCCCTACAAAGAGCTCAAACACAACTGTTGGACAAATACTTGTCCATTGTCAGTTCATGGATATCAAAACAAATGGAGACCCATAGTTATCTTGTAACATCTTCCTAGAAACTGGCCTTCATGTGAGTGTCTGGACTACTGGGCTTGGCCAAGTGAGCCAAGCCCAGATTATGGCTTGCTGTGTGCTGGAATCAGATTACTATGATAGGGAAGGGGAGCAAATGCTCCACCTGGAAGTGGTACCAAGACTGACTAGGATCTCCTGATCCTAGTGGAGATGGTGAGGAACACTGACAACTGGGTCAAGAGTTCACCTTACAATTTTAAACTGAGCTGATATGGCAAATGAGCTTTTTTAAAAAGGCTCTTGACTACTGTTCAACCTATGATCTCTTCCAGGCTATTCATTCCTCTGGAATAACAGCATCACTCCACTTAACAATGAAGGATGACAATCTTGCTGATATGATAGACTTCTCATTATCTTGCAAATTTTCACCTAAAGGACTAATAGGTAATCCTTTCTTCTAGTCAAAATACTAGACCAGGATCTTACCTTGGGTGCCAAAGGCCTGTGGGGATGGGGTGTCTTTCAGTGTCCCACTTCCATTCCTACTGGATACAGAAAAAAGCTACTGCCTGAGGACTTGGTTGGAGTGCATTGCTGCAGGGCTGAAGACCAATGCAGGCTCTTCTCTACAGCCAAGAGACAGGAGGCCAACATTCCTCCCCTACTGGCCATGGCCAAGAGCATGGCAAAGAACCCAGTGCTCCACTGAGTCCAGCAGGGAGCTCAGATAGGCAGTAGCTTTTTGGCTAGGGACAGGTCAGGGGTATGAGGCTACAGAATCCATGCAGGCTTCTTAGCAGCACCTAGTGGGACAAGTCACCAACTCCCATTTGGCTGCAGCAGTGGGAAGGGGACACCTTTTTATCTACCAATGTCCCTCAAGATGGTAGCTCTTAAATAAAAGGACAGCTTGTTCCAAAACTTGGAAATCTGATCTAGACTAACAAATTCTCTAGTGTGGGGGTAAGACTGCTGAAAATAATGGTACACAATGGATTTGGCTCTCTGTCCTCAGATTGTTTGCCCAATGGAACTATGGCTATTACTGCAGTGAAGCTAGCAGGGATCCCAGATCTGGACACCAGCTTGTTTGTCTTGAGAGACAAACAGTGTACACCTGCTGCAGTGACAGAGATGAGTGCAACATTCATATTCAATGTAACTACCTGTGGAACAAGTAGAAAGGTAAAAACTAACAGCTGAATTCTCCCTCCCATGGCTCTAGCAAACTGAGCCTGCCAGATACCTAGATGGCCAGCTTCTATCAGTAGCACCTTCTGTTTCTGAGCTTCCTAACCATGCTCTCAACCTTTCCAAGGATTGAGGAGGATTTGTGGATTGGGATCCACTGTACCATATTGGTGCAGGATGCAACTTGCCCAATGCTGGGCAACTTCTAATGCACCATATATCCTTGTCTGCAGAGCCTTGTCCTATATCAAATTTACCACAGTGTAGATGCCTTTTTTCCATTGGCATTCTGATGCCCTTTCATGACCCAGCATGTGATATCTGGATTTACTGGCTCTTGTGCATTAAGCCTGGTCTTGAACTAAGACTGGCAACAGTGTACCTGCCCAGTGACCTTTCAGGGAGGTTGAAGAAATGCATTCTTGGCTGAGTGCTGGTGATCAGTCACTCCAGCCTCAATAGCTGTTTGTAATGCTTTATGGATCTCAGCAAAATTCCTGTCTTTCAGTTTGAGAACACATTTATGACATATGAAAATGATGTGCTCTATTTCCAACCTGGCAGCACTACACCAATTTACCAGTAAGTACAGAAGGAAGGGGAAGGGTTGCCTGGCTTGCAAAGAACTTTCTAAAAATCTTTCTCTTCCCCCTAGACTGAAATGTGCATGTCAGTACATAATAAATGAGACCATCGCTTTCCAGTATGGCACAAAAAACAACCCAGCACCCCATATTGAGCCCAAGCTTGGCTCTCTTGCTCTAACCTTGAGGCTATTCAAAGGTAAGGCTGACAAGGCTGAGAAGCCAAGGAGGTGGCCCTCTTGCTGGGTGAGGGTAGGAGTGGGAGAAAAGTGAACAACTTCTTCTTGGGATGGAATATGCACCATTGAGACAGTCTAGTGACCTAGATGTTAACTGCATGCCTGCACTTGCAATATGCTCCCCACACCATGATTTTAACAAATCCAAAAAACCTAGCCTTCCTGTCTGTCAAAGCCCTATAGAGACTTGTGAGATTCTAGGAATGTTTGCACTTGCACCTGTGACCCTGTACAAAAGGATACAACTCTACAAATGTAAAATCACCACTACACTTACCCCCCCCCCCCAGCTTCTGTCCACCTTCATAAAAGAAGCATGAAATAGAACTTCAGCCATGCCACCTTTCCCTGGAGTGGCTTACAGTCCTTGTTCAAATCATATTGTCCTAAGTGTCCTGGCACCTGGGCCATTTGATCCCTGGCATAGGAGAACCCTCTATGTAGATCTAGGGGATGTGGTCTGATCTGCAAATCCTCAGCCCCCCCTCCTTACTCTAATCATACCCTCTTTGCCTTGTTCCTCTTCTAATCAATGTGCTGCATCCTTAAACTGCTTCTGATGACAAGACCACAAACTTTTTCTGTAGAAGGGCTTAACAGTCTTGATCTCATTCTAGATAAGTCTTATTCTGAGGCCTACAAGGAGACAGAGTATCCTGTGGTGAAATACTTAAAAGAGGCACTGTATTTTGAAGTGGAACTCCTCCATTCTGAAGACCCACAGCTAGACCTGTATCTCAAAGACTGTTGGTCTACAACCTCTCAGAATAGAGACAGCAGCCCACAGTGGCCTATCATCATAAACAGGTAACACATGCTCTACTCCCCCCACACACTACTTCAAAGCTGAAGTAAGGCTTCACTTCAAATTATAGCTGCTCTCTGCTCTTGAAAGAGGGTGTGGAACACCTTTGGGCATATGTTGTATGGTCTCTCTGCAACAAACACCTATGAGTTTCCGAGATGAGCCAGGGCTAGCCTATCTAGGAGGCCCAGCAGGGATATTTGTGGGCTCCTAAAGGCAACATAGCCTAACACAAGGCTCCTTGAGCTGCTTCAGGCACAAAGCATATGCTTGACCTGCCCATGCCTAGCACCTCATCTGAGATGAAAGACTAATGATGGACTTGTACTGAGTAAACACAAATCCTGAGCTACAGTTCTAGCTAGCAGGCAGCCTTTTTATCCACCCCTAGTGTGGTATGAAGAGATCTTTCAACTGATGCAAAGTTGCTAGAGAACTGGCTAATTCTCCTTTCCTCTCAAAGCTGTGAAAATGTAGCAGACTCCCATCAAACAATCTTCCATAAAGTTGATGGTGACTCAAGAGTGAAGTTTCCCACTCATCTGAAGAGATTTGAAGTGAAAATGTTCACATTCATGCAAGATGGAAATGCACTACTGGGACAGGTAAGGTTGCAGTCTTAAAGTACTAGCCAACAAGGTGCTGATGAGCCCAGAACAAGTGTGGCCTTCTTGTAAAGGCTTAACTTGTCCATTTTCCAACACTCCCTGCCAGAGGGTTCCACAATCCCCCTGAAGGAGACAGGATAAGAACTGAATCAAATGGCTTTACAAGGAGGATGACTGACTTAGCCACGGCAAGCTTAGCTATTTGGAACAGCCAGTCTTCCAACAATGACATAATTTCACTCTCTTGTAGATGTACTTCCACTGCAGTGTGGTTATATGTGATAGTAGGTGGCCAGCTTCAGATCTCCTCTGTGCAAGAAGATGCATTCCTAGAAAACAAAGGCTTGGTAAGTCAGCAAGAAGATGCTTAACTTTGCCATACTGTTGCAAGATTGCATTAGAGCAGCAGTTCTCAACTGAGACACATTACTGTCTTAACACTTTGTGGGGAGATGCCTAGATTCCACCTGTGGCTGGGCTGGTGCCTTATAGAGTCAGGGTACACTACAACTCTTTCCAAGTTAAGAACCACCACACTAGAATACAACAGGCTCCTTACTGACAGGACCACCTCTGGATGCCTAAGTGTAGTGTAAGATGGCTGAGTAATACTGGTCAACTGAAGTGTGACTAAAACCATGCTTTTTTTGACTTCAGGTCGTAGTGTTGAAGAATATCACCTGCATGGGCATGTGTCCTCTGGAGCAATCCTCTTTGAAAACACACAATGAGTTGGTTGCTAGCATCCAGCAAGGTAATTCACAAGGACATGACAACATAGTGGTGCTGTATCAAATGACATGTAATTACAGCCAATCTTTTTATTTTTCAGCTAAATGAAGACTGGTACTCTCTGAACATTACTTATCTAAAATTAAATGAGAATTTAAGCTGACTGGTCTAGTATTGTCTCAATTGAAAACAATTGCCTCTAAAGGTTGAACAGTGACTCTGTCCTAGTGAACTTCTAATTACTAGAATGGCTGGTTCTCCCAGTGTTGGCTAACCACTCATAAATATTTAGTGAATAAAAGCAAGACTCTTGTCTAGGCCTAAAGCAGAAGCTTGGTCTTCCCATCTAGGAAGATGCAAGAAAGCAACTACTAAATCTTGCTAAATCAAGTCAGTTAACTTGCATGTTTAAATGAAAGCTGGCAATTTTGTAACTGCCATTCACATAGGGCCACAAATGAGCAAGCATCTATTAATGCTACTACTGGAAACCCTCAGCCAGGGAAAGCCAAAACAATCTCCCCTGAAGCCTTGTTTGACACAATTTGGCTCAAAGTATCTTGAGCTACAAGCCTAGAGCATTAGACAAATCTGTGTCCTCAATAGCACTGTTCCTAGTGCATTTAAGCACCTTTCCTTCCATGCCTGCCTTTATCAAGCAGTGCTTCTCTAAAGAGTCTGACTAGACTGCTAATCCAAAGTGCCTAAATACTTAATATGAAGGTAGAGATGAACAATCCCCCCCCAGGTCAAACATCCAATCTAAAACATTCTATTTAGTGATAGCTATAGAAGCAGCTTTTTCAGCTCTGTTAAAGGCTGGTACTAAAACTGTTACAAAGCTGTAACCAGAGTGAAACAAGCTCTCCTCAAGCCTTAACCTTCTCTTCCAAACTGCATATGATCAAGGTTCTGCAACTATTACTACAGGTAACAGTGGTGCATCCCACTGGACTGTAACAGCACTCTTGAATCTTGTGGTTTTTGAAGAACCTAGGTTCCTTCTAACAGACTGACATGTCACATGATGGCCAAACTGGACTTGCTTGAGCATCCACTTTTTCTTCTAGCTTCCTGTTAGTGTTCATTTCCCCCCCACACACACACACACACTTTTTTTTTCTAAACAACTCTGGTATGTCCTATAAATCTTGAACTAAAATAGCATGTTAAATAGTAAGAGGTTGGCTCTGAAGCCATTGGGGTGGAAACAGCCTGGCAGAGCAAGGATTGCACAGGTGTGTCAGACTCAAATATTTTCCACAACTAAACTAGCTGGAAAGATGACAGCAAGATGTTTCACAAACTAAGGCATGTAATCAGTGCTGAAAACTAAACTTCCTGCCCCATCAAGGCATACTCAACTTTTTTCTGTCTAGAGTTTGGACAAGGATCACACCTGGTTTCTTCTAAATTGGACCATAAATGCTACTGGGTCACTCTAAGGCTTTGTGCATTGCATGAGGCAACTTCTAGTGCAATCCAAACACTGTATTGAGTCAGACTAGAATAGCAAATGCTCACATGAAGCTAATCAATAGTAAAGATTTAAATCCTAGTGCAGAAATGGCTGGCTGAGCAGTCTGACAAGCTCATGATGCTGAGTAACAAATGGCTTGATGTTCAGGCCAACCCCAAATCTCAAAGACCAGTTCACATGTGTCAAGCCTCTGGCATAGCTGCAAAACATCTTGGCCAAAACTCCTGACAGGAGAACCTGGCTCTGGGAGCCCAAAATGCACTTCCATCCAAAGCTGAAACATCACCTGGCTCTACTTAAAGGTCAAGAAGGACATACAAGACTGAGGTAGTGTAATAATGACATCCCTTATGAGATTCACTTCCTTTCATTCCTCAAACATTAAATACAATAGTGTACCAAACTCAGTTTGGAGAGCTATTATCAAGCCTTGTTTTGGGGTTAGTGCTGGCATTGACTTTGCCATTAGATTCACTTCCTGTGCCTCCCTTCCCACCAGGGGCAGATCCTTGGCTAGTAGATGATGATGACTAATTCTTCTGCTTGTCTAACAGCACCTCTTTTACAGTCTACTCATCAATCTTGTCTTGTGAGGGTATTTACATGCATTGTTGAATGTCCTCACAGTTGCTAAGACATGGTAAATGTTCTGCAACAGTGTCATCCTCTTAATCACCATATTAAGTGATCTTGAGACTGGCAGATCCATATCATTGATATGGAGATATATCTCCCACCTGTCCCTCCAAGAATGAATTCAGAGTCCTTAACAGGCACACTAGCCTTACTCTTAACTCTAACAACCACTAGGCAACAACTTTGGAGCAGGGGTCTGCAATCAGCAATACTAGAGCCACATGTTCCTCAGCTCATGCCACCTTAACAGAAGGTTCCTGGAGTCAGAGGGCCTGTGCCAGGCTCTTGGCTTCCCTCCACCAGCAGGGGACTTTGGTGGGGCAGTCTTGGTTCAGTGCTTCCCTTCCCTCCCAGATCCCCATACCATGCAGCTGCACCATTGCAGCCTTCTGACCAGTTCCTTACTGAAGGAATTGTTAAAAATGGGTTACTTACCCTGTCTCAGGATATAAATCCAAAGTGGGGAAACTTCCTGTTACACTAAATGTCAGAATAATTCAAGCTTTCTGCAATGAAGTTCATGGATGTCTAAGCTAAACTTAGCTTCCTAAAGCTGCTGGCTTTGATCAGAGCAATAATTCAAAAACTAATAAGTTCCCTGGTATGTTAAAATATAAACCCTCTTCAGTAGAAAACCTCTAAGCTTGTCTTTCTAGAAACTCAGTGGAATTAGCTGTCAGCTATCAGTGGAGGCAGTGACCACTGCAAGCCACAGGCAGGGCCAGAATAAGGCCTGGGGGGACAGCACCCTATTGTAATGCTCTACCAAGGGGTTCAGGGTTGGGCTCCAGAGCCCTACATGGAAAGGAAGACAAATGTTGCTGGGGGGGGGGGTCCAGGATGGCTCATGGGGTGGGGAGGGGGGCATGTGGCAGTGATGCTGGCTGCAGGAGGGAGAGCAGGCTGAAGGCCATATTTGGGCAATAGTCCTGCTGTGGCCCAGGGCTGGCTGGCCTGCTTCAGTGCACTGAAGCAGAGTGGCAGCAGTCTGTCATTCATGCTGGTAAAATATGGATTTTTAGGGGTGCCTTTCAGGCCAGAACATTGGAGGTTCCTGCCTTTAGTATGGCCCTGATCACAGGCTAAAATGGCTCTAGTCTGTTTCTCCCTCCCCCCACCCCCCCACTGACTTGTTCCTTCTTAAAACTGCTCATCTTGGGGGCATAGTTGTGCATACTAACTCAAAGCAAGCCCTATATGAATGTTAGTGTTTAAACAAATTGTATCACTATCTGAAATGCATTTACTGTTTGCCATCCTCCTAACGATCTCAAGTTGGCTGCACGACTTTAGGCAACAATGATGCATAGATTGCATTTCTTCCTCACTGCCCCCACAAGCATCTTAATTGTGCACAAAGCTATTAGCTACAGCTGAGTTTCTAAAGATTCATGTAATCCTAAACTTGTGAGTAAAAAGCTTGCTGATACTGTTCCTATCACTGTTGAAAGTAGTGAGCCTGGTCTGTTTGGGACGCTGAAACACTAAAGCCTTGCCTAGAGAAGGGTCAAAGACTTTCAGGCCTTGGAATGAAGGGATCACTGAATCATCTAGTCTTAGTGGCTTAATCTACAGAAGTCAGCCTCACCAGAGCCCTGTAATTGCTTTTGAGTAGAGCAGCATTTCCAGTAAAATAGCAAGGAGTCCTGTTGCACTTGGACTTTATTCCAGGGGTACTCAAACTTTTTGCAAGCTGGTCCACATTCAGCCTTCCACCATTGACCAGGGTCCACAAACAACTGGGGGGGTGATGTCAGGAGTGGGGGGCAGCAATGCTGGGAGCAGGGGGGGGTGATGCCAGCCACATGGGGGGTGAGTAGGAGTGGGGGGGTGGCAAGCCAGGAGCATGGGGGGGTGAGTGGGAGTGGGGGGGGCAGCAGCAGTGATGCCAGGAGCAGGGGGGGCAACAGAGCAGCAGGCTCTGTGGGGGGAGGGGGAGCACAGGGAGCAACAGAAGTTGCTCAGCTGCACTTAGAGCAGGGGTACTCAAACAGCCAAATAGGCCACTGTCGCAGTCCACTGGAAACCTCTTTGCGGTCCAGATTGTGGACCGCAGGCCACCATTTGAGTACCCCTGCTTTATTCTATGGGCTTTCATGGGATAAAATTACTTTAATAGCTTGTTCTGATGACTGACTGCCTCTTTAACTTCCAGTGTAAACTTTTGTTTTGGCTTCAGCTTCCAACCACTGCTGCTTATGCCTCACTAGCAGGCTTGCTCACTTTTAGCTGAGAATCATCCCATGAAGGTACTTAAACCAATCAAGTACTCTTTCAGCCTTGAATTCTTCCCTAAAGCTCTCCATGCACTAAAAGCTAAGTGATTCCTTCATAGCACTAACTATGCTCATGCAACTCAACAATCAAACCATGTAACGGGTAGCAGCAGCCAGAACTAAACCACACTTACCTGAAACTTAGATACTGTAAGTGTGATTGATTCCACTTTCTATGTTCTCTTAATGGGCAAGTGTGTACACAGATCAAGGCTCCACACCACTATGGGGCTGATCTTGATCTAGCTTAAGGCTGTTCTACCCCCCCCCCCACTTCTCATTATCACTCTTAAAATGTGGGCATTGGAACTCCAGGTTGATAATCCCTGGCATGAGCTGAGCCAATAAGGTAAAACAGCCATCCTGCTAAACATCTATTAAAAGCATCCATGCAGTCAGAGGCAAGTTTCTGAAATCTGTCTTCAAGTACAGACTTCTCTCCCACAAGATCATGTGAAACTTAAAATTTTAAATGGCTTCTAAGGCTATGTCAACACTTTCCAAACCTAGCTTGAATTTATTCATTTGAACTCTAGTTGGAATTTAGTTCAGACTAATTTCCAACTAGTTCATCCACACTGTTAACTTGTTTCAATTAAACTTAACCTATTTGTTTGAACTAAGGGTGAGTAGTTCAAATTAAAGTGGATTTAAATGTCCCCAGTGCCAAGTTTGAACCAAGGGCTTAGTTCTACCTAAAGGGCAGATCTTACTAGTTTTGAACTAAGCTTTCCTTAGTTCAAATTGAGGAATGCCTTAATTTGAACAAAAGCCTAGTGTAGACAGGGTCTAAATATGAATTATTCATCCTTCATTTGAATGAACCAGCAATTGTAGACAGCCCAAGTGCTGCAGAACTCCTGTGTGTATGTGGTCTTTTAAACTGAACTAAACACAGGTGCACTTAAGAAATTTTGTCAGGACATGGGGCTGTACAGGTTTTTTTTGGCTGAAATAGAGAAGGGTAGCCATGTCAGTCTATCTTAGCAATGAAAGAGGGAAAATATTGATGATTTTTTCCACCTGGCTATGGGCCTGGTCCATTCTGAAGACCATAATGTGCATACTAAGTCCAATGGCTAATCTAGTCCAGTGCTCTGGCTTCTAGCAGCAGCTGCCAATGTATGATTGTTCAGCATGAATGGACAGAACAAGGAAATCATTGAAACAATGTTAGTACTCTCTTGCCTTAAACCTCAATTTTTTTTTTTTGACAGCTGCCACACTTTTTTTTTTTTTGGTTTTAATGGGTAGGGGTCTGGAACCCTTGCTTCTTCATAAGGGGAGACAAGTGCCATAAAATCTCTTGTGTACCTTTCCTAACAGGTATTGCCAGACCTTGCCACCTAATATGGAAGCTGTTCCATGCTCCTGATTGTTCCCCTTTTTTTTGTGCATGTTTTCTACAAATCTAGCAATGGGGGAGAGCAAGGTTTTAACTACTTCAAAGGATCTATGCAAGAACCTTGTGCAGAAAAACTGTCTGGCACCCCCCTGCAGCAGAGCAGCACCAATGAGTGGTGTCATCAGGGGAGTGCCACAGTGCTGTCCCCTTTTGACACCCCTCAAAATGCCAGCACCCCCCTGCAACAGAGGAGCTGCTTACTGCATAGCACCAGCCCTGCTGTCTAGACATGGGTAGCACTACTCCTATCTTCCTTTTCATTAATTTTATTTTTTTCCAAGTTCTAGTTGTAGAGGATCTTGAACTCAGCTACTAACCATTAAAGGCCCCTATTGTGTTCTTGTGGAAGAAGCAACCATGGTATAGTCAATAGTGGTGGTTTACTATACAAGCCTTTTCCCAAACAAAGGTAGTACTTAATTGGCCTGCCTTTGATTCCAGGCTTGCAGAACAAAAAAGTGGGTTTATCTTTCATCAGGAAAACTGTTCCCAAGTAGCTATCATACTGACAGCAGCAACTTAAGCTGATTTCTATAACTTCAGCAGAAGATGTTTTGCTAACAAGCAAATTGTGGTATTTTTACAGGGAGGGGTTTCAAACTAAACTAGCTTCTTTGTTCCTACACTTCAAAATGTAGTTGGCCTGTAGCCAGGCCCCTGTAACAATGAAACTTGCTGTGATTTTATTTTCCATGTTACAATATTTTCATTATTGCTTTAAAATAAAAAACCACCTTCACCACAGTGTCCATTTAGTTTTTTTGCATGAAGGTAACAACTAGCAGCATGATCTGGAAAGGGGAGAGGCAATAGTTAATCAAGGTAAAGAGTGCAAACAGACACAGGAAGTAGGTTTTTGGTCCTTGATTAAAGGAAATGATTCAGCAGCTGGGTTAAAATTGGACAAGTGAAGCTTCATAGAGCTTAAACTAATCGCATCTGAAATGTCTTTCTATAGTCTTGTAATAAAATGGAATAAGATTTCCCTTTAGTCATAGACAGCTATAAAAACCTAAGAAAATTTAAAGCTCTAAAAGAAACACTCTTATGCACAATGCTTGTTTAAATTAAAATTCAGGAACTACCCTATTTCAAATTCTAAAAGCACACCCAGTGTTTGAATCAACACCTTACCTGCCTTTTAAGTGGCTGTTTTTATGACTACACACCCTTCCCTTTGCTCATTGGGATGTTTTTTTATACTGCTGTTCACACAAGTCTGAAAGGAGTTCAATCTTCATTAAGGATAAACAATGTCTATCTCACATTTCAACAGGTGCCTGATAGATCAAGTGAGAAGAGAAAGCTAGTGCTTACTTTGATAAGAACACAGGAAAAAATAGCAGACATAACTCACTCTTTAGATATGAATGATAAGTCAAGACTTTCTCCAGCTGTGAGTTGAAATAATGAACACTTAATCTAATTCCAGTGTTAAGAGATAATTAATACTTCTCATGTTTAAACACTTCAAAGTTAGTATCAGCTACCTTTTGGATTCATTAAACATAAGATTCCTAGAAACTATACTTACACTTAACTATAACCAACTATTGTAAAATTAAAGGAGGAAAAAGCAGCTGTATTTTGCCTTTACCTGCCTGCCTCCTTTGCTTCCTCTAATCTATTCATTGGGATGGTGTAATCCAAGGAGTAGGGTATTACCTGAACTGGGTTAAATCCTGTGCTTCTGTTCAACATTACCTTGGATAGGTTGCTTGGCCTCTGTCTCTTTATTTCCAGCTCAAATTAAGATAAAATCTACAAAGGCATTGTGAGAATAAATACAGAGGTACTCAGATAACAGTGGCATAGAGGGTCATATGTGTAGTAACAGGGCATTCATAGTATGGTGGGGTCTCTTACCCTATGGAAATAGTGGTAAGATGCACATAGCTGTAGCTAGAATACAGGCTGCACCCCTATGGCTTTTTCTAGGTTTAAGATTATCCTCTTCAATACCACCATTCCAGAGGGGTAGCTGTATTAGTCTAGTTCAGTGAGACAAGGAGTCCTGTGGCACTTTTAAAGACTAATAAATTTATTTATCACATGAGCTTTTGTGGGAGAGAATCTGACTTCATCAAAAGCATCTGACAAAGTGGGATTTTTCTCTCTCGAAAGCTTATGTGATAGATAAATGTGTTAGTCTTTAAGTGCCCTAGGACTTGGGGCTTGTTCAACAGTAGAGTTATACAGAGCCCATTGTCTAACCATAGCAATTTGTCAGCTCACACATGGCCTTTCAGCTTCAGTTCTCAAAATCCATGCTATGACAAGTGCTAACTGAACCAGTCTCTCCTCACAAGTGTGAGGCTAGTAGTACTAAAACCATTTTACACAGAGGTGAACTGAAACAAAGAAATTAAGAGAATTGCCAAAACTGCATTTAGTCAGAATTCAGCAGAAGAATCCTGCCTCTTAGAGACCCTACTATAACCACTGATGGACAGCCCCTCATATATAAATAAAAGATCATGATTAAAGGGGCAGCATATTTTTCCTATTTGCTGGAGATAGTCTCTGAATCCTTCCCCCTAAAGTAATAAATTAAGAAATTGTTCTCCATTGATCACTGCAATTTATGCATTTTCTGAGATGGGCTAATCAGCAGTCACCAAGCTGTGTGCTGCCCAACCTGCCCTGTCCACTATAATTACATTAATTATTTATATGCACTAAAAGTGATTAGCTGAAAGGAGTCAGTGTCTCCCCTGGTTATGGTGTGTGAACCAACACAACTTGGGTGTGCCAAAAACATACACAACTCCTCTTTTGTAGCTCCTCTGGAACCTAGAAAACAGCAGTCAAAAATATGTGCAAGCTAAGAGCACTTTATGGCAGTTATCTACTGACCTCCAGGCTAATCATTAATCTTTTGGCACAACATTGTTGTCTCATTGAAGAAAGTGGCAAATTTCCATTGGTTTCAGTAAGATCAAGATTTAGCCCTTGAGAATTAATATCAGTATGTAAGTAGATCAACTACATATTTAGTGTCTTCTGTCAGGTAGCAATCCACCCAAAATCTGCTTATAGTGAACTGATTTTCCCTTTCCTATCCAGCTCCTTTTCTTTTCTTCTATCAGGGATGGTCCAACAGAAAACTATCTTAATCACTGGTATTCAGATTATTTTATTTGCTAGGGTTTTTTTCAATCAAACTTCCTCATTTATCTCTTTGCAATTACACTATGTGAATAGTCCAGCATGTTTTTCTTTTTAAGTAAGTATAGGTCTTGCCAGAGAGGGAAAATACTTTATACAAGAATAATACCAAGGTCATGTGCAACAGCTGACAGGTGGTTCATTCTGTCTGAGATTATCTGAAAATTGGAAAAGAGGCACTCCTGTCTCATGGCTACTTCTTCCCCTTTGCCTGGTGATTTCAAAATTGTTGTCTTGGTTACTATTTTGGAACACAGAAATCCCCGCAAGATCTTCTTATGTTCTCTTCTGTCCTGTCCTGGGAATTGCTGCATGATAAATTACAGACTCCAAGGAGCAATAGAGAAATTCTATGCTGACGTACTCTTCTTCGTTCCCAGACAAAGGGTCTTGTGGTACAGGCCAGTGAGAAACACTACTTAGAGAGGTTGGAGAACAAGCCTGCTAGAGGAAAGCTTAGAATAGGATAGGGCTAAGAAACCTGCCCCAAGCACTCTGAGTCAGTAAGCGAAGCTGATTAGGAGTTCTTATATTTCTTTATGAACTCTATTAATAAACCCGGAGCCAAAGAAGGGGTGTTATCTGAGATGCGAACAATAATGTTGAATTTATAAGGGAGCTTAAGGGGGGAACTGAGGCAGCAGTCAGACCAGACAGATGGTTTTTCTACATTCAAAGTGCTGCATAAACTTGAAGGGTTAGTTTATATCTGGCTTTGCTTGGCTCCCAAATGAGAGAACATTATTCACTATTTAATTAGCAATTAGATTAGAATAGCCATTAGAGTGTCTGCCCTGCACACTAAGCCAAAGCTGACTCAGGTCTAAGACCAAGCCCTTCCATCCACACACACAAATCAGTCTGAATCAGGACTTCAAGCCCTCAGCAATGATGTTTTAGGACTCTGCTAAGGGGGTTGGTCAGAGCCTAAAAGCCCCTGTGTCTTCAGTCCAAATCCTTAATGTTGCAAGCATGGATGCCAGTCAAGCCACAAACCCATGTGAGAAGGCTTGTTTAGTGCTGCAGGTATGTATTAGCATGGCTGTGAGAGCTAGATGCAGCATTTGCAAACCCAAATTTATAATGCAGCATGGCCATTCAGCCACGATTTTGGAAACAATGAGTCCACAAGTGCTGGCCCACAAATGGAGAGCTGGCCCACACTGACAGCTGCAGTAGATGTGACATAGCCTGCATATCTCCTGGTGATATACTTACGTTGATGCAGGGCACAGTCTTCTCAGTACTGCGTCACCAGAAGACTCCTTCCCATTGATACTGCCTTACTCCTTCCGGGCGGTGGACTAATTGAGTCGATTGGAGGGTGCTCTCCAATCAATTGAGCAGATCTACACAGACGCAATCAGCCAATGACATGGCAGTGAAGACATACTCCCAGGTTTGATATACAGTGTAGGCTATGTTAATTGCCATGTATGCTCAAGGTTAATAGAACTCAAGTTAGTAGACCCTGGGTTTGTCAACCTAGGGTTTGAGAATCTGCAATTATTCATAACCCGACGTTAGGGAGAGTTGAACCACAGGGCCCAACGTGCGTCTCCAGCATCTATACAGAATTATGCAAGCCCATATCCAACTACCTATATCTCAGACTTCCTTGGTGTCCCCTAAAATGTGGCCACTCAAATCCTTTGTTCATGGTGCACTGTGGAAAACCTCAACTGCCTATCAAACTTGACTGCTCAGAGGCCAAAAATTTGGCCTTTGTGATTATGAGATAATGTTGGTGGACTTCCAGAGCATGAGTCCTGCAAAGCAATAGGCCTTGAAGTCAGGGTCCCAAATTAACTCAGGCTTGGAACCTCCACTTCCATGGGGTCCTAGCAACCCATGTCCAAGCCCTGGGTTAGCATGATTTGCATTTAGAGGGACAGGGGCTTGAGCCTGAGCCTGAGTTCAGACACTAGGCTTACAATGCAGTGAAGATGCGCCCTTAGTCTACTCTACCCGCTGCCCATGGCTGTCCTGTGTCAGCAGACTTGGGCTTGCAGGGTTCAGGCTGTGGGGCTGTAAAATTGCCATGTTATCTGAGACACTGTGGCACTGAATCTGGCAAAGACAGCAATGGGACCTACTGGTCTTGCCTCCCATTTTGCAACAGTGATCACAAGGCCCTATTTATCTTGGGTGACACCATTTTAATGATTATTTCAGTTTGGAGGGGGAATGAAAGAACTAGGCAGACTACAGACTTTATCTAGGCTGATTTTTAGGGTTTTGCAGAGACCAGCAATCTCTGCCTGCTACATCCTGGACACAGTACTTCAGTTGTATAAATTTATATACAGGACTTTTATGTGATTAGTGAACTATATGGTTTCAGTATGATATATGCTTATGTCCTGCCTTGAAAGGGGGATGGATTTGGTAATAATAGGTCTTTATCTGTGCAACGATTACTGATCTCTTGGGATACAGATGAGGTTACTAAGTTAATATACAAGTTGCATTGGCAGTCTAGTCTGAGTTAAAACAGATCTGGAGCATATGGAATACTTTTCATTGTAGCTTGTTAGTGAAGTCATAGATATACAGTGTTTCGTGCAGTGTTGAATTCAGGAACATCTTTCCGATACTGTATGAATGCCATACTGAACACATAGATATACACATACCACACTAAAATAACATTGCATCTGATCAGACCTAGCTTTGGCAAAAAACACCTTCCCAGGACAAATTTACCCACACACTCCCACCTCCCTAAACAAGTGGATGTGTCAGCATTTGTAAAGACAGATAAGAAAGCTGGGAAAGATACAGTAAAGTAATAATTCTGTAGTGCTTCATTTGTTTAACATATTATATACCTAAGAACACAAAATGTGCACTCAGTACAGTGACATCTATTCATCCCATCCATGCATACAATATACTGTTACATCTCTATAGTCTATATAGAGTAATGATGCAGGCCTGTGTATGTCTTGTGTCCCTGGGCAGAGAAAGGGTTAACCCACTTTGTTCTGTTCTGCACAGCTCAGAAGTTCATTACAAAAGTGCACCAATTCTTCCCTTCTTTCATTCCTCTATGTGCATTGCTGGCCTTTGAGCCTTTTTAAACCAATGTGGAGGAAAATATAGCATGAAAAGTTTTCTTTTCACTGTATAATATGAGGTGGCCTGTGTGGCATTTATCACTGACCGTCAAAGTAACTTAAGGCTGGAATTGTTGTCTGGGTATAGAGAAAGGAGAACTGTTCTTGACAGCAGAAAACAACTGATCTTTTGACATGGAGACTTTACAGTTACCCTAGAGAGACCTTCTAGGTTAAAAAGCACCTAGAATGTGAACCCGGAACATTTCTGTAACCTGAAGTGCTTCACTGATATTAAATGTTTAGATTCTGTTCAGTAGAGTTCTAGAGGGAGGGTTGGAAGTAGGGAAGAAGGAGGGCTTGGGTCTATTCTAGCCCTCTGATTAAAGGCCTACAAAATTTAATACGAATGTAACCAGTCAGGTCCTATATACAGTACAGTAGTTTTCTATAGAAATTACTATTAAAACAACCATAATTTAAAGAGCAAATACTGTTACAAAAATTTAAAGCATTCTACAGAATTTAATATTCCTGCTATAAAAACCTGTAGACTAAGTAAGTTTGACAATTCTGTAAAAGGTTATTCTCTATTAAATACTACATGGATCTAGGAATCAGTCTTTTCTGGAACATGCTTTTCTGTTAGAAATAGAATACAAGATATTGAGTATGAAGCAGAGAAATATTTTTATTTATTTTCAAAGACATTCTTAATATTACTTAAGTTTCTTCATTTTAGATACATAATTCTAGAAATGTGGATAAATAGTGTCACTGATCAGCAACACTTGAGCTAAATATACATGCTTTCCAAATTCTAATATTAAAGTGCCTACAGACCAGTATGCTTAGTATTTTTTGTATTGTTTTTTTACATCTTTTAAGAATTCACTTTAAGCCCATTGATTTTTTTCCCAAAAAAAAAAAAAAGTGAGTAGACTGATTATTTGGCCAAATAATCAGGCCTTAGTAAACAGAAGATTGGTCAGAGCTGTGGTCTGTAAATCCTAGGAGAATCAATTTCCTTTGGTCACTATTGAATCAGACTGATTTTAATATATTTTTACACTAATTAAAAAAAAAAGTCAACTCAATAACCCATAACCCAGGCATTGTGCAAGAATACACATCCCCTTCAACTCAGAGCATTCTGAGATAGTATAGCAGCTACCCCTCCATCCTGGTTTCTTTTGCTTTCTCCATTTCCTCAAGACACTCTGGATTTTTAAGGAAGAATGAGCTCAGATTCCATTAGGTTTCTTTAGAGACAGAGTCTTTAGAAGAAGGGATCTCAAATTTTCCATGGTGGGTTTGTCAGGCAGGGGAGATGGGGCATTGGGGAGGAGGTCTATGCCCGTTTGACACTGTTCAGTAAGTCTGTGAGTTCACTGATGTACTTGATGGTATATTTCAGAGTCTGTATTTTGGTGAGAGGCTGACCTCTTTGGCTATAGATGGGAGGTAGATAATTGCGCAAGGTGTGTAAAGCATCAGCAAGGGTCCTCATCCTGAGCTTCTCTCTCTCGCTGGCTTTCCGTCTGCGCTGAGCTGACATTCTGGCCTTGGTGCTTTTCTGAGTTTTGGTCTGTCCAGCATTCTGTAAGTATGAGGAAGGAAAATCCATCAGGCTGTATCCAATCAGGCCGCCACTGCCACCGCTGTTGTTATAGGGCATCTCAATCACCGCTGGGCAAGGCGAAGAAGAGTAAGATTCAAAGGAAGGAGATGGAGATAAGCTGCGAGGGGGTGAGATCTGGTTCAGCTCACAGGTCCCTGCATTGCTCTTCCAGTCCCAGGAAGACAGAAAGACAGAATTATCAGAGCCCAAACCATCTTCCATATTCGTCAATGTCTCATGCAGTTTATCCATCCTGGAAGAGCAGTGTGAGAAGTAATTCCCTTTGCTAACGAGCAATGGCTAAAGTCTCTATGTAGGGAGACTCTTTTATGACAGAGGGGGGAGAAGTGACAAAGTGGGAAAGAGGATTCGGTGAGGCGAGTTCAAAGGAGAACCCAAGTGCTAAGATGGAAAATGAACTCCTGATGTGTTATTTTCTTCTCATCGATAATTATCAGTCCTCAGCTAAAATATCTTTAAACTAACAGACAACAGTGAGAAGAGAAAAAAAGATTATCTTAGTGTAGCTAAACAATTAAGGCTGCACATCTACATTTAACACTGCAGAGGAGAATAATTAATAAATAAGGCAAAGGAAAAAAGAAAACACTGATTTATTTTGTTTATGAACATGGGATTCAAACAAAGATATTGTGTGTTCACTTGGCTAGAAAAAATTATCATCTAAAAACACATAGTATAGATACTTGAAGTCAATGGTATTAAAGCTATGATGAATTTGGCCCACGCTGCTGATGCAATATTTGCTCATAATCTGTGTTTTAGCGATCAGTCAGAAAGATAGCTTGTGTGATTTTCTGTTTACTCTTGCAGCTTTACAGATTTCTCTTGACATTTGGTGATAACTTCTCTTTGAATCTCTTTGGGTTTTATTAGTAGAACAAGAAGCAGAAAGGCTCATTCCTGCAACCTGCACATTTATTTACCATTATCAGTTTCCCAAATCAAACCAAAAAGAGTGTATAAATGTAAACAATATTAAAGTAGTATAAGTTAAAAATTACAAATATGGGTTTGGTTTTCTTTACAAAAGTGTATGAGCTGTATGCTCAGACAGTAAATCTTTATGTGGATGTTTTTAACTGAAAGTCATAAGTACATCAAACATACACAAAACAAAACTAAAATCTGTTTATGTAAAATGGTATCCTTGTAGAAGTCCATTCCTGGAATTCACAGAGCAGCAACTTGCATATATTCATAGAAATCCTATTCCTGCATCCACTGATTTCACTGATAAAACTCCCTGTGAATTTAGCCATGCAGCGATAGGCCTATATCCCTTACATTAGCAAAACTCAGTTCACTGATACCACTTTTCCACTGTAGATGTCAAAGCACCTTACAAAGGAGGATAATCATCATTTACCCTTTCACAGAGGGGAAATCAGATATGCAGAGGGACGATGTCCCTTACCCAAGGTTATCTAGGAGGTCACTGGCAGAGCTTGGAGTAGAAGCCAGGGCTTTTGACTCCAATGCCCACTGAATCATGCGGGATCCCGTCTCGCTATAACTGTCCATAGCAAGGAAGATAATGTCAGCAATAGAGAAAGAAACATAGAAGAGAGGAAATTGGGAGTCAGAAGGGCGAACAGGCAAGAGGCTCCCTTTTAGAGCCAACCTGTGTCCTTGCAAGCCCAAATGCAATTCTTGCTGAAGTCAGTGGACAGTCTCAATCCATATGTGAAGGCAAAACATAACCCTTAATTTGCAATCTAGAAAATGATGCTAAATTTCCATAAAATTCTTCAAGCTTTTCCTGAATTCTGTAAATGAGGCTTTTGTGTGGGGCAACATCCATTCTGAAAAAAAATGGAGAGGAGATCCCCATGGAATTTATGCAGACAGTGACTATAAAAAGTTAATGGGAACATTCCATTCCTTGGTGGTTATGACATTTGCACTAGGTTCATTAAGAAATCAAACTGTGTTCAGGCCTTTATACTGTCAGTTCATAGAAGGCATGATATGATACTAGATTGTGACTTTAGACTTTTCTGTGCGATATAAATGAATGAGAACCACAAAGCAAGGGTAAACACTTCTGGCACTTCAACTGTAACTGAGTGGAGGCTTGTTGCAATATTGAACAGGTATGTAATGTGATAGGAATTCCTCTACCACACCGTACACGAAGCAGGATTTTCTCCAAATTTTATACTGAGCCCATTGCATGCTCTATGCTGGTTTGTTTCCTGATAAGGGAAACTGAATTGACTTAACTCTGAGAAACATATCATTCAGCTGCCTTGGACATTAAAAACCAATGATACAAAATGAGAGATGTTTCCTAGGATTTCACATAGTTGCATGGCTGCAACTTGCAACATGAGAAAGAAATGCTAAACTACCATAAACTGGTAATCATTCTTGTCCTCATTAACTTCTGCATTTTTTCAGTTTTTCTTTTTCTGTTTCCTGGTGACCACTTTTGCATACTTCACTTTCTCCTTCCATTTTACTTCTCATTTGCCCATCACAGTACTTTTATTCCTAAGTTCCACAGTGTTTTTTTAACACAAGAACTAAAGTAGGTCAAAAACAGAGGAATGTTTTTGAGAGAAAAATACTGGGAGTGAGGTGTGCTACTTGAAGGAAGTTTTCAGAAAATTAAATTGATCTTAATGATAATATTTGATTTGGGATCCAATTTTTGAATCCCTAAAGAGATCAAAATTAGACACAATGATTTCATACATACTTAATTGTTTCCTTACTTTAAAGTAGTTGAAAACATCACCAACGAATGCATCAGCAGTGTACTAAGAATGTATGTAATAAATCACATGTAAAACCAGCAAATACAGACTGAGGAAGATTTCTTGTACGTGCACCAGGTTCATAGCTGTGCATATTGGCTGCATATGAATCACTTTTTCTAGTATGTTATATCCATAAAATTGGAAGAGATTATTTTTTGGAGGATGGTAGGCAGATGCAGATTATCCCATAACTGCCTGCTGTGTGGTTTGTTTTACACTGCTGTCAAGTTTCTGGTGCTAGCCACTGTCAGACAGGATACTGGACTAAGTGGACCACAGGTCTAATGCAGTAAGATAACTCCTTTATTTGCATAAGTTTATAAAAAAAGGGGGGGGGCACATTCTGAAAAGTGACCTCTTATTGTACTTTTAATTTTGTGGGCGCAAACATGCACTAACATTATTTTGTCCACAAAATTCTGGCACAATATAGGAGGTCAAAATGAGCTCCTTTACAATTCAAGGGCCTGCTCCAAAGCCTCTGAAAGGAAGTGGAGAGATTTCCATGCTCTGCTGTGGATTATAGATAAGACCCTAACCCTCAAAGTGAAAGCACTGGAATCACAAATGAAAAAATCTCCAACAAACTAATTTGTATTGCTGTCTATAACAGGGATAATTTGTTGATACTTGAAAAACACTTTACAATGTTGTTTTTACAGTAGTAAAACCAAGATAATTTAAAATGGGATATAAAGATGGATGCTTTTACAAATAGCTCCCATTCCTCAAGTAGCTATTGGATTTGCTTTTCTATACAATATAAAATATCTGATAGGCTTTTTCATGCAAGTCTCAGAAGGAAAGCAGAGAAATTCAGCTATTATGGATAGCATCTCCCCACAGCTTTTCCATTAGAAGAGTGGTTCTCAACCACTGTGTTGGGACATATTATTGTGTCGCCACATGGAAGTAAGTGTGTCATGGAGAGCCAGATGGAGGGCTGGATACGGTCACACATGCCACCAACCATGTCACAACTCCCAAAAGGTTGAAAACCGCTGCTTTAAAATTTGCAAAAATCATACAGGGGAGAGCTAAATTTCACTTTATCTTACACAAATCTAGGAATGTCTTTTTTTGTCTTTCCACAAAGTAATAAGGTTGAAGGTTATTGAGTTATGAGTCTAATATCACAGAAATACTCACTGACACTTAAATGAACAGGCATTTTATGCTTGACTGATAGTTTTGTTTTTTGTTTCAGAAATTTATTCTGTAGTATAGAAGCTAAAGTCCTGATTGCCATCTCCTTTAAAATTAGAGGTCTCCTGGTTATCTTTCTGAATTTTTAAGAGAAGGGGGAAGAGGAAAAAAGCAAAAACTTATTATTAAACTTGTTTTTGTATGAATTATTGCAGACAAAAGTAATTTTCTTAAAGAACCAGGAAAGGCACTAGAATAGAAATAGAAATAACCCAATAATTCAAATGTGTTTCAGTAACAAGAAGGGAAAGTAATATTTTAACATCTAATTTTATTTAAAATCAGGAAGAAATTCCAATGAGACCTCCTTTGTTTGTTCCAAAATGATGAAGGATGTTTTATTATTAACTACTTGTCTTAGCCTCCAAGTTCTAAGAACTATATAAATATAACAAAGAAATAATCTCTTCCCCAGCCTTTTCACATGACCATACTTTGTTTTGCCTTTCAGTTAAATTTCACAAATCTTAACGATTAATAGCTCTTGTCCAGCAATTGTGAGATTTATTTCCTGTTTTAGAGGAAACTAAGTCACAAACTGGTTAATTACCTGAATTTCAAAAATGCTGAGTGAGCATTCACAGTTCCTCTTGACCTCAGTAGGAATTCAGCACTTCTGAGAATTAGCCCATAGGGGTTTTGCCCTGGGTCATTCTCTGAGTAGTGGAAAAGGAGAGAAACAGAACTTCAAACTCCTACTTTTCGGCTGCACGTTAAACTATACGTTATGCTCCTTCCCAAACTTGTCAATAATTGAATTCATGGGTTTTTTAAATAGCAACAGACTTTTCCATATTCTTGATTATGATGATCTCATTGTGGATAAATTAAAAAAATTCTCAAAAGGACATTATTTTAAATAACTGATGAGGAGCTAATTACAATTCACTTCAAAAGAAAACAAAAAGTCTTTAAGAAGACAAAAAGGTGGGTGAAAATGATGGGGTCCAACCCTGTAAAATGCCAAAAGTCATTTGTGCTTACTGAAGTCAATGAGAATTGTATGTGTGTATCTGAGTTTAGAATTGGGAAATTAGCTATTACTTTCATCATTAGCAGACATTTATGAATAATTGGGGGTGGGATTTTCAAAAGCATTTTAAGTGCTGATTTAACCCTGCTTTAATTAAAGTCAACTGGAGTTTAACCATTATAAACACTCTTGAAATTTTGATCTTTAAACTTCAGATACTGTTATGTTCTTAAGACACATTAAAAAAAAATCTAACTAAGACACCAACCTTACAATAGAATCATGCTGGCAGATACCAATGACTTCAGCTGGATTCCCTATGGACATAAGGGTCACCCATATGATTTTCATTGCAGAATCAGGGCCTATCGATTGACTTTAGAAACTCAGCTGTGAGTATTTGATCCTCCAAAAAGTGGCAATCCCAGCTGACTGAAAAGTGGCAGCAGCTCCCAATTCATTAAAACAACTGATCTCTAAGCAACTGGCTTCTTAGATGAAAAGACTTGTGTGTGGAATTTACACCTACCCACCTTTTAAGTCGAGATTTTATTACTTCGTGTTTTTCAACTGATATTTGGGAATGTCTTTTTAATACCCCTGTTAAGGGAAGTTAAAAGGAGAATAGACTATGTGGTTGGTCTTTAATGTTTGCTAGCCATTTCAATCAGAGCAAAAGAGTAAAGCGGGAAAAATAGCCTAACTTGGCTTATTTTTCTCAAAAAATGGAAGACAGCAGATGTCATCAAAATAATAGAGACTTATTCAGTCAGAAGAATTTCAGTGTCCAGTTTCAAGGTCCTATTATTTCAGTCATTTTTTCAGATCTATAGTGACATTTTACTGCCTAAATCCAGTCTGCATATTACAAAATTAACTTTAATATTTTAAAAACATTGAAGACCAGCAGTGACCCACAGTCTATTAAAAAGTCCAGGAAAATTATTTCCAAGTGATTCTCATTTTTTTTTCTTCTTCACAAAAAGCCCGATTTATTTTGTTAATATCATGTTAGTGTTCACTTCCATTTTTAAAACATATGAGAGAATAGAAAGGCCAACCTACCAGAAAAGTGCTGAACGGAACAGGGAGTAAAGCCCATCTAAGGAACTGACAATAAAATGAAGACCTTCACTGAAGAAAGGTCTGTCAACAAACTCATCTCTGTGAGCCCCTTGTAGTGTGGTCCACTAATTAGACCCTCAGTAATGGGCACACACCTTTATTGGGAGACATGGGCTTTAGCTCTTGCTACTGACCTGTTACAGAACAGTGAGCAAGTCACTTCACTTCTTCAGGGCAGAGACCTCTCTTACTTGATATTTCTGTGCAGCTCAACATAATAGGTCCTAGATCACCTTTAGGACCTTGAGATATTACTGTAATGCAAATAATAATGTGCTACAATGGAGACTCCAACCGTGAGGAGTTAAATCTAATCTGTATTGTCATCTAGGACTCTGTGACAATATTCTTTTAAAACTACGACCATTCCCTACAGAACCAATTTACCAGTGTAAATATTAGTAAGAAGGACAGAGACAAATGGAAGAAGCTTCAATTTTCCTAACTTTGACCTGCTCTGTCAGGCTCTGATGCACATTCATCAATCTAAGACTCTGCCCTGAAATATGATGTAGACTGAAGGGCTGAAATTGAAATAACACAGAGAGGTAGCTGTCCTTTAGAGATGAAATATACCAGTAACTGAATTTTCTAGGTAGTGCTACTAGAACTTAATTTTCTTAAAAGCTGTTAGGACCATGTAATGGAGAAAATAAACGAGGAGCTCTTTCTCTCTTTCTCTCTCTAACTCCTCTTTTGTTTTCTCCACTTTATTTATTTGTACACACACACACACACACACACACAAAATAAAAGAAGAGCTCTCTCTAGCTCCTCTTTTGTTTTCTCCATTGTGTGTGTGTGTGTATTTAAATCCTGCATGTATGCATGTGTGTTTTCAAAAAGTAATTTGGCTCACATATAAACCCTTTTTATCTGTAAATAACCAGATAAAGAATAACTAATACTCATTCTCATCCCTTAAAGTTCCTAAATATTATGGGAGGCAGCGTGAGCCCCCTAATAGATAAGTGACTGAAAGGTAGGAGACTTGTGGTCTATTCTCAGCTTTGGCATTGAGCAGCAGTGTGAGTTAGTGAGGTGGAGAGAAGTAAAGTATTTTGCCCTATCTGTAGAATGATGCTTACCTTCCTTTGCGATGACAGAAGGTATTATTTACCCCATTTGTACAGATAGGGAAATTGAGGCAGTGACACTGAGTGATTTAACCAGTGCTACACAGGAAATCAGTGTCTAAGGATTAGGTGAGTTCCTTGAGCCCAGGTCTCTGATCAGACATTTTGACACAAAGGGGAGGATATCCTCAATGGTATTAAGTGATGAGAGAAGATATTGTGTTTCAACTATTCAGCTGTATTCTAGACAAATTCGCAGTCAGTGCTTTGGGTTTATATTTGCAAAGCACTGTTAGGAATTTTAATTAGAAACTCATTTATGCAGTCTAGATGACAAGTTTGGTTTTACCTGTTTGCAGTCATGATGAAGAGAAACTGTCTATCTCCATTTCGCTCTTTGTTTAAAAACTTTCCCTTCCAGCCCAGGACACTAAAACGATAACCACCTGCAACTAGCCCCCAAAGTGAAGTGTATTGTTAGATATAAGAGCTATATTATTTAAACTACAGATAAATAAGTCTGAGTTTGATTTCAGTGAACATTGGCTCAAGCCCTGTATTTCATTTAAACGCTCCTTGAAGGATTTCTTGTCCCTAGATAAAAATCTAACATCATTCATGCAAAATATTTTTGGCTTATAGACATCATCTAACAATGCTTCCTGACCTTAGAAATTTACAAATATATGACTATTCATGTTTGCTGCTGTATGTTTTTCAGGATGGTTTTGAAACTAGGTATCACTTCAAGATTTTTCACCTGGGACAATGCAGTGGGGGGTAGGGGAGGGGTAAAAAAGATCAAAAGGTCTATAAATGTGTCAAACTTTAAAATGCAAATCACCTGCCATAATGTTGCTGACAACAAATCTTTCATTATCACCTTTCTGTGAAAGGTTCAAATTAGCCTGAATTAGTTGAAAAGAAAAAGCAAAAGACAACAAATTTACCTTCTTGTGGGTTTTGTTAGCTTTTAGATTTATTTGGATAATGACACAATACTCTTGTTGTTCCGAATTGTTCCACAAATAATTTTTCAGGTAATCTATAAATAAGTAGCACTGATCACATAATAGTCATTCTAGTTAACTGACAGATATTTCCATGTTGGCTGAAGTGTTGATTGCTATGGCAAAGATTTATTTGAAATGCTAAAAGAATCCCTATAAACAGGACACTCATTAATTATTAAACTGAAGTCTGCTGCACTTTGTTCACTGAAATAATTTACCAGTCTAAATCAAAACACAATGTCACAGGGAAATATAGACATTATGTATTAACAGTATATGTCAATGGCCCTTTAAAAGTTATAATGAGCAAACTTAAGGGGATACGAATTTTTCTAGATGCCAGCCTAGCAAACTTCTAATAGTCTGTGACAAGTAATGCTTCTTTAAGATGAAGGGGTGTATTCATTAGAAAGAAATCTGTGAAATTTCATCCTTCTGCATCCCCAGCATCTTCATTCCTTTCAACTTACTTTTTAGGCCCCAGTTCTGCAGTGAGCTACACCTAGTACCTCTGCCCTTATGGTACTTATTACAGGATCTGTTTATTTCTCACAGTGTGAATAAAATTTAAAAAATGATGAAGCATTCTAAATATATTACAACAGAAAAAAATCTGCATATATTTCAAAATTTCCTGGAAGCAACCACCACTGTCATTTGCATTGTTTCATAAAAATGCCAATCCTTTTTGTGGTTAGCATATTAAAAGCTGTTGTGAAAGCAGTGTATGAGTTATGAAGCCTTCCCTCTCCAGGTTACTAATTTTAAATTGACCAAGGTTTGCAGTGATATGACTAAAAGTGATTTTAATGAACTTCTTATTGCATAGATATCCATCACAGAAATCAGTATTCTAATTAACACCACTAGACTAGCTGATAGTCATGATGGAGAATTCGTAGTCAGACATAGGAAACCAAATCCTCTTCTTGTTTTTAGAGCTGGCCTCTTGCAAGTGGGGGCAGATACACATTATGAGAGAACATGTAGAACCTTAGGCTGTGTCTACACTGCCAGTGGTCTTGTTGACAGTGCAGGATCAAGTGTGTATGTTCGATTAAGTTTGGCAAAGTTGCTCCCAAATGAACCTGGAAGTCAACCTTTGAAAACCACTGCAGCAAGTAGCCTAGTGCTGAGTCACTGGGAGGGCATTTCCTGTTGATGCAGCACAGTGGGGATGCCACGGTAAGTAAGTGTTAAGAAGGCGAAGGGAAACAAACAAGTTAGTGCACATAGCTTGCGTAGCTCTCATTGGCTATGTCTACACTACGAAAGCTAAGTTGACTAACTTAATAAAGTCTACTTAAAGTTGACTTTATTAAGTCAACTTAGGGAGTCCACACTTCTCTTAAGTCAACTTAACAAAGCTGGTTAAGTCAGCTTAAGAAAGTGTCCTAATAAAAAATGTGTTTGATTAAGTCAACTTCATTAAGTCAACTTAAGTAGGCACATGTTATTACACGGGGCTTCCTAAGTCAACTTAATAAAGTTGACTTAATGCTTAAGTCAACTTAAAGAGTGAGAGTTATTAAGTCAATTTAAGGAAGCCCTTAAGTCAACTTAATGAACTCCAAATGTGGCCAGGGCTTTGCTTACGTCGACTTAAGCCTCCTTAAGTTGCCTTACACCCATAGTGTAGATGTACCCATGGACCATCACCAAAATCTGTGGCCAGTGTAGACCAGGCCTTAATATGATTATTGTCTGTACTGCCCAGTCTAAAGATAAACAAAACACAAGTCCTTGCGCAGGGCTGGATAAAACAGCCTCAGGGACCAGAGTGGACCACCACTGTGGCCTGGGGCCCCACTCCATGGTGGCCTGTGGGCAAGCTGGCTTAGGGCCAGAGGGCATTTCCATCTTGGCCCTGGTCCAGCTGGTCTGCCCCTGGGGTGCAGGGACTGACTGGAGCACAGTGTGGCCACTGGTATGGCCCTGGAAAACGGCACCGGAGACCACATGACACACCAGCTGGTCCTGCCCCCAGAGCAGAGCAACTATGCAGCAGCCACCCCACCCCCTGAGGCAATTAGCCAGCCTAGGACAGGGGCCAGGAGCACCCAGAGCCCTGTCTCTGGCCTCCCCGCCCACAGCGCTGGCAGGGCAGGGGGACTCCCGGTGCCCGCCCAACCCCTTTCAGCAAGCTCTGCCAGTGGTATGATGGACAGTCAGCAGATTTACAGAGGGTCCATAGGGACTGGAGCCTGGGACCCTCCTTTAGGTTGGGTCCTGGAGATTCAGCTCCTAGAGCCCCAACTTTACTCCAGTCCTGTCCGTGTATAAGGCCCTCACTCCATTCTGAGCACTTACGTTCTTGAAATAGAAGTATTCTTGTTGCTTTTTTACAGGTAGCTTTATTCATTTATATTTAATTTAATTTAACCAGAGTTGAAAAGTGCACGTGTAAACATTTGAATCATTTGACTACAAAGCAAGAGCAAAGAAACTGATATATTGTGCCCAACATTTATCAAAATAGGGGACTGCTAGCAGGGTGTTCTTTGTGAACACTGGAAGTTATTCGTAAATCCTTCAGCTGCTGATAGCTTGATTTTTAACCCTTGAGGTAGGCTGCAAATCCCATTTTTAACTTGGGCTTTTCAGGGAAGGGTTGGCTGAGGGTGTAGTATACATTTATAGCTGGTATTTACATTGTGGTTCAATTTTCAGGATAGGTGTTCACAGTGTAATATATTTTATATACACTGGAAGAAGCAAATAATATCCACAAAGTACAGAGATAACAGTGAATGTCAGAGATCTTATGACTTTTTTAAAAAGTAAGAAATATTCTACATGAAACAGAATATTGCCAAGATTTTTTTAAAAAAGGAAAGTATGTATGTGATGGGTGTAAGCTCCTTATTCTACTGACCTCTACTGTGTTATCAGATCTAAGCACTGGCAACATGAGACCATTGTGTCCACTCGATGTGGCTTTCTCCTTCAGCCTGTCCACATGGAAAAAGGGAAGGTGCCACTGAATTAACTCAGATGTACTATTGCCCAACGTAAACAAATATAAACAAGGTTCAGATTGTGGTATACAGGAATCTCAGACTGCTTAGTACCATGGCAAACACACTATTAAAAGTCATTCAACTTTTTACTAAAAGGTACAGAAAAGGAAAAAAAAATTACAGAATTCAAAATGTAAAGTATCCCATAGGGTATGTCTGTGCTGGCAAATTGGTCCAGATTAAGGAGGCTTAATCCAGTCTAATTTAACCCATGGCAACAAGGCTTTCCCTAGTTTGAACTAAGAAATTTCTTAGTTCAAACTAAGGAACACTTAGTTTGAACTAATAAGTACTGGCACTTAGTCAGGATGTAAGTGCTTATAGGTGTGATGTGGACCAGGACTAATGCTTAGTTTACATTTGAGAAAGTGTTAGTTCTCCTTCGAGCGCTGCTCACATCATTCAGTTACAGGTGTCTACATGCTGCAGTGCACAGTAGCTCGGAAAGTCTTTAGCGTTAGCCTGTCAGGTCAAGGCGCACAGCTAACGCCCCCTCCACGCTGCGGCCGCGGCTGTATAGGTGACCGTGACCCCAACCCTCCCAGTTCCTTTCTCTGCCATCAGCGTCGGTTCGGATCAGTGTTATCTTGCAAAACACAAGGGCCTGTCTTTGAAATGCCAGGATTCAGGCTGTGCTTAGGATGCTGCAAGGCTTTCCTGATGGACAATCCACATGAGAAGTGCCTTGCTTGCTTGGGTGAGTCCCACATCACAGCAGACTGCCCCATCTGCTGATCCTTCAAGCAGAGGACTCGGCTGGAAAGGGAGCGCTGCTCTACTCGAAAGCAGCCGAGCCACCAGCGCTCTGCCGAACCCTCAATCGGCCAGGGCCCAAGCTTCCCGCTGATCCCCGGTACCAGGCTCAAGATCTCAGCCCTCCACCGTACCTTCTAGGCACTGACCTTGCCAGTCTCCCAGTAGCCTCCCAGCTGCCCCCGAGCAGGGCCCCGTCTCAGGCACCGGCTCACCAAAGGCGCTTAAATCCAGCTTCAGTGCAGAACACGAGGCAACCGGCTGCAACGGCACCACCTCCCTGGGCACCGCTGGACACGGCACTGCCCACAAGTCCAATACCACCTATGAGTCCGGCACTGCCCTCAAGTCCGGCACGGCCGGCAAGCCCGGTGCCACCACCAAAACCGGTACCACTGGACCCGGCACCTTCATCGATAACCCCACTTCCAGTACCATCACTTCCGGTACCATTGGATTCGGCACTGCCAAGACCTGCACCGATGCTGGTACCATCCTGGGCCTCCTCGCCTCTCTCCAACCTGGCACCATCGAACCCGGTACCGGGCCCAAGTTCTACGGCTCCGCCTCACCACTTCTCTGAGGAATTCTTTGTACCAGACTGCCGACTATTGGAGGGGAGGTCATCCAGGTCGTCCTCAGAGGATCCTTTTCTCCCCCCCCCAGGAGGAGCGCCTAAGAAAGCGAACCCGCAAAAGCTCTTTGTCACCGAGCGCGCAGTGCAGGCACCCATCCGGGGAAACACCTGGCCCCCTCATAACGCCTATGCCACCGTCGAGGTCCCCACACAACTAATGGACTCTCGACTGGCTGAACGTGACGGCAGACGACACCTTCTCCCGGTATGCACATTTGCCTGCACCGGAGTCCTCAGATTTCTCCGACGATGATCCAGACCCTGATTCTACAAAACGAAGCAGATCAAGGGCCCCATCATCTTCGTCGCCTGACAAGAGATTAATTAACATGTCCACCAACCGCGAAGGAGATCTTCGCGTCGAACAAGACCTTCTCCGCTGCATGGTGGCGAACCTGAAGCTCAAGCTAGGGGTGATCCAGCTGGCGGATGACTCCCTCTTTGACGCATGTCATTGAGCCCCACCAACTAAGGTCAGAATCCCCTTGCACGCCAAGGTATTCCACATTGTCCAGGAATGCTGGCAAATGCCTTCCTCGATCCTGCCATTGTCCAAGGTAGCAGACAAGAAATATTCCGTCTCCCTGGAAGGTTTTCCCTTCCTGTTTCACCACCCGGCCCCAGGGTCCTTGGTGGTTGATGCAGTCAACCAAAGGGAGAGACAAGGCCAACCTAGCACCACGCCCAAGAACAAGGAGGCAAGGAGGCTCGACCTGCTCGGCAGGAAAGTTTACTCCTTGACCACCCTCCAGCTGCGCATCTCAAACCATTCTGCTTTGATGACACACTACACCTTCAACCTGTGGGAAGCTCTACAAAATCTCCAATTGGTCATCCCCGAAGATCGCCTGAGAGACTTCGAAGCAATGCTGGATGAAGGAGAGAGAGCATCCAGGGACGTGCTTGTGGCAACTTGGGATGCAGTGGATACAGCGGCATGCACAATGGCATTGGCAGTGGTGATATGCTGTTTGGCCTGGCTCCAGAACTCCAGCCTCTTCATGCAGATGCAACCAATTATTCCAACCTTCCCTTCAAAGCCCCAACCTCTTTGCATTTTCCACAGACGTGAAACTGCATGGTATGAAGGACTCGAGGGCCACTTTGAGGTCCCTTGGGATGTACAGCCCGCAACCTGTTAGATGTTCCTTGAAGTCACACCAGCTACAACAGCAGCTACAGCAACTGAAACAACAGCTGCAGCTGTAGACCCAGTTTCTGAGATCTTTCCAGTTTCCCCAGCACCACCTCGAGGACCTGGACAAGGATAAAGGCTGGGCAGGTAAAGGGGATAAGCTGGGCGCCTTCCAGTTGGGGCGGCACAGACAGGGGTCAGACCATTCGTCAGGCTGCAAACAGCGTTTTTGACGGTCCCTCTGAGGGCAGCGCTCCACAGCCGCTGTTCTCCCTCCACGGCCTCCACCACGTCGCTCCACGGTGGACCTGAGTCACTTCGGACCAGTGGGTCCTCAACACAGTAGCAAGAGGATTCCACATCCAGTTCCTCTCAACCCCCCAGGACAGGAAACCGTCCCCTCCCATAATCCCAGAGAACCCCAATCTACTAGGCAAGCTTGAGGCCGAATGCCAAAAGTTACTCTCCCTTGGAGCCATCTAAAAGGTTCCCAAGGAGGAATGCAGCAAAGGGTTCTATTCCTGCTACTTTCTGGTCCCCAAACCCAATGGGGACCTACGGCCCATCCTAGACCTCAGAGCTCTCAACAAAAACATAAAGAAAATAAAATTCCGCATGATCTCCCTACCACAGATCATTCCCTCCCTGTCCCGAGGAGTGTGGTTCACGTCCCTTGACCTAACGGACGCTTACTTCCACATAGCCATCCGGCCCCACTATAGGCGGTTCCTCAGGTTTGTTGTGGCATGACTCCACTACCAGTTTACAGCCTTCCCCTTCGGGTTGTAACTAGCCCCCAGTGTGTTCACAAAGTGTGTCGCAATGGTTGCAGTGTTCCTATGCAAGAGGGGTGTAAGAATCTACCCCTACTTGAACAACTGGCTCATGGTGGGCAAGTCAAGTCAACAAGTACAAGACCATGTTGATGTCATAATGAACTTGTGCGAGTTCCTAGGCTTCCGCATAAACTTGGAAAAGTCCAAGCTTTGCCCCACCCAGGACATAGAGTTCATTGGGGCATGCCTGGACAATCGGCAAGGCATTGCATCCTTGCCCCTGTCAAGATTTTGGTCCATCTGCACCATCATCATGGAGCTCTAGGCGCCTGGGCTGACCACAGCGCGCAGATGCATGCAGCTCCTGGGGCACATGGCAGCAGCCACACTGGTAATCCGAATAGCCCACCTGCGGATGCATCCGTTCCAGCTCTGGTTCACCGCAAGCTTCCGACCAGAATGGGACCGTCTCGACAAGGTAATCTTGGTACCCCAGCATGCCCTGGAGTCCCTCCAAATCTGGTGGGACCCCAACTTCACGATGGGGGGAATCCCGTTCAGGGAGTCCCAACCTGCAGTAACCCTGATAACGGATGCCTCCAACCTGGGGTGGGGCACCCACTTGTCCGGGGGCCTCTCCACGCAAGGTGCCTGGAGCCCCGAGGACAGTCTCCTCCACATAAACATGAAGGAGCTCAGAGCCATCAGACTGGCCCGCATGACCTTCCTGGACCAGGTCCAGGGCAGAGTGGTCCAAATCCTCTCAGACAACACAGCAGCCATATTCTACATGAACCACCAAGAGGGAGTCCGCTCCTCGGCCCTATGCGAGGAAGCGCCCAAGCTTTGGCAACTAGCAACAGACCATCACTTCACACCAACTGCCGCCCATCTCCCCAGAGTGGACAATGGCATAGTGGACTCACTCAGCAGAAAGCCGCTGGCGAATCATGAATGGTTGCTCCACAACGAGGTTTTCTGCCTGCTGACAATCAGGTGGGGAACTCCTCAGATCAACCTTTTTGCCACGGCGCAGAAGCACAAATGCCCTCAGTTCTGCTCCCTCTGAGGTCAGAAGAAGGGGTCTCTCAGTGATGCCTTTCTCCTCAACTGGTTGGGAATCCTAATATGCGCCTTCCCACCAATTCCCCTGATTCACAGGGTGCTTCTGAAGATCCTCACAGATGTGGCACTCATCATCCTGATAGCCACAGACTGGCCAGGACAACACTGGTTCCCTCTCCTATAAGACATGTTAGTGAGGACCCTACTCCGCCTCCCACGGTGGGCGGACCTTCTGACACATGACTCCGGACACCTTGGGCACCCCAACCTGGGCCTCCTGCACCTGACAGCCTGGATGGTCTCTGGCTCAGTGAGAAAGAGAGATGCTGCTTGGATAGGGTTAAAAAGGTCCTGGTTGGTAGCAGAAAACCCTCCACCAGGTCCACCTACATGGCAAAATAGAATCACTTCTCCACTTGGTGCCATGATAAAATCCTAGACCCTATCTCCGCACCAGTGCAGGCGACCTTGGATTACCTTCTTGACCTAAGGGAGAAAGGCCTATCTCTGTCCTCATTGAAAGTGTATTTGGCAGCAATCTCAGCCTTTCACCAAATGACAGATGGGGTCCCACTCTTCTCACACCCCATCTGCCATAGATTCTTGAAAGGAGTGGAAAAACTTTTCTCCCACGTCCATAACCCCACCCCACAGTGGGACCTAAACGTGGTGCTATGGGCTCTGACAGAACCACCGTATGAGCCCTTAGACTCAGCCACCCTGCTAGTGCTGTCCTGGAAGGTGGCTTTCCTGGTGGCCGTTACATCGGCCAGAAGGGTCTCAGAGCTATTAGCCCTATCCTCTGAACCCCCATATATGGTTTTCTTTCCCGACAAGGTGGTCCTGCATCACCACCCCTCGTTCCTGCCCAAGATCGCCACCCCCTTCCACATGAATCAAGAAATCTGCCTGCTGGTCTTCTCCCCAGACCCGCAGGTGCCAGAAAACCAAAGACGGCGGCACACCTTGGATGTGAAGAGAGCACTCCTAACCTATACTGAGCGCACCCGATCCTTCTGCAAGACCCCCCAGCTGTTCGTGGCGGTCACGGAATGCATGAGAGCTTCTCCAGTATCCTCCCAATGCATCTCCAAATGGATTGTGAACTGCATTAAAGACTGCTACGGAAGGTCAAACATGCCTCTCCCAGAGACTATGAGAGCCCACTCTACCAGAGCTCAGGTGTCTTCCACGGCTTTCCTCGCTAAGGTCCCGATCCAAGAGATCTTCAGTGCCGCTACATGGTCATTGGCACACACCTTCACGACGCATTACTCCATTTCCTAACAGGCGAGAAATGATGCCGCTGCGGGCAGCGCTGTACTCGCTGTGAGTAGATTGTAATTCCTCCCACCATCCTTGGGTATGGCTAGCAGTCACCTGTAACTGAATGATGTGAGCAGCACTCGAAGAAGAATGGTTGGTTACTCACCGTAACTATCCTTCTTTGAGATGGGCTGCTCACATACATCCAGGTCCCTCCCACTGTCACCGCTAACGGAGTTGGCAAAGGTATGTGGGAGTGAGTAGAATAGACTCATAGGATTGGAATGGACCTCATAATATCATCAACTCTAACCCCCTAGGCTTGAACCCAGGCCCTTCTGCATAGGAAGTAGAGGTGCTAGCCACTATGCTATTTGCAGGTGACTGGGAAGGTTATGGTCACAGTCACCTATATAGCCACAGTCGCAGCGTGGTGGGGGTGTTGACCATACACCCTGACCTGACAGGCTAACGCTAAAGACTTTCCGAGCTACTGTGCGCTGCGGCAAGTAGACACCTGTAACTGAATGTATGTGAGCAGCCCATCTCGAAGAAGGACGGTTATGGTGAGTAACCAACCGTTAAAACTAGAATGTGCGGTTAGTTTGAACTTAGAAGCGTGAAGTCAGTTTGAACTAATCTCAGGTTAGCCTGAACTAAATTTGGCTGATGTGGACATAGCCATAAGGCTTTCATTTTAACTCTCCTTGCTCCCTTTCTCCTTAGTTGTGAGAATTTTTAAAAGGAAACAGCCTTCATTTGACATTCTCTTTGATGGTTTCAAAGATGCTAATAATTGTTTTTTGGGGGGGAAAAGAGAGGATGAGCTGGAGCAACCATTGTTTCTATTGTTGTTAAAGTCCAATTCTGTTTCAGCCCTGGTCTATTTTGGATTAGCTGGAGCCAGTGGAGATGACAATATTGTCTGGGTCCCCCTTTCTGGTGTGGGCTGGACTGGCTATGGCTCAGACTCAGGATTAAGGACCGGGAGCTGGTGGCCATGGAAGTCATGGTGGTGAAACTTTCTCCCCAGAATCTTTAAAGGACCCAGCAAGAGAACAGTGGGCAGAAGAATTCCTCCCTCATTGTGGCCCAATTTCAGACTTACCAATTTTGTTTCATTGATTTCTGGCTCTTCACTTTTATTATTTACCAAGAATGATCTTAAAACAGTCCTTGGATTATATCAGTAGGCATTTTGGTCCTGTGATGCTTCTAAAGATGAACAAATTTCTTTACCACAAATTTGCTTCTGGGTGTAATCCCACTTCACCAGATGCATCAAAGGGAAAATGTGGCATGTTACCTGTCTAAATATATTCACAGAGAGAAAGATGGGTCACAAGGTAAATTATGACATCTGGAGAGATAGACTGCTAGCCTATCTCTGCAGAGTAACCAAGGTTTGTTTGTTGCACAAGCTTTGTGGGAGAAAATCCCACTTTGTCAGACACTGAGGAAGTGGGATTTTCTCCCACGAAAGCTCATGCAATAAATAAATTTGTTAGTCGTTAAGTATCACAGGACTCCTTGTTTACTTTACTGAACTAGACTCACAGGGCTGCCCCTTTGGAACGTGGCAAGATTTGTTTAAATCCCAATGATGTGTAAGAGAGAAAGGCAGAGCTGTAATGAGAACTGAGAAAGGTGAAAGAGAGGACATCACCTTTCGTAATGACCCAGCCATCCAAGAGTTGCATTCAAACCCAGTCAAAAGTGATCTAGTTTGCATTCCCATTCCAATTCCAATTCTGCAGTTTCATGTTCTAATATGTTTTTGAAGAGGTTTAGCTGAACTACTGTAACTAGCATGTTTTTGCGGAGTGTCTGGGTAGATTAACTAATTTTTTTAGTGTTGAATGCTTCATGTCTGATTTGTGTCCATTTATTCTTTTTCACAGAGAAAGTCCAGTTTGGCCAATGTATACAGCAGAGAGGCACTGTTGGCACATGATGCCATATATTCATGTTGGCAGATAAGCAGGTGAACAAACCCTTGATGGAATAGCTTATTTGGTTAGGTTCTGTAAGGGTGTCATTTGAGTAGATATGTGGGCAGAGATGGCAATGGGGCTGGTTGCAGTGATAAGTATTTGGGTTAGCATTCCTGTTGTATGGTGTGTAGTCACTGATGAGTATTTGCTTAAGGTTGGGAGAGTTGTTTGTAAGTGAGAAATGACCCATCATTTTTTTATCATAGGTTAGCGCAGGGGTTCTCATCCTTTCGTGGGTCACAACATGCTTGCTTATCGTGAAGGCTTATCATGACCCTATAGGACATACCAGAACCTCCTCCTCCAGGCCAAATCCATCCATTGCCCCAGCTCTCCATGACACACTTACTGCTGTGTGGTGACACAGTAATGCATCCCAACATAGCGGTTGAGAACCCCTCATCTTCATGAACATTTTATGAACTTTCACCTACTTTTACCATGGAGCACAAAATTAGAGTAAATTTGTGTGCCCCAACGTTACAAACTCAAGGATTGCACTGGTGTCCCCCATGCTAGGACTTCACAGAGGTTTGGATGTATGGTGAGGTGTAACAGAGAACAAGCTGCACTCTGTGGGTCCAGCTGTGCAGACCTGCTGGATTGCTTCATGCAGAACAGTTCAGAGTCAGGGGCAGATTAAGATAGGGCCTTCAGGGGCTGGAGCCCTAGGCCCTAGCCTAGCACCCACAGCTAAGCACTGTGCTGCGACCACTCACTATTGAGCTGTCTGCCTACTTTGCTCCTAAGCTAGCTGATCTACTTCAGATAAGCCAGCCCAGGGGTGGAGCCAGAGCATCATGGACCCTGGATGGAGAGCAGCAGCTGACCAGTCCGTGGACCCTCCCCCCTGCACAGTACCACCATGCCACAGGACCTGGACTCTGCCAACCTGACACCTCTATCCACGTCCTCTCAGCCCCAGACCCTGCTTCCCAGTGCTGGCCAGGCCAGGCCACCCCATCCTCAGACTCGGTGCCACCATGATGGGTGTGGGACTGACCAGAGTGAGTAGCCCCAGGTCCCCTGGGGTTATGGCCTGGCCCTATTCAGAGTTATTACTCTTTGGAACTCTAAGCTGCAGGGCCACCTACCACTACCAGACTGTAGCCTGGGGGAGATATAGTGCCAGCGTGTACAGGTGGAATATTCAGAGAAACAGGCTTTCAGACAACAGAACAAGCTGCAATATTTTCAGCTGCAATTTGGCAAATTGTGAAGCCTGCTTTCCCTCTGCACAGTATCCAAAACCAGGGTTTTCCTTGCCATATGCTTAACTGTGCATATCCGGAGCCATGACATCAGTACAGCATGAAGAAAATATTATTTGCAAAAGGAAAGAGTATGCATAGCTTAAACCATACAGATTGCAGGAGACTGTCACTTACAAAAAGAATGGGGTCTTGATCATGCCTTCAGATGCATATGTACAACTCCCATTGACTTCAGTGGGAGGTGTCTGCATGAATCTCCAGTATGAGATGATCGTACATCTCAGTGTTTTGCAATGGCCATTCTTATATTATTCAAATAGGTGGGCCTCAAAATGAAACTTGACCTGGGAACTGTTGTCAAACCAAATGTTTTCTAGTTCTGAAGGAGCAGTCATCTTAGTCTAGTTCAGCAAACAAACAAAAAAAAAAGGAAGAAGAAGTCTGGTGGCACTTTTAAAGACTAACAAATTTATCTATCACATGAGTTTTTGCAGGGGAAAGCATCTGACAAAGTGGGATTTTCTCCCATGGAAGCTCATGCAATAAACACATTTGTTAGTCTTTAAAAGTGCCACAGGACTCCTTGTTCGTTTGGCTCAAATATTTTCACTGATAGAAGTAAGCAGATTTATTATCTATCAATTCTACAAATTGATGTTCAGAAGATCTCAATAAATACTAGGATATGTGCACATTGGGATTATTAAATTATAATAGAACCCAAGCTTCCAATCAGGACAAGGATTCTAGTGTGCTAAGAATTATGCAAACACACATAGTGACATGGTGTCTGCCCTACAGGTACTGATGTAAATGATGTATGGTCATAGGAATACATGTGTATTCCACCCGTATAGTTATTTGTCTGTTCTGTATAGATTTTGAGTGGTGAGCAGTACGGAGACACATATAAATCTATGCAGAAAGGCATTGTTAGAGAAACCTTGGATCTGGATCTCTCTGTGAGAGACCACTTCAACCACCACTGAGGTAGAGTTATCCAGCGCAGAGCAATAATACATGAAAATGTAGGGGAAAGCGAAGAATGTACGCTCACCAGCTGGACTTCAAGAAAAATGTAGTACAGCAAAATGTAGTTAATAAAACTGAAACAGAGCCTGGCCACTGAGGTTGACGTACCTGCACCCAAAGAGTAGCATGGAGTCTTTAATGACCATAAGTTGTCAATCCTTCACTCCATGGGCATGTCCACACGTCTCTTTTATTTCGAAATAATGCTGGTTATTTCGAAATAAAAGAGATTAGGTCCACACAACATATTCTTATTTTGAAATGACAGGCTCCATCATTTCGAAATAAAAGCCATCATTTCAAAATAGTTTAAACCTTCTTTAAATCGAAACGGCTGTTATTTCAAAATTATTATTTTGAAATAACGCTGTTCGGGTGTGTTATTTCAAAATAACCATTATTTTGAAATAACACTTTTGCCCTTCTCCTTCCCAAGGTGCCTTCCTTTTAGCCTATATTGGGTGGGGGCATGGCCCAGGGAGGGGGCCATGTTGCCACACCTCCCATGGTGCCCCTCTCCTAAAGCGAAATATCAAGTCCTGTGTTTGGACACGCTATTTTGCTTTGAGCTTTTCCCTTAATTCGAATGAACATTTTCTTAATTTGAATTAACTTATTTCAAAATAAGGACTTTACTTCAAAATAACACATTTTGAAATAATGATGTACGTGTGGACATAGCCCATGGCTCATCTGAAGGATAGAACCTCTAGTGGCATGATACCCTCTTCTGCCATGCTAGGGCATTAGGTCAGTAAAGACTCACACAAAAGAGGATCACTACAGAATAGTGTTTTCATGGACGAATTTCATCCAACACTTCTCCAGTTTCCGCTTAGGCCTGAGCTGGTATTGTATCCACTGGGCTTAGTCCTATTCCCACTAAAGCCAGCACTCTTCCTGGCAAAGTCATTGATCAAAATGTAGCTTCCACAGTTGAAAATATAAAAAACACTGTTTCCACAAATAGAAACAGAAAACAACTTTAAATTTATGAACTAGAGCTAAGTATGTAGCATGGTATCAACAAAAAGAAACTGTTCACATAGCAAAAACAAAGAGAGTCCTGTGGCACCTTAAAGACTAACAGATTTCTTCAGATGCAAGCTTTTGTGGCTCCAACCCACTTCGTCAGATCTGACGAAGTGGGTTGAAGCCCATGAAAGCTTATACCCAAAGAAATCTGTTAGTCTTTAAGGTGCCACTGGACTCTCAAGCTATGTCTACACTTACACTTTAAATCAAATTCATGATGATTAATTTGATTTAAAGTATTGCATGGCTATACTAGCTTTCCTTAGTTTGAAATAAGGACTTCCCTCAATTTGAAATAAAGAAAGGTTATTTCAAAATGATAAAACCTCCCTTAAATTTGAAACAACGGTTAAATTGAACTTATTAGTTTGATTTAACCTAGCGTTACCATGTTAATTTGAACTAACCATTAGTTTGAATTAATACTTTTTGCCCTTCTTCCTCCCAGGGTGCCTTCTTCTTTCTATATATTGGGTGAGAGTATGGCCCTTCTAGGGGACCATCTTGCCACCCCTCCCATGATGCCCCTCTTTCAAATCAAACTGGCATATCCTGTCCATGGACATGTTAGTTCGATTTGAGTTTCTAGTGGAGTCATGTTAATTTGATTTAACTTAATTTGATTTAATGATTATTAGTTCAATTTAATTAGTTTGATTTAAGTTAATTCAATTTAACAATCTAAGTGTAGACATAGCCTCATTGTTTTTGCTGTACATCAACTAAGACAGCTACCCCTCTGGAAATGTTCAAATAGAATTCATCACATGGCAACTGTAAAGTACTGTATTTGTAAACTCAGTTCTTGCTTATTTTCAGCCTCAGAGCCATGGGAGCCTTTCAGAAATTCATATGAATAATGTAAATATGGGGTTGTGTGCATATAGAATGTGAGATCAACTATGCAAAATGTTCATTCCCCCACCCCCTATACAGTCTCAATTGCTTTGCCTGCATGTAGCTATTGATAGATTTCTTAATTTTCTATCATAGAAAAATATTAAAAATAGCAATGGTGTCCATATATTGACTGACTGACATTCATCTTCACTACGCTTAAAACTGAACTCATGATAGTGTTCCCTTTAAGGCAATTATCAGTAAAAAGTTCAGTTTTAAAGTAGTAAACTATTCAATTGAGTCCTAATCAGGCTGGCTTTGGGCTATTGCTGTTGGGGTGAAAGCCAGAAAATCTCATGGTGAGAAAGATTAATGGGAGCTGTTATTTGAGACAAGATAAAGTCTTTTCATGTCTAAGAAGGTGTTAAACCCTGCTATTACATCAATAGATAAAAGGAAGCTGCAGTTAATAATATTACTGGAGCTGGTTGCAGCCTAAGTGCAACTGACAAAACCATAAAAACTCCGTGGTGGATTTAGCACTCTCTTCTTCAGGAAACAAACTAATTTGCATTCTTAAAACTGTTAAAATGTGTGATATAACCATTACCTATGCTGGTCACTCAGTACACTTGGGTTCAGATAGACTGAGTTGCTCGTGCACAGCTTATCAAAATCTAACTTCTAGATTTACTCATTAAAAATGAAGATGGTGAGTAAAATTTTCAAAATGGCCTTACTTATTTTAGGAGCATGTGCCCCCCTTTCAAATATGACTTTAGGAACTTGGGGATGGGAGACATAGTCTCCTAAATGCCAAAAATCTGGGCCCTTTTGAAAATTTTACCCAGTGAAAATAGTTACATATAATTTAGATTAGATTCATGAACTTTAGTCAGTAATTTACTTTGTTTTAAAAATCACAATGAGTAGAGAAATTTATTTAAGCAACATCATTTTTAACAAATTTAGTTGTCATAGAGACACATTTATCAGCATATTGGTAAGTGATAGAGCCACATTTATAGCCTCTGGTACTTTAAATACAAAGTGGTCAAATTTAGAAATTCTTAGGTTCTAGCTAGAGTACCCAACCCCAGTGTTTAGGGACAACTGTAAGTGAGGAGCAAGATTTAATGTTGTTCTTGAGGCCATGAGCCCAGATCTAATGGTCACAAACTGGCAACTGAATGGACACTGTAAGGTTCCAATAGCCATGTAAAATTACATATATTAATTAAGTGGTCATTGTTTCTGAGTATCATTATATCAAACTAATTTGTTGCTACCTTCACTAATCAGTCAATGAGTTCTGTATGAGGCAGAAGCAGTTTGCTTGGAGTTGAGGCAGGAAGACATTCCAATGAAGGCCACAATGTGTGTGCTTGCACCACCTCCATGTTGGGCATAATACGGTTAACACACAAGTGATACACAACTGCTTAACAGAATCTATTTATGTTACCATCTTGACTGCTTTTTCATTTTGGTTATCTGGCTGATTCATCTCATTCGCTTAACCATGCTGCTAAAGAAATGTAGCCCTTGTAGGGATTATTCATGCAGACAAAATCTGCTGTATTTCATATTGTTAGTATTGAGGGTTTATTTTGGGGTTTTCCTTAGTGTGTATCAAGGTTGTTAGAGAACAAGGCAGATTAATACTAGAAGTGGAGTACTTTTTGTGCAGTGTAGTCTCTTTTTATTTTCCCCTGCCCCCAAAATGGAGACCAAGTGTTGAAAACAGTAAAAAGAAAAAATCAAACCCAAATTCCTCCTGCTTTAGTTCGTAGGTGGTTTTGCATGTCCATTATTTATTTCTGTTCTGGATAACAAAGCAGACAGTTTAGGGACAGTAAAAATAAAATAACTCTAAGAAGAAAAAGTATGGGCCACAGTCACGAATTAAAGCATGGGACAATTAAGAAAAACACAACCATTAGCAGCCTGGATGGAGCTACTGCTGTGACTTGACTGAATTTAGGGGAAAAGAAAAAAATTGGGCACTAACATGATGCTTGCTACAAGACCAAACTTCATGTGGAATCTGGATATTGCACTGGGGATAAGAGGAGCATATAGCAGAATTAATGCTTTTTCCACCAGTGTAGAAGCTGTTTCACCTGGGTTTTCTTCCTTCCCTCCAGGAGCATCATTGGACCTAGGCACACAGGGCCCAGGACCCAAACATGCTGGAGTGTACCCCAAGATGCCACGGGGCTTTTTAAAATCTTCTGCGTTACCATACTCCCAGGCACATGACCCAGGCAAAAAAAAGCAGACAATGTAAATGTCACACTCCCCCTGGTCCAGCAAAGGTAAATACTCTGGTGGGCAGGGTAGGACCTTGGGAGCTAAGTGTGGGGGCACAGAATAGGCTTGGGTGCTGTGGGCTGTGGGGAAAGGAGCCCACCAGGAGCCAGTCATGTGGGATGAGGGACCCAGCAGGGAATCAACCATGTAGGGCCTGAGACCAGGCCAGCCAGAAGCTAGTCAAGCAGGATGCAGGGCCAGGTGGGAGGCCCACTGGGCACACAATGCCAACACAGGGCAGGGGAGCCCATCAGGAGCAGCACTGGGTGCCCAAAGGCATGGGGCCCTGCAGAGCAGAGAGGAGCACGAGGCAGAGCGTGGGGAGACCTAGCACCAAGCCTGGGGAGGGGAGGTTGCGCTCTGTGCTGTGAATCCCACTTTCCTGCATGGACAGGGCCCAAGATTGTCCTTCATTTGTGTTTTTAGCACAGAACTGGGTCCTAATTAGGCAAAGTGCTTTAACTCAAGCACACATAGATCTAGTTTCATAGTACTGAGATGCTGAAGTTCAAGTAGCTACTCAGAATGAGGTCATGAAAGTGGAAATTACCATACCTGAGATGGAAGCCAAACTCAAGCTACTGGATGGGACTAAATCAGAGGGTCTGGATAATCTCTATCAAAGTATATTAGAGGAATTGGCTCATGAAATTGCCAGCCCATTAGCAAAGATTTATAATGAATCTGTAAACTTGGAGGTTGTACCATATGACTGGAGAATTGCTAATATAATTCCTGTTTTCAAGAAAGGGAATAAAAGTGGATCCAGCAACTAGAGGCCTGTTAGTTTCACCACAGTAGTATGCAAGATCTTGGAGAAAATTATGAAAGAGAAAGTGCTTAAGAATATTGAGGATAATGGTAAGTGGGATAAAATACCACCATGGCTTTACAAAAGGTAGATTGTGCCAGACCAACCTGACCTCCTTTTTTGAGATGATAACAGATTATTTTTAGATAAAGGGAATGTGATGGACTTAATTTGCTTAGATTTCAGCAAGGCATTTGATAACAGTTCCACCTAGGGAATTATTAGTTAAGTTACAGAAGTTGGCAATTAATTTGACTTTAGTAAGGCAGATAAGGAACTGATTAAAGGAGAGGCTACAGTGTGTCATACTGAAGGGTGAACTGTCAAGCTGGAAGGAGGTCACCAGTGGAGTCCCTCAGGGATCGGTCTTGGTACCAATCTTATTTAATCTTTTTGTTACTGACCTTAGCACAAAAAGTGGGAATGTGCTAATGAAGTCTGCGGATGCCACCAAGTTGAGCGGTATTGCTAATACAGAGAAGGATCAAAATACCATACAAAAAGATCTGGATTACCTTGTAAAGTGGAGTATCAGAAATAGGATGAAATTTACTAATGGGAAATGCAAGATCATGCATTTAGGGACAAATAATAAGTACTTTTCCTATGAGTTGGGGATGCATCAGTTGGAATGGACTGAGGAGGAAGAGAATCTGGGAGTACTGGTTGATCGCAGGATGACTATGAGCCACTAACGTGATGTGGCTGTAAAAAAAGCTAATGCAGTTCTAGGACGCATCAGAAGAGATATTTCAAGGGAGGTGTTAGTGCCGCTGTACAAGGCACTGGTGAGACCTCATCTGGAATATGTAGCCTGAGATTTTTTGCCATCTCTTTAGCATCATAGCAAATTTGGACTAGATAAAGATATATGAATAGGAGAAATAGTGAAAGGCAATCTAATATTAAAATAAAAATCAAAACAGTATAATATGCAATAATTAGTGATAAAGAATTTATAAATCATCACTTATTAATGTTAAAGCAAAGCTGGTATTCAAGGGGCATTCAGCAAGTGAAATGAAGAGATCATAGGTTCAGCAGATTCATTAGGTATATCTCTATTCAACAGATATCTAAGTAGGTCAAGATGGAGGAAGATTCTGAACTTTTGAACTCACTCAGTCCCCCTCCCATCAAGTATTCTAAGGTGTCCACGCCCTGTCAAAAGGACCCATCAAAAGTATTGATTTTGATCATGCACTGTGCATGCACTGTGCAGGTGATATATGAAATCACCCCCTTCTAACTGGATGAAGATGAACTCATATCTTTGGGACTGGTCAAGAAGAAACTGGGAGTAGCAGAACAGCGAATAAAAGGCGGTGCACAAAGCAGATCTGCGGAGATCTCTCCCACTCCTTACTGGGTTCCACTGGCCTCTGGCTATGTTCCCGCTGCACGAGGAGTCTCACTCACACTCATCCCTAGAGGGTGTAACAACGTCTCTAGTGGAAGCCTGGGAGCTAGGTCTTTGGACTTAGTCTCTGAAAGGCAACAGGGGCTGTGTCTCTGAGCGGTGACTCAGGACATTGTCCTTGAGCTGAGTCTCTGTGTTCAGTCTCAGAAAGGGCTTCCAATAAATCTCATAAGCAAGTAGCCAACCAAGTCCTGCCTTTTAGCTTATGAGCCACGTTGCAGCTCCAGGCTCCCAGCAACCGCACCTGCCAGCCGCTGGATGTTCCAAGCTGTGCCTGAGCTCTGGTCGCCTAGCAACCACGCCCGCAAGCCGCTGGACGTTCCGAGCTGCGCCTGAGCTCTGGTTGCCTAGCAACTGCACCTGCCTGCTGCTGAACGTTCTGAGCCGCGCCTGAGTTCCAGTCTCCACGGCAACCAGACCAGAGCTGAGAGAAAGAGAGATCTGAACGCCACGCAGCTCCAGCTCTCCCTTGAGATATTTTGTTGTGGATTATATCCTGCTGGGTCAGCACGGACGCCATCCGGACACCCTATTTTATCAAGTTTTGGGGTCAGAAAAAGGGTCCCAAGGAGGGGAGGAACACCCATAGGGAACAGTACTAGGGGAAGTCCAAGCTTTACAAAATAACTTTTAAAAGTAAATTGATTAAGATAAGTGAGCCAAGTAACCCAGATTAAAACCTTAAGGAGTAACATTAAGAACTGAGATCTCTCCATTCAGCCAGTGACTGGCCCTCACTCGCTGAATGTTCTTTTATATACCTCAATGTCTTTATGTTATAGTTATAAGTTAAGTGTTGTCCTCATGTTATAATTGTACTTATAGATGTGTTATAGTTATAAGTGTATAGTTATAAGTTAAGTGTTGTTTCATGTTATAGTTTAATGTATTAAGATTAATGTTAAGTAGTGTTTTTTCTTAAAGAGATAGAAGCACTTTATCCATTGCTTACAATAGATGTTACAATAAAGCTGCTTTTGCCTACAATGAATTATTGGCTCTAAATCCTTGTTGCTTTTGGGTCTGTGCTTGATCGGTGGGCTGTAGCTGTATCTCCCACTTGGGACATTTATCTCAGGGTACGGATATTTGTCCGTTTAGGCGAAAAGACCTTTTTGAGTCACCCCATAGACATTACAAATTTAAAACCCAGACTGCTGGATGGTCTGAAAATTAGTAAATTAAGCGATTAGATTTTTGGGGGTAACAGAATATTGAATGCAGTTCTGATCCCCCATGTTTGAAAAAGATGAATTCAAATTGGAACAGGTGCTGAGAAGAGCTACAAGGATGGTCTGTGGAGTGGGAAACCTGCCTTACAAGAGGAGACTCAAGGAGCTTGGCTCATTTAGCCTAACCAAAAGAAGGTTCAGGGGTGATACAATTGCTCTCTATAAATATATCAGAGGGATAAATATCAGGGAGGGAGAGGAATTATTTGAATACAGCAACAATGTGGACACTAGAACAAACATATAAACTGTTCATCAGGAAATTTAGGCTTGAAATTAGACGCAGGTTTCTAAAATTAGAGTAGGAAAATTCTGGAATAGCTTTCCAAGAGGACTATGGGGGCAAAAAACATAACTGCTTTTAAAACTGAGCTTGATAAGTTTATGGAGGAGATGATATGATGGGTTGGCCTATGTTGGAAGCTAGCTGATCTTTGATCTACGACTACTGGTGGTGGATATTCCAGTGGCCTAAGAAGGGAGGGTAGAAGAGATGAGTTCTGAGTTATTACAGAGAATTGTTTCTTGGGTGACTGGCTCTTGAGACTTGCCCACCTCCTCAGGGTTTAATTGATTGCCATGTTTGGGACAGAAATTTGCCCCAGGGCAGATTGGCTAGGGCTCTGGGTTTTTTTTGCCTTCCTCTGTAGCACAGGGCATGGCTCACCTACTGGTGAATTCTCTGTGTCTTGAAGTCTTAATCTGAGTACTCAGATAACTCAGACATAGGTTAGAGAGTTATTGCTGGAGTGGGTGGGTGAGGTATTGATGCCTGCATTGTGCAGGTCAGATACTTGTCCCTTCTGCCCTTAGAGTCTATGGGTATGTCCACACGAGTCTTTTGTTTTGAAACAACACTGGTTGTTTTGAAATAAAAAACCCTATGTCCACATGACGTTTTCCTGTTTTGAAATGATGAAGCCCGTCATTTCGAAACAAGAGCCGTCATTTTGAAATGGCTTAAACCACTTTCATTTCAAAACGATGGTTATTATGAAATGAGTCATTTCGAAATAACACCATTTGGACATGTTATTTCAAAACAATGCTTGTTTCAAAATAACGGTCCTGTCCTTCTTCCCAGGGTGCACAGCACCCAAAGGAAGCAGGAAGTGCTGTCCCACGCCCATGCCTGCTAGCGTGCTGACAGCCCTGTTCAGGCATGGCAGCACGTGGCTCCACTGCCCCAGGGGGGCAACGCCATGCCCCCATCTGGACCGCTGAGGACATCCAGTGCCTCCTCAGTATCTGGAGGAGGGAGAACATCCTGTCCCAGTTCTGGGCTAGCCACCAGAACCGGGACATATATGTGGACATTGCCGCAGAGCTATCCGCTCAGGGCCACAAGCGCACCATCGAGCAGGTGCGCTCGAAAATAAAGGCTCTGCAGCAGGACCATGCCTGAACCAGGGAGGCACGGCAGCTCCAGGGGGCAGGTAGCACTGCTACCTGCCCTTTCTATGATGAGCTCCATGCCTTCTTGGGGCTAGAGCCCAGTGGCCTGCCAGCTCGGGCCGTCAACACTGGCCAGCGCCAGAGCTTGTCCTCCGGCCCTGAGGCAGTGGACACCGAGTCTGAGGTGTCCCTGGATGTCGGCCAGCCTCCTGCCACACCACCACCAGCAGCAGAGGCTGCACCAGGGACCCCCGAGCCGTTCCCTGCCCCAGAGGAGGAGAAGACCAGCCAGGAGGAGCAGGGGCTTGAGAACATCCCAGCCCCTCGGGAGTCTGAGCTCAACAGAAGGACATTGCACTGGACCTCTGGAGCCCCTGTGGGTGAGTCTTCCTCTCCCGCAGATGCATGTAGGGCTGGGCCTGTCCAGGTCACGGGCAGCGAGGGGGTATAGGGCCAGGCACTGGGGCAGGTAGGGGTCAGCAGGTGCAGAGGCCCTCCCATGGGCACGGGTACCCAAGAGACATGGCACCAGGGTCACAGGACCCTGTGTGCCTGGGGTTGGTTAACAGGGGCTGGATGTAAAAGATGCAGCCGCATCTTGGGCAAGCTGGAGAGCATGCAGGCCACACCACTGGCAAGTGTCCTTGGGAGACTCCATAGAGCAAGGCATGGGTGAGTCAAGCTCACCCTTGTGGGCACCACTAGCATGTGTGCCTCCAGGGTACGGTTACCAGATGTCAGGCAAAAGGAGAACATGGTCTCCTTTTTACCTTCATGTTCTTCTATTTATCCTCACATTCTCTGTCTGGCAGGCATTTTAAAATACAGGATTTTGTCAAGCTTTTTACTATAGGGGTTAAAGTATCCTGGAATGCCATAGAATACCTTATTTTTAAGGGAAAGTGTTCCAGGGCCCCCTAAAAACCAAAGAATATTACATCAATACTACATTTTCTTCCACGTGTTCTCCAATGTCCTCCTTTTCATACTTCCCTGTCCTCCTTTCCAGGCTTTGGGATCTGGTAGCCCTATCCCAGGGCAATGTCCCACAGGATCCTGAGTCCTGCTGACAGTCAGGGCAGAGGTGTGTGCTGCACACAGGCTGCACACAGACAAGGCCAGCAGGCAGCAGGGGCCAACTGTGTTTTATGCTTCCCTCCAGCAGGTGGCCCAGCTGCCCACCGTGCACCACCAGTAAGCCCACACGGCAGCCCGAGACCACTTAGGAGGAGGAGGAGGAGGGCCCCCCTGGACGCACGGGGAGATTCTGGAGAGCCTTAAGGAGCTTGGCCAGGGGATGGAGGCATCCACCCAGGCATGGCGCCAAGAACAGGCCAGGTGCCAGGACTCTGCCCTCCGCCTGCTGCAACAGGTGGTGGCCGCAGATGACCGTGTGGTTGCCACACTGGAGCGGCAGGCGCAGGCCATCGAGCGCCTCAGCAACCGCCTGACTACCGCGGTCGAGGACCTGACAAGCAGCGTCTGCCAGCTGGTGGATCGCATGTCCCCTCCAGCTGCTGCAGGAGGTCCTCCAACTGGCCTTCCTCAGAAGTGACCCCAGACCCGGGGTGGCCGTGGGCAGGGGCAGGGAACACCACCACCCCCGGACCACCCCACAGGTCCCACCTAAGAACTCTCCTGCCACCCAGACTCCCTCACCTCCTTCTCCACTCTCCCCCTCCAAATTGCAGGCCCTCCTCCCAGACTACCCCACATTTCACCTTCCCCTAACCCTCCCCAGCCCCAACCCCTGTTCTGTTAAATAAATAGTTTTAAACACATATTGGTTGTGAGTGGTTTTATTGGGGGTAGTTCACAGTGCAGGTGGATGGGTGGGGGCTGGCTGTGGGAGAACGGGGGGGAGGGTGGTGTGGGGCAGGACAGGCCTGGCCCTCAGAGTTTCTCCATGGCAAAAGGTGTTCATCAGTGCGTCCCAAATTCACAGCTCTCTGTGATGGCTGCTTCCATGGGGGCACAGGTCTGGGTTGCTTGTAGTCCCCGGTGAGGAGTTGTGCCTCAGCTTCTCACACAGTGGCAACAGTCTCACCCAGCAACTCACAGAAGTTGTGCAGGGCCATGTACACGCTGATGACCTCTGGCATTGTTCTCTCCGCAAGGTGGAGGTGCATAAGGAGGCACCTCCAGCATGCCTTCAGGCAGCCAAATGCCCGCTCGACCACCTGGCGGCAGCGGCTCAGCTGGCAGTTGAAAATTTGCCGGCGGGGATAGGCCGTGTCTGCAACAATGAGGATTGGCACCTCTACTCTCCCAACATTAATGTTATGAGGGCGGAAGAAGATGCCTGCCTCCATGCCCTGGTACAGGGTAGAGTTATGGAGGACCCTGTCATCATGGGCTCTCCCTGGCCATCCCACATAACAGTTTTGAAAAATGCCCCGGTGATCCACAAGGGCCTGCAGGATGATAGATTAGTACCCTTTCCTATTGCGGTACTCAGCGGCTCTGTGCTCTGGTGCTCGCACGGGGATGTGTGTTGCATCCAGGATCCCCACACAATTGGGAAAGCTCAGCGTGGCCATGCCGAATGGTGAGTTTGTGCCACTTTTCTAAGACCTGGCAGCTCTCAGCTGGATGCTGGGTTCTACCCCCCCGTCACCTATTTGTCACCTTACACCGCTCCTGCCCCTGCACCAGAGTGCCCAATCCCCCAGGCCAGTCACATTTCGCTCCCTGCTCACAGCCTGCCCTGCCACCACGCCAAACTCACCCATTCTGATCCACCTTCAAACACCTGTAAAAAGAGGGAGCAAAAACTGATAGCAAGTATGAGCAGAAAGATTGTGAACGTCACCAGAAAAGCAACAGGGAACGTTACTGAGCATGCCCAACAAATCTGAGCATGTGCAGTACAGCCAAGGTTACAAAACCTGATGGCACAGTTTTTAGCACTACAACTCTTTTCTCCACAGGGGTGGTCTCATGGTGGTATCCCTTCACCGCAGTAGCAGGATGAGTTCTGCAACCAGGTTGTTGAAGCTGGCCCTGCTCATGCGGAAATTCCTCCGCCACTGGTTGTCCCCCCAGGTTCGGAGCACTACCCCCTCCCACCAGTCTGGGCTGGTCTCCCAGGCCCAGACCTGGTGAGGCACAGAAGGGGGCAGGGGAAGTAGCTCTGCTCTGCAGCCCAGATGGATGATAGACTGGGGCACAGGCTGGGCACCATCAGGGTCTGCAAACAGAGTGTCTGACATCAGCAGGACACTCTGCATGCGGGCAGAGGGTCTATTTGTTAGACAACACTGGCTAGGCAGCCGGGCAGAGTCCATGTCTGCGTTTCACAGTGCACTGCTAACCAGAGTGGATAGGGAAGTGAGGTCGGTGCCGGCTTTTATGGGATTGGCTGGCAACATGGCTGCCAACATGGCCCAGTGAGGGGGCCATATTGCCACACCTCCCATGGTGCCCTTACCCTAAAGCAAAATAGCAAGTCCTGTGTTTGGACATGCTGTTTCAATTCCAGCTTTTCCCTTATTTCAAATTGATTTTTGGTTATTTCGAATTAACTCATTTCAAAATAAAGGCTTTATTTCGAAAGAATGCCCTGTGTGTGGACATAGCCTATGAGTCTAAGTTTTATGCTCCACTGTGATTAACAAATCTCTTGCTGAACCCTGGAGGCACTGTATTTACTCAGAACCTACCTTTTGCAGCAAAAATTACCTCATTACCTGCTTCTGCCTCTGCACATGTACACTGCTACTACAACTACCTCCTGCCTAAGCCCCTGAGCAATTTACAACCTAGGGAAGACAGGTGTTCATATACCTAACTGACAGCTGAGGCCTGATCTAGGAGGCATGCCCAGAACTAGCCTAACTTATTGAGCCCCTTCAGATGAGTTCACACAAAACTGGTGAGGGGAAGATGGAGGAGGACCCTCCTCATAACTTTTAGCCCAGTGGTTAGGGAAGCCTACCTGGCAAGTGGGAGATCCCGTGGTTCATGTTCCTCTCACTACCTGATTAGGAGGATCTGAACAGGGGTCTGCTGTCTCCCAAGTGAGTGGTCTACCCTTTGGGCAGGATTTGATTTAAATCATTAGTAGGCATAGATTTCACCTGGCACAAAGAAATTAAAAAAAACCTAAAAACTCTATTGATAGCAGTTAGCAATAGCAGCCTTCCCCATGTTTTATCTCAAGTCTGCAGCCATGTAGGGAGTTTCCTGGAGCCTCACTCAAACTGGAGATTTAAAATGGATACAAATTAGAAAAAAATATTAAAAACACAAGTATTATCTGTCAATTTAAAAAAAAAAATCAAATTCTATCAAGTCTAGCTAAGGGTATTCAGATGTGTGGCTTCCTCGGTCTTTCCTGATGAACCAGTTTCACTATGGTTAAAAAAAAAAAAAAAAAAAAAAAAAAAAAAAGACTCCCTGGGCCTGCAAATGAGTGAGTACAAACATGAGAACAATTTTGTAGCATGAATGATTTAAACAGGTGTTTGAACAATAAATCCTTATTTTTCCCTTCTTGAAAGTCTCTCTGTTCAGGGCAGAGCATACATTTCTCTTCCCTAGTTTAACATTTACAGTTTGCTAAAGTGTAATCAAAAACCTACTAATGTAACAGAAAAAAGAGCTTCATTAACTTTAAATCATGTAGTTGTTTTCCCACAAATTATGTTGTACAATATATAATCAATTACATTTTCAAACACTTAATTGCCTTTATCCACACTGCTTTGAAGGTAAAGAACTTTTTAAACAAAATTTCAGACATAAAAAGCATAATACAGGAAACACATATCTTGGTCTTAAATACAAATGGCACAATTAAATAGAAAATGCGGTTACATGTAAACATACAATATATCTATAAGTCTATTTAGAAGACTAGCACCACCACAACTATTATTCAGTATATGCCAAAGTGTTTATGCTCTAGCAGTCTCCTAATTAGATTCAGCATATTTAATGCAAAAGAACAAAAGAGAAAAGTAACATTTGTAACATAGGTGAAACAAGTTGTTCAGTGGCACTTTTAAAGATTAACAGATGTGTTTATTAGTTAGTCTTTAAAAGTGACATGAAACTCCTTGTTTGTTTTGCTGGAATAGACTAACATGGCTACCCTTCTGGAGTGGAACATGGGTTAGTTTCTCCACCAGAAAAGCACCCCAAACTTCACAGGACTACGAAGAACACCTCTAATAATAATCAGGACCTATGTTCCAAGAGGGGAAAATAAGAAAATGGTCACAAAGTGGAGAAGAAACAGATTGTAAATGCTTTAACATTCCATTTCATCAAAGCAAAGTAGCAGGAGCTGTATCATTGTTTTTCTAGGTAAAGAAAATACAGTTCTTTCAACATTCAACTCCAAAAAATCATCCACCAGTTTTAGAAACAATTAATAACTTCAGAAGATAAAATCATGACCAAGTAAAAATAAGACATTCACAATTCCTTAGTTATATATGGCATTGGTCTCTCAAAGTGGAGCAACCTTACTGAGTCAAGCACAGATCACTACTCATGGCTTCTAGTAACTAAATAATAAAAATCAAGAAGCATTTTGTGATCATCTTTCATATTTATATTAATGATATTTGGCTTTATTCCTTTATGTAGCCACAAAAACTTATTCTTATTTTCAGAAATAGTTTTAATCAATAGCTCTTCCCAACTGACCAGATTAAGAACTCATGGAAAGTTGCAGCAAAGGAGCCATTTCCCCCTCTTCCTGGGAAATATACTAAAGGGAACTACCTTGCAAGGGGGAAGGAGATTGATTAGTTGAGATTGTAAATTCTCCTTTTCTCTAATTTCTACAAATTCTGTAAATGTGATATATTTGCTTCTAAAATAGCTATGACGAATCATGAATAGCTTCACCAATGATTAATATGGAACTCAGTGATGACCTGTGGGAAGCGGTGTGTATTTTGGGATATGTACTCAGTGAGCTATACCTCTGAGTTAATGGATGGGGAATGACTGTGTTATAGCTGTCCCCTGCCTTTTATTTTTAAATATAGTTTAATTTCAAGGCTCCTTTTTATAAACAATGATTTAAAATATGTACTGCTTATAAAAGAAGTTGCAGTTGCAAATTTTGTATTAGGTTTCCTATAATGTAACCTCTTCTCTTCTATTATGCAAATAGAACTCAAATTAAGAACAAACTATGAGACTGACAAATTTATCTATCACATGAGCTTTCCTAGGCACAATTCCCCTTCATTAGATGAATGAAATGGAAAATATAGTGTGTCAGCTGTAAATATATAGATGCAGAGAAGGGCAAGTCACAAGGTTAATTCAAGCAGATCTAAAGGGATAGAATGCTAGCTACCTCTTTAAAGTAAATAGGCTGCTTAGGTTCAAACTGTGGAATAGGGAAGCAGGAGCTGAAAGCAAGAGCTGAGAAGGGTGATTTAAGGGATATCACTAAGTCAGACACACCATCAAGAGATCATCTACCAATGTGATATATGCCACCAGTGCCCCTCTGCTGTATACGTAGTCCAGTTTTGCCAATCTCCACACAAAAGAATAAATGGAAACAAATCAGACATCAAGAATGGTAACATTCAAAAACCAGTAAGGGAATGTTTCAATCTACCTGGACATTCTTTAAAAACCATGCTAGCTACAGGAAAACCTTTAAAAACAGATGGGAATGTGAAACTGCAAAGCTGGAATTCATATACACATTAGATACCTTCACACTCGGTTTGACTAGAAATCTTGAATGGTTAAGTCATTACAGAAGGTGATTTCCTTAAATCGCCCTTCTCGGCTCTTGCTTTCAACTCCTGCCTCCTATTCCACAGTTTGAATCCAAACAGCTTAGTTTCTTTAAGACAATGGTCTCTACCTTTTTAAAACACAAGATCACTTTTAGATTCTAAATGAAGCACAAGACCTACCCTTTAAAATGCTTTTTCACAAACCCAAACCTATTTGCTATGCATAACACTCACCTACTGGTGTGACACCCGTGATTGCAAACTATTGCCTTGTTCCCCTGCAATGCTAGATGAAGGCAGCTTTTGCTAAAGGTTCATACTCCCCTGCTTTGTTTTGCCTTTGCAAGGGGCATAGGCCCATTCATGGCCCTTCCTGCAGGTGGCCCCTCTCATCCCACTGCATTCCCAGACCCTGTGTGGTCCGGTTCCCTCTGTTCCCTACTTTGCCTGTACTCCCCAAAGCGCTTTGCTGAATTCGGGCCTAGTTGAGAGCTGCATCTGTTACTCTGCTGCCATGAGAGCTCACCCATTATGCTCCGCTAGCCCTTCATGAAGCCCTTGAGAGCAGTGGGACAGTGGCTGGTGCAGCAGCCCTATCCTGTTTAAACTAAAGCAGCATAGGCTGAGGCTTCCTGAACAGGGAGGACTCAAAGTGGTGCCAAGGTCACCCCTAAGGCTCTGCTGTGGTTGGGGACCATATGGGCACGTGGTCGGGGGGCAGGGAGGGGAGAAGGAGGAGGGAGAACACACCACTGTGCCAATTTAAGCTCCAGAGTGACAGTGACACCATGAAGTCATGTAAGATAATTTTTTTAACTACCCAGCAACTTTGCACTTGCAACCCAGGGTCACAGTTTCAACTACAATTACTGTTTCTAAGATTGTCTTTTCCCTAGTAGATTACCATTTTTCTTAAGTTTGACTGTTCAGGCCTCTGAGATCAGCGTGTCAATCGAGATCGACTGGCTGGAGACCACTGCTTTAAAGAGACAGGATAGCAGTCTATCCCTCTAGATCTGTTTGAATTAACCTTGTGACCCACCCTTCTTTGTGTCTATGTATTTACAGCTAACGTGGTATAATTTCCAATTCATTCATCTGAAAATGTGGGATTGTGCCCACAAAAGCTTCTGTGATAAATAAATTTGTTAGTCTTTAAAAGTGCCACAGAACTCTGTTTGTTTTGCTGAAATGGACTAGCATGGCTACCCCTTTGGACAAATCTAGAAGAGATCTCATTCTTCTTGTTCTGTTGCACAAAAATGCTGCTGGCTATAAAAATTTAGTACAATTACATTTAGATAAAAGTTTAAAGCTAGCAATTACAGAAACAGAATGCACCTAAAAAGCTCATTTTGAGTCCATTCATCTGGCACTGATTCAAGTGATTATTAATGTTTTTTCCTGGACCGTGTGTGTGTTCTAGCAGTTTAGTCAGGCAAGTAAGTTCAGTTACACTGAACACGCACACCTGCTTAATTTATCTTGTCATTTATTAAAAAGTGTTCAACACTACTGGCATCTATGTACACCTGTTTGAAGTTAACAGCTTATCAAGTAGAGCACAATGGGGAATTTCAGTTACACAAAAGCGGTATCAGTTTGTCTTGCTGAGGACTGTGGATAGCTGCATAGTACTTTGTAATTGTATTATGCAGACTGTCTTTACTAGCAGAAGGCTAATGTTTTATTTTAAAACCCCCTACCTTCTTTGGAATACAATATCAATGTTATATATTATATCCAAGGCTATGATCCTTATGGCAAGAAAATATTATACAGTCATAAGTGGGTTTTAGTGCATATCAACTATACTCCAGGGACTGCACAATTTGATAATATTTACATGTCAGCCTTCAGTATCAAGTAAGCAGGATTTCACAATTTTTTTTAAAAATTAATTTTAAGTGTTAATTTAGCAATAGAGAGTCTCTTGAGCTTGCATATATCAGTGCTCTGGAACGGAGGAGAGGACCCATGCAGGAGCTGAAGACACAAAGTGAAGTGTTCAGCATAATGTATTTTTAAATGAAGTACTAATTGCTTTTGAGTCTTAGTTTGAGCCTTTCAGACAGAGGCAAGGGACTCTCTACCCACACATCACAATCATCATTTTTGCTTTGTTGCAGAGAAGAACAGGAATCTAACCTCTTACATGATAATATTGGGCTTGGGAAACTGTTAGCTTCCACTACAGAAGAAGGATTTGGAGATATTTCCATTGACAAATTATTGCTAGTTACTTTCAAATTGGTGTCTTTTCCTCTCCATTTAGTTGCTAGATTTAACCCACTGTTACCCCTGCTCTTGGTGATGTTTTCCTTCATCTGGGCTGGATTCTGTTGCCTCCACTGTTTAATTTTATAAGTCTTATTTATATCCTTCATGTTCCCATCATCACTGTCCTCACTAGAAGAGTGTTCCCTGAGGCACACACTTTTTTTAATGGAATTATTCCAAGTAGCTTGACTACAGAATTTTCTGATGTGGCAGTCATCTGTGACCTTTGCTAGCTTCAGGGACAACTTCATTGATTTACAATCAGAGTGCAGAGGCTCTACTGCTTGACTACTCAAACCCATAAACTTTGAACAGCTTTCTTTGGGATATTTTTGCTCCATTTGAAGCAGATTTCCAGGGTTTTTGTACTGTTGCTGGTAATTCTGTACACTAGAGTCCATCATATGTTTTTCTGATAACATCTTCATTTCTTTTGTTGTGTCACTTAATTGAACTGAAGGATATGTGGAAGCTGTCTCAGGACTTGCGGTTTCTTCCATTTGTTTCAACAATTGTAAAGGTTTCACTTGCACTACATTTAGAGGCAGCAAAGGATCTCTCTGCACAGGCATCTTCTGAAGAATTCGCTCTCGTAAAGGCAACTTCTGAAGCTGTTCTCTCAGATCAGTAGGGTTTGGAACTAAATACTCTGCAGTGCTGCAAACATCTTCATCAGATTGTGTAGTACCAGAATATTTTGTGATGTTTTCCTTTGTTCTATGCTGAAGCGTACATGGTTGACTTATACAATTATTAGAGACACCAGGCTCAGACACTGAACAGGCAGAATAAGCATGTGCTGGTGAAACACTGAAGGAAGTTCTTTCCCAATCAATGCCACTCAACTGCAGATCAGCTATCATGGAGGAAACACAAGAGGATGATGCCTCAGGGAGTTGAGAAAACTGTGCTGGTGAAGTAAAAGGGTCACCTGAAATACTCTGATATTGAGTGTTGAGCGAATCAGTTAGAGGAAGGGTAGATTCTAGATTCTGTAACTGAACAAATTCAGAGGACAAATCTGTAGATAAAAGTGAGCCATTAAATTTGTAGATATTTTTCTGTTGCAATTGGCTACCAGGAAGGGTTTTTAAATCCGACTTGGAAATCTGCTTCGGAAAGCTTTCATATGTAGGTTGCAAATTCATCAGGGACAGAAGATCGGCAACTTTACTATCGATATCTGAGTGCTCTTTTTCTTTTGGTTTATTTTTCTTATCTGGAAAAAAAAATTGCACATCACAACAGTGTTTCTTTTTTGTCAAAGCAGAAATAAGAATTACCCACAACTGTTCTGAATCTATAGAGCTAACAAATAAGAGAGAGCAGACTGAGAGGAGTTGTGATATTGCTGGGCCATAATCTACTGAATTTGATCTGTGCACAGCTACAGAAGAGCTGATGCAGTCCTGAAATGTTCTTTATTCTTTGTAATATGGCAGTGCTCTCAGAATGCTAGGCTTTCAAACTTACTTTTCTGTTTCTTTTCCAAAACTTCCAACTTTTCCGCTTTATAGAGGTCAACAATGTAGGGATAGGCTGCCTGAAACAAAGATTCTTCCTCTACTGTAACCACAGAAGACTCTGTAGGCTGATCCTCTGCTATAACATAATACTCTATAAAATTAACAAAGGCACATTAGGTCTGAGGACATGGAGAAAGAGAAAGGACAAAAGCAAGAGCAAAGCAGTTCCCTCGTCCCAAACTATCGTTTTCAAATAAAAAAGTCAGTAGCAGAAAATTAGAGGCCAGATTCTGGCCATGCTAAGGCCCTTCTGTGTCAGTCACAGGCAGCTGAGATTCTGTTTTCATAGAGAATTGTTTTCATCTGAAGTAGAGCCACCCTAGTACAGCACAATGGTTTTCAATTTTTTTTTTCTTGGAACCCAGTTGAAAAAGATCATTTATGCCCATGATCCAACAAGCACATCGTTGAGCAATGGATTCCAGACTTTTGGTGGTGGCAGCAGGGGGCGCTGTGACCCAGTACCTGAGGATCTGAGACCCAGTACTGCATCCTGACCAGTATAGGGGCAATGGTTCCCAACTTTTTTGGCTTGAGGGTCACAGATAACGTTTTTATAACCCTTATGGGCACCCAGTTTCCATCAGTAGCATCCTCCCCCCAACCGCCCCATCTCCTACTGCAGTCAGAATGAGTTCAGTGAAGAGGCTGCCTCTTTGCTCATCTCCCATCCTCCTGGCTGCAACACTTGTACTCCACCTGAGTCTCTAGGCAGTGGCTCCCTTCTGCAGCCAGGGGCATGAAAGATCAGTGCTCCCTTGCCTCTGGCTCCAGCAGGGACTCCAGCATCTAGGGACTAGCTGCAGCAAGGAGCCTGCACCGGTCTTTTAGCCCTGTGGAAATGTGCTTTGTGTAGCCCTTGACTACGCTCCTACTTAGCTTTCATGTATATATTATTCTTTATCTTACTCCATATGTATCCCGTTTATTATAAATCCTAGTTTTATAGTATTTTTCTTGGCATAAGTAGGTAAGTTAGCATAACTTCTATATCACAACCTGAAATGCAAGCAAATCTCCAGGCCTCTTTCTGCAAAAGAACAGGCCTGTATGCAGAGGAGCTTGGCAGTGAGAAAGTGGATCTGTGAATACATAATCAGTGAAAGGTGAGGCTATCTGGGTCTTACTATGTAGGATGGGGAATAACAACTCAAAGGCCAGACCCTTGACACCACAAAACTTGTTAACAAGTAAAGGGGAATATTCTAGCAGGGAAAAATATGTCATACACTTGAACCAACTGAATAAATAATCTAAAAAGTTTAAGATTAAGACCAATATTTGGGTGAGTAAAAAGAATGAGATAATTTAGTTTATTTTTAGAAACAGGCATTTAAGAACTTAGTATTTGAGAGAGAATATGAAGCTTCTATTTTATCAGACCTGAATTCAACTTTCTCAAGAAAAGATCTTCACAGGCCCACAAACTTACTTTCTTTCAGAGAGGTTTTATTGTTTTATCTTGCTTAAGTAATAGCAAGGTTACGAGCCTCTCTGCACTCCAAGCCTTTATCTCTTACTTCAGGGGAGTATAAGCATAAGCACCTGTAACCTGTGTAATTTGTTATAATTTCCTGTTAACTGTATGGGATTTGTTGTATTTGCATTGGCATATGTCCTGTTATTCCCTTATAACATAATCATCCCATTATTAGTATTGTTCTGTTATTTCATTACAAGCTTATTAATTAGTGCTTTTATTAATTATACGCTTTATGCTGTTAGCAAATCAAAGAACTGTTATAAAATCTTAACATCTAAGTACCTTTTGCTTGTCTCCCAGAGTCATCTCTAATATATTGGTTTCAGTTTTGATTTATCTGTGGTCAGATTCGGACTAGAACCCTTATCCTTCAAATGGGCTTGTTAAAATCCATGTTGGCTATGCTAAATGCCAAAGTAATTATAGAATTTGGCTACAGATTTGTGGGCTTGTCCCGGATATTCTTTTAAGAGACGTTATATAAAGGGTTAAGGAAAAAAATTGATAGTGCCTGGCTAGCAATCTGTTTCCTGCTTTGTTTGTTCTGTACTTAAACCAAAGTGCTTTCCTGTAAGCTACAAATTGTAGATTTGTTAACTCTTTGTGCACATTAAAAGCATAATTACAGTATTGATTTAAGATTAATAGATAAAAGATATATAGACATAATGGTAGCACAGATGTCAACAACCCACACACATCTCAGGATGTAAGGTGGCAAGAGAGTTGCATTAAACCCACCAAAGAAAGGTGGCTGTTAAGTTCCATATACTGGAAACTCTCTGACCAGTGGCCTGAAGGGTTTACTGTGAAATCCTGGAATTTTAGTCCCAGGCAATTCCCTTGGGCCATGCCCTAGACCCAGCCACACATTCCCTGCCAAAGCAGTGTTGGGGTGGACTGGGTGAAGTACCTCGGGATCTGCCAGAAAGCCATCTAGGGAAGAGAAGAGAACTAACTCCCACCCTTCTGTGATTTAAAGGGACTTACGTAAACATTGATTGACTGGTCAGGGTAATATTATTGTCACCTCTGCAGCTACTAAAAAGCATGCTGTAAAGCCACTAAAAGTTACTGAAAATCAACTGTAAGTTGGAAAAGAACTATTAAGTTTAAATTTGCATAGAATTTCCATATAGCTTTTACTTGTTTATTGTTATACAGAGTTCAGATTGTATTAGAGTTAAGATTTTAGTTGTCTCGTCTTTCCTTTTCTTTCTTTTATATAGTTATAAGGTTTAGAATTTAGACTCTGTTACTGAATAATTTGTGGTACTGAAATGGGTATTATCAGGACAGTTAAATGAGGTAATTGTGGTTCAGTGTCAAAGGCTATACGATGAAATACCTCAAAGTCATCAGGGAGAACAAATACAATTTAGGGACGGTGACATGATTTCTATACAGAGGAGCCTGTGGGATTTTGTGAAATGTGTTTTTGAGCATGAAGTGAATCAAAAAAAGAAGGAATAAACAGATAAAAGGCATTGCATTGGAATGTTTGCTGACAGGTTGCATGGAGAAATGTTATGCATTGGAGAAAAGGCTGAAAAAAGCCCAGAGTGTAATTCAAGAATTGCAGAGGAAGGCAGTAACTAACAGGAAAGCTTTTGAAGACTGTAGATTAGAACGTAATCAGTTGAAGGAGTTAGTGCATGGTTATGAGCTAGAATAGAGTCAGCTGAAACAGATGGGGAAGTTAGAAGATGTGTGTGAAGACAAAGCAAAAGAGGACTGATCAGAGTGTAGAATGCATTAAAGCAGGGAACATAGCAGCTGAGAGTTGTGAGAAAAAGGAAGTTAACAGAGGCATACCGAAAGAAGCAGTTAGACAGATTACGGGTAGTAAAGTATGTTTTTATTCTTGTGAATATGGTAGAACCAATTGAGACAGAAGCAGTTTCTGTTAAAGTTACTGAGAGACAGGAAATTGGTGGAGGAGCAACTGAGAATCTGTCAGTGGAATCAGGAAGGTCTGGGGTAGATACACAAGAGAAGAAGCCTGACATCATTAGTGATGAGGAGAAGGAGGGGGTAGCTTCTTTTGTACCAGCCCAGGTTAGACAGCAGGGCTTTGAAGAAGCAATTTCACAAATGACACACTATCCTGCAGCAGTAGTAACAGATATTAAAACTCTGAATTACATAACAAAAAGAATAGGAAAAATGAAAACAGAAGACTATTGCAGTACATGCACAAACAGGTACAAAAAAGGCTCAGATATTTAACATGCTAGAAGATGACTGGGCTAAAATTTTGCAGCTCATAGTGGACTAGGCACTCTGGAGCATCTTATCCCCAGAATATAGGACGGGCAAGGAATCTTTGGAAAAAACAGTAACTATGCTGGAGCATAATCAGTATCCAGGCCAGGCTGGAGTGGTAATGCTTTCAAATTAAAAGCAGTGACCTTATGAGTCTCCATATCAGTTTAATTTGAGACTGAGTGTAGCATTGCTTAGCTGTATGAGAGAAAACTTAGAAGGGCCTCGATATATCAATTAGTTAATTAACAATTCCCTTCCCTATCTACAGTCAAGAGTTAACATGCATGTTAATAATCATATCTCATTGAGAGATGCATTAGCCTTGCTAGCGCGGGCATATGTTGATGAAGGCTCTGGAAACGGGGAAGGTCTAAAAGGCTGATGTGGTGCTCCTGTAGCTGCACGCCAGGAACCACAGACCAATTCTACTGTAAGAATTAAATGACCCTTGAAAATACCTCAAAGATCATTCCAAGGAGTTCCCAAGCCTGGGGGCAACCAAGGTATGCAAACCAATTCAAACCCTTGGCAGGGGTGTATCCTTCAGAAAGGTCCTATATTGGAGCCTCAAATGGGGCATTGGGAGTGTTTCTCTTTTGTTCCAGATGTGGTCTGGAAACAACAAGAGATCCAGATCACCTTTCCACCATAGTGATGATGGCACCATCATTATGCCTGTACTTAAAGAGATGGAACAAGATATGCAGAACCTTAAAGAGATGCAACAAGACATTCAGAGTCTCCAGACTCGTGTGGCTGAACTGTCCATATTGGCTAAGCTAAATACCAAAGTAATTATAGAATTTGGCTACATTTGCTGGGGTCCTTAGGGAGTGGCTCTCTTCTGCAGCCTTCAGGAGGGGAGCCATGGACCATTCTGAAAGCCCCTGTAGGCCACATTTGGCCTCCAGGAGACAGGTTGGGAACCACTGGTATGGGGATAGGCCAAGAATGAATAAAACTGGAATCCAATGTGCTGCAGTGATTTCAAGTCAGTGTAACACAGTCAGGGACATCTTTGCTCTCCAAATGCACACCAAGGGCTGTTCCAATACCCTATAAGCTGCCAGTGATGAACCTCCCCCACCCCCAAGGTTTATTGTTTGTATTTGCAGTCTGACTTTAAAAGTATATTCTCTCTGCATATGCTCACAGAACAAGCTCCAAAACTCATAGCAGCTTCTCTGAAGGGGACTGCTGTCAATTGCTTTTAGTTACATTGCAGAATAACACATGTACATACAAGACATCACCAACCTGGTTTTTGCCATTCAATTTCAAAACAAGGAAGTCCATTTTTAACACGTGTCTTAACTATCCTGTGAAACAAAAGCAGACATTGTACCAGTTTTGTCAACTGATTTTGCTTAACCAAAAAATGTGAAAAAGAAAAAATCACAAATCTATAGCAAAATTTGAATTCTGTACTCCATACAAATTAATCAAAGAGAAAAAAATTCCTGTTCCTTTATCAGAAGATTTAGTACGGATTCTAAGAACTGTAATAATTTGTTTTTAAGATTACAATTCTTTTCTTTGGTGCAGGTATATAATAAACTTCAATTCTTGACTTTGAACATTTAAGCATATAATTAGTGACTGAAAACATTTTTTTAAAAAAATACCAGATAAGCATCAATAGTGAGGAGACTTCACTCTCAAGAGTGAAGACCCTGGCACAGGCAGTCACATTGCCTGGCAGCCAGGGAGGAGCTGGATCCTGCTGCCACCTGAGAGTCAGGCAGCAAGCAGAGCCCTTCAGGGCCGTCTCTGGGGGTCAGGGCCTAGGGCCAAAGGGAGGGAAGAACGGTGAGCTGGCCTGCTCTGTCCCCCAGAGACACCGGTCGTCCCCCCAGGGACTGGGAGTAGGGCCATCACCCAGTCCCCGGACCTGCTTTCTTTCTTTCAGGGAAGGGGTCGGAACCAGGGACCCAGCCGCTGCTGCTGCTTGTTGGCAGTCGCAGGAGCCCTCTCCCTCTTCCAGCCTCTTGCAAGAGGCTCGGAGCCAGACAATCTATGCCGCTTTTTATAAGTGGCAGAGGCAGTTTCTGAGCAGCAGCCACTCCAAGATGACTCTTGCTGCAGAAACCATCTCCCTCTTGAAGTCTCTTGCAAGAGTTTTGGAGCTGGGGATGGTCCCTGCAAGTGGCAAGAGCAGTATCATAGCGGCTGACACTCAGAAGCTGCCTCTGCTGCTTGTAGAAAGCAGCATGGACCGTCTCTGGCTCTGAGCCTCTTGCAAGAGGCTGGAAGAGGGAGAAGGATCCTGTGGATTCATACAAGCAGCAAGAGTCATCTCTGAGCAGCTGCCACCCAAAAACTGCCTCTGCTGCTTGTAAGAAGTGGCAGGAATCCTCTTTCATTTCTTCTTTTTCTCTTTTCCTTCCTTCTTGTTTTTTCTCTCTTCCTCCTTTCTCTGTCTCTTCCCTCCCCTCTTTTTCTTCCTTCCTTTTCTCTCTTCCCTTCAGTCGTTCTTTTCTTCTTTTTTTTTAAAAAAAAAAAAAACTTAAAATTTTAATTAAAAAGCTTTTTAGAAAGTTTCAATTAAAAATTCATACAAACTCAATTAATTAAACCCAATTCATTAGTTCTATTTACAACCACTTTGAATTCAATTAATTTTAAACAAACAACCTGGTGACCCCGCAGTATGAAGAGGTTTCAGTAATGTGGCCTTTGGGCCAATATCCTAGTCCTTATGCGGCCCTCATGGTGATTTGAGTTTGAGACCCCTGATATAGAGAAGGTAAGGCCAAATCATCTGTTGTAATGAGAAAGAAATCTGTAGTCCCTATTTAGCCCTGAGGCAACGGTGTCAAATCCACATATGAATTCCAGTTTTGCAGTTTTTCTTTGAAGCTTCAATTTGTTATCTATTTGTCTGAGTACAGGTATTAACCAATCATCAATGGAGTGAGCAGGGAGATTGAAGTGTTCCCCTGTTGGTTTCTTAATGTTGTAATTTATGATGTCAGACTTGCGTCCATTTATTCTTTTGTGCAGAGAAACTGCAGAACTGGACTTAATATACAGATTTGACACCGTTGCCTCAGGGCTAAAGAGAGACTATGGAGTTTTTTATCTTTACAACAGGTGATTTGACCTCACCTTCCTCTATATGCCGTTTCCCAGTGTTTGAATCTTAACAACTGCTTTGATTTGTCGTCAGCCTGACCGGATCCTATGACTTACACATCCCTGTATTTATTTTCCTCCCATTCTGTAAGCCCCCCCATCTTAAAAGTGTCTGACAAAGTGAGATTTTCTCCCACGAAAGCTCATGTGATAAATAAATTTGTTAGTCTTGAAAAGTGCCACAGGACTCGTTTGTTTTGCTGAACTGGACTAACATGGCTTCGTTTGGAAGGAGTCTTTTGGTACTTTTTTAAAGACTAACAGTGGATTTGAAATAGCATCTGAGAAGTTAAAAAGGCCCCATATTTTACTAACACTCCTCAAAACCACTTAGTTCCCACTTCTAATATTTCTTTGGAACAGAATTCTGACTAAAAATCACTGATCCTGCAGATTCACTGCTTGTGCTATTTCACATGCTGAGAGTGATCTCACTGAAATCTATGACAGTACTCCCAAAAAAATCAAAATGTGTATCTGTGTGCTGATGCCAGGTTCCTAGGCACTAATTCTGCATATATGGAAAATGGATATGCTACAGAAGCAGAAGTGGAAGTTACTATGGTACACAGCAGGCTTAGCTCTTGCTCAGGGATGGCTCTGCACTCAAGCAGGGGAGGAAATGGGTAGACTCAGAAGTCTTTGGCTATTATGGGTGTTCAAGACTGGTGATGAGATTGTCACAGTACATACTGGCAGTGTGTGTGGATATACCATCTAAACAGTGCACAAATCTCTCTACACCCTCCCCTTTTTTTTGCAAATTGATTATAATAAATTTGACAGCAATCCTGAACTGAAAGTTTAATGGACAATAATGATAAACTGTCAAGAAAAATGCATAGTAGAATTCAACCACAAGACCAGTTATTAGCCATAAGAAGAGAAAAGTCAGTATATCTAGCAAAACACCAGCTCTCCAGATGCAACTGTCACCTATAAAGATTTATAGACAGTAGGCATGCTCCAGCATTGACTTCAATGAGCACAAACTCATGCCCATAGTGCTATACGTTATGTATACTTCCATTAAGATGATGGGACTATGGCTCGAAGCAATTGTGTGAAGAATCAGTCCCTAGAAACTAACATTAAAGGAAACTTTTGTACATATTTTACTTTACACTGTACTTTTGTGTAGCTGCAATGACAAATGCACCACTCATATAAGCTTTTACTTTTTTTTTTTTTTTTTTTTTTTTTTTTAACAGCAGCACATAACTTAAGAATAAGGCACAAGAGGGAAATCAATTTTACTTCAACAAGAAATAAGATTTTTTCCAGAAGCAAAAGTGAACAGAAATATGGAGTGGAGTGAATTAAAGAAAAACAAAACAAAAACAAAAACACCTCACAAATTACATTACCGTATTGCTTGTAGCTGGTTTGTATCTGTCTGACCAAACTTTCTTTTGATCATGTCATAGCGTGTCAACATTGGTAAGAGTTTCTTGCAAGCATAATGTCTGGGCCATTCCATCTTCTCAAAAGCAAATTTCTGTTAATGTGAGGAATGCAACTTTAATACCTCCCTATTTTGTTGTTGCAGCGTCCTTAACAGTTTTCTCAACGAATATGTTAAATATTTATTGTGCTTTACACCTTGGTTTAATATATAACATATGGTAAATCACTATAATGCTCTCTCAGTACCAGATGGCAGAATAATGGACATTCATAACAGGATAAATATATCAGCTTGCTCAACTGTGAGCTACGGGAGCAGTTGTATAAAAGCTCCAGCAGGAATGAGAAGGCCACAAAGAAAGCTTAACATTTTCTCACATGATTCTGATAATGTATCGCTCTCATGAATGCATCCCCACAGATTTTTATTACATTTCACCAGAGTACTCATTAATGGTCCATCATCCATACACCATTCAGACAAACAATGTTCAAATTCTGCACAGTAGCCCCAGAACAAAAATTCAGATGGATACTTCTCCTTTATCAAAATAAACAAGGGGTCTTGCAGCACTTTTCAAAACTAGTTAACTATATTGCATGAGCATTTGTGTGAGAAATCCTACTTCAGATGCTTGAAGATGTATAACTTACAGAATGGGAGGAAAAATAAGTATGTTCTCCATCTTCAAGCATCAAACGAAGTTGGATTTTCTCCCATGAAAGCTCATGAGATAAATAAATTCATTAATCTTTAGAAGTGTCATAAGACTACTGAACTAGACTAATATGGCTACCCCTTTGGAAGGTCTCTTTTATGTCACCAGAATCCACTTTGTAAGTTTCCAGAGTTAAGTTGCCAGGTGGTCTGTAAATCAGTCTAGAGGAGTCACTATCCTGATAGACATTTGAATCCCCCAACACAATAAAACCTTGGAGAATCCTACATCAGGCTACTCCAGAGCATAATCCTCTCATTCAAGGCCAAAATAGATGGCCTAGTTCTGTGAGTAGCGTTGAATGGCATCCCCAATCTTTACATCCGTTTCAAATGCTATCAACAGACTTTTATAGCAAGCTGTTCTAGTAGAAGGTTCTCTCTTCAAGTGTATTCATTAAACACAATTTAATGTATACATTTCAATTATGTTTTAATTGAGTTGACTTGGCAGGTACTAACCTAAACCATACTTTCTCAACTAAGGTGTCTTGGGGGACTGAAGGGATGTCAGAGGGCAAAGGGCACATCAAACTTCCTAGTGCATGCAGCAATCCAGGTCAAATTTGAGCAAGTGATGTTGCCAGCTTGTGCACTGGAACACAACTCACATTTGGCCTGACTGCTCCTCCTTCATGACAGAGGGCAAGTAGCAGTTAGCAAAAGCTAGAGCCACCATTTTGGCCAGCTGGGGAGGCAAAGCCCCACCTTCAGTGGTTCCAGAGCCAGTTTGGTGTTGAGCAGCCTAACTGCCCAGCAGTGAGATAAGCAGGAAAAGTCCCTGGGATGGGGATAGACTGCCTATATCCTCAATACTACCAGCCCCCAGAAAGCGAGTCCCATTGCTGGTGTGACAGTGTCAAGCTTGTCCCTCCCCATGACACTGAACAGAGCTGGCTGCTACAAGCAAAAGGGGAGCACAAGCAAAACAGAGAAAGGAGAGGAGATTGGAGAAGCAGGGAGCCAGGCGAAGTCAGCTGTGGCCACTGGCACTACAGAGCTCCCTACATCTCCAGTCCTTGCCACTCTTCCCAGAGCCTCCCACCCCACCCCTCAACAGCTCCCCTTAAAACAGCAATTGAACTGCAGCTTCTGTTTAAACCCAGTTATCCCATCCCGAATGAACTCATAGCCCTACCCAAACCCAAACTTTACGCCACAGCCGTCACCCAGATCACATCCCACATCACCTCCCTGAAATAAACACACCCATCACACAATCCTCCAAATAAACACCCCCAGAAGACAGCACTTGCCCAAGCCTTTCCTCCCGTCTGAAGCCCCACATCCCCACCCCCAAACTCTCTCCAGCAATCAGCTCACCATCCCCACCCACAAGTCCCATTCCCCAATAAATCCAATTCTTAAAATTTCCTCTATTTCCCCAGCCCACACCCTCAATCCACTTCCCTCTCTCCAACCATACTCTTCACCCTTTCCGCTTTGTCACTTCATCAGCTTTTGCTCTTTCAGTGTCTCCAGCACCACAGTCCAGCTACCTTACAGCTGTGTGCAAATGCTCTCAACTCCTCACTACAGCAACCTCCTCACCCTACAATTGATGCAATCTTTGTTGCTCATCCTGGAACCCCCCCACAGGAGCCCTCAACTCTTTTGACTTGGCATCAACATCCAATCTTCTAATGGGGCATCATGTCAGGCTAGTGACCTTTGCCCCTCCTTGGAGTGGTCACACACACCAGAGAGCAGGAGCTGATAGTTTTACTTAGGTCCTCCCAAGAGTATTTTCATGAGCTGCCTGTGGGGCAAAATTAGAGGGGTGTTGTGCCCTGGCACACAGAAAAAGAAACTGGAAGATGAAGTTTGCAAAAATCAGAACAGCAACCACTGGACTTTTACTGCCCTCTTGGGGAAAGCTATTTTGTTTGCTTGCTTTATTTATTGTTATCAAAAACAACTTTTCATTGATGACCACTTCTAAGAGTTAATGTTAAACATATATCAGGCAGATCCTTAGCAGATGTAAATCATATTAGCTACAGTGAAGTCAGTGGTGCTGTGCTGATTTACACCAGATGAGGATCTCACCCACTGTATTTTAAAATGGTGTTAAAAATACATTAATTTCTCTCTGTTTCAAGCACGTGCACAATAGACTGATAAAATATATGTTCACTCACATAACCTCTGGGAGAGGTACCAGGACATCTTTTAATTTTTGGAACTTTCCCAGGAAGGTCTCCAAATTTGGTACATGGCAATTCAGAACTGATAAGTGAGTCCCAGCTGCTATAACACTCAACAAGTCAGGGCAGGATGTGAAAAGGAACTTCATACCTAGCTGAAGCTGCAGTAGTTGTGAATGATCCTGTTCTCCAGTTTTTCTCATTATATTCTCCCTCTCTAGATCTCTTCCTACACTTACGAGTTTTCTCTTAAGTCTTAATTTTGGATTTCTAAACAAGCACATATATTAAGATGGTTGCAAGGAGGAGAGGAGAGGAGCAAGGAGCTAGGTGCAATCTTACCACTGGTAAAAGTTACAAACTAACCTTACTTTTGTCTCGTGCATTGTATACTAACAAATACAAGATTTTAAAGGGCTAGATTCTCAATATATCATTCTTTACCTGAAAGGACAATAAATTTGGCCTCTGACATTCCATTATCCTGACCAGTTTATTTTTATTTATAAGAAATTCTTGGATAACCTTGAAAGAAAGCAAAAAGAGAAAATTTAGAAGGAAGTTAACTGAAATTTCAATTCACTAATTCAAAATGAACCATTAGCAGACTTGTTAGTTACCTCAGCAAATGGAAAGCCCTCACAACCTCTAGCTTTTCTGCAAGTAAAACATAAACATTAGGAACAGGATAGAAATGTATGTGACGCAGGACTTGCTCACCCTGCACCTGAAAGCAATGAGTAACAGTTCATTTTGAAGACATTCCTACTTTCTGATATTATCCTCTACTCGGTTTGCTTCTTTTTCTCGCTCTGAACAATGCCACTCACAAGTGCAGCAGTATTGGTTGTCATGTGGTTCACAGAACTGAACACTCCCACACAGTTTACATCCACTGAGCTCATGGTCCTTACAAGAACCTACAGAAAAAAGGGGAGACAGAATGAGATGAAGCATGTTGCCAAAAAACGCGAGAATGTTTCAGAAAATTGAACATATGTGGGTATTTCAGCGAAAGTTGCTTTGTACAGATCTAAGCATGCTGGCTATACTGAGCAATACTTACAATAAGAATCAGGACTATAAATTTAATTTGAAAGAGCTGATTTTTATTGTTGTTGAAAATGTTAGCCTAGAAAATTATTCCCCTAAGACCTACAAACATGAAGCACATGTGACATCCTGAGAAAGCTGTGTAATGAATGATTCTTTTTTCCTCCCAAAAATTCTTGCTATAAAGAGGATTAGATTTGAATTTAGTGCTTTTGGAAGGTGCCAGATGGATGATCCTTCAGACCAAATGCCTCTTTGAAAACAAAAAGGCAGAACAAGAAGAATGCCAATGCAAAATTTCTCTGCTAATATATCTCACTCTTGTCAATGGAGGGTTCACTAGCAATGCATGTGTATTTCTGTCTCAATGTCAGTTCAATCTTTGCTCTCTTTACTGATACTGTCAAAAAGGTGCCAAATCTGATGGCAGTTTGTGATGTTTACACCTGTCCAACTTAAACCTCGACCATCTAAGAGACATTTAATAGTAGCATTTTCTGCATAATACCAACAGGGTCCATGTTTGAATGAGGGGCATGGAGGTAAAAAGAAGTCCTTACTTCATTACCAATCTTCAAGAGAGATTTTGTTTTTATTTTATTTTTTAAAAAAAAGATAATCTAGGAGTTGAGATCTGCATGAAAAGCAGATTTTAATGCAAGTCATTTAAAAAAATTAAAGGCAATTATTCTTTGAAAAAAGGCATTAGCCTTATAAAACTGTAGAACGCAGGGAAGCATGGTTACCAATGTGGGCAGGAACAGAGGAAGCAAATGAAGCATATCAAATTAAAACAAAAATCTACCCTTTTTATACTGACCTGGATGACAGCACACAGAACAATGAGCCATTTTGTTAACTGTCCGCCCTGGAACATTATCACACTGAAGCTGTCCTTTCCACTGATCGAACCTAAAATTATATTATAAAGGCAAAAGTAATGCATCCCCATAGATTACTCACACAAGTTCTACCACTCATGTTAAATATGGGGAGAGAAAAAAATCATACCATCTAATTCATCCTTTTAAAAATATTCAGTTTTCCATTACAGTTTATTTGCAGTAGTGTACTTGTGAGTACATACTATGATTGTTGGGATTTCAAGTTCTGTGAATCATTGGGGCAACAGTTGTACTAGAGTACTGAGATCTAAAAATTTGATCCAAAGCCCATTCAAGTCAATGACTCTCTCCAATTATTTCAGAACTGGTTTGGATCCTGGAACCATGTATGCATGTGTGTCACTGTTCACAGGAACAGGGACTAGGCATTAACATAGTTCTAAGCAACAACTAAAACAAAACAGTTTGGCAGAATGCATTGTTTAACTACACAGCTGACCATCATATAAGAAATGTAATGTTTTGTTTTTTTAAAATATTAAAACATGAGTAGTGTAGACTCAGGTTCGATGTGCACCATGATGCCTCCCTTCAAATAAGACAATTTAATAGTCTGAAATATTTCAAGATGAAAAGACAAATTTTACCTTTGTAGTAAACTTTGACCTTGCAAAGTTTCAATTAACTTTAAAGCCTGTTCTTTTCCAACTCCCGGCACTCCCTTTTAGAGAGAGAGAAACATGGCACATATCAAAGTTTAAACTAACATGAAACATTAATATCTGTTAGATCTAATAACATTATTTATACAGTCTTTCACAAAAAATGTATCCCAAATGCTTTCCAGAATTCATACGTTTTAAAAACCAAAAGACATTCAGAGATATAGGTAGGGACTCAAAAAAGTACAAAACTACATTTCAACTATGATTTAAATAAGCACTAATGCAGATATAGGAATGTAAATGATAGGAGTTAGAGAAAAGGGTCTTGCTCTAACAGTGGCCTGATAACATGGGAAGAGAGAAAGGAACTGCTAGTACTAGATGACTAGGAGGTAAGAGAAAACAAAACAAAAAACACAACACAGTAACAGCATCAATGTCAAGTAGGCTTGTGTAAACAAGGAAGGTAATTTTCAGCTGTGCCCCAATGTAATGGAAAAGACTCACAAAAGAGGAGGTCACATTTGTGTGTATGTCTCCACAGCAATGCTAGGGTTGGAGCGACGGGCACCACAAGAGGGACGACTGCTCTGAGCCCTGTGGTTTGGTGGGCCCTGTGCTGCTTTTGGTGACATTTTGGCAGTAGGGCCCCAACACAGGGAGATTCAGCCTGAGCCCAACCCATCCCTAAGGATGGCCATGTATGTCTGAATAGGGAATAGTGACATTCTCACCAGGAGAGATCTGATAAGTTCATAGAATCAAAGAAGTGTACGACTGGAAGGAACCTTGAGAGATCTGCGCTCAAAGCAGGAGTAAGTATTATCTAGACCATCCCTAACAGGTTTTTTTTTTAAAACATCTCCAATTAAGGAGATTCCACAACCTCCCTAGGCAATTTGTTCCAGTGCTTAACTACTCTTTGCTTAACAAACTAGGGACTTGCAGGAATGCCGTGGAGAAGTGGAGCTTCGATTGTCTTGATAAAAAAAAGAGATAAAAGGCATGGGTTTGGATTTCAGAGAGACAGTACATACAGTAATGTATTTAATCTATATTGTGGAGGTGAAGGGAACAGGTTAACAGGCTTCAGGGCTAGCAAGAAACATAGATGCTTAAGGAACCTTTGTACCCTCCAGATGCTGGGCTGCTCTGGGGCCTGGACAGGTTCTTAACATAACCTACAAAGCTCTAGGTCAGGGGACGGGGGGAGTGTCTTAAAATTTTTGTTGCTTTCAGGCTGTGATGACTTTCCCACTAGGTGATGCCACCCTTAGCAGCACACAGGGGGGCTAACAGTTTGCATCTCCCAGCCCCATAATAAATCCACTCTAGGTCCTAAGTTACAGCTGTTTCCCCATTCTGCTCTATGGGGCACAGCACTGCACAGAAGCTTCTCAGCACTGTAGTTTTGACCTTAATATGTCCAACATCCTAAAATCCTTCTTTCCATGCCAGTTCTAAGAGGAGTTTCTTGGAAAACAGTGCCTACCCTGTGAAATTGTCTCTTCAACATGTAACAGGGATTTTTTGAGCACTTCTATGCCACTATGGCTCTTTGACTCAACGTAAAAGGAGCCAGAATGGGAGTGAGGCTGTCACCTTGAGTCTTTTTTATTATTATTATTATTTTTATTATGAAGCACGGGTATGCAACTTCTTTCTGAAGACAATGACAACTATTCATAACAGAAAGACAACAAAACACTTTGAAGACTGATACCTTAAACAGCATCAGAAAATAAAAATAGTCCTCTCACAACACTACCATCATTACAATATTGAAGTGACAGGAAAACATCAGTTAACTTACAAAGCATTTCCTCTAAAATTTAGCCATCAATTCTGATTTTCATGTCATCCTGCAAATTCATACATATTAGGAGAACACTAAAAGAACAATTAGAGACACAAAGAGATTTCCAAAACAAATGGTGAGGAAGGACTGTCTTACAAACTTTATGTTCCAAAGGGAAAGAGACATTTGGTATTTTCAGCCTGAACACTCCCTGAAGGAAATGATTAAATTAAAAACCAAGACTCCTAAGCTACACTTACACTGGCAAGTTAGTCCATAGTAAGGTGGCCCATGGCCACACCAGGGTCTCCCTAGTTCAAACTAAGAAATTTCTTAGTTTGAACTAAGGAACGCTTAGTTTGAACTTGTTAGTACTGTGGTTAGTCCAGACTTAAGCACTTAGTTCAAACTTCAGTTCAAACTAGGCGAGATGTGGCCATGGACTAATGCTTAGTTCAAACTTACCAAGTTCGAATCAAGCTGGTTAGTTTGAACTTACAAGCACGAGGTTAGTTTGAACTAACCTTGAACTTCTTAGTTTGGACTAACAAGTTCTAACCTCCTGTGGCTAGTGGAGACATAGTTCTACAATCTTGAAGAAAAATGAATCTGTGCTGATAGAATAACCAAGGTCAGTAGGCACGACCACCACTGAAAATGCAGGTAATCAGCAAACTCATGTAGGACAAGAGGAAGTATCCAGATGGCTGCAAACCTCTAAAAATCTGTATTAACTGCTGCACCAGCAAAAAACGGAACAATGTTGAAAAAGATAGTATAGAAAAAACACATGGTATGCAATAGCTAGGATCCCATGCAGAAATTGAAGAAAAAAAAAAATCCACACACAGTATGGATCCAGCCAATGTACTTATGCAGAATTGAAGGTACATTGAAGTATGTTTATTACATTTCTACACTACTCACTGTCTTGTCAGAAGACTAGAGCAGTGGTTTCCAACCTTTCCTCTGCTGTGGCACACTGCCATTATAATAAATATTCAAATTAATACATGGATATTCATGAGCTGTGGCACCAGGGATTTCCCTAACTCCCCCTCTAGTTGTCAGTTAGTAATACTGCTATACCAATTTAGTGAGCACCCCCCATGCCCCTCCCCAGTTTCAAGTGCTGGGGAAGCTGACGCATGGCACCCTGTTTTGAAGCTGCCACCCCGGGCTCCGGCTCAGGGGAACCCCGAGCAGGGGCCTCATGGGGCTGCTGCCTGCAACTTCAGGGAACACACCCCCTGTTCGGGGCCACTGCCTGGGGCACCAGCTCTGGGGCAACTTCAGGCCAGGACCACATGGGGCTGTCGCTCACGCCTCCATCTCCAAGGAGCCCTCCCAGACAGGGCTGCATGGCGCTGCGGCTCCAGGGAAACCCGCGGTCAGGGCCACCACCCATGGCTTGGGGGAATCCCTGACTGGGGCCACATGGGGCTGCAGCCCGCAGCTATGGCTCCGGCTCTGGGGAACCCCCCCAGCCAGGGCTGGGGCCCCATGGGATGACTGCAGCGACTCCAGGGAATCCCCCACATGGTGCTGCTACCCACAAATGCGGCTCTGGCTCAGGGGATTCTCGCGGCACACTGCAGGAGTTGCCGTGACACACCAGTCAGGAACCACTGGACTAGAGTATATCTCCAATGCAATTACAGTTTGTCACATGTCACCCTGGTCATCTGGGAAATCAGTTTTGTTTAACTGGATGCTAGATGAATCTAGCCTATAACAGGGAATAGTATGGAAAGAAAAAACAGGTTTTGGAGAACAAAAGTCAGTTAAAAATCAACACTGAACCGCAGCAACTGGGAACTGTGGTACTCAGCTAGAGGCGCAGCAGACTAGGAAAGACATACAAGTGAGACTCACAACAAAGTGTATGTAGAGTAGGCTCTTTGGGATAGAGACTTTTTAAAAAATGTGTTTGTAGACTGCTTAAAAAAATGGGGTTCATCTTCATGATGTGGCTCCTAAGGGAGATCACAACACAATTAATTAATATTAAACAGAAACTCCTGCTTTAGTAAAACACCCAGTACACTGATGAAGAACAAGTGCTGAATTTTTCAAAATGTACTGCGCTATCAATTTTTAAACAGAATTCCACATTGGTTTCAATACTTAAAATATTCATGGAGTGATGTGGTCCTTAAACAGTCAATCGGACAAAACAGAGTGATTCTGAGATCATGCTAACATAGAGATTGATGTCCTGGATCATCCAAGCTCTTTAAGCAAACACTGGAGTGCTTTGCTGGAGTGGAGCCTTAAAGTCTAAAACACAAATAAATAGATGAGATGACTCAAAAATATTACTGTGAGGGTATTAGGGCCATAAAAAAATCATTTGGTAGAAAATGTTTGGAACCTGAAGAGTCTGAGAAGAATGAACAATGTTTGGATATTAGGAAATCCAAGAATGAGAATCTGTTTGTGTTAATGGAGAACTGAATTCCTAACTCCTGACAAACACAAGTTTCAGAGAGTTTAAAGCCAGAAGGATCCATTGGATCACATAGTCTGACCCTCTGTATACTACAATCATTACATTTCATCCCTATACCTCTATGCTAATATCAGAAACTTTAGATCAATGCATTGCAGTCCACGGGCAGAGAAGACATCAATGTACCAACAACGCATGAGACCTTGAAATGGCAGGGACTTGATTAGGTAAGATATGCCTATGTGATCCCAGCATGCTACAGAGAAAGGTGAAAACCTTTAAAATCCTGCTTGACAAATGCATGTTTCTGGTCACCATGGTGACCAGTTTTAGTAGCCTGTTGCCTAGTTCCCTTGCTAGGATCTGAGTGCTGTTTCTACTGACAAATATGACATGAACAGCACTGGTGAGTGATGCAGCAGATGACAATTGGTTTCTAATACCTTTTCAAGGCTAAAAGATGTACTACTTTAAGCATGGAACCATATGATAAACATTAAATGCTAATTTGACTCAGGAGCCCTAAAGTTCATAATTTTGCCATTTAATTCATAGCTCCAGAAGCACTCAAGCACCAGAGGTCACAGTATTACTCTCTGAAATTTGGGCTGGCCACTCCTCCATCTTGACAGAGGGGTGGCCAGGCCAAATTTGAGGAAGTGGCATTGCGAACAGTGGTGCTTGACCTCTCTGTAAACTTGAGCAAACAATGCCATCTAAACATTTAGCGCTAGGTGGTAGTATCCTTCTTACTGTTTTGGGAATAAGAGGCTCCAAGTTTTTTTAAAAAATAAATAAATAAAAAGAGGGGGTTACAAAGCTCCTCCCCTGCCTGGTGGGTCCCATCCTTCCCTTTAGCAGTGGGATTGTTTCCCTCAGGCCTCCAGGCCTGGTAAAGGTCTTTTGCCCCCTCAGGCAGGGGTTTTTTCTTCTCCCAGTCTTTGTACTTGGAGACTCTTCCTCAACAGCATTCTGCTCCTTCTCCAGATTTGCTCCTTTCCAAGTGCATCTTTGCCTCCTCTCACACACTCTCACGCTCCAGCTACACCCTTTCTCCGGAAGGAAGGCTCTTTAGTCAATCCTGGGCAGGGCCTTAATTAGCTCCAAGTGTGCTAATAAACCTGAAGTAGCCACTGCTCATCTACAAGGGGAAAGTGACTTGATGAGCTTGAGGCTAATATATTGGCCTTCTCGTACTTTCTGGAAACCATCCAGACTAACCCTGTCACAGGGGTGATTCAGAAAACATTGAAAACAACTGATTTATGACAATGTCATCAACTTGAAACAAATAATTTTTCTGGAAATTTTATATCTGTTACTAGATATCTCTAAAACTTGGTCTAGAGTAGAAAGTAGTACCAGAAATACTGGCGTTTATGAAAAACATCACAGGAAGATTAAAGGGGGGGGGGGAAGACCCCTCTATTGGAATCTTTGTTTCGGGATTGACCATGAGCATTTGATATAAGTGGCAAAATTCCCAATGACTTTGTTAGAGTGGGACTAGACAGTATGTGTACATTTCATGTAACTGATTTGTTCAATGCTTGTGGCATCTCCTGTCTCAAACTGGGGCAATGATTTTCTCCCATATACCACTCTATGCCAGTTCACAATAAAATTTTTCATTAGCAAGAAGGAAGAGCAAGAGAAACCAGCAAGAGCAACAGAAAAACAAAAAGAAATTGAAGAGCTAGCAGGAGAGCGGAAGTGGGAAAAACTGAGGCGCGTTTTGAGTGGCTCCAAGTGCAACAATAAACAAGTTTCCAAACATCAACATGGGAACAAACCCCAATGATCTTAGTATTTTGATGACATACAATTTAAAGAGCACACCAAAAAACAGAATTTAAATTTTTGCCTTTTCTAAAATTATGTTTGATGGTATCCCTTTAAAATACTCTACACTCTAGAAGTATTTATTGCCAGGGTATAAGCACGGGTATTCAAAGCTTTTGTGATAGATAGTATAGAACAGGTTACCCTTCCCTGTTTTATTGATATGCCTCTGCTATGTTACTCAGTACAACCTATTCTACAATGGAGCTTCCGCTGCTCAGAAAAATAACATTATGCATTCAAGAGACTAAGGTTTAAAACAACTCAAGAGTCATTCTAGGTTGAGTGGGAATGACAGAAATGACATTTTAGTCTAGTAAACAGGACAGAATCACAGCACTTGGAATGAAGTGTTGTGATTCTATCCCGTTTACTAGACTAAAATGATTAGACTAAATGACGTAACAGCTTCACATGGAGGCACTTGTCGCCACAGTCTGCAAAGAGTAGTGCACATCAACCGTTAGTAGCAGCTTCCATTCCAGTTCAGCTTTTAATTGTCACGAGCAACAATGCTTATAAATTAAGACTTTTTTCTCATCAACATCCCAGGCATACATTCTAGCAGCACTTTTCACTAAAGCATCAGGACATGCAGTCAGAGAAAAACACTTTGTTAGGTATTTCTTTAAGCCACCTAGAAGTGGTTAATTCACCAATTTCCATATAAAGCCGTACTTTTTGAAACTTCTTCTTTATAATGTGGTCATATGCACAATACATCTAGAACAGTGTTATCAACGATCAAGTTTAGAAACAGTTATTACTGATGTCTACAAAGACTTTTGTTTTTCTGGCAGCCACACTTCCCAAAAACACACTTTAAGGTACCCCATTATCAAACACACATGCTACCGACATGGTTACAGCCACCTTATGGACAAACAGAATAATCTGATAGGCTCTTGGTTGCCTATTCCAGCTCTTCCACATGTTTGCTGCCTGCCATTTAAAACTCTATTTTATCTTCCTTATCTGTAAAATGAAGATAATATTAATTTACCTCACAGGGCTGTACTGAAGATTAATGTTGAAAAAGTATTATGAAAAAATCTTTACCCAATAACTCATAATGTACATTCCTCAGCTAGGTCTATGCAGTCTACTGTGCATTTCATATTTTCAAATCTTAATCTATTGTATCATCAGAAAATATAAGACACAGGAATATAGTAAATAATTAGTTTGCGGCTTACCCACCTTTGGAAGATAATCACAACCAAGAAGAATTGCTAGCCCAATTAGAGATTCTCTATCACAACCTAGCTTCTCTTTAATAGAGGACATTGTGTAACAGTCAACATGTGGGTCCTGCAAGAAAAACATTACAGCTGGTAACAGTCACCTGTGGTTCTGCCTACAATAGCACACTGACTTGTTGCAGACACAGGTTAACTGCAGTGGGTCCCTACTGTTAGTCAACTGATAGCGTAGATATAAAACAAGCCATTTGTTGCTGTTACATAAAATATGATTAACATTAATATCTTCCAGTGAAAATTGGCATGATTTCAAGAACTGAAGCTTTCAGCATCTACATAAGGACATAACTGTGTTTATGGAAAATAATTAATCAAGGATTAGAAATTTAATCAAAATTCTAGATTTATAGAAGAGCAAAAGAACATTTTGATGCATCAATGGATGAACAAACAGGAGGAAGTCAGAGTCAACATCAATGAACCTGACCTTTAAAACACCCCCCCACCAACATTTTAGACACCTGGGCAGGTATTTAGACAACTACAGTAAATACCCATTTTAATGGTGATTTGAAAACCTAATTTACAGAGTCTTTGAAAATGGGGCTCTAGTTTACTCTGTACAGATGACAACAAGCAACTACATAGACAAATGAACACAGGCAAATTGCCCTACACAATCCTTTTAAAAAGAAAGTTTTCTTCCTCCATTAGTTTTCAAAGACTAAAGTAGCTTTTTAGCTGAACACCAGTTTCTAGTGTCAGGATGCATTTAAAACTCCAGTTGCTGCCCCTCTTCCTGGATGCCCTAGAGCAGCAGTCTCAAACTCACGGCCCCTAAAGTTATTTCTTGCAGCCCTCAATGACACTATTACTACCAATATTTGCAATACCATTGTATGAAAAGGTTTTGGTGGTGTGGCCTTTGGGCTACCATACTAGTCCTCATGTGTAGTGCGATCCTTGGGCTAAATGTACTAGTCCTCATGCAGCCCTTGTGGTGATTTGAGTTTGAGACCCTTGCCCTAGAGTCTAGACACAGCATAAAAGAAATCTCTCTACATGCTGCAGAAACAGTGCATGAGAAATTTATTAGTTCTATCTTCACCATTGGTGGTATTAAAATACATTCCTAATGTCTCCATAACCTTGATCAGATGGTCTGTTTTATTCAATACATCATTTTTGGACTGGGCATAACATAGTTTATTATTCAGACATAGAATACAAAACATCACCTCATCAGTGCTTGATCTGAGGAGCAGCAGTCATTATCAAGTGATAAAGTGTTCACATTAAAATGTGCATGCAAATGCAAATGAGTTAATTTGCATTGATTTAACCCCATAAACCTAATGTTCCCAATAGCACACAACTGTTGCTACACAGCTGTGTGCTCCAGAAAATTTACAGCTCACATAAGAATTTATTAGAAAACCACACAGGCAGTAGGTAACTTTATGTTTTTTATTTAATTCAGTTGTTTTCCTTATTCATCCAGTGCTTGAACACTTACACATCACAAAAAGCAAGTCTGCTGTCTATAAACAAGATTTTAAGCAAGTCAAATTACAGAAAACTAAAAGATTAATATCTTAATAATTAATAACTGTTCAAAGTGTTTATGATGTCTCACACTTATTTGAGGGAGATAGTAAGAGTATTTGATGAAGTCAGAAGGAAAAAAACATTAAAATCCTAACAGTACCTTTGAATTCATGGTGAAATTCCTATAAACTGTTTGAGCTCCATACAAGAACACATCTCCATCATTGGTGATGCAGCCATCCACATATCCATTTGCATTCAAGTAAGCACACATGGCCTCTGCTTCACCAGCTGCTTGAACCCAAGGGAATCCTAAACACTCCAACAATTCAAGGCACTAAAGAAACAAAAACAAGATGGAGGCTGAATCATCAATTATCCCTTTTTTAAACTACACATTTTTCTCTAAATGGTGATCAAGGTTATGAATATGTCTGCAATGGCAATAATTATTGACAAAATACTATCATCATTGCATACCTCACTTTACAATACATGTAGCATGGCCAACAAAGAACAGTTCCCTGCCTGAAATATCTTCTCATTTAAAGTGAGCTTGGTTGTGGTTATGTTCAGTTACACAATACTAAACACAGTGAGTGATCAATGCTTATTAATGCCAAAATACTTCAAAGATCAGATAGGCTCATCAGATTTTTGAAGAAAGAAGGCTAGAGGACTGACATGTGTTGCTTAGGCATTAGTGTAGCCAGACGCACAGAAGTACAGAGTGAGCGAAGTTCAGGGACCATAGGCAACACAAAGTATGCAACAGGATTTCTTAAACTTTCCTCCTGGATCGAATCTTAATGAAGAGCCTCAGGGATCCACTTCCCCTCTCATTTATGTTCATAACGTCCCTGTGGTAACTACAACAATTACTTATGTACGAAGGAGCCAATCTAGAGATGCACAAAAGTTGTGTATGCACGTAAGGAGGTAGGGACTAAGTGGAAATCATGGTCACAGCAGCAGAAAAAGAGGTTATCTTTGTAGAAGTGTTGGGTGCAAGCTGTCTAAAGTGATTATACTGCATCATTATGATGGCATCTCTTCACTAATCAGGATATTTAACAAGTCAAACAAGCACAAAAACGTCATCAGAATTGCTGTCCTAGTGGAGCTTCATTTCCTCCACACAGCTTGACAATGTTAATATATTTTATACAGGTTATTCATCTGGTGCCAGATCCAAAATCCACTGAAATCGGTGGGAATCTTTCCACTGGATTTCAATGGGCTTTGGATCATGCCCTTGAAGAACAAACAAAGCAAATAAAACATCATCCTCTCATTTCCCTTTGCCTTCTATAAGTTCTTTTCCAGCATTACCAAAAAATTTATGGAAATTCACTTTACTTCAATCACAAAAGAAGCCCACAGCAAAGCTGACATTAAGCATCTCCTGACTTGAGTTACGAATTGCTATATACTGTACAATGTCACCCAAAATGACAGTAGTCATTGTGGTCCAAGGCCCACAAACAACATGCAAATTTATATTGTGAAGTATTTGTTCATGCCACAATCAATCATATCATCAATTAGTTTGACAAAAGAGCAAAGAAAGAGCTGGAAACTAAGGAAAGTGAGGAATTAATAATGAAAAATATCATTGAACAAAAGCCTTCATACAGACTGACAGAGTAATTTGTGCTGTGATCTTCATTCTCTTGACCTAGTTAAACACATTTCTCACACAATATTTTCCAAGTTAACTAAATTAGTGTGGCTATTTGCTTGGTTCATTGACTTAGGCTAGAAAACAAGTCTACCGTATTATGTATGTAGTGACCATTAACATACTAGTTGCTTTAGAGATACATACACAGGTCTATGTTTACTCAAAAATATAATTCCTCATAAGTCTTTTGGTTTTATATGGTTTAAGAGCTTGCTACTGAAATACATCACCTTTTACTTCATAATCACTGGTCTGAACCCAGCATAGATCAATAAGGACAAGAAAGCTTGTCATGGAACAGGTGTTTAAAGGGCTTGATTTTTTTTGTTCTACTTTTAAAGGGATGGGTGCCCGTCTTGAGGCTGAAATCACCACCACAATAGGCCACGTTTTTATGAGCATCAGCAACAAGATCGAGGAATGGAAGTAAGAAACCTGAAGTGATCATTTCAGGCCAAGTTAAGGGCACATGCAAGGAACAGTGAAGAGAGCTTGCACCAAACGCTACTTGCATTATGCCTATTGCATTTTTAACTAGCACACAGTCTCCCAGCATTGCCAATCTAGAGTTAACAACAGGTACTACATTCACTTAGGACTTTTGTCAATATCCATATCTTGGGCTTTAATAGAAGTATACTGATATGTGTATAGTGAGGGGACATTACCAACAGGGAGTAGACTCCAGAGTGCACTTAACTATTTTCAAGTGTATTAATTTGTATCATTCAGCATTGAATGCCACTGTTGTGTTCAGTACATATGGGAACACGGTGCCCCAGGAAGTTTATACAAACTTGACCAGGATTCATAGACACTTCATACAGTTAATTAGAGGATTAATATCCAGTCTCAAATTGATGCAAATTTTTTGGAAGCAGAATCTCATTGAAAAAAAATCTATGGATTCATTTCTATTTGTTAGACCTATTGTAAATTCTTTCCTGTAATTTGTTTTTTCCTCTTTCTCCATTCTCTAATACAAAAAATAGTGGAATTCCACTACCACTCACCTCTTTTAAAACAGATTTAAAATATGATCTCCCTGTTTTTGCAGCTCTAGGTTGTTTTGAAGGCCCATAACGGAGCTCATTCCTCTTACACATTGTGTCTGCTTTGAGCTTCGGGGCATCACCCTCCATGACAAACACCAGTTTGATTTCCAGTGAGATTAAAGAAGAGATGCGAAAAAATAAATTCCTGTATTAAAGTAAACAAACACTTTCATTGAAGAGTTTAGTTATAAATTAAGCCACGTAACAACTTATATGTATAATGTAAATGGAAATTTTATGTTGGTCAGAGCTTCACAAAGAAACAGAATAAAAGCCTGGAATAAAAGCAGCGAAAGAAAAACTTTAAGGACATGTGGATTAAACTCCCGCTCCTATGCTCCTCCACCCAGCCACCCACCCAAAAAGAGTTTATAGCTGGTGTTTGTTAATAAACTACACAAACACATCAGAAAATATTTCATACCAATGTGAACTGCAAGTCCTTGTATACAGTAGGTATATAACTATACAGAAGGAAGATGTTTGTTTTTCTGTGGACTTTTACTGTTCAAAACTTTACTTTTTTTCATGAATTCTGAGAACATATTCTTGTGCAACCTTCCAAAACTGGCATGACATTTACCAGCTCACATATATCATCTGTTCCCAGGCCTACCTCTATTGCAGACATCGTGTTAAATCAAATGTTAAAATGTTTCGACCAGGGGTGGCCAAACTTATAGAACTCAAGAGCCACACAAGTTGATAATTAAACCTTCAAGAGCTGCACTGAGGCATTTAGCCATATACTTTTACCTACTAAATTGGATTTGCTGATGTTCTTCTGCGAGCCACACTTTTTCATTCAAGAGCCACATGTGGCTCTTGAGCCGCAGTTTGGCCACGCCTGGTTTAGACTCTCTCAGATGCTATAGTAATCACAGTGGTATAATATTTAGATATATTAGAAAGATAATGCTTTTTTTACATACTGATAATTTTATATAAAATATTCTAGGCAGAGAAATTTGCATTTTTCATAACTGTCATTTTGCTAGAAGTAATACTGAGTAGGCAAGGAGAGCATACATTTTGTTGTAATCTATTGATCAGCCATTGAAAAGGAATAGAATGTACATTCAAATGTCTAGACTGATTTGGAAAGACTACTGCTAAAAATATTTTAGTTAATACACTGCTAAGGAGCAGTGATGAACTTCCATTTCGAGAGGCTGAAGCCCTCTGTTAATGTACAGAACAGATACATACAATGAGTTTCAAATTAAGTTTCCCTAAAACATCTCAGCACTACTTAAACCCTGTACCAAAGAAAGCTTGTCTATAGCGCTGAAATAATTCATTCTCCAGACCCAGTCAGCATTTGGTCAGGTAGTTGAAAGTTCTTACAAAAGTGCTAGTTCAATGTGTGATGCTGGCATGCCCGTTAGAAAATTGGCTATTTCCACCCCTTGGCAATCAAAGTAATAACACTGTTACTTCCAAATATGATTAGTAACTAACAGATTTGAATTAGCAGGGAACCTATGCTAGACTACTTTTTAATTAACTGCTGATCAGATAAGTTTATATATCTGAAAAAGGTGAGCTATTCTGAGCCCCAGTTTGAGGAATTTTAAATGCTAACTATCAGAAAATGTGGTGCACCCAGTATTCCAGTGGAAGTCAATAGGAGCTGTGCATTCTTACAACTTCAGAAAATCATTCAGTAAGACTCTTGAGTTGGGTTGGGATGATTTTCCCTCAAAATCTAAGGGAACTAAAAAGCCACCAGTCACTTTTACAAGTAAAATTCTAGTTGTCTACAGTTCAAAATGTTATAGTTTGTCTTTTTTTTTTTTAAACACAATTTAGTGTTTTGAAGTTACAGCCACTTTGATTAGTTCGTTCTTTGAAAAAAAGGATCAGAGACACATCAGTCAAATACGTACATACTCCTTAAGGCACTTCACGATGGCTCATGTAGAATGTTTAGAATACTAGAATAAGTGGTAATGACTATATGGTCATGTGGTCTACCACAAATTTTGGATATACCACGTCACAACTTTGGGAGCAAAGCATCAAACTAGCAAACGATAGGATACAGATTCAAACACTTACCAATTACAGTTACCTACAAAAAAGGATACTGTACCTAAGATGAGGCTTGGTGACTACTCCAATCATCTTTTTAACAGTCTGTGCCTCACATACCCATACACTTAAATCAACAGCAAGGGTTTTTCCCCTGAGACTGCTCAATGGAACATGTTGTTTCACAGGCTCCAGGATTTGCCACAGATTAGTCACTCCCATTGTCTCGATTTTATTTTTTCCGCTAGGAGGGCATCAGCTGTAAAAATGGATCAAAACAAATGTTCACAGCTCATACTATGGAATGTGGCAATTTCTGGAAGGAAGTCCGTGCTCTAAGTACTTCTAAAAATAAAGGTTAAAGCCTAAGTAAATGACACTTATAATCAAGCTATCTAAATATTTAGAAACTTCAGTGTAGAGACATATTATTAAATTCCTTTCCCCATCCCTTTAATGATGATCTCCTTGTAGAACAACTTTTATTATAAACAGTCTATGGCACTGCCTGAGAACATCTACTTTAAGAAATCACTGTCATCTACAACTGAAGTCCCTCTTGCTTACTTTCCACAACAGGACTGGTGCAGCAGAAGTTTAGTTTTCTCACAGAAAATTCCTAAGTATATTTCTGCTTAACTACAAGAAAAGAGCACAGATACATAATGTTGTTTCTGTCTGTTCCAAAAGCAAGGGTAAGACTGTCTGAAGTTCATGGTCGGTTTTTTTCTTTTTGAAATTCTTACCTCCTTTTAATATCTGGGAATCATTTTATGAAAATAGGGCTATTTGTCTACAACCAGCAAGACACTAGATCAGATCCTCAGCACACCAGCTGAAGATCTGCCCCTCCGCATTAAATAGGTCCAAAGGTGGAGCCGTGTTCGTCCAGTTCAGCAAAAGAAGCAAGAAGCCCTGTGGCACTTAAGGACTAACAAATTTGTCTATCACATGAGCTTTCGTGGGAGAAAATCCCACTTTGTCAGATGCTTTGTTCTTCAAAGCATCTGACAAAGTGGGATCTTCTCCCACGAAAGCTCATGCGATGATAAATTTGTTAGTCTTTAAGTGCCACAGGACAGTCTACTTCTTTTACTGTATTAAATAGTATATGTTCCCTTTGCCTCTCCCTGTGACTCTAACTTTTCCCTTTCCTTAGCCTCTCCCCCATTACTTCCTGTTATCAGATTTTGTAATCTTTCTGTTCTCGTCTCTTCTTTCCTACCCCACTTCTCACTCATCTACTTTACAGCCTTGACTGACTTTTCCTTTCCAGTACTGTTTTCTCTTTCACCCTTTGCCACTCTTAAAATATCAGCCTTTTACCCATACCCTGCATTTTTGCTAGTGTCCATTTTTTAGCCTCACCAAAGTCTATTCCTCTTGGGAGAAGAATAAATTTTTTTATGCTTATTTCTGTAAATTACTATGTGAAATAAAGAAATAGAAATTGGATTTTTAACCACTTTTGTTTAATGGTGGTATGAGTAGGTTAATGTTACTTTCTAATTAATAGTATGTCTTTCCTCATAGACATCAGGCAGGAATCAAGTTAGATTGTCACATTAAGAAAAGTGTGTATGCTTACAGAGTTTTACAGCATGTTTGAGAGCGAATCATGACCCTGTATATCAAAATGGTATCAAATAGGAAGACAACTGTTGAGGAGTTTGGATTCTGACAGGGAATGCTGCCATCTAATGGCCTCTTGATCATATGGCTTTCACAGAACCAGGTCATCAGAGAAACAGCTCAAATATGAGTATGAAGTCCTATCGAGCTGGCCTTCAGCTTACTTATATGTCACCTCTCCTGCTCTCATTGCATGATTTAGAAGTTGTTCCAAGTGAAGGAGTTGTCACTATTGGCACTCAGGGGTTATACTCACCTTGTATGCAAATAGTACATACCTCTAGAATTTGCAGCACTTAAATCTGCATAAATTCACTTAAATAAGTGGCCTGATTTTCAGAAGTGCAGCATACAGTTTTCTCTGAACTGAAGTAGATTTCTGAGGAAATTGCTGACAGCTCTGAGTGATTAAGAACCTTTGTGGAGAACAACAACAAAATCAGGTCACTTAATTAGTTGCCTTTACTTATCCAAGCCTAGAAATGCTCCCCTGTTTGACCTTTGAAAGATTTCTGCTTTAGTTTCATTCTGGATATTGATACATTTGCTGTTGAGCAAACTGTTTCTTTGCTGGTTTCCGGTCGAAAGGCTGCTACTTCTTGCCAAACATTATGGTGAGGTGCCCAGGTGCTTTGAAGTGGAAGCTAATATAATTTTTCAAACAGCTAAGTTTAGCAAGAGAAAATGCACACTTCGCCTAGCTTGTAGTATTGTATCTGGCAGGAAAACTATCCCCACCATAGCAGATATTTAGGCTTCCTTTCCCCAAGGATTTGAGAACTTGAGGAGATGAGCACTTAATAAATTAAGCATGTTTCTTAATGCTGAGAAATCCCAGAAGTATAATTACTTGACCAGTAAAGAGCTCTTGCCATATTAACCATTTCTGTGCCATATAAATATATGGAGAGCATTTAGTAATACAAGTCAAACCCACTGGCACGCGTAGCCTTCTGAGGTTTTGTACAGCAGAAAAAGCACTGCAAGAAACTAAGTGGCCCCCTCTGAGTGCAAAGCTGGAAAATAAAGTTGTGTTGGGCTTCCTCTCGTACTATAAGAAAACTGATGTGAACAGCACAGGCAAGAGGATAAAAACGGGAAAGTGAGGCATTTTGCCACTGAGGGTATGTCTACACAGTAACTAGACACTCATGGCTTACCTGCGTCAGCTGATTCAGGTTGCATGGCTGTTTCACTGCTGTGTAGACTTCATGATCTGGGCTGGAACCCAAGCTGTCCCAGCCTGAAGGGTCTTGGGCCTGGGCTCAAGTCTGAGCCCAGATGTTTACACAGCAATGCAACAGCCCTGCAGCCCAAACCCAAGCTGGCAGGCACAGGCCAGTCATGGGTGCCTCTCTACTGTATAGATGCGACTTCAGAGACACTTATTTTCTAAGTATTAGCCTCAACAGTATATGCTTACTCAGATCAAAAATGTTTTATGCCATCACAGAACTATTCATTTTGCCACTATAATATTAATATCTCCCATTTTTATGTTTGAAAGAGAGAAAGCCTTAAATGGAGTATTTTACAAGAGGGAAAATGAACCTTTTTACCATATAACTGGGACTTGCAGCTTTTTGGAAGATGAACAAAAGACAACACTTAGAAACAAGCTCTTTTGATGTTACCATTTGGTGCCTATAAATCAGTCTGCATTTCTCAGGCAGCTTTTTATAAGCTTAGCGTTAATTGGTTTATTAGTACCATGATGAGCTAGCACATGAGTATTAACAATTCACAGGGAAGCTAAACACATTGAAAAAATATTTCTAGTTCTATAAACATGCAGAAGTAGCTATACAGACAAAAATGAGACTAAGAACATTAACAAAATGAAAAAATAAATAGCGTTTCTCAACACTATAATAAAAATATTTATTTACAGCTAAGGAAGTGGTTTTTCCTTTGCCAGTGTTCAGACAAAAATATATTTGTTGCTGAACTAGGTCGATGTGCCATAAGAGAGTCTGCAGATTATTTTTATTTTTGTCATTTAGATGATTTTATGCTGATCTTGCTTGCAGAAATCTGTATCATCTTGAATACGCTCTTTGTGAGAGCAAGGACCTTTCTGCACTGATTTTATTGCAGAGGCCTTAATTATCCCAATCTCCCTCCTATCCACCTATTTTAAAGAAGGTAAAATCTTCACAGCTGAACCTTATTTCTCTGTAAATCTTTATATCACCTAAAACACTGTTGATCTTATAACAAAGCCAACAACAAAATGTAGGGAACTGATCTGGCTTCCACACAAGTAGTGTGATTGCAATACAGCCACTGATATCAAGTCCAGGATCTATGCCTGTGAACTTGATTTTAAAAGTTTATAGCCAGTAACACTACAAAAAATGAACACATATGATTCAATAAACACAACAAATACAAATGCACTGCTTAAAATAAAGAGGAAACTAACAAAGTTGATGAGAGTTCAGGCATGGTTACACTAGAGTGTTGACAGCAGTCCAGATGTGTAGCCACTCTAAGCCAACAGGAGAAAGCTCTCCTATCGGTTTGACTACTCCCGTCCCTGTGAACAGCAGAAGCTATGCCCTCCACTTACAAACCACTGTCCACACTAGCACTTATCTCAGTGTCACGCCTGTCACTTGGAGGGGAGGGCTGATATATTCATATATATTCACCCTCGAGTGACACAAATTATTCCAACAATAAGCCGTAGTGCAGACATAGGCTAAATGCTTTGCTCTAGATAAAGTCATTTGACCCTTAAGCAAATTTATCCAAGAAACCTTGGCCAATTTTACTGAGCTTTCACCTACAGTTCCCCCCACCCTTCCCAGACTAAGATCTCCCCACAAAGTAACATTCTACAATTACCTCTCTCCTGAATTGCAACCCACACTGTATTCCAAGTCTTGAAATCATATCACACAGCCTTGCCAACACACTCAAGCTCCCCAAGTGAATTGCTCACTGCTATTCCATTTGTGTTTTCACTGGGGGGAGAAAAAAAAGATTAAAAGTTTTATGAAGTTAAACATCTTATGCAATTTATTCATACACTTCAAATATGAAAACATTTTGCTCAAGATTAAACACTTGCAATCCTTTCCTTCTATTTAAAACAATTATGTTCCCGTGCTACTAACTGGTTAGGCCCCTTGCTATGTTGCATCTGCCCTTAAAATACCACAGTACCTTACCAATCCATGTGTTTACTCAGGACTGGAGAATTTAGAATGAAACAAGGGACAATTAAAATCACAGAACTGATTGTGAGTACTGGGACAGCCTTCCCAGAACTAAAGGTCTAGTCATTATCCACTCAGCCAATGGAGGAACCAGTTAATCCAGACCACAACTCAAGTCCTGAGAGCAACAAATAAAAGAATGGAGGGAAGCCAAAGGTTAAAAACAGGGAACCAGAACAGGAGACAGAGCCGAGACTCAACATGGCCTACTGCTATCCACAGATGTCACTGTAGAGCAGGGGGCTCAAAAGCAAATCATCAGAAGAGCTCCAGGAGGACTAGTAAGTTAGCCCGAGGGCTGCACCAGTGAAACCTTTTCACACAAAAATATTGATAATAATAGTGTTGTTGTGGGCTACAGGGAATAACTTTAGGGGCTGCATGTGGCCCATGGGCCACGAGTTTGAGACCCCTGCTCTACCAAGCAAGTAGACATTGCCCACCAGAACTCTACTTGGAGACATGGACCAGAAACAGAGCACCCCCTGAGCATCTTCCTCCTCCTGGGAAGATGAATGGCATCTTGACCCATGCCAGGAGGTTGAGAAAGAAGTCTTGTGACTCCGTGGGGCAAGAGACAGGGTGTGTGTAGATGAGGAGCTGTGAGCAAAAGTACAGCCAGAACCTCAGGAGCTACCTGAGCAGCTGCCACCTGACACACTCTACATCAGTGTTTCCCAACCAGTGTGCCGCCAGGTCTGAGCAGATGTGCCACAAGTTTTTTTTTGCAAAACAACTCAAAGAGCTCTGGATTGGCTCATGAATATTCATGAGTTTATTTGGCAACTACATGGTGGTGTGCCTCAAAGTAATTAAAGGCAGGAGGGTATGCCACAGCACAGAAAACGTTGGGAACCACTGCTCTACACCAGTGGTTTTCAACCTTTTCCCTCCAGGCGCAGTTGAAAAAAAAAGTCATTTATGCCTTTATGGCTCAACAATTACATCTTTGACCAATGCATTTCAGTCTTTTGGTGGTGGCAGCAGGAGGTGCCGTGACCCAGCGCCTGAGGGTCCGTGACCCAGTACTGGGTCCCGATCCTAAGTTTGAAAACCACTGCACTACACAGATGTGTGCTTCTGGCTGCAGGAAGGATGGGTGCTAAAGGATTGTTAACTGCTCCAGAAACACAAGTGATAGCCCCATGGAGGAGCTGTCAATTCACATCTCTGCTGGGCTGCCCCTAAACTCCCCCAGCTCACTCCTGAGGCTAAATGCTCCAAGTTAGAGGCTGGACCAAGGGTTTCTGTCCTCATCCCTGGACCGGAGGGGAAGAGAACTGCAGCCTGGCGCTTTGGAGGGGAAGAAATGACGAGCCGGGCCAGCATCCCAGGCCAGGACTGGAATTCAGGGGGGTCCCTCAGCAGGCTGGATTCACACAATTTCCAAAGGGGCAGCCGTGTTAGTCTAGTCCAGCAAAAAAACCCAAGGAGTCGCGTGGGCACTTAAAGACTAACATTTATTTTTTTGCATGAGCTTTCGTGGGAGAATATCCCACTTCGTCAGCTGCTTTGAAGTGGGATTTTCTCCCACGAAAGCTCATGTGAAAAATAAATCGGTTAGTCTTTAACTGCCACCTATTTTGGGGGTTTTTTTTGGTGGATTCACACACCCAGTGCGTCTCCAGGATGCTAAGCAAGATCAAGAGGGATTGCACAGCAGGACACCAGGATATGTGCTAGGGGTTGGGTGGCAGGCAGGGACCCCTCCTGAGCAGGGCAGGCAGCTAGCAGGGGAGACTGGGGGGGGGGCTGGGATCCGAACCCGGGGCCCCAGAGTGGGTAACAGACTAAGTGGGGGGAGGGGGGAGAGGAGGAGGGAACAGCCCGGGGGGGATCCGAACAGGGAGGCGGGAACAGCCCAGGGAGCCGGGAGCCGAACCAGAGATGGAGGGAGGGGAGCCAAGAGGACTGAACAGCCCAGGTAGCGGAGGGGACGCGGCATCAGAATCCGAGCGGCGGGGGGGAGACGCGGAGGCGGGAACAGCCCAGGAAGCTGGGTCTGAACCCGAGCGGGGGGGGGGGGGGAGTAACGAGGAGGCGGGAACAGCCCGGGGAACTAGCTCCGAACCCCAGCGGGGGGGAGTAACGAGGAGGCGGGAACAGCCCGGGAGCTGGGTTCCGAACCCGGGGGGGGGACCAGAGAGAGGGAACAGCCCAGCCGAGGGGAGGGGGAGTTAGGCTCCTAACCTGCCTCCAGGCGCCCCACCTGCGCAGCCCAGCGCGCTACTCTGCCGCCTCCATCATCCAGCCGCGGCCTCGGAACTCGGGATTCGTATTTGGCGCGCGTGACGTCGCCGGCCCGCCCGGAAGCGGCTGCGTGCGCATGACGCACTGCCCGCGTTCAAAATGGCGCGACGCACGACACCGCTCCGCGGCCCCGCGCGTGCGCAGAAGAGGCGGGGGTGCGCGCGCGCGCGCGCGCGCTCTGTTTTCCGTTTTCCGTTTCCCGTTTCCGGCCGGGCGCGGGTGCCTGGCTGCTGTGGGGTTCGGAGCAGGTTTAAATCTCAACGGCTCCTAACGGTCCCCGCTGGTCCCTCGCGCAGCCTCTTGTGCCCGCCCGCGAGGTAAGAGGGCGCCCCTCCCCCGCGAGCTGTCGCCCCATCTGAGCCCCCCCAGCTCGAGCATTGGGGGGCCAGGCTGCACAGCCCCCCACTTCTCTGCGCTGGCCAGAGGTGAATTAACTGCAACGAGTCTGGTGCCAGTGTCATAATCGGCCCTTTAAATCAAACAAGCTGTACTTCTCTGTCCTCTGTAGTTATCCTGGCCCTGCTCCTCCCATCCAGCTCGGTTTCCGGTTTTCTATCATTTTTCTTGTTCCTTGACTTAATGTCCCCTTTGTTTGTTACCCTGGGACTTCTTCAAACTCCTTGCAAAGTGAGCTGGTTCAATCAGTTGGCTTGTGGTGAGCGTTTGTGGTTTTAGGTAGATACAGACCTGTTGGTGTGGCGGTCTCTTGATGTTTTTCATTTATAGTTTTGGCTTTTTTTTTTCAGCTCTCATGGGGAAGAGAAAAGAGGAAAGTTTTTCAAAAGCCGGGTCCCCCAAACGGCCAAGACAAGATCATGCGAATGAATCTGATGAGGAGGACGAAAGTTCGCACTTGAAGTTTGACAGCAGTTCCGGTTCGCAGTCGGTAAGCACGTCGTGTTAGAAATGACAGCTTTAAACAAGGGAGAAAATAAAAGAATGAATATAAGTATAGTACCGTTTGTGTCAGGTGGTTGATAAAGCTGGAAGGCCTTCTGTTGTAGGCTGCGGAAGGACATGTGGAAATAAAACTGGTGTTTCTATTTTCCCTTCTGCAGGCGCAGTTGTCATCTATGACATTTAAGGAAAAACCTTTCTTCTGGAATAATTTTTAGGGTGCTATCAACCATAACAGTTTCCTCTTGAGGTTCATAACCACTTATTAGCTTCTTGAAGCGTTCTGTTTTGATCCTTCGGTAAATTCAGTGGCCTGTTGCAGTTTCTGGTTGTCCTTTGGCATAAACAGTAAAGGCTGACAGTTTTAAATGTAACTTTAATGATTTGTGCAACACGTACTCATGGCAATTAAGCATTGTTTGAAGTTAAAATCATAACTTGCATTGGCAACCACTGTCAGTTGCTTTATGTAGAGTGATTAATGAGGGCAAAAAAACATAGGCAGCTAAGTTAAGGAAATAAAGTGGTTAATTATCTGAAAATTAGGTATGTGTTGTGCACGTTATTTTATATTGCACAAAAATGAGGGAAAATAGTTGAAAGAAATTAATGACTTGGAAGGAGCAGTTGGAGCCATAATTGCTTGTTGAACATACCCACAATAATTTGTGTTACCTTCAAAGTGGAACCATGTTTTTTTGAAATATGTTTTTAGTGTAAGTGGTAACTTAAAATAAGATGAGAAGGAATGTCATACTGACTGTAATCTAGAATAGATGAGTCATAATGAGGAGAGAAACTTTTTTTTTTTTTTAAATATCAGAAATGCTCTTTGGGTGAATGCACACGCAGTGGTGTCTGGTGTGAGAACTCAAGTTACAGGTGGTCTTTAGAGATGCTCGAAACCATTACTCTGTACATGGTTTTCTAGAAAGTAGTATTGTATTCCCAAAGTTTTAGCTTACTCTAAAGACTTTCTAACAAAATATATGTTTACATTTTGCCATTGGATTAGCCCTTCTGCTTTTTAATTCCATCTTCTGATCAGAACATAAGTATAGACATAAAGGGGCAGACCAGTAGTCTGTCTAGTTCAGTATCCTGTCTTCCAACAGTAACAATGCCGGGTGCTTTGGGGGGAATGAATAGAAAAATTAATCATCTAGTGATCATCCCATCAAACATTCTCAGCTTCTGGCAAACTTCTAGCCCAGCTAACAGCCATTGATGGATCTAGTCACAATACATTTATCTAGTTCTTTTTGAATCCAGTTATAGTGTTGACCTTTACAACATCCTCTTGCAAGGAGTTCCGTAGGTTGAAAGTATGTTGTGTGAAGAAATGTTTCTTTTTTGTTAGTTTTAAACCTTCTGCCTGTTAATTTCTTTTGGTGAGTCCTAGTTTTTGTGGTATGAGAAGGAGTAGAGAGTGCTTCCTTGTTTGCTTTCTCCACCCCAGCCAAAGGCTTTCTGGATCAACCTTGTCCACGTGCTTGTCAGCTCCTTCAAAGAATATAGTTGCTTGTTGAGGCACAAATTCCCATTACAGAAAGCATGTAGACTCTTCCCCAATTAATTATGTTCATCTATGTGGTCTGATAATTCAGTTCTTGTCTGTAGTTTCAACCAATTTGCCTTGTACTGAAGTTAGGCCTACCAGCCTGTGATTGCTGCTATCGCTTCTGGAGCCTTTTTTTTTTTTTTTAAAAATCTGCATCAGATTAGCTGTTTTACAGACATCTGGCATATAAGCTGATTTAAATAAGTTGTATACCACAGCTAGATCTGCAATATCCCATTTTAGTGCTTTCAGAGCTCTTGAGAGAATACCATTTGCTTCTGGTGATTTATTACTGTTTAATTTATCAACTTGTTCCAAAATCTGTTTTCTAATGACACCTCTGGTACAGTTCATCCCATGTTTTATACTCCCCTGCATTTATTTTCATCCAATTCCATAAGTTCTCCCTCTTCAAAGTGTCTGACGAAGTGGGATATTCTCCCATGAAAGCTCATGCGATAAATAAATCTATTAGTCGTTAAGTGCCACAAGATTCCTAAAGCAAAAAAAGCGAGTAGACTAACACGGCTGCCCCTTTGGAACTTCCTCAGATTTGTCACCTAGAAAGAATGTCTCTGATTTAGGAATTTACCGCTCTTCCTCAACAATGAAGATGGATGCAAAGGATTAATTTTGTTTCTCCAATAGCTTTGTCTTTCTTTAGTGCTCCTTTGGTATCTTGAGCATCCAGTGGCCCCACTGATTGTTTAGCAAGTTGGGAAGATGGATTTGTGTGGAAGGGGTAATGATTATTCTAAAAATAACTTTTATCTCATGTAAGAAGAATTTTAACAGCCACATGGAATCAGTTAATAAAATCATGTTGTATAAGATGTTGATGATTGGATAACTTAAGGGGAAGAAATTAAGGCTTCATCTGCATGGCACAGTTCTTGTGTAGCTATGACCCTCGGTGAAAAGTGGGCTGCATTGTCACTGCTGTGTGTGGCTACGCCTGTTCCCAGAAGCAAGGAGTTTCTGGACTCTTCCCTGCTATGGGGAGAGACTCTGTCAGCAGGATATTGAACTGCGAAAGTGGCTGTGAACACAAGGAGGCACTCCTTGGTCAAGTGGAGAGCCCTGTGAGGGTACGTACATAAGTACAAAGACACAGGGTTTGTGAATGTCATTATTCACCTACACAGTGGCTTGCACCTAAACTGCTATTCATTGCTATGGTAGCAGTATATGGCAGTGGTTCCCAACATTTTCTCTGCTGTGGAACACCTTGCTACCTTTAATTAATTTCAGGCGTACCACCATATAGTTCCGAAATGAATTCATGAGCCAAAGCGCCAATCCAGAGTTCTTTGAGTAGTTTTTCAAAAAACTTTGTGGCACGCCTGTGCGGGAAATGATGGTATATGGTGTACGTACTTCTTCTGCAGTGTAGATATACTCTGAAAACTATCTTTGATAAATGATGCATTTGGATAACTATTTTCATTTAATGCTATATTACGTGAATCATGCCACCAACTATAAATTTTTCTATTGTTGTGTAATTCAGGGGTTGTCAAACTTTTGTCCTCGGGACACAGTTGAAAAAAATTATTTATGACCGTGACCCAACATGGTCATAAATTTCCCGTGGCTGGGTGGAAGCAGCCAGAGGAAACTGACAAAGATGCTGGCTATCCTACTGTACCTGCACCCCAGGGTACCTGGAGTCTTTTTAAATTTCTTGCATCTGTTACAGCGCATGAGGGAGGAAGTAGCCACAGGAAATTTAAGACGCCAGCTGCTCTGGGTAGTCAAGTGTTAGCAGAGAGTCTCCCACAAATGCTACTCCCTGGGTGGAAGCAGCTGTGGGAAACTTCAAAGGACATGGGCTACCCTGGGGCGCAGGTAGTAGCGGGACAGCCAATGTCCTTTTAAACTTTGTGCTACCCCTGGCCTGGGTAGAAGCAGCAGTGGGATGTTTAAAAGGACGCCGGCCGTCCCGCTGCTACCTGCAGCCCAGGCAGTCAGCATTCTGCCAGTTTCCCCTGGCTATTTCCATCCAGGATTAGCAGCCACGAGAAATTGACAAGGACGCCAGCTGCTATGGGTAGTCACGTTTTAGTAAAGCGGCCGGCATCCTTGTCAGTTTTCTGGCTGCTGCCCCTGGTTGGAAGTAGCTGCGGGAAACTGACAGGGCATCAGCTGCCCTGGGCTGCAGGTATCAGTGGGACAGCCGGTGTGCTTTTAAATTCTCCTGCCCCCAACTGTAGCAGCAGTGCCAGTCCAGTACCAGCTGCAGACCTGTGGTTTGACGACCACTGGTGTAATTTGTATGCATGATCACCTAAAGCACTTGCATTTGTTTGCTGTCTCGTTTTGACTACAAAAATATCTGACCTTAGTTACCATTACTATTTTATTACTATGCTCTCATTTTGGTATCTCATTCTGCTTGACCACCTTTGATAATTTTCATTAATTTTGAGTTTTATTTATGTAATTTTCGTATTTCTTTAGATTTCAGAGGAAGTTGGGATAATTGAAAGCATCCAACTGAAGAACTTTATGTGCCATTCAATGCTGGGGCCCTTTCAGTTTGGATCCAATGTAAATTTTGTGGTTGGAAACAATGGAAGTAAGTACTGATTTGTTAATTTCTTTATCAGGGTCCTTTCTTTGGGATTTGATTAAATTGTTAGAGCCGAAGTTCATTAAAAAATCTTTTTAGTTACAGAAGAGCAGAACCATTATTATACAAACTTTCGCTTTTTCAGATTATCCTCTTTATCACTGAGACAATTGTTAGAGAGGGGTTTCTGTGTGTTGATTTCAGTTGTCATACAATACAACATTGATTATTGGTGATCTGTTATGTGACAGTACCTAACCAACTCAAACCGAATTTTGATTAACATTCTTTGTTTTATACGTATTTCTTAAATTTGAGTCACTTTGCTAGAAATATAGTGATATTAATTACTAAATATAAATGGTACTGTTTTCTACCCTTTGTTTCTTTCAAAAAAAAGATGTTTATATGGGAAAGGTTTAGCATCAACATAAGGGTTATTGGCATTGTCCATTTTGCATTTGTTTGAGTAATACTTTGCATCATTTATTGATTCAACATCTCACAGTGCAAGAAAAAGACAGAAATATCGTTGTATCAGTCAGAGGATTTTACATTCTGCTCAAGATTGGGCTTCGTAGGTTTTTTGGAGTTCTGTCATCTGTTCTGAATCTGTTGCAAGGTCCAGTGTAGTGCGATTATCTCTGCTGCTGCACTCTTATCATTTGAGGTTAGGCAGCTTATTATTTTCTTCATCACTTTTTAATAGAAAGTGTTAGGTTTTCTGATAACTTGTGGAAATATATTACCTTCTATTGTAGTGTCTGTCATAGAAAAGTCTCTCCCCTCTGGGTTTGAACTATCCTCTTGTGTTGAATGGGTTGTTTGCTACTTTGAAGCAACACCAGAGCAGGAGTGGTCTTCTCTATACTTTTATTGGGAATGGCAATAGGACTGACTTTTGCTTTGCTTGTACTGTTGCTGATGTTGTCTGTTTACATTTGTGAACAAGTGATACAAGCAAAGCTAACACAGTTTGAGAAGTCTTGACCTCAAATAAGGATTTTTATAACAATGTATATATAAATCATATTTTAAAACTAAATGGTTTTCTGAATTATCAGTATCATAAATGCAAGTTAATTGTCCAAGCAGAAGTAACCCAGTAAATTAAATAGCCAAAGAAAATGTGGTAGTAGTCTTTGTAGATTCTGTCTATGGCACATGACACAGAAGTTGAGAAACAAAAATGAGCTCCCCACTACAAAAAGGACAGGGGCATACTAGAGAGTGTTCAGCAGAGGGCAACCAAAATGATTAAAGGGCTGGAGCACAAGCCCTATGAGGAAAGACTGAGAGCATTAGGCTTATTTAGTCTGCAGAAGAGGAGATTGTGGGGGGATTTGATAGCAACCTTCAACTACTTGAAGGGATGCTCCAAGGAGGAGGGAGCTTGACTATTCTCGGTAGTAATGGAGGACAGAACAAGGAGCAATGGTCTCAAGTTACAGTTGAGGAGGTTGAGGCTGGATATTAGAAAAAAACTTTTTTACTAGGTGAATAGTGAAGCATTGGAATGAGCTGCCTAGGGAGGTGGTGGAATTTCCATCTTTGGAGGTGTTTAAGGCCCAGCTGGACAAAACCATGACTGGGATGGTTTAGTGGAAGTGGTCCTGCCTCTGGCAGGGGGCTGGACTAGATGACCTCATGAGGTCCCTTCCAACCCTGTGATTCTATGAAAGTGGTTTGTTTGTTTTTTTAATATATAATCTTGTATGGTGAAACAGGCAGATTTTTTTTTTTGTAACTAAGAATTCTCTTTTTTTCTGTAATTTGCTACTAGGCGTGGCAGAACTTCATTTCACATGTGTATTAATATACACATTGATTTGTAAGCATTTTTAATTTTTATCTTTTTAAATTCAGTTATGAAAAACTGAGTTTTAATCACTTTTCAATTTTTGTTGTCCTGCAATTCCAAAAATTTAAGACAATGGAGGAGAGATTAGACGATGGACAGATGCTGAGATTCAAAAAGTTAAATCTTTATTAAAATGCAGATTGTCAACATCCTATGTCACAGCACGCTGTCAGTAGCCTTAGCTCAAACTCAAAGTTCTTAAGCAGCATTTGTCTTACTTTGTTCATGTTTATATTTCTATTATAAATTGAAACATTTTCTATCTTTCTGTATTCAGTGATATTGATATTTATCAATGTTTGCCTATAAAAAAAAAATCTAATCTTTCCAAGCCTATTTAGCACATAATTACAATTTAACTTTCCTCAATTGAGAATACTTTCATTTAAAAAATGTGTGAAGTATGATAGTCTTTGGTGTGTGGAAGGTTGATTAAAATTATACAAGCTATAAATGAATTGAATGAACAGAAAGACAGCATTGTTTTATAAACAGAGATTGCTTGTTTGGTTTTTCAGGTGGAAAGAGTGCAGTATTAACTGCTCTTATTGTTGGCCTTGGGGGAAAAGCTACAACAACTAACAGAGGGTCCTCTTTGAAAGTGTTTGTTAAAGATGGCGAAAAGTAAGTGAAACTATGTATTTATGTTGTTTGGGGTTGGCTGTTAGTTTGATGTTAAAGTAAGTTGGTTCATTGAGCAACAAAAGTCCTTAGTTTTCCTTTTTGTTTTACTGGGTATTTTACAGAGCAGTGTTTCCCAACCAGTGTGCCCAAAAAAGACAGTTGACTAATGTACTGATTTAGTTCTCTGTTATTTGATTTAGTACTTTTTCATTGACTTGAGCAGAAACAATGGAAAGCCTTTGGCACTCAGCCCTTCTAAAACTGTTGCAGCACTGCCAGTCTGCATACTACCCTTTAAGGTAGATTTAACCTTTCACTTTACATGCTAGTTAAAGCCTTTTTTGGTTTTGTTTTGTTTAAACATTACATTTTACGTGTTGTTATAGCATGAACACCTCTAAAAGTTAAGGTGTAGTGTCATGGTTAGATCCAGACACGTAGCTCAGACCATGCATCTCAGTTTTGGCCTATGAAACTTCTCTGTTTTTGGAGTTCAACCTCTACTGTGAAAACACCTCACTGTGGTATTTCTGTATTGATCTAGAATTAGGAGAAAACTGATCTAAGTTACTTCTGCATGTGGCCTGAACAGGAATTGAAAATCTGTTGGTGCAAAGTCTGTTGCTTTATCTTGAATGATTCAGACTCAAGTATTTTAAGGTAATGTTTATTTTAGTTCTGCAGATGTTTCAGTAACGTTAAGGAACCGAGGTAAAGATGCATATAAACCAAACGTATATGGCAATTCTATTATTGTGAATCAACACATTTGCACGGATGGAAGTCGTACTTACAAATTGAAAAGCAAAACAGGTTTGGTATTACTTTTTTTTTTATTATTTTCAATGTTAAAAGCACTGTAATATTTTCGTTTCTTAAACACAAGAAAGTTGTTAAAGCATTAGGTGGTACTTCTGGTCCTGAGAGAGAGAGATGCTTGAACAATGCGATCAATAAACAAAAAAATGTAATTTCCATAATTTTAAAAAGTAAAGTTTATACCTTCCTAATAACTTATTTGCATTTCTGTATTCTGACTTCTAACAGTACTGTGACATTATTGACCCTATTCTTACATTAACTAAGACACTAAGAAGTATATGTCACATTCTGGGATGCAGTTCAGATCTGTGATAGGTTGTGCCACCACCTGCCTTGCAACCTTGGGTGCCTGTCAATGCTTTGCTGCTGCAGTTCATCACATAAGCCCTTCATCAACAACCAGACAGTATGCTGTCACATCCTCAGTGTCTGTGTATAGCTGCAGCCCGTCAGCAGCACTTCAGTCACACTCTGGCTTCCACCAAACATGGCCACCATTTGCAAGGTGATCCCACCTCTTTCCCAGGCCCAGATGTTCTTCACTGTCTAGTCCTCCCATGGACAGTTCAGCTATTAAAGATCCCTTGCTTTTAAAGGGTTCAGTATTCAACGGTTTGCTTTTTAACTAGAGCTACCCGAACAGTTCAGTTTAAACACAAAAATGGATTAGTTTTGATTATGGAATTGGACAAGTTCATTTAACTACAACAGGATTTTAAGACAGTACACAGGGTGTTAAGTCAAATATTTACAAGGGAAAAAATGGTAAAATGCTTTCTCGTAAGTAAAATGTAACAAACTAGGCTTGCTTCCAGGTAAGATCCTTACCACTGATGGTCAGCAATGTTGCTGAGAAAATTCTCAAATCTAAACCCCTCCCCAAAACTGATTCTTTTATCTCAGATGAAATAGAGAATGGCCACATCTAAACTGGTGGCGCCAAAGTCGCCAGCATTTGATCAATCTTTCTGTATCTACTAAATGGTCAGTTAAGACATGCTAAGTCAGTCTGGAAGCTGACTTATTAAAACCACCCCCTCAAGTGGCACACCACAGTCAAGGTTCCATACCTGAAAGGGAGTTAGGAATTTGATGGGTGTTATGAAAGCCGCAGTGCGTAGCTAGTGTAACTCCTGTCGACTTCTGCCAAATTTTCTAGGTAATATAGAGCAGGCCGTAGGGAGAGGGGGGGAAACGAAGAATCCTTAGGATGTTTTTGCCCCTTACCTCTATAGTCCAGTTATCCTAAGAAGTGCATTTTCTGCAGGTTACCCTTTGATAAAGTTCCTTCTCAATGAGAGGACAGAAACAGGGAGTCTCATGGTGAGAGATTCCAGTTTTGTTAAAGTCAGATTCATCTGTTTCTCCCTTTGTGTTTAGCCAACGATCAGTCACTTGACTGGTGATTGCCAATCAGTTTTGATGACACCTTTGTAAGAGATGTCAGTTTGTCCTTTCTTTGAGAAAATAGGTTTTATTCTCTCCAGAGACTTGTCTGGTAAACACATTTCAATCATCATTTAGGTTTATATTTACATATAATGTTGCTACATACATTTTATCATAATACTATCGAGCAGTGAGCTTTTAGTTTTCAAATGATGCTTTAAAAGGTGTATTTTGTACCAAGTTTATTAATATACTGTATGGGGTGTGAACACAGAGATGCATTCTGTCACAGTGTAGCAGGCTAGACATTTTTTGTGCTTGCCTATGATTTTTTGATATCAACTGGTATGTTTTTTCATTTTTTTAAAATACATTCAGGAACGGTAATTTCTTCTAAGAAAGAAGAACTGATTGCAATATTGGATCACTTTAATATACAGGTAATTGTTGAAATACTTGTCAGTTCTACATTATTTAAGACTTGCTTGGAGATTGAAACTGCAGGTTTTTGATAAAAGTACCATGCTCCATTTTCTTGAAAGAGTACTAGTTTTCGTATCGACAGAGTGCTTCATTATTTTACATTGGAAAGGTTATTTTCACAGGCAGTGGCTTAAAAACTCAGGTTTGAAAAGAAAAAACTAGAAAACCTGCATTCTGCAGAATGTGAATTTGCCCTGGAGAGTGGATAAACAAAATAATTAAATCATAGGTGACCTAATGTCAGGGGTTGTCATACTGTTCTGGGAATTCCCAGTTCTCCTGTTTCATCCTTATTTGGAGATCATTACAGTATCTTCTGTTGCTCATTTGAGTAGGTCTGTAAATCAGCCTTTTCTAGTAGAAACCTATTTGGTTAGTTTTGTACCTGTTAAGCAATTCAGAGAAGGCAAATTTGTACTACTATTCACAATACTATAAAATGTTTGACAAAAGTATTTACATGTGCAAAGAAAATCTTTTGTATGTTACAGCTTAAGGTCGTAAATATTGTATTGATTTTACTGGAACATCCATGTAAAGTGTAGTTTATCAGTCATGGACAAAATCATGACTGTCTACAGTTCGGTGGTCTCTCTTAACCTGTAAAGCAAAATAAATCCTTCTACAAGGATTAGCCACACAGATGAAACTAAACAGAATTTTTTATTTAACAAATGTTGGGAAGAAAATAACACAGTTTCTTTCAAAGATGACATATACAGCAAAGCTGGGGGGGGCAAGCTTATGGAGAGGAGGGGCAGAGTTAAAGTATAATCTGGAGGGCCCTGGAATGCTCCACTGCCAGTGGTGCCCCTGCCCTGTGCTGGTGGGGCCCCCGGACCCCAACTCCTGCTCCCCCCCCCCCGGCCAGGGCCCTGCCCTCAATACCTCCCCTGCACAAGCTGACTGCCCCCACGCTTATTGGCACCGCTGCTGGGGAGGTGGAGGGAGTGGGCCACAGGTCCCGATAGTGCTGCGGCTTGGGGCGGCTGCTGCAGGCCCCAGGTTGGGGCCAGGGAGTGTAAGGGGAGGTGTTTGGGGAAGGGCTTGAGCCCTCTAGTAACACCCCTAGCCCCAGCCCCCATCACAGTCCCCTCCCCTGCCTGCAGGGACATGGCGGAATGCCACTCTGGGGCCTTCTGTTTTTACAGGCTCAGCTTTCAGGCCCCTAAAAATAGAATGTGGACCTGGAACGCTGCATTTTGAGGCCTGCTATTTTTCAATGGTAGGCCCCAGAACACAGCGTTCTGGCTCCACGTTCTATTTTTAGGGACCCCATAACGCATGACCCCTAAAAATAATGGGCCCTGGAACAGCGTTCCGATGCATTCCCCCTGATTTTAACCACTGAGAAGGGGTTAGTAGAAGAGAAATGTGGGGGGTGGGGAGATAGGTTTGCACAAATCAGCCTGTGACCAAGGGTGCACAGTTTAGTTTAAACAGATTTCATAACAGTTTTGCAATTGGAGAAAAACAGTCCTGTACAAGGAGAGGGAAAGAATTGCAGAAATAGTAAGCAGGCACAAAGCCAAGGACACCTGTGTTGGTTAAACTTTTGTTTATGATGTTGCAGACAGGCAAGGGGCAGAGGAAGCGGGTTATCTAGCCTTCATTATCTAACTTTCGCAGAAAAGCAGGAGGGGGTCAAGGGAGAGAATTTTAAGGTGGCTTGAAATTTGCTTTCTAAGAAACTGTAGCTGAACCACCCCTCTTAATGCATACATTTTTACCTTCAATTCATTTTTAGTAGACAAGTGTCCACATCATAAAAACAGGTCCCACAGGCTCTTTTGCTTGCATGCAAACATTTTTTGAAGTTTTATAGCAGGGGTTTATGAGCAAGAAGATTGGTCTGATCTCTCTTCTTTAGATGCAGTTCATACAAGGCATGACTTAGTCAGTTTGACAGAGGAATACAGGAGAAACGGAGACTTCATTTCCCATTCTTGTTGATGTGCTAACTTTCATTAATATTAAACTCAGTTTATAATACTTGCATTATTTTTAAAATTATTTGTTACAGGTGGATAATCCTGTGTCTGTTTTAACCCAAGAGATGAGCAAGCATTTCTTACAATCTAAAAATGAAGGTGACAAATACAAAGTAAGGAGGATCAATGAAGTTTAAATAAAATAGTGTAGAATAGTTTCTCATTTTTAATTTTTAAAACTTCTGTGAGATTTTTGCTTTTATTGGATTGTGTACAGAGTTTATTCAGAAATACATGGTTTAAGTGGAATATATTTGTTTCAAATTCATTATAGGATTTATAAATGATATATGAAAAATAGTTTTTGGGGGGAAAAAAAAAACAAAAAACCCGTAACTATCTAAATTTGACAGCCTTTGAAGCATGCTGCAGAGCTTACTTTTTATTCCCTCACCTGGCAAGACATAGCTGTTCAGTAGATTTGGGTCGTGGTGGTGTAAGAGTGAGGGCTGTGTAGGGAGATTAAGTTCCTGCTGTAGCTTTTGTTATTTCTCACGTTATTTCTGAGTTATTTGATTTGATCTGTCTGATCCATTGGTCTGTTGTTTTTTAAGACTGGTTAAGATTAAGGTGTCTAAAGTATTGAATAGGTGAATATTTTATAATGGTTTGTGAAAACAAAAACAAAACAAACAAAACCCTTAAATGCATTTTACATGACCTTAACAAAGCTGAAGTTCGGATCTCCGTTTTTTTCTTTGGTTTAGTTCTTTATGAAAGCAACCCAGCTGGAGCAGATGACATCTGATTATTCATACATTATGGAAACTAAAACAAGAACACGTGACCAGATAAAGCAGGGAGAAGGGGTAAGTAAAAGTTACAGTGGTAAATAACTATACTTGTGGACATCAGAATAATTGAAGAAATACAGCAATTACTCATTTTAAAATGTAATTCCAGAGAGGTAGTCCTGTTAGTCTGTATATGGCAGAACAACAAAAGTCCCATGGCACCTTACAGGATAGACCCACAAAGAAGACAGAACACCACTGGCCATCACTTAAAGCCCCCAGCTAAAATCTCTCCAACACATCATTAAGGATCTGCAACCTATCCTAGAAGATGATCCATCAATTTTTCAAGCCTTGGGAAGCAGGCCAATCCTTGCTTTATAGACGGCTACCTAACCTGAAGCAAATACCAGCAGCTGTACGCTATACAACAGTACATCATACAACAAGAACACTAACCCAGGACCCTATCTCCGCAAGAAACCCCATTGTCAACTTTGCCCGCATCTCAGCTCCAGTCACTGAGCCTAACCACATCACCCACAGCATCAGGAGCTCATTCAACTACACATCTATTAATGTGATGTATGCCATCATGTGCCAGCAGTGGCCGTCTACCATGTACATTGGCCAAACCGGACTGTCTCTGCACAAAATAAATGGACACAAATCTGATATCAAAAAATGGTAACATCCATAAGTCAGTAGGAGAACACTTCAGTCTCCTGGGACACACAGTAGCAGACTTGAAAGCTGCTGTACTTCAACAAAAGGACTTCAAAAACAGACTTCAGTGGGAAACTACAGAGCTGGAACTCATCTGCAAACTTGACACAATCATACCGGTTCTGAATAGGGGCTTGGCCCTGTTCACATGTTCTCTCCTTCTAATCAACTATTGTGAATCTGACAAAGTGGGTTGGAGCCCACAAAAGCTTATGTCCGAAGACATGTTAGTCTTTAAGATGCTGCAGGACTCTTGTTTTCCTGTAAACAGACTAACATGGTTACCCCTCTAGAAATTTTCACTACTGTACTGTATTGTGAATGGGCCTCATCCCTCCCCATTGTAGTGATTTTTCACTCTTTCAAGTGTATATATGCCACCAAACTGTAGTTTCCACTTCATGCATCTGACGAAGTGAGTTGCAGCCCACAAAAGCTTATGCCTGAAGAAATTTATTAGTCTTTAAGGTGCCACAGGACTTTTGTTGTTTTTATTATAAAATGTAATTGCACTGTTCATTAACTATTGACTTTTAATATGGTTTAGCTTTGCTGGTTTGCTTAAATTAATTTAATCTGAATCAATTTAAAACTTCTTAAAAAAAAAAAAATCCTCCTAACAATCCATGCAAAATCAGCCGCCCCTTATGCTCATTAACATTTTAATTTTTTTCATTTTTAAGCTTCTTCAAGAACTTAAACAGCAGTATTTGGAGAAAGATGAGCGTTACAAAAATATTGCATTAGTGAGTGAAATGCAAAACAATCTAGAGGATTTGAAACACAAGATGGCTTGGGCATTGGTAACTTCTGTTACAGTGTTTGTTTCTTGAATCAAATTTCACTTAATTTAACTTCAAATTATCTTGAGTGGTATGAAGTATGCTTCATTTTTTTTTAACATTTTAGGTGAATGAAGTTGAAAAGGAAATTAAACCCATCAGAGATGCTATTAATGTTGAAGAAGGACGTACAGAGAAGTATGATGCAAAGCTAAACGAGTGGCAGGTAGGGTTGTCTTAAACCTGTTTAAGTATTCTGAATGTAACTGATAATCAGTGCCACCGAACTGCTCTTAGCTGATGATGGCAACTCAACCTAAAACATAGCTTCTGTTTATAGTAATCTGTAATATTTAAAGACTTCATAAGGTATTATATTCTTAGCTCTAACTGATAACACAACACTATCAGCCAAGGTCCAAAATTTAACTTCGTTAAGGCTGCATATTCGGCATGCTGGTGTTAAATTACAGTTTTAAAAAGTTGATTTAAAAAAATATTTTCTTGAATATTTATCTACATAATTGGTCTAGTCTTGTGGTGTTTGGTAACATTGTGTTTGTGGAAGAAGAGACTGTTGAACGCCATTCATCTTGATCCATTTCTGATGAGCTGTTATCAAAATTCCCAGCAACCTGAAGGAAAGAGGGGGTAGGTAGGCAAGCAGCAAGTCCTGGCCATGCTCCAGAGGATGACATTACTGAAATTTACATTTCTGTAAATTTTTACCAGTCAAAAGATCCCTTCCTTATTTTTCTATGATGTTGCTCTCAGAATTGCAGATACTCCCAGACCATTTTGCTTCATTATTCTAGTGGCAAAGTTAAATTAATTTAATTAAATTTATAATTAATCATTGGTGAGTACATTATCAGAGCTGTCTAGTCAGCTACTTCCAGTTATAGCCTAAAGAATTATGCATACATGGAAATTTTTGAGATGCTATTGAGGAGCAACCTTATCCTTCAGGTCGTATTAATGCTCGTTCACCCTTCCAGTGTACCTCAACCCAGTTTGCTGAGGATTAGCTCTAGGATGGGAAGGTAGTTTGTTGTCTGTGCTTGCTGAGTCATAGGGTTTTTGTTTTTGTTAATTCACTTAACATTATGAGTGTGATCAGTATTTGATGTGGAATCACTGACTGAGAACTTAACTGAGATTACTAGTTTTTCATTACTCTTAGTTCTGACATAGATTCTTCTGATTCCACATAGATTCTTGTACAGTGCTTAGGATAACAGTATCTGATTGTTTTCCAGTAGTGCATTAAACAGTGTGACTAACATTTATTGTGTGTTCTGTCAAGTCATGGAATCATAGAAATTGGATTGGACCATGAGAGTTCCCCGGGTTTGATTCCCTCTGCACTCACGGCAGGACAAAGTACTATCTTAAACCATCCCTGACAAGTGTTTGTCTAACCTGCTCTTAAAAATTTACAATGATGGAGATTCCACAACCTCCCTAGGCAACTTGTTAAAGTGGTTGATCGCCCTGACAGTTAGGAATTTTTTCCTAATGTTCAACCTAAACCTCCCTTGCTGTAATTTTAAGCCCATTGCTTCTAGTCCTATCATCAGTGGTTAAGGAGAGTAGTTTTTCTTCTTCCTCCTTGTAACAACCTTTTAGGTACTTGGAAACAGTTATCATGTTCCCTGTTGTCTCCTCTTTTCCAGACTAAGCACACACAGTTCTTTGTCTTCTGTCGTAAGTCAAGTATTCCAGACCTGTAATCGTTTTTGTTGCTGGTCTCCGGACTTTCTTCCATTTGTCCACCTCTTTCCTGAAATGAAGGGCCCCAGAACTGGACACAATACTCCATCTGAGGCCTAATCCGCGTGGAATAGAGCAGAAGAATTGCTTCTCATGTCTTACTTGCAATATTCCTGTTAATACATCCCAGAATGGTGGCAAATCATCCCTGACAAGTGGGTGCCCCCCGCAACAGTGTTACACTGTTGACTCGTGTAGCTTGTGGTCCACTATGGCACCCAGATCCTTCCTGCAGTACTCCGTCTTACGCAGTCATTGCCCATTTTGTATGTATTCAGTGGATTGCTCTTTTCTAGGAGCACTCTGCATCTGTCCTTACTGAATTTCATTCTGTTTACCTCAGACCATTATTGGCCAAATGAGAGCTAGAGATCAGTGGTGAAAGGTTCAGTTATTTCATTAACAATTAATTTTCTGAGATATTTAGACTAAATAGATTTTTCATTTTCAGAGGGGATAGCCGTGTTAGTCTAGTCCAGTTAAAAAACAAAACAAAACAAAACAAAACAAAAAAAACAACAACAAGGAATTGTGTGGCACTTTAAGACTAACAGATTTATTTTTTGCATGAGCTTTCGTGGGAGAAGATCCCACTTCCTCAGGTGCTTCGAAGATGGGTGAACTTACAGAAAGGAATTCCTTTCTGTAAGTTCACCCATCTTCGAAGCATCTGAGGAAGTGGGATCTTCTCCCACGAAAGCTCATGCAAAAAATAAATCTGTTAGTCTTAAAGTGCCACACAACTCCTTGTTGTTTTTTTTATACTAGATTTTTCATGGCACTGGAATGTTCAGATATGTTAAGAAAGGGATCTGGTCATGAGATATTTAGATAATATGCATGTGAAATCCATTCCACAGTGGATTCATGCAATCTTGTTATTGTGTGGGTGTTTGAGTCCTTTAAAGTCCCTCAAACAGTGTTTTATTTTCAAACCTGGCAAAATTCTTATAATGAAGTCGTCAGTGGTGAGCAAGCCAAATATATGTTGTTAAAACGTAGCTGATTTTTGTTAGTTCATCTGAAAAATGTCAGTAGTCTTAAAAGGCATCCCTTAATTTTATCTAACTTCTGTCTTAAATATTTTGTGTAGTGTTATTACAGTAACTGGAAAAGATTTACTCTGTGCTTTTGTGAGTGCTCTGTGTTTGATTGGTTTCATGGACTTCTTCTGTAAGGGTCTTCAGTGCCATAGAGAAAAGGGGAGGGGGGCATTGATAGTAATACCACAAGAACAAAGGGGGCAGAGGCAGATGTACTAGGAAACTACTTGTAATAAGGTATCTGTCTCCTGTGCAACCTGATTGTAGTAGGCTGTGGCACAGCTGTTGCACCAGTCTCTTTCTCTTCTGTCTAGCTGTATAAAGAGTGTGTTCACTGTATAATGCATAGGCCCATATTTGGCAATAATTTATTCATGATAGTTCTTAGAATCCTCATGCTAAAACTGTTTTCCTACTTCCCACTGTAAAACACAAAGGTACATAGATTTTTCTATTCTGCTCTTTCGGAATATCACTTTAGCCACCAGCCTGTGGGTTTACAAGCAGTTCTTTCCTGCTCTCATTCCAGGGCCCCCTATCTACAGACTGTTCACCTCAGAGGGTGACCGGTCTCATGATTCCGTCCAAGGCAAAGTCCAATGCTTTAGCTCTTCAACTCAGGAAGGTCAGCTGGCTCGTCTGTTTCCTGAGGCAGCTCTTGCCACACTACTGCTTGCTCTATCAGTTTGTGTTTTTAGGCAGTTCTATACACATTTCTTTGCTTTTTTCTAGGAGTCTACCACACATTCTTTCATGTCTTTCATTTCTATGACTTAAGTGTCTTCATTTAACCTCAGTTGGGAGGCAGATAATCTGTCACAGATGGTTTAGATTCTGCTCCAACTTAATGGGGTTAGTTTCCTATCACACGATTCTTCACACTTTGAAAAAAGTTTCAGGTTTATAGTGCGCAAAGCCATGCATCCTTTCACTTGCCACACATCACGTATGTGGTAACTTGAATGTTTCTGCCAGACTTTATTAAAAACAAAACAATCTTTCCATTAATTTTTTTTTTCAATACAAGGGATAACTACTTGTTAAAATTTTACATGCTTCTTAATCCATGAGTTAACTACCAAGTCTTCTAAGGTCACTATGGAATATTTTTGGGGGAGAAAAATCACTTCCAATAGCTGGCTTCAAGTTTATCTCTGATAGATTTTCCTGGTTTGAAGAATTGTGGAAATAAAATTTTGTTACATTATGTGAACTCATGATTCTCTATGTGCTATTTTAAGATCAAAGTAAATGAAGCAGAAGAAAAGTTCAAGGCCATCCAAGATAAGTTAGAAAAGATAAGTGAAGAAGCACAAGCATTACAGCCTCAGTGTGTTCATCTGAAAGCTGACATACAAGCAAAAAGAAAAGCATACAATGAGGCAGAGGTTGGTGCAAAGAAAACACATTTTCTACATCTGTAGTACTACTGATGTTCTGAAAAATATCCTGTGGTTCAAATTACTTTGTGGAAGTTTTATGGCCTGTTTTATATAGGAGGTCAGACTTGATGAACACATTGTTATATTCTTGGAATCGAAGCTGTGTCTATGCAGGGGCCACTGAAATCAAGGATTTAAAGCAGTGCAATATTAGAGAGCAGCGGGAGTGAGGGAGCCGCCTGCAGGAGACTTAAAGCCTGGAGCAGACTTGCTAAATAAGTTAACTAGAGTCACCTGGCTTGAGGGAACTGCAAGCTGCTCATTTCTGGTGAGAGTTGAAGCAGCTGACTCTTACAAATGAGCTCTGAGCAGATCAGCTGCAAGCTGAAAGATAGGGACTTCCTAAGAAGTCATTTTAAAATAAGAGCAAGAGAGAGAAACAGAAAACTAGGTGAAAGAACCCTTTATTTTACCCAGTTTCTGAGGTTAGAGCTATTGCTTGGAACAAATTTTTGGGGATTCTGACCTTTACTTTTGAGTTATTGCCTGAATAAACCCATGCCACTGTGAGAGTGGTGATTAGAGCAGCACATGTGGAGCCTATGTAAAAGGGACTGGAAGAAGGAGAATGAAGGAGAGAGCCAGTCTCTCTCCACCCACCAGTTGTTACACAGTGGTAAAATGTACATCCACATGGATGTTTTCACTTGAATGGAGCTAGTTGTGCGATCATGGCTATAGTGTGCACATCCTCTATAACCATTAAAAACTGAATGACTGTTAGGGCCACCTTAACGTAACTGGAAAAGTAAATAGCTTAATTTCAATTTTCTGTAGTACTGCAAAATTGTAAATCAGATGTGACTTCAGTGTTTATTATCAGAAAACTAGTACTTTCTGTGAAGATCAAGTCAACACAGAGAAGAATGAATATATTAATAAGTATAATTTTTTTGGTAGGCATATTATAATCGTTCTAGAACAGAATTAAAAGACAGAGAAAAAGATGAAGAACTACTACGGAAACAAATTGAAGAACTGAAAAATAGGTAAATTCCCCACAGTGTTTGTAATACAACTTGGTGGTTTGTAGAGAATAAGCTCTTCTGAACTGAATGATCCAATTTCTTATATATTTTTTAAAATTCTAATTCCTGGCATAATTTAAGATTTTTACTATTGTACAAAAAAACAGATGAGGTTTCATTTTCTGTTATAAAATTTTTTTGTGAGCTTAGCTTGGAGTTCAAGTTGTTACTCTACCTAGATGTTAGATACCTGAGTTTACTTCACTAGTAGATTTTGGCTCATATAGTTTGGGTATTTGTTTAAACCAGTGGTTCCCAACCAGTGGCCAGCAGGAGCTTTCAAAGTGACCCTTCACTCTCCTCCCACTGGCTGTAGAAGGTAGTTGCTACCTAAAGACCCAGGTAGAGTGTGTTGCCATGTGGCTGAAAGACCAGCTGAGGCTCCTTGCTGCAGCCAAGGAGGAGGGAGACCAGCACTCTCCTCACCCTATCTATAGCAGGGAGCACAGCAAAGTGCTTTGCTGGGGTTCCTAAGTGCTGGTGTCCTTGCTGGAGCCACAGAGAGGTGAGGCTGCAAAAGGGAATCACTGCCTGAGGACCCAAGTGGAGTACATGGGGCTACAGCAGATATGCAGTTTCTCTGCTTCTCCTCAGGAGGATGGGAGATCAGTGAGAAGGGAGGTGGCTTCCCTCACTGAACTCCTTCCATCTGGCTGCGGTGGGTGGATGAGAGGAGAGTTGCTGATGGAGGTTGGTGGCCCTTCAAGATTATAAGAGTATCTGTGGTCCTCTATCCAAAAAGGTTAGGAATCACTGATTCAAACATTTATAACCAAAAAAAAATGGCTTCAAACATGGTTTAATTTTAGGGAATGTGGGCTTAATGCATGCTCCTTGTAAAAGCTTTAATGTGGACTACTGTAGTAGGGGTTGTTTTATTGCTGTTTTGTTGGTTTGGCATCTGCTGTATTCATTTGATTGTTCATTTGACATACTTCTGATGGAATTAATTTTTCCTGGAGGTGGAAATTGAGGTTTAATTTTATAAATTGTGTACAAGAAACACCCCTTTTCTCACCCTTCCAAGTGTGTATCTATACATCCTAACTGTAGTTTCCTCTTGGCCGCTGTTGCATGCAAACAGCTACTTGGAGCCACAGGTGAGAGTTGGGTGCCAGGTGGGGACCAAAGTGGAGAAACCACCCCGAGGAGTGCGACTAGACCATCTGACAGAGGTACTACCCCTGACACTGACGCTTCGACTGGCAGGCTAAACCAGGTGAGGGTAGCTGATGGGTCTTACACCCTCAGTATTCCCTAGCTTGCCTACCTTGCATGCGAAGACTGGACTCCAGCCGACTCTGCGGAAGTAACCTCTATCAGGTTTAATGGAGAGAAAGGCGGATACAGCAGTGCACTGTGGAGTGCAGAAAGCAAGATGAGACACGTAAGTTATCTTGGTCATCCACTGCATCCGTCCCCATCCCCAGTCATCTTGACTTGTTCCTGCCACTGGGAATTGATGGTCTCGGATGAGAGAGTGAGGTCGATGCTGCGCAACTCTTCCTCACTTTAATTAAAGTCTCGCGCAAGTCATCAGTCATCCTTTACCCATTCCTTTGTCCCCAAGTCCTGTGGCGATGGGCGCGCGACGTAGCGACAGTTGTGGGTACACTGGCAGTCGTAGCCGCAAACCTGCACACAGGCAGTTCAGACCATAGGGTCGTTCCTCACTGAATGGAGCAACGGTGGAGTTCGGCAGCTGTCTGAGTGACTGAGCAGCCCTGTTTAGGACCGCACTGCTCACCTCCTTGGTATTGAGGAAGGGGCTAGAAAAGGTGCCCTAAAAATTGCCTGCTCCATGTTATCCTAGCTGGTTTACCATGGCTGGCAGGAACCCTACATATGCGGTAGAAACAAATCATCAAGGAAAAAAGCAAGGACTACAATTCTGAACCTTGCTAGATGGAACGTTCGCACGCTTCTTGACAGACGGTTCAGATAGACCCCAGAGACGCACAGCACTTATTGCAAGTGAGCTTGCCAGATACAATATTGATATCGCTGCCTTAAGTGAGACCAGGCTGGCGGGAGAGGGTGAACTTTGTGAAGAAGGCGCAGGTTGCACCTTCTTCTGGAGTGGACGAAGACCTACAGAGCGATGAGAAGCTGGAGTCGGCTTTGTAATAAAGAAAACACTTATTAGCAGGTTGGTTGGCCCACCTAGAGGTGTGAACGATTGCCTAATGATGTTGAGACTCCCCCTTTTAGGAGGGCAGAAGTTTGCCTCCATTGTTAGCGCCTGTGCTCCCACCATGACCAATTTGGATGTGATTAAAAACAAGTTTTATGAAGACTTGAATGTTGTCATCACTGCTGTTCCCAACGCCAATAAACTCATCATTCTTGGTGATATTAATGCAAGAGTTGGTTGCGACAGCACCTCTTGGGAAGTAGTGATTGGAACGCATGGTATTGGTAACTGCAACAGTAATGGCCTGCTGCTCCTTCAGACCTGTGCAGAACATGGTCTTTTGATTACCAATACCGTCTTTCGTCTTCCCACTTGTAATAGGACATCATGCATGCACCCTCGCTCTAAGCATTGGCACCTCATTGACTTCGTCATCATCAGGAGGAGGGGCAGGCAGGATGTATGAATCACAAAGGCCATGTGTGGTGCCGAGTGGTGGACTGACCACCGCCTTATTGCTTCCAAGCTTAAGCTTCATGTGCAGCCCAAGTGACGTCCGCAGGGTGTGAAAGTTTCAAAACACCTGAATGTCAACAAGCTGATGGTCAGTGATATCAAGCAGCATTATGTGGATACCCTAGACAAACACTTGCAGTCCACTGTGTTGGACAATCAGGACGTGGAGGCAGCATGGGCGCCACACTACGTGAGACAGTGTATAACACGGCCATGGAGTGTCTTGGATCCTCTACCAGGAAGCATAAAGACTGGTTTGACGAGAATAGCACAGAGATAAAACAGCTACTAGAGGACAAACGCCATGCCTACAAAGCTCATCTGGATGACCCAAAGTCAACAGCGAAAAAAGATGCGCTGAGGAACGTACCCAGCATTATTCAACATAAACTGTGTCAGATGCAGGATTCCTGGTTGAGCCACAAAGCTGATGAGATACAGGGCTTTGCAGACAGGAACGATATGAGGAACTTCTACAAAGGGCTGAAAGAAGTTTACGGCCCTACCACCTCGGGCTCATTTCCCGTCCTCAGTGCCGATGGGTCTACATTGATTACCGATAAAGAGAAAATTCTTGAAAGATGGGCTGAACATTTTGACAGCGTACTGAATCGCCCTTCTTCCATCAACGATGATGCCATTGATCGGCTGCCTAAAGTTCCAATTAATGAGACACTGGGCACTATACCCACTACGGAGGAGATACAGGAAGCAACTTGTATGTTATCCAATGGCAAAGCACCTGGCTCAGACTCCATTCCACCTGAAGCCTACAAAGAAGGTGGCACTGCCCTAGCAGAGAAATTCCATCAGCTATTCCAACACATCTGGCAACACGAGATAGTCCAGCAAGATTTCAAAGATGCTTCCATAATACATCTCTACAAGTGTAAAGGAAATCCGTCAGGTCTGCGACAACCATCGTGGAATTTCTCTGCTATCCATCGCTGGCAAGATTCTGGCCAGAGTTCTACTCAACCGCCTCACTGCACATCTTGAGCAAGGTCTCCTGCCAGAGAGCCAGTGTGGCTTCCGTGAAGATCGTGGGACTATCGACATGGTGTTTGCTGCCAGACAGCTTCAAGAGAAGTGTCAGGAACAAAATGTTGACCTATACTCCATCTATGTCGATTTGACCAAGGCGTTTGACACAGTCAGCAGGGATGGCCTATGGAGGATCATGGCAAAATACGGATGTCCCAGAAAATTTATTGCCATTGTACGACAGCTACGCAATGGCATGTTGGCCAGAGTATATGATAATGGAGAGACATCCGAACCATTCTCTGTCTCAAACAGAGTGAAGCAGGGCTATGTTCTTGCTCCCACTCTGTTCAGTCTCATGTTTTCCGCTGTGTTGACAGATGCCTTCAGAGATGTGAAAATAGGCATTGGCATCAGATATCATACTGATGGCTCACTCTTCACCCTTAGGAGGCTTCAAGCTAAAACTAAGATCATGACAGACACAGTTGTTGACTTCTTATTTGCCGACGACTGTGCCCTTAACACTGCCTCCGAAGCTGACATGCAATATGTCGCTGATAGGTTTTCTGTGGCCTGCACAAACTTTGGGTTTACTATCAATACAAAAAAGACCGAAGTAATGTATCAGCCCGCCCCAGGAAAGCATTACGTTGAACCCAACATCACTATCAACGGACAGCGTCTGAATGCGGTGGACAAGTTCACCTTCTTTGGAAGCACACTATCCAGAAATGTTGTCATCGATGACGAGGTGAATGCCAGACTCGCCAAAGCTAGTGCTGCCTTTGGCAGACTCCAGAAGAATGTGTGGAATAGGAGAGGCATCACCCCAGTGACAAAGATCAAAGTGTACCGTGCCATAGTTCTTTCCACATTGCTCTGTGGCTGTGAGACGTGGACAGTCTACCAACGTCATGCAAGAAAACAATCATTTCCATGTCACCTGCCTTAGAAAAATTCTTGGCATTAAATGGCAAGACAGGATTCCAGATACCGAGATCCTTGTTCATGCCGGCCTGCCCAGCATCTACACCATCTTGGTGCAAGTACAACTTCGTTGGGCAGGTCATGTGGCTCACATGCCAGATCATTGGCTACCAAAGAAACTGCTATATGGCGAACTCCAACAAGGCAAACGCTCCCAAGGGGGCCAGAAACAGTGCTTCAAGGACACTTTAAAAGCATCACTAAAGGCCTTCAGTATCAGCCACTTTACATGGGAGCTGATAGCCCAGTGACAGAGGAGAGTGGCGTTCAGCTGTCCATCGGGGCATGGAAACATGCAAAGCCGACTGGATTGATGCAGCTGCGCAACGCAGACGAGCCAGGAAAGATAATGCCAGCAAACCACCATCAGCCGCCACCATTCCCTGTCCGCATTGTCAGAGAATTTTCTGGGCACGGATTGGTCTGATTAGTCATTTGCGCACCCACGGACCCCTGCCCTAACCCCTGGATGACTAGATGGTCTTCGTCGTTACCGACGGACAAATACGACGAGTTTCCTCTTCATGAATCTGACAAAAGTGGGCTCCAGCCCGTGAAAGCTTATGTCTGAAGAAATTTATGTTGTTTTTGCTAAAATTCAGAGGGATCACGATAAGTTGAAATCTGGTCCATGGCAGACAAATGAAGTTTAGCAATGGCAAATGATTGGGTATGGGTTGTCTGTTTATAGTAAGAGGGAGAGTTTACTGCATTACTTAAGTGTTATAATCAGTGGCTGTGCTTTAGAGGGTTCTGCCCCCTTGGCTATTTCCATATGTAATGTAACATAGGTAAACTTAACTATACCGCAGCTGTCGTCATAATCCACAGCAGCTCTGAGAGTCCTGACCACTGCAGTGTAGTCCAACATCCTGGTCACCACCAGAAAAACTGCTCCAGCTCCTTTGGCAGGGTGTGTGTTATAAGAGCATCCAACCATGGGTGGTTGCAGTGAGTTGCTCCTATAATCTTTGTGTACTTTGTCCATGCTGTGTGTCCATTGAGTATCTACAGTGAAATTTGATATTATGGTGGTAGGCGATAGTTCGATTGTTCACAACTATTAGGCCCACTAATCCATTAGTGTACCATCCAGATGACAACATATAATTGTTTTTATGTTTCTGTGACTTCTGCCTGCTAGTGTTATAGTACAGGATTGCATACATTACCAATAGAATACTCCATGCCCCATACCCATTAGCCCTAGATGCCCCCCTTTTCATCACGCCGTTGATCCTTCTCCACCATTGTAGGAGAGGGGCATATCCAGATGTCACTTCTGGATATACAGTTGCTTAAATTAGTGATTGGCCAAGTCACACCATTCCAACTCCACTTCCCCTCCACCATCTGTCTCCCATAGGGTTACAGAACAGCAAACCCTTTACCATTGACATTGAGAGGCTCTTTAGGATAATAGACATGGTGTTGATTTTGTGATCAGACTGTGGCATAAGTTCCTGAAAGTACAGCTGGTTTTAGGGAGACAAAACTGGAACACAGTATTTGTTCGGTGTATCCACACCATGGAACGAAACAAACTTCTGTTTTAAAATGAAAGTGGCATAAGAAAATTGGAGATGGCTTGTATTGAAAGGGGCTAAGCTATTTAAGCCGTATCAGGGAGAGTGGATGCCACTCAAGTCCTGTAACATACAGGTTCTACACGTACTGTATTTGTGGCTGAAGGAGGGGAGCGTTGGGCAAAACAAACACAAACTTATTTAGTATTTATTTTTAGGACACGGTTGACTTCCATTTGTTCCTGTAGGAGCTGCTTATTGTTACATAGCATCTTTTGTTCAAACAGAGCATGAATTGCCACAATGTGTGTTTTAAAACAAACTAGTGAATGAAACCTCATTTTTTTTCTACAATATAAAAAATAAAAATGGAAAGAAAAATTTGTTCTGTATTGTAGCCATAATTAGTATTCTCTGTATTGTAGATGTTAGATCCTGCCTTAAGTTATCACGTCACCATATCTTTTTTTTTAATTCAGTGATCTCATTGCCTGTTGTCTAGTTTCTTTTGGAAATGTGTAATTTTGTTTCAAGTAACAATCATGGTTATCAGCCAGACTTTATGAGGTCATGATGTCAAATGGATCTTGCATTTAATTAGAAAGTGTCACAGGCAGGCCAGATAAGAGAGGCTTTTCTACTGTTGAATAATATTGGATATGGTTGCTTAATAAAACTTACTAAATACCAAAATGTATAGTTTGAACAGTTGTACAGTTTTTTGTTTGCATGATTATCTGTTGATTTTTTTTAAATACTAATTGTCATCTGTATTGTTACAGTGTCGATCAAGTGTCAGAACCTGAAAAATTGGAAAGACAGAAAAAAATATCACTTTTGAAAGAGCAGTTTAAGTTGATTCATGATCAAGAGGTCATGATGGCTCAAGAGAGGGATCAGTTTCAGCAGGCCATCTATAAATACAAGGAGGAATATGCTAGACTTAAGTGAGTTTAACTTCATATTTGGTTTCCTTACTGCAAGTGGTAATAGGTGTTTGCTTCATTACCTGTATGTCAAAGTACACCATGGAGCACTAGACTTATTTAATTTTTAGTTCTAGTTCTCCCAGAGCACCTTATGATCTGATACCTATTTGTCCATCATCCTTTGTCAGATTAAATTGAAAGTTCAGCACAAAATGCAAAAAATGGGCTGGCATTACAGGTAAAATGCAGTGCAAAAATTAAAATCCAATTTAAGCCAAGATAGTGAAAAGTAAGTTTTTTTTCTTAAAGTTACTTTAAATTTAAATATTAAACTAAAATATTTTAGAAATAATTTTAAAAATTAGTTTTACATAGGTTTATGACAACATTTAAGGCCTAAGTTTAGTATAATTTACAAAAGTAATTTAAATTTAAAAATATCACACTACATTTTTGCTGTTTAGGTTTTAACAAAAGTCAAACCACTGAACTGACAAATGTTTGCTGAAGTGCTAACCCACTTTTTTCTTCAGGTTCTGAGAGAATATTTTATTTAGTTTATTCAACACGGTCAATTCAATGACTAGTTCATTCAAATAAATCACCTGGGAATTTAAAGTGCAAAAGATCTTACTTTCTTCTATGAAAAAAAGGAAGGGCGAGAAGATTCATTCTACTGTTCTAAATTCTTGAAGGACAATTGTACTGTGAGACAATGAGTTCTGTTTATTCCAGATAATTTTGTTTAATGAGTCAGTTTAATATAGAGCAGGTATTGATGATAAACTTAGTTAAACTTTTTTCCTGTGTATCCAATACACTTTAATTAAAAAAAAAAAAAAAAAAAAAAGCTATATTTGAACATTTTAATGGAATTCACATTTCCGTGTAAATAGATTTTTAACACAAATAAGAAAAAGAATAATCTGGTAAATAAGAAATGCATCATTCACTATTTTTAACATAATATAAAAAACCTGAACAAGTGTAAATTAAGTTATATAATGGCTTAAAGTAAATGTTTCTAGATGGATTATTTTGGGGTTAGCAAAAAGGAGCACATTTAGTGCAAAGACTATATTTAGTTGCTAATCAAATGTTTTAATAGTTATCAAAAGTGAGAATCAACCTTCTTGAGGAAAATATGAAAAGTACAAATGCAAAACAAGATTAAACATTTTTAAATTAATCTTTTAGTTGCTGATTTTAGTTATGATGAAATTTTGATATAAATCTATCCACCCAGATCTCAGACCTGTATCTTAATGCCTTTCCTCACCAAGAGTATGAGCGGTGCTTTAAATAATGGGAATGCTTGACTCAAATATGTAACGATGAATTTTCACATTCTGTGCAATTCGTTAGTACATCATGGTTTTGTAAACTATCAGAATGTGCCACATGCTGGTAATGATGATGTTCACATAAACCTAAGAATTCAATTTTAAGTTGTTTTTTGTGTTTTGAATTTCAATATATGAAGAACAAACTACTTTTACTCATTTGTTTTATTTTGTGCTCATGTGCATCACTTTTCTAGTTGGCTTGTATTTCACACAGCAATAGAGAAGAGAATTTTTTTTTTTTTTAATCTGGTTTAGCAGATGGACAAGACAGGTAATGGTGGTTGTGTCTCTGTAATATAATAAGGAATTTGGTATATGCTGTTTATTCTTGTCACATTAGTTTTACTAATCTTACATCCTACCTCTGCAATAAAATTGTTTCTTATTTGAGTGATGTTAACTAGAAGAATATTTCTGAAAAGAACTGAACTCTTTTCATAACCTGATTATCATTTGAACTCTTAATATTTACTATGTTTTATATTATCTGTGTACACTATTCATTAAATAATGGAAATACCTATATGAAAAATGGTAGAGCCATACTTATAAATTGCATTTTCAAGCCTCGTCTGGTAAGATCACATGTACAACAGAACTCATGCCTAGTATGTTATATACTGTATATGTTATATACCGTATGACCTGATCCTATGTTTTACACCCCCTTGCATTTAGTTTCATTCCTTTCTGTAAGTTCACCCATCTTCGAAGCATCTGAGGAAGTGGGATCTTCTCCCACGAAAGCTCATGCAAAAAATAAATCTGTTAGTCTTGAAGTGCCACACAGCTCCTAGTATGTTATAGCTTCTACTTTCTTGAACAGATATGTTATTCTCCCTGCCTTGTACATTTTTAGATACTGGTCTTTTGCACACTTAACATCAAGTTAGTGAAATTCCTTTCAACAGTCACTCTTAACTACGTTGTACTTTTTAAAGTTAGCATGAAAACCTTTCTTTGTTTTTTATTATTCATACTCTTGTTGGTGGTGTCTTGCAACCCTGTGTGCATCACCGTGGTACAAGTTAAAATGCTTTTCAAAGCTGCATTCTCCAGAACAATGGTGATAGTTCAGAATACTTTTCCTTTCTCACTTATGAAAGCCAAAGTCCTTTTATGATTGTAACATGCTGATGTAACAAAGCTATGAAGTCTGACTGTTAAATTTTAAGATGAGATTTTGTCAAAAGTTTATATTAAAGTCAATGTAAAATTTTTACAATATTTTTTTAATAGCCTAATCTTTTTCCAGGAAAGAAGATCTTGATGTGAAACAAGCACTGGCGATCAAGCAAAGACAGCTGAGGGAGCTGAAAGACAGTAAAACAAACAAACTGAAAAGATTTGGACAACATGTGCCAGTCCTCCTTGAAGCAATTGAAGATGCTTGTAGGAAAGGACATTTTAAACATAAACCTATTGGACCTCTGGGTAAGATAGCCTTTGTATAAAGGGACCTAAAAGGCTTACCTCTTTAGAGTTCCACTGTACATTAGATCACATGACCATTGAATGTTTGAGCTTGATGTCCAGTTCTCTTAAGGTCTGCATTTCCTAGACCAAATCTGTGAATACCCTGGGCCCATGAACTGTCCCTGTGTTCAACCTATTGGAGTGAGCACAGAACCAGCATGTACCAAGCTAGTTAAAGAAAAATAATTAAAAATAGTTGGACTAGTTCTGGGTATAATATCAATCTAAATCTATTTTGTAGCTTTTATCAAGTTTCACTCTTAACTTAAGTTCTTGCTGTCTTTGGGTCATCCCAGGCTTTGCTGAAGATACTGGTTCTGTTTAGGAAAATGGAATTTAGGAAGTGATCTTGTTCTTTTCTATTCTGTGTATAGGTTTTTAAACCATGTTCATCACAATATTATCATTTGAGTGCCCTGCAAATGCGCACTTAGCAACATACAACTACATCTATCATGTGTGTTTTTCATCCTTTCTCCAGAGGAGATGTATGTAGAGTGCTTTTATGATGTCTTAATTTTGTTTTGTAGGTGTTTGCAGCACTCAACCTACCTGGAGGACACCTCCTGGTGGTGTTACTAGGGAAAGAGCTCAGGTGGTTCCATTTGGTGGCCTGTGCTCCACCTCTGTCCATGCTTGACTCTGATCCCAGTCCTCTTCTGGGATGTTAGCTCTCCAGCCAAGCCCTTCAAATCCACCCCTTCTGGGATACAGTTCACCTTGCTCTGATCCAACCCACTAGTTAAAATAGTCAGTGTGTCAGCAAGCTTATGCAACACCTGACACCCACACCACTTCTGACACACTGAGCCACTTTCCTTGCCCTCCAGGATCTCCTCTGTCTTGTTCAGATTCAGCTTCACCCAGCTGTTCTATATCCAAGAACTGATCTCACTGAGCAGCAAGCTAGGCTGTGTCATGGTGGTAGTCATATGGTCACGTAGGGAAGGCTTGGTCGAGCAGTGTATTATGTGTATATTCCTAGCAGCTGAGTCCATGCTGTCTGACCAGTTGATCTAATGATCACGTATAGAATCATAGGGTTAGAAGAGACCTCATGAGGTCATCTAGTCCAACCCCCTGCCAAAAAAGCAGGACCACTCACTAAATTATCCCACCTAGAGTTTTGTCTAACTCAGCCTGCTACTCAAAGTGACCCTGGGCAGGGAGAAATATCCAGAGGAGTAGCTATGTTAGTCTGTTTACAACAAAAATGAGAGTCCTGTGGCACCTTATAGACTAATAGATTTTTTACGGCATAAGCTTTTGTGGGCTGCAACCCACTTTGTCAGATATTCCTACTACTATACTCTTGTTATTCAAGCATGGAATTTCTGCAATAGAGAGATTCTACAGTACAGTTTGAGTATGAAAGTGCTTGGTTTTTGTTTACACATTTTGTGCCACTCCTTCACCAGTACAGCTTATTCTGTCATTCTTTATGTATTTTGTACCCTGGTATTACCATGTCTCTTTGATTATCACCAGTTTCTGTGTTGTCTATTAATGTTTATATCTCTAACGGTTACTAAGCTCTACAGTTTATCCATCTTAGTATTTAGACTTCAAGAATGTATGTAGAAGCACTTAGCAAAATACTGAGAATTTTTTTCTGTTTGCCTTCTTGTTATGTAATGTGCTTGAATGGGACTCTTTCTTTCATTTGACTTTCTTTACAGTTTCCACTTGTACTTTATATCCCATTAAAAATGAGGGATTAGAAGTTACTGGAGTATCTCTTGTAATTAATTTTCCCCTAAAGATGAGTCTTTCTAAATTTTGGGCTCCTCTGCACCTGTCAGCTTTCTTCAGCCCTTAGCTTAAAAATTCTTTTGTGATCTTATTAATTTTACATGCCAGGAATCTGATTTCCTTTTATGTTAGGGTGGAGCACATCCTTTTTATATAGCCTTTTCCTTTCCCAAAAGGTTTCCCAGTTAGTAAAACTAAATCTCCCCTCCAAACACCAGGATCTTTTTCCACATGTTGAAACCTTGTAGTTCTGCCTGTCTCGCTGGCGCTGGTCATGGATCTGGAAGCAGTTCAGAGAATGCTATCATGGAGCATTCATAGATTCAGCCAGAAACTGCTTTCAGAGATTTCAGGGAAAAGGACCCAACCACTGTGAGGGTCTGCTTCTCATACTGTTTTTGTGACAAGAGAAATTTGAATACAGCTAGTCCTCACTTAGTGACCTACTCGTTTAGTGACCCCTCAGAGTTATGACCGGCTCTCTGATGAGTTGGTATTATGGCGATGTACGAGAACTCGCATCAACTCTCTCAGATTACCTATATTTACAGTACACTATGCAAACTAAGTTCAGTACATTAGAGCTTAAAACATTTAAAATGTATATTAAAAATGTTATAAATGATGCAAAGGTGACATTAAAACTATCTACAGATGGTTGAAAAACCCACTACCAGTAAAGTACATTATGCCTGAAATACCGGTAAGGGCTGCTCCTCGTTTAGTGACCAATTCGTTTATCAACCGGGTTTCAGGAACGGAACCCGGTCACTAAGTGAGGACTACCTGTATAGGAGAACAAATTATCCATTGGTATCTGCTTCAGCTTAATAAATAAATGTTTTTTAAATATTGATTTACATAAACAACAATAAAGAATAATATAGTCACATTTTCACTGCACTTATATTGAAATATGTTTAAACACTCTGCCTCTGAAGTCTTGCCTTTTGTCTGTATTTAGGTGCTTTCATTTGTCTCAAAGATGCCGAACTTACTCTGGCAGTCGAAGCTTGTTTAAAAAGCCTACTGCAGGCATTTTGTTGTGATAATCATCAGGATGAGAGAACACTTCAAGCACTGATGTCAGAGTTTTATCAGTCTGGATATCGGCCCCAAATAATTGTCAGTAGGTTTCGAAATGATGTTTATGACGTCAGAAACAGGTGAGCTCCAAGTTTTGGATGAAATGGTGCTTCAGAATCTTGGCCCGAATAGCTTAATGGTACTTTCATTGTACAGTGCATTTGATAATAAAAGGGCATGTGAATTTTTAAAGCTGTTTGCACTTTTAAACATTTTACTTTTTGATTCTTTTCTCATAGGGCAGTTTATCATCCAGAATTCCCATCAGTCCTTACAGCTTTGGAAATAGATAACGCAGTGGTGACTAATTGCTTGATTGACATGAGGGGTATAGAAACAATCCTTCTAATTAAGGTATGTTTATAACTGCCATATTTGTTTTTGCTAAATGTATATGCCAATGAGTTTTTTATGATTCCTTCTTTAAAGGCAGCCTGATTACTTCTTGCTGCCCCAAGATACCTATAGAAAATAGGCATTCTGCTTTGAATTGTTGCAGATTTCACCTAGTACAGACATCTGGGTACACCCAGTGCACTGAAATCAGAGACCTCTTTTTAGCAGTACCCACGGGGTTGGTGCTCCTGTCCTCCAAGTCTCAGCACCTCCCGTGCCTGCATAAAGGTCTTCAGCTCCCCAATCCTGCTCAGTTCTTTCTCACTAGAGTCAGCTTCCCATATGGTTTTTCCCTCGTGGGTTTTTGACCTTACATTTATTTGTATATAATTACTTAGTACTACCCTGTAGGTAGTAGTAGTTAGATTTGTGTCACTGTAATACAGTGCTATGCCTGCTCTGGGATTTAAGAACTGTCCTTGGTGTAGGGTGTCTATTTCCAATAACAACCCCCCCATATATGCTGTTTGTTGTGTCTAGGAGAGGGTTATGTTAGAGAGATGCTCCATTTTCCATTCCTTCAGCAAGAAAACTCGCACTTAAAACAGCAGTCACTTAGGGGATGGGGCCTGGATGATCTCCAGTTAAAGAATATAGAAGCAACTGAAACATGAAACTGCAGCCCCAATTGCAAAGATTTTTTTTAATGAATCTGCAAAGTTGGTGATCACACCATTTGACTGGGGAACTGCAAATATAGTACTTAACAGTATATTTAGGAAGGGGGGGTGGGAAAGAATGATCCAGGAAACTACAAGCCCAGTCGTTTATCGTCAAGGTTTTAGAACTAATTTTAAAGAGTAATTAGTTAATGGAATAGAGGTAAATGGTAATTGGAATGATTACATAGCATGGTTTTACAATATGTGGATCGTACCAGATGGAAGGTTACTAATGGAGTTCTTGGGATCAGTCTTACTTAAAAGTTTTATTTATGACCTTGGCACAAAAGGTGTGACTATGCCAATAAAATCTGCAGATGAGACAAAGTTGTGTGGTATTAGTAATATAAAGAGGTGCTGGAATATTGCATAAGGAAATGTGGATGAACTTTGAAATTGAAGTAATACAAATGAGAACCTCTAACAGGGTAATATGCAAAGTTAATGATTTGTGTACTTGAAAAACTTTTTGCTTTAATCTAGGGATTTGCTAATTGTAAGATAGAGGATGTGAGAGACCTGTGTGCATTGCCTGATCAGAGGATAACTATGAGTTGCTAATGTGATGCTGCTGTGAAAAGGGCTAGCTTAATCCTAGCATCTGGTAAAGTGAGTCCAGTAAAGAAAGGGAAGTGATGTTTCTATTGTGGAAAGCACTGGTGAAATCTCATCTGTTCTTCTCTGTACTTGTTTCAGTTTGAATTTATCTTTCCTGAACACAGAAGGGCTACTAGGTTGGTTAGCGAAATGGAGAACCTGCCTTGCAACAGGAGGATTATCTTGACTTGTTTAGCCTAATAAAATGAAGACTGGGGGGAGATAAGATATCCTTTTCATTTATTTATAGGGAGCAAAACACTCCAGAGAGAAAGGAGTTATTAAAGCTAAGAGGCAATCATGACACAAGAACAAATAGGTAGAAACCTTTGACTAATTTCAAGCCTAAATGGCCAGTTTATAACAGTCAGAGGTGTGAAGTTCAAAGGGAAATAGTGGGGGGGGGATGGGGGGAGTTAGGTTGCAGGAGTACTGAGCTTGATACGTTTTATGGAGCGGTTGGTATGATGAGGTTGCCTACAGTGATGTATAACCTATCAGTGACAGCTATTAACAAATATTTCCAGTGGTTGGAAATGGGACACTTGTGTGGAGAGGTCTAAGTTACTACAGAGAATTTATTTCCAGGTGGTCTCAGCCACATGGTCAGGGTCTAGTCTAACTGATCATAGAGTCAGAAAAGAGTTTTCCCCCCATGTCTTGTTCGTGAGACCTTGGAGGTTTTTTTTTTGCCTTCCTCTGCTGCATGTGATAAAGGTCAGTGGCTCGTTTGGTGGATCCTCTGTAATACGAAGTTCTTTAATCAAGACCTCAGTAACTCAGCAAGAGGCTATGGGACTGTTACAGGAATGGATGGTTGAGGTTCTGTGGCCTGCAGTCATGCACAAGGTCAGACTAAATGATTTTGGTGGTTCTTTCTTTCTGCCTTAGTCTGTATCTAATATTAATGATCCACTAGAGAACCATCTACAGTTGAAAGTTTAACTGTTACTCATAAGAGTTATTGATAAAAGGTATGCCTGAACTAGAGCTGAAAACTTAGTAACTTACCTTATCTGTTGGTCGAGGCTGTTTTCAGCACCCTTAGAAAGCTGTGTTTCAAATAGTTTTTCCTTAAATAAGTTAAATCATTTTGTTTCAGTTTTGCTAGCAGTTTAACAGTTCTTGTTACTGGTTCAAAGAGACCCATTTCTGGCAGTTATTGCTAATGCAGACTAAGCTTTGAAAAGCATTAATTTGTGAGACCCCTTCTCCCAGAAGTTGTAGTTCTCAGCACAGTAGGTGCAAGTTTACAGTATAATATGGCAGGAAAAGAAAAGATATAGAATTAGCTCTGTCTGGACTATACTTAACATACTGTTCTTAGTTCTGGGTGTCTTAATATCTGGACAGAAGATAATGGCTTATGAGGAAAGAAACTAGTATTACAAGTATTTGATTATTTTCTTCAGAGTCAGTATTTCCTGGGTTAGCAAGAGGACATGTTCGTCTACACTTAACATGTTGCAATGGTGCACTTGTGCTACTGTAGTGCTTCAGTGAAGATACTACTTAGACTAAAGAAAGGGGTTCTCCTGTTGATATAGGTAATCCTGCTCCTCATGAGCTAATGTCTGCACCACAGATTAGGTTAATTTGATTGTGTCACTCAGAGAAGTGAATTTTTCCTCATCTCTGAATGATGTAATAGCAGCCTAATAAGTTGGTAGCTGGAGGTGTAAAAACGGGTGTTCTTTACTTAAACCTGTAGAGGTTTTAAGTAAAGAGTCTAGAGTGACACAGCTGCAGTTAGTTGTAGCTGCACTTACATGTAAACCCTACCTACACAGAAGGGAAGGGTCCACCTCCCCAAGAGGCAGTAGAGCAAGTCAAGTTAGAAATTGTCTGATCTAGGACTGTCTGCAGTGGGGGGTGGGGGGGGAGGGGAGGGTAAGTTGGCAATAACTACATCTGTCAGGGATGTCGATTTATTTATTTATTTCCTGAGAGACCTAGTTAGGTCATTTGTAAGTCCCCATGTTAGATCAGCCAGGGAAGAAATGGGATGCAAGGTATACTGGGCTTATCCTAAACATAAAGCTGAAAGTTTTACTAAAGGTGTGGTTTTTTTTTTTTCCCCCCCCCCAAGGTGTTTTGATTAAACTTTCTCTATGAAGACAATCATTTAGGTTGTGGAGTATTTTTCCAGTTGAAGTAGGGAAGAAGCCATAAACTGAAAGATTTAAAGATATGCAAAGAACAAACACCAGATTGATGCAGTAGATGATCTAAGGGTATATTGCATCTTGATTATCAGTATTTTTATCATCTTAAGGGCCTTCAGTAGACCTATTTGTCCAGCTAACACTGAAGAGGATTGTTTGTTTTTTATTCAGAATGTAAGGGCTTGAACTTGATTTAAAATTTAAGGAATGTCTCTTTTAAGCCTTAAGCTTGCTTTGTGTATTGTTCCAAAAGCAAGAAATACCAAGCCTTAGGTTGATAGAAGTTAGTGAAAGTCTTGGGTGCTCTAAGAATCAGGCTCATAGAAAACATTTCAAATTACTATCCATTCTGTACATTTTTATAAGTATGAGAGAGTATCTTGTTTTTCAGAGTAACCGAAAGGCTCGTGAAGTAATGCAGAGCAACAAGCCTCCAAAAAACTGCAGAGAAGCTTTTACTGCTGAGGGCGATCAAGTGTTTGAAAGGCGTTATTATTCATCTGATAATACCAGGCCCAGATTCCTAAGTAAGGATGTGGAAGCAGAAATAAAGTAAGTGTTATGTATTGCAGAACTGTAAAGTATTCTCTTTCAATGTATTAAAAATAATACCTTTTGTTCCTTGTCCTCTTGCTCTCATGTGAGGGGTTCAGGAGTGTTCCAGAGCACAAAGGGTTTATTTAAAAAAAAAAAAAAACAAAAAAAAAACCAAAAAACCTACCTTATATTTTATGAATATTAAACCTTACGTTGGGATCCTAATTCATTTTTTGTTGTTCCTTTTAGACACTAACATTGAAGACTATATCCACATGCGTATATTCTACTTTTGTTGTGGTCAGCTGAGATGCTGCCACTGCCATTTCTAGTTTGGAAATGCTATGTGGGAGTATTTTGTCTGCTGTACTTAAAGGTTAATTAGAGAATATTTTGCTTTAAGTGAATTTACTACTCACTAAAAGTGCCACATTAATAGTCATAGGGACTGAAATCTTCTTAAGAACAACAAGTATGGGAAGCGGTAGGCCAAGTTTCTCCATATATTTTTATATCTGACTTGCTTTGTTCCATCTGGCCTTAAAGCATAATAGCATTTTTAGAAAAAATACAGGTTAATGAGGTACGTGGCCTTTTTGCTAGGGCTGCCAATAAGGGTCCTTACTGAGATGGTGGTTTATTTGACATGAATGTTTGAACAGAGACCACCAAAAACAACTATCAGAGATGATGAGCACTTTATCACTAGGTCACTAGTTCATAATTGATTAACTACCTTACAAGTCATTAAAACCCGTATCAGAATTCATGTTTTTTATAGCTATTGTTGAATCCGTTTGGTAGAATTTGTGACTGAAGTGCATATAATCTTATGACAAATTGTCTTGTTAAGGCTCTTGCAGGAAGAAGTTGAAAACAAAATGGCACAACTATCAATATCTCAACAACATTTACAAAACATTGAAAATGAGATAAGACAGAATGAAGATCATTTGAATCATCGTTGTCGACAACAAAAAGAATTGCAGGTAGAAATAAATATGTACTGCTAATGTCGAATTCATCTGTTTTAGCCTACTGTATTAGTCTTTTTTTAAACAAGTGATTTTCATATATATTTATTTTCATGTCCTTGCTTTTGTTTTAATGTGTGTTGGGCCTTTTAAAATAATATAGGGAAGTTTTGCATTCTCTATTATTTTGGGAAAAATGCAATTAGGCCTTAGATTTTTTCTTTAAATGAACACAATTTACAAGGCTTGGTTTTGAGGTATCAGAATGGGTTTTATAAGTAACAAATAAGACATTTTCAAAAGTATCTTCTCTTTTGGAGCCACCTGCACTTCTAGATCAAAATGTCCTTGTTTTGGTATGAATTTTGTGTTTCCTATTTAAGCTTCTAAGATAAATTTGTTTCTTTTTCAGATCAAATTAAGAAGAATAAACATAGAAATAACAGAACTTGAGAATGTAGAAGAACCTCAATCAATAGACATCTCTGCATTAGTAAGAATGATTACCATGTTCTTTTGAACCTTGATGTACAATTCATTTTTTTTAAATGCTATTAATGACAGCTTGTGTTTGGCTTCAGCACATCCTCCACGAAAACATCCAGTGTTGATCTGGAGAGAGAAATCCAGCACTTCTTTTTGTTCCAAAAATTAAGCACTTAAGTGTCCCTTATTTCAAGTTTGAAGTTGTCTGGTTCAACTTCAGCCATTACTTCCTGTTACACTTTTCTGTGCTAGATGAAAAAGCCTTTTAGTACCTTTACAATATTTATTATGTTTATGAAAAGAAAATAATGAAGTTGCCCCGATCATGTTTTTGATAAACTAAAAGGATTGAGCTCATTAATCGCTACACTCTATGGCATTTTCTCTGTCTTATGTCATCAAGGGTCATTTAGCTCTTTGGTGCCTTTGTATCCCATTGGAAGCTCATGTTGAGTTGTATGTCTGTCATAAGCCCTAAATCCTATTCAAAGACCCTGCTTCCCAGGATATAGTCTCCCATTCCATAAGGATAGTCTGTGTTGTTTATTCCTAGATGTATAACCTTACTTTTGGTCATATTAAAACCCATCTGAATGGACTCCACTTGTCCAGGGATCCAGATTGCTCTGTATGACTGCACTGCCTTCATTATTTACGATTCCATTAGTCTGTTTCGTATGATAAATTGCTTATATTTCAACTTTATTGTATTTACTTTGAGATCATTAATGAAAATGTTAAAGATTTAGATTTAATCTACTGGGCCTACTGGCACATAAACAACCATTTTCTCCACTACTATCTGTCCATGATTTCAGCATCCTTCTAAAACTGGTAGAGTATTATGTGGGTACAAAATTTAAATCCATGTCTGATCCACAAATGTTCAACTGCAGATATAAAGAACGTAACTGAAAAATTGCAGGACAATAGATATAAAATTTGGATCTTTATCCATCTGTGATCTGCTAACATGGTCTGTGTATATAAATCGTGCAATCTCTGAATTGTACTACAATAGCATTTGGACCTAGTACCAAGCTCTGCAGAGCCCCACTAGAAACACCCTAATTTAATGGTGATTCCCTACTGACACCTGCTTTTGAGATGTCAGCTGTTCTTTAATCCATTTATCATGTGCTTTTTGAATATTGTATAATGCTAACTTTTTATTAGAATTCTGTGTGGTACCAAGTCAGAGGCTTTAGATAAATCTAACAGATTACATCTACCCAATTAGCTTTGTCAAGCAAACTTGTAAACTCATTAAAGGTTTCTTTGACCAGGTCATTCTACATAAAACTATGTTGACTAGCAATAATAATATTCTTATCCTTTATTAATTGAATCTCCATTAGCTTTTCTGTTGTTTTCTGCATTATTGCCTGGGACTGATGTCAGTCTAATCTTCTTGTAATTATCCAAGTCATCCTATTTGCCTTTTTTGAGTATCGGCACCTTTGCATTCTTCCAGTCTTCTTGACATTCCCTGGTATTCTGTGATTTATTAAACATTAACATCAATGGGCCATTAGGCTCCTGCGGGTAAAAATTGAGCACTGTGGTGGAGTACAAATTCTATTGTCTAGTTTTAAGGTGTGGGGGGTGGGGTTTTTGTTTTTGTTTTTAAATCGTTAGAACGCTAGTATAGTGGGGGGGGGAGGGATTTTGTCATTCTCGTGTAATGCTATGACGCAATTCTGCTTCTTTCCAGTACAGGACAGAAATATTTATTGAATACTCGTGCCTATGGTATTGCTATTTATACACCTAAACTTCTTCTTACAGTTCTGAGATCTGCCAGCCATGATATTTCCCTGATATTTTTAACTTTCTCATTTGTTTTGATAGCAATGTGCATCTCCTTTTTTCCCATTTGGTGTAAGTTGCTTTTTAATGTCTAATTTTCTCCTTTTGCTTTGCCATTGACTCGGGATGGACTTTGAGCCATAGTTGTCCCTTTTCTTGACATCACACTCATGGCTTTTGGCCCACTAGTAAAGTTTTCTTAAAGACCTGTCAGTTTTCATTCACTTTTTTTATTCTCCTAATCAATATTTCAACTTTTCTCTGCTTTGGGAAATTATTCCTTTCTGAAATGGTGTGTGTTTATATTACTGATTTGCTGATATTGAATGTAATCAGATCATGATTAGTAGTTTGTAGGCATCCACCAACATCCACCCAGGTGATTAATTCATCTGTGTCCAGAGGTGCAGAACAACTATTTCATGTTGGGTGTACTTTTTGTGTTTAAAAATCTGTGATTTTTTTTGAAACTCTCATGGTTTACCACTAGATGTGTGTGACAGCAAATATTTTCTAAACTAAAGTCCCCTGTAACACAATTTTTCTTTCTATACTTTATGTACAGGTGCCTGAGGAGTAACTCATCTCCTTGTCTTTGATTTTGTGTTTTGCAACAATCCTTACCAACAGCTGCCCTCCTGGGCTTTGTTATTTAGCCCACAGATCCATTTCTGCATGTAATCTTATAGCCCTAAAAGTGACTATGAAATTAAAATCTTGTACATCAGCAAAGGGTGGTGTTGCATATCTTAGCATTAAAAAAAGGTTTGAAAATTAACAGGAATATGAAGCTCAAGAAAACAAGAATAAGATGGAGTCTCTTAAGCAGCAAATGCAACAGCAGTGGGGAAAGCTGAAGGAATCGAAGAATATTCTACAAGTGGCTGAACATAAACTTAAAGAAATTAAAGAAAAACTTCACCAAGTAGAAGAAACAGCTAATCCAGTCAAGGTATAAACCATACGAATACACAGTTTCTTAAAAAATGTGTTTGCTTTCATTTGTTGGTGCAAAAAAAAGGGGGGGGGCAGACTTTAACAACTGAAACAAGGAGGACTTTGGGATTATTCCAGTCAGCATTACTTCAGTACCTGAAAAGATAGTGAAACAAACTATTAAAACAGTTTTGAAATCACCTTAGGAATAATAGCTGATAGGTTTCAACCAGCATACATTTGTCAAAAATAAATCATGCCAAAGCAACCTAATTTCCTTCTTTGACATGGTTATTGAGCTATTGCAATGGTTTTCAAACTTTTTTCCTTGGGACCTAGTAGAAAAAAATCATTTATGCCTGTAACCCAACTAGTACATTTTTGACCAGTGCATTCCAGTCTTTCAGCTGCAAGAGGAGGGGGCACTGCAACCCAGTAGCTGAGAGTCTGCAGCCCAGTACTGGGTCCCAACCTGTGATTTGAAAACCACTGGTCAAGTAGATTTTGGGGGAGCCTTAGACACAATAGATCCTGATTTTTAGTAGGACTTTTGATAGTTCCACATCATTCTTATAAGCAAACTAGGAAAATGTGCCTGTCGATCAGCATTTCCCAGCCAGTGTACTGTGGTACATGAGTGTGCTGTCAGGCCTGGGCAGGTGTGCCACAATTTTTTTGAAAGCCTATTTGAAGAGTATTTGGATTGGCTCATGGATATTCATGAGTTCATTTGGAAACTATATGGTGGTGTGCCTGAAAATAATTAATGGTTTTAGGGGTGTGCCCTGGCAGATAAGAGGTTGGGAACCACTGCTCTAGATTAAATTGTAGTAAGGTCAGTGCACAACTGGTTGCAAAATTATCAGTGATTTGCTGTCTGACCAGGGCAAGGTGGGGGATGTCATGATAGTAGGGTAAGTCCTGCAAACCTGAGAGAGTCCAGGTCCGAAAAGGCAAAAACAGAAGTTGTTCATGGTGCAGGAATTAGTAGCAAAAATGAACAAACGGGGTGAAAAATCCAGGGCCAGCCCTTTCCCATTCTCTTCCTGAGGGAGTGTTTGCTGGGATGTTTCTCCTGTATAGTCTTGCTCACAGTGCTCTGTCTCATGCTCACCACCCTTCCCTCACCCGAAAGCTTGTCTGGGCAAACAAAAAAAATTGTTTCTCCTGTGCAATCCATGCTCAGGCTGATAGCCCCATACCTGTTTGTTTGGGTGCACAAGATACCTGTTTAGGATGAGTAATGGCTATTTGTGGGTGTAACACTAGTTGCTCGTAGCTATTAAGTTATAAGCACAAATCATATCAAGGCTTTCACCAGATCAGAAGACAAATATCTTATTTACAGGCTATGATCATGCCTTTCAGAGGTGTCAAACTCATTCAATGGGGTGGGGGGCACATTTGAGGGCAGGGCACCTCTTGTTGGCCAGGTGGCTGCATGGGCTCCCCAGCCCTTTCCCATGCCACATTCAGAGTGGTGTGGGCTTCCCCTCTGACCCCACAGGCTCTTGGACGCTTTCCCTTTTCCCTGCCCTGTGGGCAACCCTTCCCCAGCGGGGCAGCTCCTGGACCCCCTTCCCCTTCCCTTTCATTTGCTGCCGTGTGGTGGCAGGCAGTTGCTCTCAGTCACAGCCGCAGCCAGGCTAGGCTCCTGTCTGTGTCCCCCCCCCCCCCGGGTCAATCATTCAGCATGCTGGTCTTTGGTTGTCTCAATCCCAGCTGGCCTTTGATTGGCTTATTCCCATGTTGGCCACAGCCACTTTTGCCTTTCATATTTCTGATTGGTGCACTTTGCTGTCAGTCAAATTAGCAAAATGACTGACAGTGAACACTTGGGGGGGGGCAGTGGCTCTCCTGGAGCCCAGCCCAACCTGCTGTGACTGACACTGATTTGCTGGCAAACTACAGCAGAGCTGAACTGGGATTGGCCAGAGCGCTTTGTTTGTTCATCTGTGTTGTGGCCTGGATCATGTGAGTGAGTCAGAAGCTCACCTAGCTCTGCTGCTGTGGAAAGTGTCCAGGCACAGTCTGGGCAGCAGCTCTGTGGATTGGATCAGCACCCTTGGCAGGCCAGATGTGGCCCAGGGGCCATAAGCTTGACACCCCTGCATTAGACGATGAACCGTGTTTGCCGTAAAGCCAAAGTTTTCCTAATAAATATATCATTAGTTTGATCGGCTCTGAGTGAGACTTTGAAATTTGTGTGTAGTGGGTCATGACTTCTATGACCTATAAGGCCTTTTGGAAGGAAGATCCCTTGTGAAGGTGTCGTTGACTTTCACTGGCAGAATCAATACTGCCTCAACCGTAGGGTCCCAAAATTCATGAAGTTTCTCTGGTTATATCAACACTTTAGTTTAGTATTTGGCTTCATCAGATGTCTTCATTTGGATTTTATGACCCCCACCAAGGAGGCATTACCAGAAAAACATACAATAATGGTTGAAGAAGAAGATATTGCATTAATATTATTGAGTTCTTTGCAGTCCACTGACTGAATTTCTGTGCTTGAAAAATCCAGTAGGAGTGGTTTTTGTTTCATTTTTTAGGGGTGGTGGGCTGTGATGCTTGTATGGTACTTCTGTCCCAGGCTTTTTAAAGCAGGAAGGTAATAATGCTATTCATCCTACAGAACAAAGGAGGAGTACAGTAAATCTTTAGGATTGGGGTGAAGCATGCCAGGGGAGGTGGGCTTCAGAACCTGAGCCTAAATATCTATGCAGATATTTTTAGTCCTGTAGACCCAGGCTTTAAGATTTGCTGCCATGAGTTTTAAAGTACAGTGTAGGCATAACCTAACTAGAGATGATTATCTGTGAGGAAAGATCAGAAAGGTTGGGACTGTTAAGACCCATAAAAGGGAACATGATGGAGGTACCCAAACCAATGTTTTAGAAGACCAGGGACTGTGCTGCCATTTGCCTTTTTGTATAACACAGGAACAAGGGGACATTCAATGGAAGAACACATTTTAAAACTAATAAAAGGGTGCACTTATTCCCCTAACATAAAACATAACGTGAAACTCTTTGCCAAATGATGTGATAAAGCCCAAGTGCTTGCGTAAGATTCCAGAAAGACACATCATCTAGTATAACATTTGCTTAATTATACATGTTATTTATTGTTAAACTGTGTTGTAAAATTTGCAGCCACTTTCCAGATACTGAAAACGTTATGACTATGAAAACATTCCGTTTTGAATTTGGAAAGCGATTTTCAAAGGTTTCTGTGTACAGTGTGTCCCAGCTTTTGTAAGAGAAGTGTTCCTTTAATGGGATTATCTGTTCTCTTCCCATTTTTCAGCCTAGTGTTTCTGACCTCTTCCCAACCAGTGAAGAACATTATTTCTTTCCAGACAGACTACATACAATACTTAAAAGTTTACCAGTGTGTCAGGGGAGCAGCACGAGGCATTCTCTTACCGTAGTCTTTCTGCCGGGCTTGAGCATATGTGAACATTATTATTAAATGCAAAATTCTAGAAATTGCCATATGTTAGTGGAGCAGTGATGACTCAATATAGTCCCCTATTTTAAGGCAGTAAACATTGGGGGAAGTGTTCACAGATCCTCCACTATCACTTTAAATGTGACATTTTTATTTTCTTTAAACAGGATGAATTAAACCAAGCTGACTCAGAAGTGGAAAAGAGTAAATACCACCGGCAGCACTATGAAGAGAAACAGAAAGAGCATTTGGCATCCATAAAAAAACTTAAAGAGCAGCTAGCGGCTAAAGAAAAGGAATTGAAGGTATTGTGGCTTTTGACAATTTTGGGGGACTGAAGGTCCATTTATTATTTGGATAGTCAGTTGTTAACTCCTTCAATGAAATTTCTGTGTAATTAAAACTAGTTTCACATTCTCCTTGCTTTTACCTCAGGTACTCAAGAAATCTATCCTGTATCCTATTGTGTGTACTTAGCTAACTGAGCAATCAGTACCTAAAGAGAACTAACTATAACTAGAAGTTTATGGAGTCTAGTTTCCTTTTGATATGTCTTAATGAAACAGTATTGTGACTTTAATCATATCCCTTAACTTGGTTCTTTCTGCATCCATTGTCTCCCACAGTTCTGGGCATCTAGGCTGCTCTGGACACACCTACTCTGCTCCCACATGTTGCCAGATTCTCTGTGTCCAAAGCTGTGGATAGCGATGGTTTCCTTTCCTCCTCCTCTTTTAAATTTTCTGTCCCCCCCCCCCCTTTATCATATTGGGAAGCAGCATTCTCCCTCCTTGGCATTCCTCATGGGGTCAGTTACCCTTTCAGGGTTTAACCCTTCCTGAGGCTCTCCTGCTGCATCTTTCTGTGGGCTCTGTTGTCTTTTAGAGGCATGGCAAAGCAGCAAAAAAAAGCACTGGGTCAAATCCAAATTGTGCTATATATATATATATAGATCCCACGGAAGGTCTTGTAGAATAACAGGACTGAGATTCTGTGGGACTTCCAGATCCAGACGGACAGTCAGGTACTGGCCAATCAACCAGACATCGTGGTAATAGACAAGGACCAGAAGACAGCGGTGGTGATAGACGTAGCAGTGCCTAGTGACAGCAACATCAGGAAGAAGGAGTATGAGAAGCTGGAGAAGTACCAGGGCCTGAAAGAGGAACTAGAGCGGATGTGGAAAGTGAAGGCCAAAGTGGTCCCAGTGGTGGTAGGAGCACTCAGGGCTGTGACTCCTAAGCTGGGAGAGTGGCTCCAACAGATCCCAGGAACAACATCAGAGCTCTCTGTCCAGAAGAGTGCAGTGCTAGGAACAGCTAAGATACTGCGCAGAACCCTCAAACTCCCAGGCCTCTGGTAGAGGACCCAAGGTTGAGGATGACACATACCACCCATAGGGGTGAGAGGGGAATTTTTAAATATAAAAGGCAACCTTCCTAGGTCCAGCAGATGTGTTGTGCCCAGCCTGCATCCAGCCTTCTGCCTTAATGCCGTTAGGTCCAAGGGCTTTGAGTTGAACAGGCATGTAGGATCCCCTACTCACTGAGACAGCCCTGACTCCACAAAGAGAAAAATAAACCAATAATTTCAGTGTAGAGAAGGAAGAGGCTCCATAGTGAGGATGACCCTGGCCACTGAGCTCAGAGGGTGAGTCACAGGGACCATTGCACAACAAAGAAGGGAGGCTTGTAGTGCCATCTGTGCCTCCCAGAAGTCTGAAAGTGGGTCCACAGCACCTGGAGAAAGTAGTAAGCCTTTCATTCAGTTACTAGTCCACCTGCAGCTTACCATGAGGGCTTTGGGAATGTTTATAGACCTGGAAGTGTTTATGACTGTATTCCTGAGACATCCTGTGGCAAGTGCTATGGGAGTATTAGGTGAGAGCGCCACTGCTTTCCAGGGTGAGAGTTGTCTGTTTTCTCATTAAGTTGTTTAGTTAAGTGGACATTGGCCTTCACCACAGGTGTGTCCTGTCCTTACTCCTATTCATGACATTCAAGGATGTGATATCAAAGTGCAGCCGAATTGGGGAGTATATCCAGTATGGGTGCTTGGAGGCAACATCTTTCCTTGATATCCTTCTTGCTTCAGATTGTGATCTCTGACATCACTCTCAAATACTGCCAAGCGTGAAGTGGCTGGGTTGAAAATCAGCACCTCCAAATTGGAGGTCATGGTTGTTCCCTGGAAGATGATGGGGTGTTCCCTCCAAATGAAAGGGGAGCAGCCGCCTTTCATGGAAGAGTATGAAGTATACAGAGATCGTGTTCACAAGTGATGATAAATGTAAGTGTGCGATAGACTAGCAGATTAGTGTGGTGGCAGCAGTGATGAGGGCACTTTATTGATCCATGGTGGTGAAGCAGGAGCTGAGTTTTCTGAAGATGCTCTCAGTTTACAAGTCAGTCTTCCTCCCCATCCTAACTTACGGGCATGAACTTTTGGTAGTGACCAAAGTCCCAGATCTCGGATACAGGGAGCTATTCAGGAGAGCCTTGGATTGGAGCCACTATTCCTTTGAATCAAGAGGAGCCAGCTGAGGTATTTTGGGCAAGAACATGCTATGGCAGACTTCCTTTGGAACTATCCTGGGCACATCCCTCTTGAAGGAGGCTCCAAGGGTAACCAAGGACACGCTATAGAGATTATATCATCTGACTGGCCCAGGAATTCCTGGGAATCTCTCAAGAGGAGTTGGAACCTGTTGTATATAAAAGGGAGCTCTGGTCCTCTTTACTCTCCATGCAGCCACTGTGACCCTCATCAGGAAAAGCAGTGTAAAGGAAAAGCAGATGATCACCAGCACTACTCTGACTTCTAAAGGTTCATCCCTGTCCTGGAGGGACTTCTTACATGCAGTACACTTAGCAGATTCGTATTTCCGTATCCCCATTGGAACATCCCACTGCAGTCTTCTGAGGTTTATCTAGGGCAGCAGACAGTTAGAACTGAACATTCATGTTTGTCCTGTCCTTGGTCCCCAGTGTTTTTACAGAAATATTGGTGCCAGTACTAGCCAGGTTCTTTGGATGCTGAATCTGGTCCAGACAGATGGCTTCACCATCAATGCCAAGAAAAGTTCTCCATTTCCACCCAAGAATGTATTTCTTTGTGCCAGAGCTGCAGGAGGCATACCTTCCACTGTGCCTCCAGCTGGTAGGACTTCTGGTGTCATGCATAGGGATCACTCTGTATGCACAATCACACATCAGAAGTCTTCAAGCCTTCATATTAAAGGTGTGGGACCACTCCTCGGAACACATGGAAGATAAACATATGCAACTGTTCAGTTCCTTATAATAATGCCCACAACAAAGTCCACGTCCATCTGCTTTCCAGAATTTTTAGTCCTGAAGCTGACATCAGCCTGGGGGAGTGGGGAAGCTCATTTGGAGACCCAAACTGCACAAGGTTTCTGGAGCAAGGAGGAAAGGTTCACAGTATAAACCTAGACCTGAAAGTGGTCAACTAGCTCTTCAGTGGTTCTAGCCTGCCGTAGGGGAAACCACATCCTGATTCATTCAGATAATATGTCCACACTCATATATTTAAACAACCAAGGGTAAACAAGGAATTTGATGCTACCACCAGAAACAGTAGAAATAATGAGGAAGGCGGATTAGTTTTTCCTTTCCATCTGAGTGATCCACATCAAAGGGGACCTAAAACAAAAAGCTGATTGGCTCATGAAGTTTTCGATCTCATTGTTCATATGTGTGGTCTTCCTTGAACTAACCTGTTCATGAATTGTAAAAACTCAAAGACCAAATTATTTTACAAAGGAGGCAGACTACAAATCCATGGGGACAGATAACTTATCCGCAGTTGGCTGCAAGGTCTATGCTATATATTTCCGTGCTTTCTACTACTGGGGAAGGTGGTTCAGGAAATAAAGAACAGGTGATGGTAATATGAATATTTCCTTATTGCCAGAGGGGACCTTAGTTCTCAAACTTGATAAAGCTGAAACTGGAGTCCCCACTCCATTTTCCATGAGGATGGCCATCCTTGTATAAGGTCTTTTTCTCAACTAACAGCCTAATTGTTGAGATGGAAGCATGAGAACAGGGGTGCCAAACTCATTTGCTATGGCAGGCCAAATTTGACTTAAATATACTTCAAGTGGGCCATACGTACCATAAATCCAAAATATTATGGCACTCTCGCAACATTGCAGGGTTCTGTGTATGTGAAACTGTGCCTCATGATAACCCTCTCTCTTTCTCCCTCCTTCCCTCCCCCTCCCTCTTTGTTACAGAGAATGTGGTCTTGTGGAGCGCAGTCTCACATACACAGTGCTCCGTGATGTCACAAGACTTGACACTCTTGTGACATTGCAGAACACTGGGTGTGCGAGATATTTCTGTCTGTCAGGGAGAGTGTGGTCCCACAGAGCATGATCGTGGATGGAAAAGGTTTCACGGGATGCATGTTTGATGCCCCTGCGCAAACAGGTCTTACTCTGTCCTCCAAAATCATTAAGACATTGCTATTGTTTAGTATAAATACTAAAAGTATATTCGTCTGTCTGGCTCACATTGAACAACTGATGCCAAGAGCACTGTGCAAATTCCAGAAATCCAGGAATTACAACCATGTTGTTTTTTTCCAAGAAAACAGACAGAGACCTTCAACCCAGTACCATTGCATATCAGATGTCTGCTCTTAATTACATGCCGTTCATTTGTGCCTTTTGGCAGATCATCCATAGGTAACCAGATTCCTTCAAGCAGTTAGATTAGCCAGACCAGTCAGTGGTCATGCCACTCTTTCAGAAAATGTCTTCCTACTAGTTTTGAGGACCCTGACAAGCCATCCCAGTGAGCCTCTTATTTCCGTATCAGCCTTTTATTTATCCATTGAGGATTGTTTCTTAATAACTGTCATGTCTCCCATGTGAGTGTCGTATCTGTCAGCCTTATCAGTACAGGAGCCTAAATTAATGTTCCATGAAAACAAGGTGGTGCCCAGGACATTGGAATCCTTTCTTCCTAAGGCAGATTTCTCCTGGAAGACAAGGTTGCACTTTCTTCATTCTGTTGTTTCTCTTAAGATGTCATAAAAGTCGGAAAAGCATGCAGGATCCAGAAGATTGGGATACTAATTAATTCCCTTCCATTTGGAAGATGCTATGGATTCAGAGCTTCCAAGTCCTCCATTATTAGGTGGATTGAACTATGTATTGAGGAGGCCTGCAAGTCATCAGAGAGTCCTCTAATAAAAGGGATCAAGGCTCACTCTGTGATGAGTGGAAAAAGCAAATGCATCCATTCTGGCAATCTATGACGTGAATACTTGGCCTACAGCTAGCACCTTAAGTAAGCACTACAAGTAGGACCTTCTAATTTCTGTAGACCTTTCCTGTGGCAGGAAGGTGCTGCAGGAAATGACCCACAAATAGTAGACTTTTGAGCAAGGTCACAAAAAGAGGAAGACAAAAAAGGAGTCTAGTGACATTTCTAAAGCCCTGAGCCTTAAAAAGGGCCACTAGACTCCTTTTTTGTTTTACTGAGCTAGACTAACGTGGCTTCCCCTTTAGAACCTAAAAAGAGGAAGGTATTTCTTTCCTATCAAACTTCTTGCTTCATCACCCTTCTTATATCTATTCACTGTGAACTACTTCTCAGCTGTCCACGATGGTGAGAGATACTGGGCTGCAGAGAAGAAAATTTCATACTGATTTCCTTTCTGCTATCATGTCTCCCACAGTTTTACCTAGTCTGGATGGTCGAGTCAAGGATCAGATATTAAATGGAATTGTTACTATATGACAAGCTTCCTTTATCTAGCATGCATCGTTATTTCATTGTCTCTGATATGTGTTAATGATATTATGCAAGTTCGATAGCTTGGGAATAACTCGTCTGGCAGTGAGCAGAATCAGGCAGGCTATAAACAGACCATGTGACACCAAAACACTGATCCACCTCTCTGAGCTGTAGAGAGAACAGAACATCCCAGCTGTCCAGAACTGTGGAAGACACTGTTAGCGGAAAGGAAACTATTGATAAGATCATCATCTTAGATAATTCAGGCTTATCAAACCAAGAATGGTTCTAGTGTATCAGTGGGGAATACATAGCTTGTAAACACAAATATAATAATGAAGAAAGCTCTGATTTAAAAGATTCAAAAGTGAAGAGAGAAAAAGCCAAAAGCCAAGACTCTCTAAATTCCACAGAAAATACTTAGCAAATGGCCAGCACCAGTGAGGACAAAGTTTTGACAAGTGGCTGCAACTTTATTATAATTTGGAACAACAAACAGTTGCTCAAGACATCCTGTCCTGACAAAACAATAACCGCTCTGAACTGTCAGTAGCCTTCAGGTTTGAGGTCTCCTTGTGCAGTAGCTTGGGGGCCTTAGACTTTGGAATTGCATGCCTCGTCAGGGCTGGTTAGTTTTGGGCAGTCAGTTTACTCTACAGTTGAGCATCGACAAGGCAGTGACAAGTTGGGGTCCATACTATGTCCCACATTTCTCCTTCTCATTGCTGCCAGATGGCCTTCAGAAGTTGATTTTAAGTTGCAAGCAGCAAGGAAGAGTGGCTAAAACAACACTAAGTGACTAAAGGAGTGTCAACACTGGTTTTGTTAATTAATAAAAGGAAGGACTTTAGAAACCTCGTTTAGAGCACATATATAAAATACAGTTTATTACAGACATAGATGAAGTACTAAAATGTATAGGAGCTTAGATACATCCTTTTAATATTGTAATAAATGAATTATTACTATTGCTTATTTCAATTAAAAGAATGGCTAAGGGCCCCAATCAGCAAATCCATTGTACTGAGTGCCAAGTACAAACAAGAAATAGACAAACTTGCATCAGAGATCTCATTTCTTGTTGCATAGCTTCTTTCATAGATTACTAGTTGGCTATTGTGCCTGTGGAATTTGAAGGTGGACGGACTAGTGTCTGGTGGCTCCAGGACTGAGCTCTGCCCTTCAGCTCAGGCCACCAGATTTTCTGTATCTGGTGGTGGAACAAGCTGGTAGTTTCTTCTGACCATTTCATTTTAATACCTTCTATATTTATTCATTTTCATGCAGTTCCAATGTCCAGTCTTCCCATCCTTCTGTTTTCCTGGTTTGGATAAATAGCAATGTTGGTGTCAACTACTTAGATCTGCTACTGCAGCATCTTCCTGCCACATGACTGCCCCAGATCAGATATGGCAGGACTGTCCTGTAAACATGTGACCTAAATGTAAGCAGGTATTTTTCTAAGCACTGTTTACAGGCAGACAACCCTGCATTGCCACTCCAGACCACAGCATATCTATCAGGGTGGTGAGTTTTTCCTTTTTAAAGAATAAAGGAAACCCATGAACATGGCCTCTGAGATTAGATCTGCAGTTCAGCTACAGATTCCTATATGCAACAGGAATTAGTACCAGCTGCATAGATGCAAGAAATCAAGTAGATGGTGATACTTGCAGGGGAAATGTCTTCCTATCTCCCCTTAGAGGTTGGCTTATGATTGAGAAACGCGTGTTTTATATCCTTTTCCAAACCAGGAAGCAACCCAACGTCAAAGCTTCTTAGTGGTAATGGGAATAATATTGTGAGTAGAGAAAAAATTATCTTTCAGGACAGTTCACGTGAAGCATAAAGAAAAGAGAAAAAGGGAGAGTTGTAGTGATTCTCTAGTCCTCTATTGGTGTAGAAGGCACATTGTGCTCGCTAGGTAGCCAGAGACCTTGCATTTTACCTACAGAGAACACTGACCTCTTGAAGCGGGGATTCTTTCTGTCAGACTGGGAACACCTACACCAGAGCATCAGAAGAGAAGAGTAGTTCAGCCTGGATTCTCTAGTAACCTGGGATATAGCTGATACCCAGACAGAACTCAGTCCAGGTGTATAATTCACTGGTCTAATCAAATGTATGTTCCTGGTGTGAGGGAAAACAAAAAGCTCTTTGGGTGAAAGCGTACCTCTTTGTGAGGTCCCCAGCACAGTGGGCCCTTGACCTCTGTGTCATAGAAATGCGATAACAATCCCAATGTTCTCATGTGATTTTTTTTTTTTTTTTTTTTTTTTTTAAGATGCCATAGAGTTTCTGCAAGGGCTTGGTCAGGAGCAATGTTTAATCATAGTGACAAATTAGACGAGTCTGGTTTGCCTTGCTAACCATACTACATCTGACAGGCAAGATTTGGAATTAGTTTCCATGTCCATACAGGAAACACACTGCCTTTGTCATGGGGAAGAGGTTATGCTTACAGCTCAAGAAACCTTTCAGGTCAGGGCAAGTTCCCTTTTCTACAGTTTCTTGTAAATAGTTCTCCCATCATTCCGTTCAAACCTATGGAAGTGGCATTCCCTTGAGTGCTAGAGATGCACCTCAAGCATCTGGAGTACATATGTCAGTTGTACCTTTTTATCTCATTCTGTCTAAATTGCTGAGGCCTTACATGTTCAAACTTTCTGCAGGCAAAAGATAAAAATTGTGCAGCAGCTGACATGCCAGGCATCTAGGAAAGTCGTGCTCTGAAAACCTTTGAGGCACAGGGAAAGGGCCTCAAGACTCAGCTGAGAGAAATTTGCAAAATGAATACTATGCTCTACAGAGGCATCTTTGGCAAGAAGGTTCTCCAGTGCTGGCTCTCACATAACCCCTTCATTTATAATGTTCATGATTTATATGGAAGGAACTTCCATCTAAATTACTCATCTATAATAATTAAACTTTGCTTGTTCCTTCCCTCCCTATTTCTGGGATACATTACTCATTACTTTGTATGAATGCTGAAAGAGCAGAGAAGCAATGCAACAGAATGATAAATTTCTTACCTGATGATTTTATTTCTGATAACAGCTTCTGTCTGAATTCTGCCCATCAGCGTAGTCTGGTAAATGACCAGAATATAAATTGAAAATTTTCTCCGAAGGCAGACTTGGACACAGATAAATTTAATCCATTGAATCAGGTTGGCTTAATATGAATAATTGGTTGCTGTAGTGTTTCTACAACTGTGGAATTTTTTTTTTTTGGTGGGCTGAACTAAAAGTGTGTGTTCTGGAGCCTGAAGCTGTGACACTGGACCTTATCTGAATTCCAGAGGTAGACAGCCCATTTGTAATGAATGTGGAATGTCTCTCTTGCTGCTTTTCACTAAAATATTAAAAATGTTAAAACATTAACTATTGACAAGAAGATACAAATTAATCAAAATGTTAACTTTTTTTAGCATTTCAAACTTCTTTTTAGGAGAAAATTGCACAGGCCACACAAATTTTCCCACAGCGGATAGAAGTCAACAGAACTGTCAAGAGTCTTGACACGGAAATGAATCACTTAAGGGACAAGATCAATTCAGAAAGAGATCATCATGGAAACAGAGAAGAAATAATAAAGTAAACAGTGGCTACATCTTTTGGGGTTGGGGGAAGAATGGTTGTTTCATTAGGTTAACAGTAGGTTAGTTTTTATTTTAATTAGCTGTAAACCTTTTTGCAGTAAGTCTGATAAATAGTGATGGGCACTTGCCTTAAAATAAAGAGTAGTCATGAATATATTTATGACTTTAAATATATTTGGCTACCCCTTGCATTATTTCTGCAACACCCAAATATGGTGGTATATGCTCCAGAGCAATTGAATAACCATGCTCCCTACCATAAAGAGTTTACAGTCTCTATCTTTATACACAATGTGCCCAAAATAAGAAGAATCGAGAATGGAACCTCTGTCCTAGTATGTTTGTTTCTCTGGCATGTGGGCAATGGTCACCGCAATTTCCATTGCATGTATCCAAGGCAGGGTTCATCACACTCATCAAGGTAAGTACCAGCTGCTGAGAGGCTTCTGAATTTCTGGAATTGGGGAAATCATAGACTAAAGCCAGATGGACCTAGATGATCATCTAATCTGGCCTCTTGCATGACACAGACTGTAGCCCTTCACTCAGTAATATACCCCAAGGTCAATAATTTGTGACAGAACTAGAGCTGTCTTTTAGAAAAACAAACGAGGAGTCTGGTGACACTTTTAAAGACTAACAAATTTATTCAGTGCATCGGCTTTCGTGGGAGAAAATCCCACTTTGTAAGACACTTTGAAGATGGGGGAATTTACAGAATGGGAAAAATATAAATGCAGGGAAGTGTGAGTCATAGGATCAGTTCAGACTGTAATAGCAAATCAAAGCAGCTGTTTAGATTCAAACAGTGGAAAACAGCATATAGAGGAGGGTGAGGTCAAATCACCTGTTGTAATGGGGAAAGAATCCATAGTCCCATTCAGTCCTGACTTCAGAGTCTTATTTTCCTATGAATTACAATTCTGTGGTTTCTCTTTGAAGCTTCGATTTATCCATTTTTAGAAAAAGGAAAATCTAGTCTTGATTTCATGGTTTCTAAGGCCAAAAGGTATCATTATGATTATCCAATCTATCTTCTTGTCTATGAAACAGACCATATAGCTTCCCCAAAGTAATTCCTAGAGTATATCTTGTAGAAAAACATCAAATTTTGATTTAAAAATAGTCAGTGATGGAAAATGACCCCTGTTTATTGGTAAATTGTTCTGTTGGTTAATTGTTTTCTTGGATAAAAATGTATTCCTTATTTCTAATGTGAATTTGTCTAGATTTGGCTTTTGGCTACCGGAGTGTGTTTATCTTTCTTTCCTAGACTGAAGAGCCCATTATTATTTTTGTTTCTCCATATAGAAACTTTAGAGTATAATCAAGTTACATCTATCTTTTTGTTAAGCTAAACAGACTGAACTCAAGTTTGTCGCTATGAGGCAAGTTTTCTAACCATTTAGTCATTCTCCTTGCTTTTTTCTGAATCTACTGCAATTTATCAATATCCTGCTTAAACTGTGGTCACTAGAATTGGACACAGTATTCCAGGAGATGTCATGCCATTACCAAATACAGAGGTAAAAAAACCTCCCTATTCCTATTCAAGATTTCCCAGTTTATGCCTCATATTAGCAGTTTTGGCCACATCATTATTTTGGGAGCTCACATTCAGCTAATTATGTAGCATGACTCCCAAATCTTTTTTAGAGTTGCTGCTTCCTGGGATTGAGTATCCAATCCTGTAAGTGTGGCCTATATTTTTTTTTTGTTCCAGATGTATACATTTCCGTTTAGTTTTTTAAGAACACATTATTTGCTTTTTGTCTAGTTTAATGGTGATCCAGTTTGATCTGAATCAGTGACCTGTCCTCTTTATTTACTACTCCCCCAGTTTGTGTCATCAGCAAAATTTATATTGAGACAAGTTAGCTAGTGTGTAACCTATTTACTGTGTGCCACATTAATTTTACATTGTTGTAGTTATTTAATTTAAATATCTTGTGGCACCAAGTCAGATGATTATAGAAGAACGGTATATTACATTAACACAGTTACCTTTATCAATCAAACTTGTGATCTTATTAAAAAATACTAGGTTAGTCTGACAGGATTTATTTTTCATAAGTGCTTGTTTATTTACATCACCTTCCTTTAGTTCATCATGAAGTTCATGTCATCCAGTTCCATTATCTTTCCTGGGATTGATGTTAGTCTGATGGGCCAATAATTATCTGGTTCTTCCTTTTTAAAAATTGTCACATTTGCTTTGTTCTAGTTTTTTGGAACTTCCTTACTGCTTTAAGACTTATTTGAAATCAATATTAATGTTCCAGAGAGCTCCTCAGTCAGCTTTTTTTTTAAATTTTGGGTGAAGGGTATCTGGACCCATTACTAAAAAATGAACTTCAGTAGCTTATATTTAACATCCTCCACAGATAATAGTAGAATAGTGTGTTTTGTTTTTCTTCCAAATGCAGATAGATTTACTGAGCATGTTTACTTTTGTGCACAATTACTGATATTTCTGCAATTTTTTTCTAGCAAGGGACCAGTACTATTTTCAAGAATTTTGTCGCAAATGCACTTGGGCAGGGGAGACCCTCTTTATTCTCCATAATTTCACTGGCCCTGGATTTCTTCTTGTGCCCCTTAGCTTCCCTGAGAATTTTGTACAGTTTGTAATTTCTTAAGTATAGTCATTGCTCTAATCTGTCCCTTTCTTCCACTTGTTAACCCAGTGGATCTTTGCTCGTAGACTTCAGAAGCCTATATAGTTTTTAAAATGACATCTTGTGCCCGGGCTCTGTCCTTTTGCTTGCCTTTCCCTTGCTGAATATTGCTTTGATTCTTCTGTGCATTGAATCTGAAGACTCAAAGCAGTGGCGAACCTGGTTTGGCCTGCTTGCTAATTCTAAAGTATCTGTTCCAGATTGACAGATTTGGAGGCTAGACAACTTTTTGTTCTTACCTGTAAATTATTTGCTGATAACAAAACAAATTGTTGGTTTGGATTATTTCCCTTCCCTGTCAGTGTTTAGTTTTATACAGCTAGAGATGTTTGACTTTTATCTATTGGAACTTGTAATAGTTATTGGAGGAACTGTTGCATACCAAATCTGAATGAGTGAGATACTTCTGTGTGTTGTTTGAAATAGTCAGTTGAGCAGTTCAGTCTAGACTAAATGACATCTTGTTAGGAAAGCATAAATGTAGAGAGAACTTGATTACTGAATAACAATTTCATTTTTATCTCCTACAACATGGATACATGTCAGCTATTCCTCTCCTGTCTGCGGTTTCCAGAGGCAGTTCAAAGTGGTAATAGAGGCTGTGTTAGCCACGTCCTCTTTTCTAGTTTGCCATTAGATCTTTTGCCTTCACTCAGTAGTCAGGTGGCCAATTTTCTTTACTCCTGACTCTTCTTTGCCAGCCTTTCTTTTTATTAATTTTGGGGGCAGTAACAAGCCAGTTGTCCTTTTATTGTTCCTCTCTCTCTCCCTCTCCCTCTCTTCCCCTCACCCCCGGATTGGCCGTTGTGCAGTGTGATGGTGCAAGCCAAGTGGAGCTAGCATTGAAGCACTCCCTGAAAGACTCCTGTGCTTCCCTTCTACCCCATCACCCCAACACATGGCAGGCTAGCTACAACAATACTGGCTTAATTTTGAGACATCTTTTGCAATTTTTTAGAGGACAAACTGTACCCCAGTTGTGCTCTGCTAGTCTATCCTTGTACTGCTAGAGAAAAGCCCCAACAGAAAACCCGAGTAGATTGGGGAAAGATTCCAAGAAAAGAGATTTCAGCCAGCCCCATGTGTAAATCCAAGGGCAGGACAGGACTAGAAAGGGGGGGGGGGAACTTAAAAGGTTCTTGGTCCTATTGTCCAGGTTCTAATATGGGCTCTCTGTTCCCTGGGAGAGCAGCAGAGGTTTTATTTAGCTCCTTCTTCCTGTTTTGAGTCTGCAAATTTTGACAAGATCCCATCTGTTGGGCAGGGAGAATGGGACCTTGAAGCGGGATGGGGACCTATCCAGAGCACCTGAGGCTCCTCATTTAGCCAGCTTCAAGACACCATATGCTGGCCACAGTTAGGCAACAAAATCTGCAGAGCAGGCCAAAAAGATGAGCAGGTCCAATATCACCAAAACACTAAAGAAGGCAAAAACTTTAGTACTTAGAATTATAAGTTTGGAAGGGACCTAATGAGGTCATCTAGTTCAAACCCCTGCTAAAAACAGCATCACTTCCACTAAATCATCTCAGCCATGGTTTTATCTAACCAGGCCTTCAGTGTTTCCAAAGATGAAGATTCCACCACCTCCCTAGGTAACCCATTCCAATGCTTCACCAGCCTCCTAGCAAGAAAGTTTTTCCTAATATCCAACCTTGACTGTCCCAGCTGTAGCTTGAAACCATTGCTCTTTATTTTGTCCTCTACTACTGAGAACAGCCTAGCTGCCTCCTCTTCAGAGCACACCTTCAAGTAGTTGAAAGTTGCTATCAAATCCCCCCTCAGTCTTCTCCTCTGCAGACTAAATAAGCCTAGTTTCTTCAGTCTCTCCTCGTAAGTCATGTGCCCTGATCCCCTAATCATTTTCGTTGGTCTCCCCTGGACTCTTTCTAATTTGTCAACATTCCTTCTGTAGTGTGGAGCCCAAATAGAGGGGAATAATCACATCCCTTGATCTGCTGGTAACACTCTCACTGATGCAGCCCAAAATGCCATTGGCTTTTTTGGCAACAAGAGCACATTGTTGACTCATATCCAGCTTCCCATCCGCCATAACCCCCATGGTCTTTTCTGTGATGCTGCTACTTGGCTGATTGGTCCCCAGCCTGTAGCAGTGTATGAGATTTTTCCATCCTAAATGCAGGACTTTGCACTTGTCCTTGTTGAACCTCATGAGATTTCATTTAGCCCAAAGCTCCAATTTATCTAGGTCTCCCTGAATCCAGTTCCTGCCCTCCAGCATGTTCACCATTCTTCCCAGCTTGGTGTCATCTGTGACTTTACTGAGTGTGCAGTCTATCCAGTCATCAAGATCATTTAACAAAGATGTTGAACGGAACTGGCCCCAGGACCGACCTCTGGGGCACTCCACTAGTTACTGGTTGTCAAATAGACATTGAGCCATTGATCCCTACCCGCTGAGCCTGATGATCTAGCCAGCTTTCTAGCCACCTTACAATTCATTCATCCAAACCATACTTCCTTAACTCGCTGACAGGAATGCTGTGGGAAACTATCAAAAGCTTCACTAAAGTCAAGGAATTTCACATCAGTGGCTATTCTCACATCCACATATCCAGTCATCTCATCATAGAAAGCAATCAGATTGGTTAGGCATGATTTGCCCTTGGTGAATCCATGCTGACTGTTCCTGATCACTCTATTTTCCTTCAAGTGTTCCAGAATGGATTCTTGGAGGACTTTCTCCATGATTTTTCCAGGGATTGAGATGAGGCTGATTGGTCTGTAGTTCCCGGGTCCTTCTTTTTCCCTTTCTTGTAGATAGGTACTATATTTACCTTTTTCCAGTCATGTCGGGCCTCCCCCATTTGCCACAAGTTTTCAGAGATAATGGCTAGTGACTCTGCAATCACACTGGCCAACTCTGTTGGATGCAGTTCATCTGGCCCCATAGATTTGTGCACATCCAGCTTCTCTAAGTCCCTAACGTGACGTTCCATCACTGAGGGCTGCTCTGCTTCTGTCCATTCTCTGTTACCTAGTGTAGTAACTTGGGAGCTAACCCTTCTGGGAAGACTCAGGTTAATAAAAAAAAAAAAAAAAAAAAAAGCTACGGTAATTCCATCTGAAGGGATTTCTTTCCCAAAGATCCAGCCAACAGAAAGCAGAACTCAAGTCTCCAAAGGGTCTTTAAAGTTTCCTTGGCTGCCTTGCTACATGCTTTGCAAGAGTTACAGTATCCTGTCTGAATGAGTTAAAGAACAGACACCATCCTGACTTCTGGTTTGCTCTTAAAATTTTCCTAACGAAAGCATTGACAACTGGTGCTTCAATAGAGGTAATGATATTCTGGACAACAACGATTTTGCTTCCTGAATACTTTTGGGTGTATCTTATGGATTTTGGGCTGCTGATTACGAAAATCACCATGAATTTTCCCTATCATGTACTGTTTGTTTTTTGGGGTTTTTTTTGAAATTGTCTATATTTATTTCAGTTCATAATTTGTCTATTAAAATGTTGCCCACAATGTAAGCTGAAAAGTTTTCTATCTTGTGCCCAAGCATGCCTGGGCATGCAGTGACAATGCGCCTAGTGCAGCCCACACAACATGCAGTGGGAATGCTAAGGCTTAGGTAGGGCGGATGCTGGCAGAACAGGTTTTAGAAAGGCTATAAAAGCATTTCGCACTCACAGTTCTATACATTCCTTTTATATCAGTTTGCATTCATGTTGATGCGCATGCTATTTGCGCATAGCATCTTGTGCGTACTTACAATAATATAGCAATTGTATTTTCAGGAGGATTCATGATAGCAAAATGTCTCGCCAATGTTGCAACAGCTGCAACACATTGTTACATTTGTGGTGAGTATACACTTAAACCTCAAAGATGGAGCATGACTGCACGTATTAAGAAAGCATACGAGCTCTACTTTGGCTGTAAAATTGGTGATCAGGAGAAAGCCTCGGCTCCTCACATTTGTTGCGCAACATGTGCTGTCGATCTTAGAGCTTGGCTCAGAGGTACTCGGAAGTCAATGCCATTCGCTGTCCCAATGATATGGCAAGAGCAGAAGGATCATGTGACGGATTGTTACTTCTGTCTGACCAATGTGTCTGGGTTCTCTGCTAAAAACAAGAAATCCATTGAATACCCCAATCTCCCTTCAGCCATGAAACCTGTGCTGCATGACGACAGTCTTCCAGTACCGAAGCCACCAGAGACATGGAGCCTAGAGGAGGCAGACGAAGATGCCATGATGCACGAGCCAGGAATGGAAAATGACACTGATCCAGATTTTGAACCATTTACGTCGAGTGAGCCTCATCTGATAACTCAATCTGAGGTAAATGACCTGGTCAGAAACTTAGGTTTGTCAAAGGCAAAAGCAGAATTACGGGGTTGAAGACTGCAAGGATGGGGTCAGCTGTCACCGGACACGAAAATTTCTGTCTTTTGCAGCCACCAAGAAGATTTAACACAATTCTTTGGTCAGGTGGATAATCTGTGTTTCTGCACTGACACTGATGGGCTGTTTTCACTGCTTTGGGTTGCCAGCAAGACCCACAACAATGGCATCTTTTTATTGATTCGTCAGTGTTAAGCCTGAAAGCTGTGTTGTTACACAGCGGCAATGTCCACCCTTCAATACTAATCGGCTATACAGTACACATGAAAGAAATCTATGGAAATATGGAAGTTTTGTTGAAACAAATACAGTACAGCAACTACAACTGGAACGTCTGTGGTGATCTGAAAGCAGTTGCGCTGCTACTAGGAATGCAGCTCAGATGCACCAAGTACTGTTTCATTTGCAAATAGGACAATCGTGCTAAAGAGTCTCATTACATTAAAAAGGACTGGCCACTCCGTAGGCAGTTGGTTCCAGGGCGGAAGAGTGTGGCATATAAACCACTTGTAGACCTGACAAAGGTATTTTTGCATCCTCTTCACATAAAACTCGGAATGATGAAAAATTTTGTGAAAGCGATGAACAAGGAAGGTGAAGGATTTTGATATTTGAGACACATGATTCCCAGAATAACTGATGCCAAGATTAAGGAAGGCATTTTTGTTGGTCCACAAATCAAACAGGTCATCAATGGCAGGCAGTTTGAAGAACTTCTGTTAGGGCCAGGGAGAATCGCACAGAAGACATTCAGGGATGTCGTTGAAAATTTTCTTGGCAACTATAGAGCACTAAACTATGTGCAGCTGGTTGACAACATGCTTCAAGCATACAAAGCCATGAAGTGCAACATGTCACTAAAGATCCATTTTCTGCATTCGAATTTAGAGTTCTTCCCTGCAAATCTTGGTGCAGTCAGTGACGAGCATAGTGAAAGGTTTCACCAGGACGTTGTGATCATGGAAAAACGATATCAGGGCAACTGGAATGCATCAATGCTGGCTGATTATTGTTGGACACTTAAACAAGAAGCCTCAGTTGCTGAGTACAAACAAAAATCATCAACAAAACATTTTTAGCTCAGTTGAACTATTGGAAAGTGTCAGCACCGCATTGCATTCAATAAAAGTCAGTTTCTTGTTTCTCCAAATTCCTAAGTGACACAAGTAGTCCGGAATTATATTTGTGTTCAGCTTCAAGCAGTCTAGCATAATCAAAAAAAATTTCTCAGGAAGCAACACTTTCGAAAAAATTTGTTGTCCAGTGAGTCAGCTAGGGCCATGGAATTCAGGTCAGTATGCAGGTGCCATGCATGGCTCCTTCCTAGGATCAAAGCAAACAGATCTCATGTTCATCTAAATTGGTGTGCTCATTCTCCTTGGGAAAAACTGGATAGCAAAATGCTGCCAAATGGAACAGTTCCTCCCCTTTCTGTGCAATGTTCTGAAGAGCAGCTAGAAACCTAACAAGACACAGAAACTTTTCCTTTCATCCATCCATCTTCACTAAAGTAAACAGAGGAAAGATGACAGGGATTTGGGTGGGAGATCTAGAGGGAGTCCCATTATGTGTAAGAGCCCAGTATGACAAGGAACGGATGTGCCTTTACCCAGAAAAATGGTACATATCATCCACAGACAAGTGCATGAGAGGGGTAGCGAGACACAGATACTCCCTTGTACTAAGAACCTTATCCCATCTCTTCATCCAGTTCACAACACCCTCATCTAGTGTGAGTTGGTATCAGAGTTTTCAAACTGTCCCTAGTTTGATGGCTCCAGCTTGGAGGCATACAAATCATGAGGGGTTTCTGTTTGACAGAATGAAGCTAATTCCACAAGATCTGTGGTAACTCCATGGGCCAAAAAAAGTGTGCTTATACTACAGAGAGGTTTAGGAAAGCAACATGGTCACTGGCTAGCATCTTTTAAGCACTGTAAAGTGGATTTTCTATTGTCAACAGAGATCTTCTCTCGTGGAAAGGTGCAACAGGTGGTGGATAACTATTAACTTTTGCCATTAAAGCAATAAACAGTGTGTTTTGTCTCGCTTTATTTTTCTCCATCCCTAATTCTTTTCACTAGTGGCTACTTCACATATATATCAGAATTGTGGGAGTAACTGGACTGCAGAATGGTAAACATCTCACCTAGTAATTCCTTTCTGTTTGCAGTATTTCCCACAGTTTTGCTTTCCCTGCATGTCTTTAATAGTCAAGGGGGAAAAAATAAGATCTCGGCCTTTCTGACTGTAGCCTGTTGTACATAATTAACTGGCTGGCAATGAAGTTACTGTTATGAGTCACATTTTACATGTTTTCACATAGCTTTAAAATGGCATTAGTCTGGAGAAAAGGCTATAACTAGCCTAGGATGAACAGCAGTTTTGAACTGGAAACTGGAAGCAGGAGGTAGAGTGGCCTGTACCAGAAAGGAAAAGTAGAAGAGAGTTTTGGGAGGCACTGTTAGCAGAAAGGAAAATATCAGATAAGAAATTTACCATTCTTTTTCTTGTCCAACAACAAGCTTCCTTTTATTACCCTTTTTTTAACCTTTCCTTTAGAAAATTTAGCTTATGTACCTACATTAGCTTTAGAGTGGTGTTTTAATAGACTAAGTATACGTTTGTTTTTCTTTTCTGAAAAGGGAATTTTGGTTGTCATCATGGTTTTAAATTAAACATTGATAATTTGCTTAGGTCAGTCTTTTGAGTTTAACTGGACATTTGTGAAACTCTTTCCCTGATAAAACAGGGAGCTTCTTGAAGCAAAGGAAAAATATCAGGATGCAGAAGGCAAAGTGAAGAATTTGAATAAGTTTGTTAAATTGTTGGATCAAATAATGACACAAAGATGCAAAATGTATCAACAGTTCAGAAGGTGAGTGTGATCTTCATTGTAGTGTTAGCACTTCAAATAGCTGTGATGGAACAAATTAAAAATATTTGTCCTAAAATTCTATGATTTGTAGGCATTTCCTAGGGCCATGCAGAAGAAATTTTTGTTGTACCACCTCTCAATGAAACCTCCTTCAGTGGCCTTTACATTAGGTCAAAGGGCAGGTGATACTCAGGCCCTCATGGTGGTTCCAAGCATTGGGAAAGGAAAAGGTTAATCTCAGCCCTCATGCTGACCCAAATGATTAAAATATATATTTTCTGAAAATTTTCAGAAAAATCTCTTAATTTTATCCCCAAAATAGGTTCACGTATGGAATCTCAAATTTGCTTTAAAATTGCAAACTATAAAAGTTAAAAAAAAGACATAGGATTTGTTGGGCTTTTTGGAGTTGTTAAAATATTTTGTAATTTAACAAAAGATATCAGTAGTCTTTGTGGAATTGAATCCTTGTGAGAAACAGCTGGTGGAAGATCAAGATTTATAATTAGCATGTAGCTGCTAATTCCTCAAAAAAAGGACCTTTTGTGACACGTTCTAATGTTGTTGTTCAGAAGAGTAGCCATTGCTGCATCTTTTTTCAAAAGAATTGTGCTGTGTGTGAGTTAAGGTTGTAGATTTTTTTTTTTTTAAATCTAATTTAAAATCACTAAAGCAAGCAAAGTGAAGTTGTAGCTTCTTACAGTTTTTACGTGGAATCTTTTACTCTAAATTGGTTCACCTTTTTTATGTATGTTGTTTTTAAAAATCACCAATCTTATGTTTATTTCCATAATTCATCTGAAAAGGTGCCTTACTTTACGATGCAAGTTATACTTTGACCTCTTATTACGTCAGCGATCTTTCTCTGGAAAAATAAGTTTTAACCATAAGAATGAAACGCTTGCAATAACAGTAAGTCAATGTATTTCCATCATTAATATCTTACTAAAAGTTTCATATAATATCAAACTTTTATAGATACGTTAATCCTTTAAATAAATAATCTGTTCCAATATCTTTATTTATTTGGTTTATTGGCGTTTACCAATACAGATTTTTTGCTTGAAAATAGAAACCTGGGTTCTATCAACTTATTTTACTGTTTCTGTGTCTTGTTCTCTATCTAAAGACATGCAGTGTAATCTTCTGACATCAATTAATGTGAATTTATTATCTTGTCAAAGGATTAGGACTTCAGGCTTGGAAAAAAACTAGAGGAATAAATAAGCTATTACAGGAATAAATGTACCTAAGTGTAAATTGAAGACGTACTAAATATATAGTTGGTCAGTGGTGTTTCAGATTTGCATTCTAACTTTGCAAATGTTGACTAGGAAAATGAACACAACCAGAGAAGTCACAGTATATTACAAGAGTGTTCAGTAAACACCACCTTCTATTTGCAATTAATAATTTGGTATCCCATGTTTGATTAGGGAAGTTAACCACACTGATTTAAACAATATCAGACCCTTTAACAGTTGAAGATGCTGTATAATATTTTTTTAAAAAAGATTATACATATAAATATTATATATGTGATTGAACCACTTTTTCTTTAGATGGGAGAAAATGTGGGATAAGATGCAAAACTTGCATAGCGTTTCAAACTCTGTTGACATGAAACACCATCTTAAAAATTCAGGGTGAAAGCAATGCATTATTTCTACTGTTCATATGGATCCAGCCTCTCCTTTGGGTCCCTTTTGGTTTGATTTCTGTCCTATTGACATGTTGTGGTGAGTGATTCAACACCTAAATTTGTCTTAAAAGGTGGAAAAATATATATGTTGAATTTAAATCGTATCAGTGAGCATGTCATGTTTACCCATATATTTTGTCAGGTACTGTAATTAAACAGCTTTTTATTTTTTTAAGCACTTCAGAATACCGATACAAAGAAAATATACATACCACAAGGTGTCAGTGTGATCCAAGGAACCAAGGGGTTGTTAGCACTGTTTTGTGCATTCATAAATGGGGACTATTCCTTGTTAAAACACCAATGGTGATGTACTTATCTACTGTTTTACAATCACTGGAGTTTGGCAGAAGCATAACTACACTGGTTGATAAGATTCACAGTTATAAAAATAGACAGTTAAGCAGCAGGTCAAAGTCTGAGTTATTGTTTTAAATAAAATCTATTTCTGTTTGTTTGGGCAAAGCAGTGAGCCAGTTTGTTTGTAACTAACCCTTACAAAATAGTGTGAAATTGACCTATTTTAATTTCACTGACATGTATAAACTTGTGCTGCTACATTATATGTATATATTGCTTTTCAGGTTAAAGGTTAATATTTCTAAATTTAAATCTTTTATGAAAAATCACCATTTCTAATTTTTACAGGATTATCTGCTGCTTATGAAAGTATCCATCATAATCTACTAGTTAAATAAATGTCTTAACTTACTTCTAGGTCCAGCCTGGAGATGTAAACAAGGCTGCTGTAAATGACATGAGATCTCTATCAGGAGGGGAACGTTCCTTCTCAACAGTTTGTTTCATTCTTTCTCTGTGGTCCATTGCTGAATCTCCTTTCAGATGCTTGGATGAATTTGATGTCTACATGGTAAGTATAGAACTACAGCTTCCAGTTTTGATGGATAAGCTACCCAAGTAGTTAAATAAACAAGGAATCTGATGGGAGTTTTAAAGCTTAACAAATTTATTGATCGCATGAGCTTTTGTGGGAGAGAATCCCACGTTGTCAGACACTTGAAGATGGGGAACTTGCAGAACAGGAGCAAAATAAGTGCATGGAAGTATAAGTCATAGGATCTGGTCAGACTGTAACAGCAAAGCAAAACAGTTGTTAGGATTCAAGCAGTGGAATACAGCAATTAGCAGGGAGGTGGGGTGCGGAGGGGAAGGAGAGCAAGATTACTTGTTGTAGTGGGAGAAGAACCCATAGACTTTATTTAGACCTAATTGCTTTATTAAGCCCTAATATGGCTGTTCCGTCGAAACCAAGTAGTTAAGTGGAGCTCATTATTAAGTTGAAAGATATGGCAGTTAATTTTGGTTGTGAATTTACTAACATTTTTCTTCCATACCTGTTATAATGGGAAAAGACTTCACCCTCCTCTATCTGCTGTTTTCCCAGAGTTTGAATCTTAACAGTGCTTTGATCTGCTGTTACTGGACGACCTGATCCCATGTCTTACACTCCCTTGCATTTATTTTCATCCCATTCTGTAAGTTCCCCCTCTTCAGTGCATCTGACGAAGTGTGATTTTTCTCCCACGAAAGCTCCTGAGATAAATAAATCTGTTAGTCTTTAAGTGCCACAGAACTCCTTGTTTTTTAAATAAAATATCATAAATCTGGATGGGGAAGATATAGATAGTCTACAGTGTATGCACTTCAGTAGACTGATGACGTATATGGGCTTTGTGATATAACATTGTTTGTTCTTTGAACATTGATCTTATGTCATAGTCTGGTTTTGGACACTCGAGTGTTTTGGGAAAACAGTTTGGTGTGTTGAAAGTTCATGTGTTTCTTCAGGAATGACTGGTGTTTGGAGTACCACTTAAACCCAGACATAGCTCCATCAATCACAGATTGGGGGAGATGGCAGTACAGGAAAGGAAGTTGTATCAGGTACAACTTTTTCCCCACAGATTAGAATACATCTTACTTGGATTACTTTCTCTGGGGTAGAACACTCTTCAAGTATATTGGATTGAGAGAATTAAAATATCAACTTGCATGTCTAAAGTAGAAAATTAAAAGAACCCATCGTGCGCACATTAAGAACATTTATGCATTTTTCCAGGCTTAAAGTTCTTTTACTTAAAATCACCTCTATAGATCATCATCTTGGACTTCCATTGTGTCATGTTGACCTGACTATTTCTGAGAATTACTGCAATTATGTTGTCGTCCCTTAAGTTCAGCCTTGGATGGCCCCAAAACCATGTATCCAATGAGACTCCAAAAAAGCAGTCTGTGCATTGTGTATGTGTGTTACATGAGAGAAGGCACTACTGACACTCCCAACACAATCCATAAATATTTCAAATACAACAAAGTTTAAAATTCTTTAATTTTTCAACTGTAGTGTTATATAGTCTTTGGGGCTCTAAGCTTCGTCAGAGGTGTTGACTATCTGATCCAACATATGTATCTAGTGAATAAGGCAGAGACTTCTTCACGGACGGATGGTTGTGGTGGGCTCCAGCAAAGCAATTTCACATAATGGATTTTTTTTCTTTGTTTTAAAAAAATAATTAAATAGCTAGAAAATTCCTGAGAGTTACTATATTAAGGGAGCTCTAAGGTTGTATAGTTAAGTGATCATGACCACAAAGGATAACTGTAACACTATCATCTATGTGCATTAAAATATAGTTTTTAATTTCATGGGTGTATTTTGGTTTTCAACTACAATGTAACATGCACATTTTCTGACAGCTTTGTACAGTCCACTTGTGTAATTGATAGCAAAGAGGCCGATCTTTGTAGGAGCCCTGGCCTTTTTCATTGTGCATGCTGTGTGTAGGTGACTGCTAAGCACTCTTAAGCATATAGTGAGTGGGACATGATAGTATAAGGTGCCATGCACACATCCACAATGGTAGAAAAAGGATATGATGTATTGAGACTATTCGGTTGTGCAGTTAAAAGCTGTATCATGATGCACATATGCAAAGGGATAGGGTTACTGAGAAGCGCACAGCCTCTATTCCAGAATTTCCGTGCTTGACTGTAACCTTAGTATTCTCCTGAGGTCAATTTTGATGGAACTTCAGTGTGTGTTACAGCTAATTAGATAAATTATGTTTGCAAAATATCTCCCAACTTGATTTAGTTTTCGGAGATGGTTATATTAATAGTTTGTTTGGATAGTAAAGCAAGACAATAAAAACGGTCTATCATCTGATCTTAGGACATGGTTAATAGAAGAATTTCAATGGACATGATGCTCCAGGTTGCAAGTTCTCAACCGCATCGACAATTCATTTTGCTCACCCCACAGAGCATGAGGTAATCATTTTTCTTTAAATTTTCTAGCTTAAAACGTGCTGTAGAAACATGAAATAGATATGTAAGAAAGAAGACAATAGATTTTTTTTTTTTTTCCCAGAGCGTTTACTCCCTAGGATGTCAGCATCAAAAGCATTCTTAAGTGGCCATCATGATGATTTTAAATAGCATTTGTTCACTCTTCCCTACTCTACTCCTTCAACAATTTCATGCTTTGTGATATTCTGACTGTTACTTAGGGTATATGTTCACTACAAGTTGCTGTGTGATTTCCCAGCTGACATAGACTCTCATCTTGGCTAGCGCATTAAAAGTAGCAGTGTAACTGTGGTACTATAGGTCAGTGGTTCTCAACCGCTGTGTTTGGAGACATTAGAGCAGGGGAAATTGCTGGATTTGGCCTGGGTGGAGTGAGGGTGGGGAATGGGCTGGTGTGATTTGTAGGGTTGTGATATGCCACCAAGTGTGTCGTGACCTGCAGAAGATTGAGGACCACTGGCCTAGGTAGTAGTGGTGGCACCGTGCCACCTGTTCTGACTACACATTCTGCCTGAATCCCATAAGAACATCATCTTTGCTGCCAGTCTGCACTAGTATATCTACATGAGCTGGGAATCGAGCTTATTGTGCAGATAGCCTTAGTATCTTCATTACACTATCTCTCAGAACTATTTCCTGTGTTGCTTCAAATTAATTCAAGATACCATCCGGTATGCTCCAGAAAAAACTGTTCCAAGAAATAATTTGCTTATGGTATCAAAGTTCCTTCAAGAGAACCATTTTATCTGGAATAGTTGTTCTCTGTGCTTCTAATTATTTTAATCATTTGTGTTGCTTTTCTTGTCTTGCAACATTCTGATTTGTGTACTGTTGATTCAGAGATGCTAATACATCCCTACAATTAGCATTGAGCTGAATTTTGGCGCTCCACATATTTCGTGCTTAGAAATTTTCATTTGACACCAAGTGAGTACAACTGTAGTATTCTTCCACCTCTATGACCATGTTTCTTTTCTATGTAATTTGATGGCCAGGGATTACTGATCTTTTTTGTGCCATCAAGTCTCAGAAATGCTGCAATGTCTAGCTACTTTCTAATGTCTTTCAGTTGTTCCTTTTTTTTTCTTTTTAATTCTACTTTGTGCATGTTCTTTCTGTTCTTCCTTTTGGTGCATTCATTTACGTGTTTGTAAAGTCACACAAAATACATCTTTTGGTCTGTTGATTCTTTGATCAAAAATACAATTATTTACCTTATGATTCAAACTGTAGACCTGGATTGGTTTATGCTTTTATTTTCTATATAGTGATCACAAAACACAGTAGTTCTGGTTTCCCTGTGTGAAATGGCATATGCAGATCCTATGCAATGTCCCAGAACAGTTAAAAATAATGAGACTGTTTATTGAGCATCTACCAGTTCCAGAGCTAGCATTCCAAACTAACCTACACTTTAAGGATGCCTCCCTGCCCCCGTCCCCTCCTTTTTTTTCTGCAATGGCATGGTTTATTTGGCAACTGTGAGAGTTGTGTTTGCTTTTCAGTAATCTGTTGTCATTAATCCTTATGTAAAATCATTTCTGAAAGAATGGATGTTGTATCTCCACCCCCCCATAAGTCTGTAGATTGGAGCTTGATTCTCATTAAACACCAGGAAGTCCTATTTGAGCTTTAACACCCTCCTGACTCCAATCAGATCAATCAGGAGAGTAGGTTGATTACAAACTCTTCCTTATTTTGTGGTTACTAGTCACACTGATAGTAAAGATGTCTGCTCCTTATGTTTATGAATGAAAATCTAGTTCGTGCCTGGACCTTTTGCAAGGACCCAAGAGACACGTGTGGAATGCTGCTTGCACCATCTCTCCTTAATCTGCGCAGCTGCGTGAGGCCAGGCACAGTCTGTCCACAAGCTGAGGCTAACATACTTAAGTCATTGAAAAGCTAATGATTAAGCATGTACTGGACATGGTTATTTAAAAAAAAACAAAAAACAAAAAAATTCCTACCCTGGAAAATGGAGAGTAGGATATGATCTGAAATACAATTGATGCCAATCTTAGCATCTGTCACTCTGAATAAAGTGAGCAGAAATAAATGTTACGTAGCTTAGGAAAAAAACAGAATGTTTTTACCACAAGAATGTGCCTGAGGTGGAACACTGAGCAAGTTTGCTACAGATGTGTCATAGCCATTCTGTCAAGCATTTGTGTTTCAAAACAAAACCAAAAAAAAGCATGTAGGATTTAAGAGTACAATTAGTCCCACAAACTCAGTTCAGTAATGTAGTGTAAGGTTAATGTGGTCATGTTAGAACTTGGGAAAAGGAAATAATTTAAGGTACATCTAAAAGGAAATCACAAGTCTAATCAAACAAGGTAGCTATAAGAAAAATGTTGATGTGCCACAAAAGGTTTGTGGGTTCTTTCCACCAAACATAGAGTAAATAAATACAGGAGATTCTTTTTCCATGTTCAATCAATATTTAGAATAAGTAAAATCACATAATAAAAAGTAAGTTAATATTAATAAAGACACAGCTAATAAGATCTTTTGTAAAATGGGAATGTGAACATGCATTTCTAATATACATACTTCAATTTTGATACTAAAATATTCAGTAATGTACTATATAACAATTCTGATGAGTTCATAACTATTTGATGCACTTCTATTATGAAGTCGCCAAAAAAGAATGTGATTAAAACCTTTTCTTTGAATTTATTTTATTTTTAATAAATGCCTTGGCATTAATTCAGGAGCAGAATACAGTTCTGTTCTGTCATAAGATATATTTTAAAAGAAAGCTAGTACCTTTCTGAATAATTTATAAAGCTGTATCTAGTGAGAAATTTGGGAATTTGCCTTTTGATTGTATTATTCTAGATATATAGTTTCATATGTTTAAGTGAAGTATTATGATGATTAATTTTATATGTTAAAGTATATGCATTTAATTACATTATTAATATAGAGGAACACAAATGTAACAAACAAAAGTACAAAGAAAGTACTGTTATGATATTTTGTGGAATACCTGCAGCCCAAAACTTGAGGCCTTGATCCTGCATACATGCGTGTACATAAACCACACTCAGGTTGTGTCCATGTGTGCTTGCAGCCTTAGAGTCTGAGGTAAATTTAAACACTGAAGAGTGTTTGAGCACTAATTCTGTTTCTTCTGAAGTTTTGCTTTCAGTTTAAAATTTCATTTGTATAACTTAATGCAGTCTAGATTTTAAAATTATTGAGCTGAAATAAAAATTATATCAGTTGCGGCATTAAATACACAGCTCAAAGTAAAGGCCATGGGTTAATGTCCTGCACATAGTGAAGTTAGTGCAAACTTTTGCTCTTACCTTCAGTAGGTCCAGGACTTCACTCCATGTTACAAGTTTAAACAATCAAAGAAAAATGTGCTGTCATATAGGGCAAATAGGTAATGGAAGGTCAAGTGGCAGAAACATTAATTCATTCATGAGGGACATTACTTAAATTGTATGTTTTTGTTTCTAGTTCCCTGCCTACGAGTAGGCTTATTCGGATCCTCCGAATGCAAGACCCTGAAAGAGGACAAACGACGCTAAATTTTCAGCGCAGACATCAAGAAGAGGAAGAAGACTAAAATTAATAAATACTTCTAAGACTTTAATATTCTATGCCTAATGTTGAGCTTTTTATAGTACAAATGTATATAATTTATATATCTTTAAGATTACTGAGGACTTATCTACTCACAAGGGGGCAGAAGCATGTACTATAGGAGTTTGATTTCTAAAGTGTACCAATGTCTTACACACTTATTAGTCTGTGTATATCTTGTTGGTACACACTAAAATTTCCATAATATATTTTGCTCTGCAGTGTTTGTAGATAAACCCATACTTTTTTTTATTGAGAGTTAAGAGAATTTAATCAAAGGACATTTCTATTATATGGAAAGTCTCCTTTATATTTACACAGGAATAGTTTATGTAATGAAAATACAAATAAAGTATGTAATTTTAGTAAAGGTACAATTTAGTGTAAAAAAAGCTTCCCATTTGGTTGACTGGAAAAAATTAAATGTTCATTTTGATTTTTTTTTTTTTTTTAACTGCCAAATACTGGAAATTAAAACATATACTCTTGGCTTTTCTAAAATATATTTTATATAATTCAGCTGGAGAAAAATAGATTTTAAATCTGTTATAAATAGGGGAGTGGAGGGGTGTGTGTGTGTGTGTGTGTGTGTGTGTGTGTGTGTGTGTGTGTGTGTGTGTGTAAATAAAAAGTCTCCCAAGTGCTCATAAATTCTGTATGCTATGTTTTGGTTTTTTTCAGCTCTATTAAAAGAAAAAAAGTAACATGAAATATTCAGTTTTCAAGACTAGATGTTACTCTTCAGTCTTTCAAGGATGGGATCATTGTGCTATCAGGCAGGATCTGGGATTTATTCTGAGTAATATTACAAATGGTTATATATTTAGCTATGGAAATATCTGCAGTATTTTGCCATGATATATTTAAGAACAGAAATACTGATAAATGAACATCTAACAAAACAATGGGTTGTGAAATTTTTGCAGAGTTCCTTTAAAAGCAGTCTTCTCATGCAAGAATTATATAATGTTAGAGCTGTTGTTAGGTAATACATTCAATCAAGAAGTAAAATTTGCATGGTGCAATATTCTTAGAAAAATCCACACCAGAAAATCTAGCGCTGTAGATAGCTGTCATCCTAAATTTGGAGATTTCTCTACCACTTTTTTTTTTTTTTTTACATACTCTGTTGGTACTACAGCATGGGAGAAAACATGTTAGTTTAATTCCTCTAAGGGTTTGTGTTTTCTAAATCAGGGAAGTTGTTGCCCAAATGGGGGAAACTAAGCTCTTCTTAATGTAACTGCCATGTGTATTTAAATACGTAAAATATTTATCATAAGTTTAAAGATACATATCCAGTTTTCCAATGAAACTAAATTTGTTGTATGTATAGCACAATTCTTATTTTTCAGTGTATATTCATTACCGAAAAGTGCAGAATTTATTGGCAAAATGGTCTTGGATTGGAAAAGTACTTGGTGTTTCCAAGCAGGTTCTCCTCACAAGTCATTGGAAGCTCTTAGGGTATTAGCATAATAAAACTAGCAAATACTGCTTTTTTGGAAAGTAGATCTCTGATTGTGTTTAAACAAAACACATGCATCATGTCTTGTGCAGTTATAATGCATGCATACATACCTAAAGGTATATGATACAACAAAAAAGAAAAGAAACAAGTGTTCCTTACACTGAGTTGCTAATACAAGGGCATAGACAACACCAGAAGACCCCAGTACTGATCAGCAGTCTTGCTTTTCTTTTAATCTAATTAAAGTGTGAGACACTCTGATAGTACCTTGATGGCCACCAGTACAAAACTCGAGGCTAAGAGATGAAAATGAAGACAATTTCAAAGCATGTTGGATGTTTTTTAAATGGGGGGTGTGCAAAAAAAATGTAATTCTAAATAGTTTGATTCACTAAAATGTGTATCTGGGTTAAGATCAGTATACAGTCGCGTATATAGTAAATGTCACAGTAATTTGCTTCTGATTTTCCTATACCTAGGAACAGTAGTATCATATGCAGGTATGTTACACTGTAACCTTTCGGCTTTTCTCTTTTTATTGTACAAATGTAGTAGGAAGTGTTGCTTTAAAAATAAAAACATCTTAATATCTTTTGATTGTGAAAAATAAGGGAGAGAGGATTTTTTCTTTGCTTTTTAATTGGATTTTCAAATTATTCCACGTAAACTCTTCAGCCCTTACGGAACTTAAAAGCTCTTAGGAGCTTTTCTGCAACTCAGTTGAAAATTCAGCTATTCTGTCTGCATTCCTTTAAAATTGCTATAGGTCAGGAGTTAGATCTTTGAAACGCTACCTGTTTTAATTAAACGATTTTTCTTTTTCCTGTTTTATGCCAATTTTTTTGATGGTTTTGTTTTACTGAATTCAGTGGTCCAAGTGCCCTTCCCCATTTCCCAGCTGCTGAAGGGCCAGTTTCCCTCTGGAATTTGTTTATGGTGCTTCTGCAAACACCAAACAAACATCTACTAGGTAGTTACTCTAAAGTGGAAGTCTGAGAGGAAGAGATGCTGATACTGTATTTAGAGCTCTAGCAGTGTCATGACTTAAGATGTCAGTGATCAGTGTTTGTATCTAGATTCATGTAATGTTAAAGAATGCAAACTGTGCATACTTGATGCCAAGGGCTATGGTTTTCCTGGAACAAAAAGGCCAATTTTCTGTAACAAACTGGTTCTCTGCTCTCTCTCATGAACTAATCAGTAGTTCTAGTTTGATGCGGAACCCTGGCCTCATTGCAAACTCTTAAATGACATGGGAATTGACTGACATCTGCTGCCACTGGAAGGAAGTCCTCTAAGGCCCTTGCTGGGCAAAACGTGAACCAGAAGAGTAACATGGCATTTGTTCTTACTGACTTCCTTCAGGGTGAAAGCGAACAAAGTGCTCATAGACAAAAGGAAAACCCTGCTCAGTTTAAAACTTTAAGCAGATATACATTCTTCATTAGTGCCTTTTTAAGATAACTGTGGGGGTGAGACGGTGGGGCAGAGGGTTAAATTACCACAGTTCTCACTACATACTGTATCCTTCTAGCTTTTATACTTGACCTCAAGTTTTCTAGCGAAGTCCTGAAATAGGTAGACTTTTCTTGGACTATTTAAAGCAACAGCAATTTTTTTTTCAAGCTTTCTATTCCAATCATATGAAGTATTCCCAGTGTATCGGTTTCTGTAAAGTATAAAAATGTGCACCTGCCTGCCAGGACTTTTCCTTGTGAAATTGATTTGCCATGAATAAATCATTTGTTCATGCAGTTGCTGAATCAGCAGTTTTTTGTAAAGCTTTTGAGTGAGCTACCTGGTTCTCAAGCTCTCCTGTGTTTGTTACTTTTAGATGCGGATTTATGTATGCCTATTGTATGGCTCTTGGACTACAAAAACACAGTCTTGATGTTACCGTAATTACCTTTGGACATTCAGTTTCAAGCCACTTGCCATTTTGTACAGCAGTGCTTTCATGTCTTGCGCTGAAATCTTGTTGGAGCTTTTTTCATATATTTTAACGTGAAACCCTAACTGAAATGTGAAAGACCAATTGCAAGTCAAAGTAAATAAATGAGTGATTGATGTGAGCATTGCTTCAATGAAGTATCCAATATATAATCACTAGCTTAGTGCTCATTAAGCACTTATTTCTAAACTAACCTGAATTAAATAAATCACTTAAGTGTAGTGAGGTTACTAATTGCAGTGCTGTAGTGAAATTCTGGTGTGAAGTGGTAGCTGAGATTTTGCTTTTGGCTGCTTAATGTAAACAGGAAGATTCAATGGCAGCATGCTCGAAGAAATGTTGAGGTGGAACAACTGAACTGATTGATCCTCTGAGCAAAAGAGGATGAAGCTACTAGTGTCTTTCATGGGAGAGTTTTATTGTGAAGAATCTGCAACATTGATGGATGTGTAAAAAAAACAATGCAACAGCCTTGCTGTTTGCTAGTGACTTTTTTGGAGATGTTTACTCTGATTTGAAGCTTAAATTGTAGCTTGTTTTTTCAGTCTAGAAATGCATGAAAGATTTGTCGTGGTTTTTTGAAGCAAGATTTACAGATCTTGCTTGGCTTCTTCAAAAGTAACAAAAGTAATTTTTAGGTGCTAGAGCTTTGCTGTCTTATCCCAACGGGCAAAGATGGCCACTGAGCAATGCATAGTACTTTTCTGCCATTTTGTAATCCCTTAAAGCGTTTTAAATGAAGCCAAAGGCAGATAATATGAGAGCATTTAGTGAACTGAACAAATGAAATTTCATCTGCAATTCTTTCCAGATATTTCCAGAAATGTAATGGATGTATTGTAAGAGTGAGTTGCATATCTGCTAGCTCTTACCACTTTCTGCTCTGCTCTTTTATTTTAACACATTGATGTTACAGTGCTATGCAGGATGAACTAGAGAGAAAAAGGCCAGCTTTAGATCAAGAGAATGGATTGTGCTTTGACTTAGAGGTAGCTTACAAAACTGTTTAATCAAAAGAGAACTTACATTCTGGCTGACCAGAAATCTAAAATGATATGTTCAGTGTCTGGGTGAAAGGATGCAATGCTTTAAAAATCATCAGGAAGTAAAACAAACCCCTTTCTTCCCATCTAAATTACTGGTTAGTTGGCCTTGAAAATGTTCACTTTACAGTGCTCATATCCATTGACTCTTAAACTCTTCTCTAATGACTCTCTTGTTGCTGCTGTCTGCTGAGTTAATTTTGGGTGAGAACCTTACTGGGATGTCACCTTTGTCCTCCATTATCAAGGCTTCTGGGGAAGTTATTTTTAAGCTATGTAGAAAGAATCTTGACCTGAACCTTTTGAATACGAGACTTTAATAGGACTGTGTAGTAACAACAAGAATCAAGGTCCTTCTGTGGGTGGGTTGTTTGTTTCTAATGTTCAGTGATTTTTCTGAAGGAGGGACAAGGAGAACAGCTGCCATTTAACCTGACTATAACACAGATTTTCTTTGAAGAAGGCTTTGAGCAGTCCTGTCGTATTCCCTGGCTTTTTGAGGAATTTTGAGGGTAAAGTCCTTTACATTCCTACTGACTGCTTTATATCCTGAGATGTAGAGTTGAGAATCTGTCCCTACAGATTAATATGAGAACCACGTCATTTGATTTCATGTAACACTATTCATCAAATAAAGCAGTTTGGACAAGAATTAGTTCCTCTTACGCTGTTTGCATAACGAATCCCAGTATATTGCAGTATCAGATTCTCGTCATGACTGCCGAGTAGCAACATGCTAAAGATGTGAAATAAGAAGTGGTGGGGAGAAAGTTCAAATGTTATAAATTTATTTTGGGACATATATTGCAACCTCTTTGGAAGCTTTTGAAAATTCAGGCAAAAATCAATATACTTCCAATAAAACTTTTTTAAACGTCCAGTAAAACAATATTTTAAATGTGTATATATACTTTTTAATTAAGGGAACATTTTAGCAGGAGTTACTTAACTTTGTTTATACTGCATTCCTCTGACATAGCTCTTTCCCGATTGAAAGGATACAAATGAGGTAAGAATTAAGGCAAACCTAAAAGGCATGCAAATGAATTACATTTATATTCACTGACAATACAAGCACATGTGTGGATCAGACTCATGAATGGAGAAACTTTCCCCTCAGTCTGTCCAGTACTACTTTACAGCAGAATGTGACATGGTTTATAATCAACAGTTACATTACCATGGGAAGTCAGTGTCACTTACATTACTCAGGCTAGGAGACACATACTAGCATCAGTAAAACGAACAATCAATAATATAATTTCAGCGCAGCACTGTATTGCTGCACAGGCTTCAGAGGAATAGGATTGTTATGAAATGACATTGCACACCTCACATTGTGGCAGTTTATTTTTATAATATATACTTTTAAAATTCTTTAGCAAATGACATTCTCATGCACACAAGTGTTTCAAACACAAGAAGCAAGTCCATTTATAGGTAGTCCAAGCAATTTTTGTGTGTGTGGAAATAGCTGCAAACTGAATGGAACATCTAAACTTCTGTGCAGTCCATAATACATTTTACATTAGCTCATTTTTGAATGTCACACTGCAGGAGTAATACAATGGAAGGATCACTCTTTGCAGCCTCTTTGAATTCATCCAGTGTGATCTGGTCATCTTTGTTCTTATCCATCTTGCTGAAAATCTTGTCTACTCGTTGCTCTGGTGTAAGTCCATCCTCATTCATTTTCATCATTATCACAGTACCCACCATCTTGTAAATGGCCTTTGGAAAGAAAACATGACGGAAATAACTTTTTCAAAACTCATGACTTGGAGTGAGTATAATAAAGTGGTGTTAGTCCATGGTTAAGGTGACATGATTGTATGCAAAGATGGTCTGTCTCGAGACATTGTGCCCTCAGTTTGTTTTAAGAATCCCAAGCCCATTTGCTTCTGATAAGGAGCAATGATCTCTTAAATATTGTAAGTTCCAAAGGGGCAGCTGTGATAGTCTAGTTCAGCAAAACAAGAAATCCCACTTTGTCATGCAATAAATAACATTTGTTAGTCTTTCAGGGCCACAGGACTCCTTACTACTTTTAATATTTTAACTCACTTCATTGATTATAAATACAGGATTCTTTAAAAGGCTTATTCCATTTAGAACGTTAGAACCAATTTGATTCTTCAAACACTTGAAACCTTTGTTTAATACTAATGATTTTCTCTGAGTTTCCAGTTACGAGTGGATTCATGGTTTTATTTATGGCAATACAATAGAAGTGTAGTTTTTAAATGGTAAAACAAACCAGAAGAACATGACTGTTTAGCTCAAATCTCTTATGCTGGAGCAGATTTTTTTTTTTTTTTTTTTTTTTTACAATCCTCAACTTTTAGAACCATTTTATACAAAATTTGATTTCTTAAGGTTGTATCCTTCAACTGTTTTGGGTTTTTTTTTTTTTTTGTTTGGGGTTGTGGTCTGGTAAAATAAGTCTGGTGGCACTTTTAAAGACTAACATTTATATATTGCATGAGATTTCATGGGAGAAAATCTTGCTTAGATGCTTAAAGATGAATATCTCCCGTGAAAGCACATGTGATAAATAAACTTGTTAGTCTTTAGAAGTGCCACCAGACTCCTTGTTTATGATTATCTGTGGAATGCTTGACCAAGAATGAAAAGGTTTTCATATCAGGTAAAAATTTTTAAACTTGTTTTTGACCTGTGTGTGTTTGAGAATTCCTGTTTTAGGTTCTAGACATGTTCACACATCAGGAAATGATCAAATATATCTGTTTAAAAAGTAAATACATCCATGTGCATGCTGCATATGCCTCAGAAATCATGGAAACATGAAAACCAAATCTTCCAATTTTCTATTTACTTTGCGAAACAACACCAGATGATGATCTGCATTACAGTCTTACTATTGTAGTAAAATAGGGTTCATTTGTAAAGTAGTTGGGTTAACGAATGTCCAATGTTTAGTGGAGACTAAAATATCAATTTTGGACAACACTATGTTTTATACACCTAGAAATACTACTGTTTGGAGAACCCAAATTAAGCTACTGCATGTACTAAGAATATTAAAGTCTATATTGTATGCCACCCCACTCACTCATTTTTTTTTTTTTTTTAAGAACTTTCTTCTGCATATTTTTTGTAATTGAAGAGCCTAGTAACTAATGGCATCACCACTCTGATGTTGGTCAGGAAAGTTCTTACTATTTTAATGTGTTGTGAGCTACAAACTGGTGAAATTATGCTTTCTGCATACCAATAAGAGTTGGTGAGACGTCAGCATTATCAGAACAGCTTCTATAGAAATGCATTTCATTCATGGACACACTGAGTTTTATGCACAAATTCTTCTGATGAGCTCAGCATGCCTGCTTGTCAGCGTCTGTATCCAGAAGTTTAAGTGTACTGGAACAAGTGTAGAGCTGCCTTACGGAAAATGTTCACGCTAATTATATGTGACAGCGTGTAACGTTTATCTTACCTCTATAATTTCCAGCATCTCCACTCTTGTAATTTTGCCATCGCCATCTAAGTCGTACATATTAAATGCCCAGTTTAGTTTCTGTTCAAAACTACCCCTTGAGGTGATGGACAGTGCACAAATGAACTCTCTGAAGTCAATGGTTCCGTCGCCATTCTTATCAAAGGTTCTGAAGGCATGCTGGGCAAACTTTGAAGCATCTCCATATGGAAAAAACTGCAAAACAAAATATAAATTCAGTGAAGGGATGTTCAAGGAAACAACTTGTTTGTATACAGAAATATTAAAATGAAGCTTTCATGAAGACTGTTATTGTAACAATATTTTATTGTATATTCTGAATTATTGCCGATAAACTGAGCATAGTCTCAGTGCCTAACGTCTAGAAAGTGACTCTTCGCAAAGGTGCATGGTACACTGTACTGTAAAAGCATTCAGAGCACTTTGATAAAAAGATAACCAGGAAATGTTAGTGTTATTTTGTACCAACCCACTACACTATCTTCAAAGTAATCTTTAACCAAATAATTCTTAAAGTACAGGTTTACAGTGAGAAGTGACTGTAAATAAAAACAATAGCATTGAGGGAACTCACATTCCTTGTTTGTTTATGGCAGTGACTTCTAAAGGAGATTTGCCTAGTTTATATGTAGACATGTTTTCTATCTTTTAGCTTTGCAAATTCAACCTTAAAGTCAAGCTGAGCTCTCTCTTGCTCAAGTACCATTCTCAGTAATATTCTACAATTGAAAACTGTAGCCTAATCTTGTTCCAAATGAAGTCAACAGGGGTTTTGCCATCACATGCAGGATTCAGCAATTAGTTAACAACTCTGTTGCTGGTAGATTTTGTTGAACAGCTCCAGCTCTTACCATTGTTCTTCATTGCTATTCACATTGCAGAGCTAACCTTTCTTTTGGGAGAAAGGAAAGTAAACGGCTGTGACTTGAATAAAATATGAGGGAGAGCCATTTTAGAAGCATTTTTCTGATCATAACTACCTTTTACTGTGGGTGCCTTTTAAACATGGTATGGCTCATCAGAAGCCGTTAAATTTACATTTGCAGTGGTATCTGTTGTCATTATAGGAATTATTCCAACAAAAAGTGCAATAAATGTCACAAATTCACATTTAACAGCACTCAGGGTTTATTTTTGAGTTCTGTATTCCTGCTGCTTACAAGCAATCAGTTGTTTCTCTGGAGTCAAGTACACATGCATACTTGCTCCTGTAAAATAATGTTATTTATTGTAACACTCCCCACATGCAGTATAAAATCAGGAACATGTTTACTTATGAAGATTTGCATAATACAAATAAACAGATTCAACTAAATATCTCATTCTGCTACTTCGGTTCAGCTGTGGTTTTATCATGTAAATATGCAGCAAATTCTAGTTTAGTCAAACAGTTTAAAATTACTGTTGCCTGCCTGTCTGGGGCTGAGACTAATAACTTTAATGTCCCACTCACAGGGATTCTCCTATGGCTCACTGCAAGAAAGCATCCTCATTCAGGAAAAATGATTGCCAAGATGTCATTGAAATCCTCCTGTGGGCAAAGGGGGACTTAAAAGGTTCCTGTCTCTGGACCTATGTTCAGCCAGCCCTGGCCCCGTGGAAGATGAGAGAGGTCTTTGAGCATTGCCATGATCTACCTCTGCAATAAGGGATGGAGAATACTATTTCATTATCTCATCTTGACTGATGATGTTGAAGGTGGGGATTATATTTTGGCTCCTGCGGCAGCCTGGGAATAGATTTAAGTCCCATTCTTGTGCCTCAACTGCCTTCCTGCTGTGCAAGGTCCTGAATGCTCCTGAACTCTATGCATGGTGGCACAAGCTTGTTGCAGTGGGGCAGAAGTTGCTTGTGTACTGCTGAACAGAGCAGCCCACAAATGCATGAAGGGCTGTGAGTGGGAGCAGGGGAGGCCTGAGATCTAAAGGTCCATAACTACACCCATTCATCAGTTTTCCCCCTTGTAGGTGCTACTGGGGTCTTGAGGCTCTAGTAGCAGTAATGAAGCAGCTCCATTATTGGAGTTTTGGGGACAGGAAGAGGAGGGACAATACCTAAGATTCCCCTTTGCCCTGGTGCTAGCACTATCCTGCAACTCAGTGCTCTGGGATTAGGCTGTGCCCTTCACTGTACAGATCATATGTTTCCAAGGTGCTCAGTATATGTGAATATCCATTTTTATCACTTGAGAGGGCATTAATCATGACCCTGGGCAGCTCACAATGTACATGTGTTATACAGCTTCAGCCTGTAGTAGACTAAGCTACCACTGTGAAGTAGAATATACTTTAATAACTTGTATTCTGAAAACTGCACCCACAGAGTGTGTCTACGCTGCAGCTGGAAGGAAGCTTCCCAGGGTGGGCGCACAGCCCCACATTAGCAGAGCTCACATAAAAAGCTGTTCTCGTCTTGCTTTGGTGGGGGCTGTAGTTCATGCTCTCAAGCCTGGAAGGGTAGAGCCACAGTGTTTACATAGCTGTTTTTAGGGCACTACCTTGAACACCACTAAGATGGGTTGGTGGATCTGAACTGGGAGGCTCACTTCCTGATGCTATGAAGACAGAGTTGCAAAAGGCCTGTAGTTTAGCCCCACCTTATGCAGGTACAAATGATTACACAAGGTGCAAGTGGAGAACTGGGCCTGAACTCTTCAGCCATGCATGCAGCTATGCCTCAAGCTGACATCTGTTTGGAGCTGGATAAAAAGTATGGTGTAGTTGTCTACTTTGTCTTCATGCCCTTCTTTCAGTCTGACCTCTACATGTACTTTGCTGTACTGCAAAATGAGCTGATGAACAAGGTTGCTGTTCTTGTGCTTGCCTAAAGGATATCTGTATATCAGGCTGTTTTTCAGCTTGTCAAATATTTATGATCCCTGGCATTACACATTCCTGCCAATATGAAGAACCGTACAAAGTGCGTTCAGACAGCAAATCTCCCATGATACATGTTGCCATGGAATACAGGCTTATTGGAAGATTGGTGTAGTATAGAAAGTAGCTATGTCTATTTAATAGTTAGTAGTTTTTATTTCCATTAAAATGAAGTAACGCCACAAGTCTTTTTTTATATATGGAGATGGTACAGCTTGGGATATCAGTTTCATGTCTGAAGTGGCCTTCGTAGAGTCCCATTTCTGTAGTGCAGCCCCCTGCTCATGACAACAACTTTGGGAACTTTCTAGAAGAGCAGTTGGGGGGGCGGGGGTTCTCTCATGATACCAGATGTGCATAACTTTGTTCAGGGGTTTTCAGCCAGTAACCTGTGGGCCATGAGAATTGTCCACATGTGCCATGAAATTTTGTACAAAGGTAATGAAAGACAATGTAAAACAAACATTGTTTCACAGAATCATAGAAATTGAACGGGACCATAAGAGGTCGTCGTGTCCAGTCCCCTGCACTCATGGCAGGACCAAGTACCCTTCTACACAGATGCTTTTCTCGCCTGCTCTTAAAAACTTGCAATGATGGAGGTTCCACATCTTAAACAATATTCTATCCAACTAAAATTACAGCTCATAAAACTTGTGAAAATTAATCAAACCAAAACTGAGATATCAGTCTTTTGATTCTAAATGCATGTAGTCAAAGGACAAAATTGAAATGACATGTATTTTTTCTGGTAGATTTGAAACATTAATACATTTGATCATTTTTTTTAGCTAGTTGTGTGCACTATGTTGCAAACCACTGTATGAAGACTGCAACCATAGCCATAGTAAATGTGATGTTTATGAGCAATCAATTCATCTGAAAAAAGTGGGCATGCCATGGAATTGTTTGTCTCTCTGATGTGTGCTGTGTTACTGACAAGGCTGGGAACTCTTACTGGATCAAACCAAAAAGTTCCTGTTAATATCTTGTGAGGTTTAGATAGATGATTTTTAGGTAGCTTCAGCATCACTATGCAGTTTAGACTGCTGACATCTCTCTGCTCTGCCTCCAGGGTAATCTCCATTCCACACCCCTATTCCCCACTCAAAAAAAAAAACAGTTTAAGCGGTTTCCTTCTACTAATCCATGCATATACACCCAACACCTGATATGCCTCAAGGAAATTCATTCCATGCATGATTGTTTCATGGCCTTTAAGGCCAGACGGGACCATTACATCATCTAGTCTGCCCTATATAGATCATGCCGTTCCACTTCACCCATTTACCCTTGAGTTGAACCAAATAACTTGTGTTTGCCTTAAGCATATCTTCCAAAAAGACTTCCAGATTTTTTTCTTGAGGGTGTCAAGAACTGGGTATCTAACGTTTCCCTTGGTAGTTTGTTCCCAGTGATTAATTACCTTCATTTTTTTAAAAGAACAACAACAAAGCCAGCTGCCTTACCTCTCATTTGAATTTGTCTGAGTTCAGCTTTCAGCCCTTGGGCCTTGTGATGCCTTTAGATTAAAAAGCACAGTTGCACTTGCTGTTAGCTCCTTACAAACTTACACACTGAGAGGGCTTGATTACAATCTTGTGGATAAAGAAACACTGGTTGAACTCTAAGTCTCACTATGTCATTTTCTGTAGCTTCCATCTTTGTGGCTCTTCTTTTCTGCATCCTTTCTTATTTTCAACAACTTTCCTCAAATGTGGACACCAGGGCTGTATGAGGCATCTTTTAGCAATTGCATGAAGGCCATGCAAAGAGATGATATAGCAGGCCTACTCACTATTCCTGTTCATATATCCAAGGATTGCATTAACTTGTTTGCTACCACAACATATTTACAGCCCATGTTCAGCTATTTGTCAGCCCTAAAATCCTTCTCCAAGTTATTGCTCTCGGGATGACCCCCCATCCTGGAACACCCCATTTGAGATGATTCTCCATACACAACCACTTTCTGAGATGTCAGTTCTTTTGTAATATGTTTAGTAAGTGTTTGTTTGATATTATGTGGAACTGATTTTTTTAAATAAGAATGTCACTAATGTGCTTCGTCATTCCATTCCTCGTTAACATCTGTATCAGTGCATCCCTTGTTTACATGAGTGTATGGACCTGGGCTGGATATAAGCTACAGAGCACCCATTAAGCTGTGATATGACCACTGAACTGGGAATTGAAAAATTTCCTATTACTCTTCATCAAGCCAAGTGCTGGATGTTTCTCCCCTGGGTTAACATGAAGGCATTTAAGATGTTCCCTGTCTGAAGTACAGAGATGAATGGATGAGCTCAATGCTCTTTACTCTGCTCCTATTGGCAGTGAATGCAACAGCAGGTCTTTGAATCACTGAATTGGAGTTCTCTTCCCAACTAGCAACTCAAACTTTTAATTAATACTTGGAATACCTGAAGGAGGCCCTTAAACCTGCACCTATGGCTTTGTATTACTTGTGCTTCAGGCAAACCGAAACTTATTGTCAAAAATGTTTAACTAAAAAAGACAAAAATAAGATTTCCACTGTCTAGCTTCCTGCTCTGAGATTTCCACATAAAAAATATAGCAAAGAACCAATTAAAGAAGAAATTGGCATCTTGCCCACCCTTGAATTATTTTTGAAAGAGTTCTTTTGTGCTGTTTGCTCCCAAACTAAGGTACATTTTAAAAGTTTTGTTACAGGTCTTTGGCCTAGAGATGAAGAAAGGAGGACAAGAATGCTTTTATGCCCCCTTCCTCCTGTGAAGAAACAGAAACTGAAAATAACCTCTGTGGTCTAGCCCCAAGAAACAGACATGAAATTACCTAAATTGGAAAGTTATTTGCTATTTATTAAAGGGAGAATTGGGGAAGGGGAAGAGAGATTATTCATATACATACAATAAAAGGCAAGGTTGCTAAACCCACCTTTGCCTGATTTTTAGAAATAAATACACGCTATCTATTACTTTCAGTGGATCAGAAGTATGTGCCTGTATACAGAAAGTGGCATATGTCACAGTGAATTAAAGGAATTAAGTTTCATCACTATGAAATCACTGGTGAAGAGAGCAATAAAACAAACGTTTGTTTTCATTGTTGGAGAAGCCTTATATAATTGGCCTGGAACTACTACGGTCATGTAGACATTGTAAATCAATTATAATATTCTATAAACTATAGAAATGTTATTGTTCTCTATTATATTCTATAGAACTTCTCACCATGCAGTAGAGCCCTGTCCAGAGACAAAAATGTGGATCCACATCCAATCTGCATCTGCTCAGTGCAAGTATCCAGCCCGTCCTTAATCTGCATGCCAGGTTTTATCTACACCTATAACTGCATCTGCAATCAAGTTTGGGCTCACAGTCAGCATTTTAGCCTTTGATTGGCTCTTTCCCCACATGGGGCTT
>ML682040.1:10297419-10422689 GCA_007922195.1 Podocnemis expansa | reverse complement strand
CATGACTTCCCTGCCCACTTCTTCCTTTTCTTGTTTGCAGTTCACATGCCATGTTATCAATCAGAGATTTCATTGGTGGGCAAGGAAATCTGATTGACAGCACAGCGTGCAAACCACAAACAAGAAAAGGTGGGTGGGACCCAGATGGGGAATGAACCAATCAAAGGCTGAAATGCTGAGTGTGAGCCCAAGCTCAGTTTCCGATGCAGTTATAGATGCAGCTAAAATCTGGCATATGGATTTTAGACTGGATCAGTACTACCACTGAGCAGATGCAGATTGGATGTGGTTGCACATTTTTGTATCCGTGCAGAGCTCTAAAGCTGAGAGTGATTTACTTTTATGAGTAATGGATTTTGCCTTACCTATGTATATGAGTGACTATAAAACCAAAGCAATGATGTCTTTATGACCCTGTGCAGCACTGAATTCCAGTGGTGGCCAGACACAAGCTATCCAAAGTGTGGGTATAATGTTAAATATTGCATCCCCTCCATATCTGCCTGTCAAATCTCATCTCTTTTCTCACCTATGCTTTCCAAACAGTTTTAACTGGGGGGGGGGCAAGACAAAGAAGAGGAATTGGTTTTGGTTTTTGTTTGGTTTCATAGTGCTGGTTCCTAGTCCAGCAAGAAGACAAGTTGTGATAAGTCTCTTTGGCTCTCTCTGGAAATAGCTCTAACAATCCCCAGACTGCAACATAAAGAAATTTAATCAAATGTCTAGAAAATTGTTATGGTTGCATCTTCATACTTGCAGGATGTGGATCTTCAGCTAGCAACTGACCTTTGAAAAGGTGCTGTCAGCTGGAGTTCCCAAGGCACTCTTTAATATCCAGTAACACTAAGGTCACAGAAACATAGAAGCTGGAAGGGACCATCAGAGGTCATCAAGTCCAGTCCCCAGCACTCATGGCAGGACCACATACCCTCTTAAACCATCCCTGACGCTGCTTGTCTAACCTGCTCTTAAACACTTCCAGCGATGGAGATTCCACAACCTGCCTTGGCAACTTATTCCAATGGTTAATCATCATCAAAAAAAGATTTATTAACCACCAGTTTACACATGGACAAAACTGAGGCAGAGAGGATAAATACTTGCTAAGATGATGGTGTAAACTGGTAATAAAGCCAAGACTAAAATCTGTAATCCCTGAGTGTATCACTTGCTTTAACCACTTGACAACACGCTCTCTACTAAATATGCATACAATAACTTGTTACCATAATTTGTCCACAGCATTGTTACAATGCATCAGCATGTTCCCAACCTTTTGAAAGCTGAGCCCACCTGCCAGGACAGGAAAATAAAACAAATCACAAGTGCCACAGACCATCGTTTAGAATTGTAATTAAATTCTATTTTAAAAGGGGCCTAACATTTTCTGTTCAATGATAGTAATTGTTTTCTGTGGCCAAAACTCAATTTTAGTTCAGAAAGTGGTATACGAATCTAGAGCAAATAAATAAATAAAATATACTTAGGTCACAGATATTAAAAGCAGCTTACCACAGCTCTCACCCAGCCTAACAAAGGGCCAAAAATCCCAGGGCTTGTTTATATCACAATGGTATCAGTGAAATTAAACCACTACAGTTAAATCCTATGTTGACAGCTGTTCTCAGATTAACTGTGCCTTTTTTCAGGTTAGTTTATATATAAAGTTTAACTCTGATATCTTAGCACATGTCAAAGGAAGTGGGGAAACCTTTCCTGAGTCTATGAGTCCTAGTTTCAAAAGTGATTTAGGCATGTAGGCTCCAAGTCTCAGTGAATGTCAATGGATAGAGTCTTGACTGCATTAAGAAATCTTAAATTTAAACATATAATCGCTTTATAGCAGCAGAAAGGATTTTTAAAAAATCATCTATTTGCAATTGATTTAACATCTACAATGTCTAGAATATGAAATGCAGAACAATTAGAAATACAAAATGTGTAATAATTCAGCTATGCAGACCAAATTTTATTGTCTGTATTAAATTAGTGCAATTTATTTCACTAAAGCAAAGTTTGAAAGCTTATCACTTAACATGATAGCTGATTTCAATCATTCTGCAATCATAAAAGCCACCATTTGTAGCCCAAGGAGACAGGAAATCATCTGAAACATAAGTGTCTAAAACAAATCATACCTGCACAGCACATCCATCCCACGTTTGCATAATGAGTTGTGACATCAGAGCCTAACTTCCATTTCATGTTTGCCACGACTAGCCCTCCCTCCCACCACATACCCTGCTGTTGGGAATGTGCAAAAACTCCCACTTCTCCTTGGCTAATCTTTCAGTGAGAGAAAAATTCCTTCCCAGCGTCCCCTGCCTTTCCGCCACCCCCAGAGAAAGAAGCAACGATTCAGTGCCCACAGCAACTCCTCAGAAACCTGAAATTTCACCACTTTGAGGGGGAGAAATTGGGGGAGTAGGAACTGGTCCAGCTAAAAGACATCCTTTCCTGCATCATCACAGACCTAAAGAGTGCCCCCCTCCTCCTCTTTTCTGTTACCTGTGGGGGATGGATCACCGTCCCCACATGGACCTGGCCTATAGCAGCAGTAGAAAGGCACTTCCTGACTCTAGCTGTTACAGGGACACAAACCTTTTCTAACAAGCTTGCTGCCAACAAACCAGCTGTTCCCACCGTTTGACATGCAGTGAGGCCAATATGCTAAGTTTTGCTCATTTTGTAGCATCTCATAACAAAGTCTTTCTAAAAATGTTAAAGAATTAGCTAGAATGAAAAATTCTCAGAAAAATACAGCACTCCAGGTGCAATATTCATGTTAAATCATCACTGCCTTTAACAAAGGCGTATTTAGCTGTGAACCAAGAATTCAAAATCCACTTTGAATTCTTGTTTGTGAAGGGGCTAGGTGTAAAGAAATTGTTTGCTTAGAATTGTTTGAACTTTGAATGCATAGCTGTTGTAAACTGAAGGCCTTTTGAAATTTCTTTGCTGAAATACTGTACAAGATATATCTGAATTTTTTTTCTGGGGAGGACTAGAATTCCAGCGTCTACATTTTATCCCTAACTTCAGCTATTAACCTTCACAGGTTGAGCTGAATTAGATGCACAGTGAGTCTCCAGCTGTTTGAGCTTGTACTCTATCAATACTTGGGATATTTTTATCTACAATGTTGAAGCCAGTAGTAGGGTCACTAAATAGATTCTCCTGGCCATGCTGCACAGCAGTCCTGCTCAGTAGTTCCGCCAGAAGCCAATTGCAGGGAGGAGGCATGGCTGCCTCCAGCGATGGACAGGAAGCACCAGGCTGCCCCTGGGTGGATGGAGCCTGAAGGCACCTGTCCATCAAGCTGGAAATGGGGTGGGGCAGGACAGGAAGTATAAGAGCGGGGCCAGGGAGCTCAGTTCAGCACCGGCTGCCAAAGGGGTAGGATGGCTTCTGCTCACCATGGAGTGTCAACCTCCTTGCCCTTGAGGGGGAGTGGTGAGGGTGGCCCTTTTGCCCAGTGATGGGCAAACTGGCCAGGGCCTCCCACAACTGCTACCCTGGAGGAGGACCCAAATCCCAGGGGTGCTGGGAATGCCCAGGAGCCACCAGCCCCATGCAGTCCTAAGCCCTTCCCTGGGCTGCCAAGACTCAGGCTTTCAGCCACCCTCCTGTGACCTAGAGGAGCTTCTGCTCACCAGAAGAGAGGACAACAGCCCTGCAAGCTGTGACCTGGAGGAGCTTCTGCTCACAGGGGACACAGGCAGAGTTGCTGGAGCTGCCCCAGCCGAGGCGCTAAGGACTATTCTTTGTGGACCCTACCTAAGGGCCAAGGATGATTGTTCACCTGCCTCAGCCGATGGGCCAAGGACGAATGGGGTCTGGCCCAGTGAGGGACCGGGCAGATGCTTACATCACTGCACTATGCATGAGCCCAATTGTTATTTTTCTTGCTGAAACTTCCATGAAAATAAAAAGAAAGTTCATTTGTGTTCTCTGAAGAAAATTGCTATAATGCAGAGGTCAATGTGCTTGGGCTTTAACCACTAGGCCATGAGACGTGGAAGATGACTAGCAAGCTAAATGTAGCCTTCCTTTGGAAAGTCATAGATGATGTGACATGAGAGTGACCTGGAATGGAATAGCTTCCAAATGCTAGTTCCTTTGTCACCCAAACAACAAAGTAGTATACAAGAACACACTGCAACGGCTCACGGGTAGATAAGAGGACAAATGTAGTTCTTTTATCATCTTTACAAGTTACATTTGTGTCTACAACTCTAGAATATGAGTACTTGTAGACATGCACTCCTGGAGACTACATAGTTCAAGGGAAGTCACTATAACAGCTCTCAAAATTTGTAAATAACAAATGTCAGGAAAAAATTCATTAGGACACCTGAACCAAAAAAATCTATGAGGCAAATAATGCCACTCTGACTCATGTTGAGTATACTCCTTGAATACTGTCAATGAATTGATAGAGATTGCTACGTAGTATGGCACTAGACAAGGATAAAAAGTGTGTTATTTAGTACATGCTTGGTAACTCATTTGAAAAGTCTAGAGCACTAGGGTAAATTACCATTGCACCTGCCTACAGGCCTTTTACTCACCAGAGTCTTTGATCCCTACTGGAAGTTTCCCACCCCCTCCTGCCCTATCAGAGGGTTGCCTTGCAATCTCAATAGCTCTTTATTCAGGCAGAGCATATTTCATGGCAAAAATCACCAACACATTTTTTGCTTTGTGAAAATTGAAAATTTCATGCTACCCATCACTCACGACATGAGGGTGGAGGAGACTTTTGTGAGTTCACCCCTCACTTTGAGTGGAGGATAAAACACAAGACAGTTTGCTTTTTGATCAACTTATGTTACTTATTTGCTTTTAAAAAAAAACAAAAAACAATAAATAGTAGCTCCTTCTCACACCCATATTTAAAACAAACCAAAACCTCAGTTCAGTTTCCTAAACATTGCGCCAACTTCACACCAAATATGTATAGAGGTTGAGAGCATTATTCTCAGTCAGATTAATTCATACTTCATCAATTATTATTAATACTTATTTCTCTCATTATGGATTAGATGATTTCCATATTCTGTGCACTCTACAGCAGTAATACTCAGCACAATATATATTACTACCAACATGGGGCAATGGAAATTTATTGCATCCCATTCATTTCAGTAGACATTAGTTCAACTCATGGTGCTTGCAAAAATTTATCTTTAATGTACTTTTTTTTTTGTAATTCTCTGTTAATTAAAGTTGTCACTGAATAAATGTTAAACAATTCAAATCTTTACTTAAAAGAACAAAATTTATTGCCCTTATTGTTACTCAGGCCTTACTTAGGTGAAACTCCCACTGAGTACAGTGAGCGTGTTGATTGACCAGGCAGTGAATGATTACGTCAGAATTTCCCTCAGTAAGTATGTCTACACTGGAGTCTTTGGTTGACTTAACCTTCCTTAAGTTGACCTCAGGAAAGCTCTGTCCACACTAGGAATTTATTAAATCAGCTTAAGCACTTCCTTAACTCAGCTTAATAACAACACCTCGTAAGGTCAACTTAAGCCAGTGCAGCCAAGGAGCAGCCCTTAAGTTGACATAATAAGGTTGACTTAAGCGTTAAGTCGATCTAGCAGCTGCCAGTGTAGCCTTGGCAGGCTACCGGAGTTTTCAGTGTGGATGCTCTAAGTCAACTTAACAAGGTCGACTTTGAGTCAACCTAAAGTCTAACTTATTAAGTCGACGTAACAGAGCCTCCAGTGTAGACATACGCAGTGTGAGTTGGAATAATTACACATTAATAGTTTGATCAAGTGTTAAGTGAATTAGTGCCTTCAGATGCACAGGTTTCTGCAATGTTCTTAGCTGCCATCCGGTTACTTCAAGCCTGCAGACAGCGACAAACACACAATGTGAAGAATGCATCTTAAACCTTCAGAGCTATTTTGTTCTCACATATGAAGAAGTCAAATTGTACTTACCTTGGTTTAATTTTATTACTGAAATATCAACGGGTTGATTTTAACAGCTAGAGTGGAACATGTGACAAATCTTTAGTATGGAATGAGAGTGCAGTATACTGCAATGTGATTGGCTACACTACATACCAGTCTATGCGCTAAGCTCTGTTCATATTTCAGTTTTAAATTACAGATGGGGCCTCGTCAGAGCTCATGATAACCCACATTTATAGTTTCATTCTGTTGGGTGCAGCAGAATCTCAGGAGTTTCCCCGTGTTGAAAGTTTGCAAAAGATGTGAGCTGGATTCTGTCCCTTATACAACTAATGCATGCAGGGCTTTTCCCAGATTTTCAGCACAATTCTACAGAAACCTTCGCAGTCTAATAACTGGAAGAGGATTCAAGGTAATAACAACTGTAAAAATGTTCTCCCCCACCACATGGTTAAGTTTGTGTACATGAATAGATAGCATACTATTTGAAGGCCAGACCAAGTGTAGTAATGGCCCATGCAGCACAGATCTAGCCCCATATGTCCATGCATGGAGACAGGAGATTTACAGATATTACACTTGGTCTGAGCTTTAATAGGCCAGACATTTACTTTACTAAGCTACTTCCCATTTTTTAGATGACGCTAATCCACATTTATAATTGCCAGGCCCTCTGACAAAGCATGATCATTATTAATCAAAAGAATTCTCTCTCTCTTTCCACAAATTTGAACAAATATTTTTCAATAAATAGCACTGCTGGGTGAAATTGGTATACCTTCCAAAATCTTTGGTCTCCATGCCAGGCATTAGCTTTATCTCACTGTAAGAAATGCACCTCTATAACCACAGGAACAGTAAGATTATCAAAGCAGCTGATGACATTTACATTGGCTCACCTGAGGGACTTCAGCAGGAGATGATAGAATACTCAGTAAAGAAACAACACTTCTGAGGATGTAATTTTCATTTATATTAATGCTCTTAGTCCTAGTAGGAAGAAATGGAGATTCAGAATTGGGGGACTGGGCCTGCTCCTGCTCCCGCTGACTTCAGTGGATGCAAAATAAGTGGTGCCACTTGTGTTCCCTCTCCTTACTGCAACTGTTTCATCTTTTCTGAAAACAGCTGTGCAATCCTCAGAGGCCATACATCTCCCAGGGCATTTCCCAGAGCTAACACACAGGTTGGTTGGCTAACGTGGAGAAACAAGGCTGGCATCTTTATGGTAAAGGGGCCATTAAGCGACCCCCAAGAAAATAAAAAGCAGTCAATCGCTGTACTGCAGTAATCCTTGGAAACTGTACTATCCCCTTGGTAGCTACTGCAAAAAGTACAAACTAGAACAGCACTGAGGTATGTAGCTGCTGTCCCCGCTACTCCAAGTCTTCCTGGGCCCTGGACTAAGCACAGACAAGCCAAATGCAAAGATCTGACTTTATATTCATTCATTAAATCTGCTATCTGGTATTCAGTGTGAATGCAATTGGTGCATGTAAATGGAACTTGGTTTCAAATTGCACATTACGCTGCCTGGTAAGGAACTAGAGTTACCATTACCTTCAGCATCAGCATAGGCTGCTGATGACCTCACCACACTGTACAGCAGAAGGTGCCAGAGTATTTTCTGCTATAAAGCTAATACAATTGGATAGCAGAAATATAATGGAAATTCTGGTGCAGGAAAGTTTAGTTAGGGTAAGAAATGTCCTAGGAAAAAGACCCAAGAAATGGTAAGTGTGGTTAAAAGTGGCTTGATTTTTATTATATCTTTTCCTCCCACTTGTCTCTTTTAACCTTGGATCTATTTCGTACACAAACTTCCAATGAACTAACTAAACTGATATAGTTATTTCAGTGCAAGTCTCTATGTGGTGACTCTTGTCCATACACACAACCTAAATGATTTGTAAACCACACCTTTTGTTATTGTGGTGCATCTTTGTGTGTTGACCAGTCTTTAGACACATTGAGTGAAACACTAGCCTTTGATACAGTCAATAGGCGTTTTGTCATTGATCTCAGTGACAGGGTCACGCATCAAGTTGGGTCTTTCCTGCTCTTGCTGGAGATCTCCTTGGAAGACCAGAGAAACAACAATAGTTTTCTTAGCCATTGATGGAAAGACTTCTCTTCCAAGGCTCAACAAAACAACAATCTTCTGAAATTTCAAATACTGTACACATTGCTTCTACTGACTTTTACAGGAGCCAGGGATGCTCATCACCACTGAAAATATGACAAAATAATTACTAAGTAGTCAGACTAAAGAGTCCTGCTGAGCCTGGGGTTATTTGGAAGATATGTTAGTGAATTAGCCTCTTGTCTGAATTATTTGCAGTGTGTGGCTGTCTAGCTTAGGGTTTAGTACACCACTCACCACTGTAAATAAATAAATTTGTTAGTCTTTAAAAGTCCCACAAGCCCCCTTGTTTGTGGGATAGTTGGTGTTACTGGCTGTGGACATTTCATATTATGCTTTTCATAGACAAAGCAGATAGAAAAAAAATTTATTAGGACTTCCAGTCTATATTCCCACACATAAAGGACTGAAATATGTGATAACTTCTGCCATCATATGTGCTCGCTGATACATTATTTGTTGTGAGGTAACTTTAATACTTAAAAATGTCAAAATGTATTATATGGTTATTATGTGCAATCTAATTTCCTTCTTTGATGGGGAGGGCAGTGGATGTGATAAAGCTTGACACTAGTAAGGTTTTTGGCAAAGTCCCATGTGACATTCTTATAAAGCAAAGTTGGGAAATATGCTCTAGATGAAATTATAATATGGTGTGTGCACAGCTGGTGACAAAACTGTTTTTGGAGTAGTTATCAATGTTTTGCTGTCAAAATGGGAGGACATATCAAGTGTGGTCCCACAGAGGGTCTGTTCTGATCTACAGTCAGTTGACCAGTATTCTTTATTTTCATTAACAGCTTTGATGATGACATAAAGAGGACATTTATGAAATCTCAGGGTGACACCTAGCTGGGATGGACAGCAAGCACTTGGCAGGAAAAGATCAGAATTCAAAATGATACTGATAAATCGGAGAATTGTCTAAAAATCAATAAGATTAAAGTCAGCAAAGACAAGTGTGGAGTACTATCTTTGGGAAGGAAAACCCAAATGTACAAATGCAAATGGGGACTCAATGGCCAGACCGTAGTACTGCTGAGAGTTCCAGAGAATCACAAAGAAAAATTTTGCAATCATAAATTGAAAAAGGCAAATGTCATTTTGCGACGAATTAACAAGAGTATGGTATGTAAGACATGGAAAGGAATCGTTGTACTTGGCACTGGTAAGGCCTCAGAAGGCCTATATTTAGGATGCTACATTGTAAGGCAGATGTGGACAAATCAGAGGGAGGCCAGCGGAAAGCAACAAAATGAAAGAAGTTTAGAAACCATGACCTATGAGGAAAGAGAAAAATCTGGGCATGTTTGAGAGAACAGAAACCTGAGGCTAGGTAAGGTAACACCCTTCAAATATATGAGGTTCCTAGTATGCATTGATGTAGCCTTCTTTAAACAGTGATTACATTGACATGAACCAGGACCCACTTAAGTCATGCCCACAGCATCCACATGAGGAAGTTACTGCACAACACTTTGGTGCACATTGCTATTCACAACCCCTGTAGTCTGTTCTCCAGGGGCATTATGGACATAGTCTGAATCTCTCTACAATTCTTCATCTATAAACTGCAGATAACAGTACTTTCTACCTCAGATGTGTGTGTGCAGAAAAATATATTAAAAATTGTGAGGTGCTGAGCACAGCAGTAATGGGTTCCATATAACTATTCCACAGCTCGACAGACTTGCCAGATCCCTCTGATAACATCTGTTGTCTGACCTTAACATTGGCAGGTGCATTCTATGCACAGACACACGTCCATTCGACTAATATCCCAGTATTTGGGGAGACTTTTAAACACTAGTTAGTCCTTCGAAAGAATGAAGAATTATCTACAAAAGCCATGAAGCTGCCCTCCCTTCCAGTGGTGGCACTAGACATAAGCAGATTAAGCAATTTCTTAGGGTCATAAGCAGCTCCAGGAGGACCCTAATTTAATATTGCTTCCAAAATGCGTTCTTTGCAGTTAGTGTGACTTCTCCTGCACTGTGTGATGGGTCAATATTTTTTTATTTGGGGTGCATGTGTGGAAATAAAACAATTAATATTGTTTAGGAACTAGCTGAAGGGCAAGAGGCCCCACAAAGATATTCCTCCTTTGGACTCCCAATAGGCCAGCTCCTCCTCAGCTTTCCTCATACTGGTTGAAACTGTAAGCAACTAACTTGCTATCACGATACTCCAGATTGACATCAGTAGCAGTGAATAGATAGCTTCACTTTCACTATTCAAATGAATAGAATGGGTTTTGCATGAGCGGTGCAGAGGCTCACATCCGCGCCCCCCCCCCATATTGATTGCAGCCGCTGTAAATATAGTGGATGGGCTGCAGAAATACAGATATGAAACCTCTGGGAAAGACATACTATATTTATATGCTGTAACAGGGAGATGTCAAGTTACCTGTTGTTTATCACATATCCCCTGGCAGATCTCATGTGGAGGGTGCAGCACTAAAAGTTTCAAACCTGCAGGATTAATATCTTTATTTAAATTGGTAGAGAATGAGCCATTAACTGGGAGAAAATGAATTTATTTTCAATCGCTGCTTTTCTGTAATTAGATTTAAACAATGAGAAACTTAATGCAGCCACAGTAATGCTACAAACCAATATGCTGGCAGATCAATTATTGCCCACAGCAAACAAATGGAATTATTACCAGAACAATTAATATTCCTAGAGCATTATGACAGGGCTGGAACTGATTAAGTGCTATTGCCGTTTATTCTTCTCCATCTGAGTGACAGCACTGGTGCATCTCCTTTATTTATTTTAATTTGACACAGTTTACACTATCCCAAGGTCAGTCAGTCACAATACTGGGATTCAACAGATGGCAGAATCCAGCTGTTCTGTAGCTATTCACCTGCTTAATTACAACATCTCTTTGCTTGACAACATGTTATCTGTTTAGGAATCCAGCAACATACAAGACAGCAGAATACATCAAATTTGCCCCTTAAAAATGCTTTTGGCTGCTTTTTCCTTCTGAAAAGGCCTTTATATTCCCAGCCAGCTTAGCCTGAAGGATGAGTGCATTAAGTCAAATATCATGCATGCTGTCTCATGCAACTTTTTGAATAGCAATTTGTAGCTCCCAAAGAAGCAGATTAAAATCACCACTTCATGCTGTTTGAAAAACAGGAGATCTGAAACAGAGATCATCAAAGATTGAGATAATCACCTTACAAAATAAATAGAGGGAGCTGCAAAATAATAAGAAATAGCACTCTCCAGACATCAAGTTCCAAAGGGGCAGCCGTGTTAGTCTAGTTCAATAAAACAAACAAGGAGCCCTGTGGCACTTAAAGACTAACAAATTTATTTATTGCATGAGCTGTCATAGGAGAAAATCCCACTTCAAAGCATCCCAGTTCAGAGTCTCCCATGACAGGACATGCAATGAATAAATTTGTTAGGCTTTAAGGCTATGTCCACATGTTAACTGTTATTTTGAAATAATAACTCGTTTCAAAATAAAAGCCTTATTTTGAAATAACTTAAGTCGAAATAAGAAAATGTTAATTTGAAATAAGGCAAGCCCTCAAATCGAAATAGCATGCCCTCTGTGTGGACATGCTATTTTGATTCTGCAGAGGGGCACCCTGGGAGGTGTGGGAACATGGCCCCCTGGCAGGGGTTATTTTGAAACCACAGTTTCGCAATAACCCGCATTTCGATACAAAACTAGGTTTTAATGTATCAAAATGATTTTCCTTATTTCGAAATAAGGGAGCTCCTTATTTCAAAATGAGGAAACATCATCTGGACCTGTCAAGTTTTATTTCGAAACAACGCTAGTTGTTTTGAAATAAAAGCCTCGTGTGGACACAGCTTAAGTGCCACAGGACTCCTTGTTTATTTTCCAAAGATTATGGTTCTCATCCCCTAGGAGGCTTTATGCCATGCTAACATTAATCACAGCTTCTCCACAAAGTACAGAACTATTATTATCCCAGTTTTAAAGAGATCAGGTGGCCATAATCACAGAGGAAGTCTTCAGTAGATACGGGATTTGAATTGAGAACTGCTGAGATCTAGGTAGTGTCGTTAAACACAAGAGCCTCCTTGGTACCTGATGACAGAGACACGCAAAAGAACCTACTTCTGAGCCAAGAATCATAAACTGCTAGCCATGAGCCTAACATGGTCTATAGACCACAGTGTCTCTAACTGCAGATTAAGCACATTGTCCAGGGTTTAGCATTGAACACAGAGCCCCCTGCCACCAGAAACAACTTGGAGCTTCCCACAAGCAGACCTTTAATACAACTGGTGCAGAAATCCTTCCGCCTTTGCCGTACCTGTACCCAGCCAATTGTGCATCCTTGGTGTGGGCCACTATTAGTTCTCTTAAAGGCAGAATCTTAACAATGAGGACAAAGCTGATCAGCTGAAGGTTGGTGAGCTGAAAATCATGTATAACGAGAATGCTGACTTATTATTGTTTCTATCTTCCAGTATAGTACTTGGTCAGTAGAGGAGTCTACAATCTCCCGGTGACACTGGCACTCAAATGCTATTTCTTGCCCAGGCTAAAGGTATTAGCTAGGAACTGACAATCTCATAGCTTAGCAGTTCTCAACCACTGTGCCGGGACACATTACTGTGTCGCCAGACAGCAGTAAGTGTGTTGCGGAGAGCCAGGGAGATGGCTGGATTTGGCCTGGGGGGGGGGCGGCGCTGGTGTGTCCTATAGAGTTGTGATACGCCACCAAGTGTGTCGTGGCCCACAAAAAGTTGAGAACCACTGTTATAGCTGGAGATCAGAACTCCTGTACATTAGTTTTGTTCAAAACATATTAATTTTATAAGAATGTGTTTAGCGTTTGACTCTGGGAACTGTTTCTAAACTGCGGCATGCAGTAATCTCACTTGTAATGTTTACATTCCATGCTATAAGAACATATGTACATTTTGTTTGATAACTTTGAAAATGTTTGCTCTCACCCTCTGAACTCAGGCATGGGAATCATCCCCCTCTCCCTGCCCCAGCTCTCCAGAAGGACTATCAAGATGAGATGGACCGTTAATGATCACAATAGAAAGGACTGGTTAACAGCTCCATTGCACCTGGAAATCCTATTGGTAAAGAGCTTTGGTGGGAGGAAAAACCCAGTCTTCAGACCCTTTGAAGATGGGGGAACTTACAGAATGGGAGGAAATAAATGCAAAGACGTGGAAGTCACAGGATCAAGTCATGTAAGTCCTGGGATCAGGTCACACTGTAACAGCAAATCAAAGCAGTTAAGGCTCAAACACTAGGGAATAGAGGTCACTTACACTTCCCTCCATTTATTTCCTTCCATTCTGTAGGTTCCCCCCTCTTCACAGCATCTGTCGAAGTGGGATTTTCTTTCACGAAAGCTCATGCAATAAATACATTTGTTAGCCTTCAAGCACCACAGGACTCCTCATTTGTTTTACTGAACTAGACTAACATGGCTATCCCTTTGGTACTTGTAAAGAATTCATCCTGTGGGCTTGAAAGTTGAATGAAGGACATAAAACAAAGCTAACACACTGAAATTAGACTGAAATTTCAGCTATCTGATGCCAAAGCCTGTCAATTTCTAGGAATTAAATAATGGGTCAAATGAGATTTTCTTATTAAAGTCATAGGTTTTAAGCTCTTTGGAAAGGGACTGTGTTTTTACTGGCTCACTAAAATGTTGCACACATTTATGACTATGGCAAATCAACATAATCTCCTTCCTTGACAGTGTTACTGGCCTAGTAGATTGAGAGGACACAGTATACATGATACATCTTGATTTTAGTAAGGCTTTTAACACAGTCCCACATGACAATCTCATTAGCAAATTAGGGACTTGCAGTCCAGATGGAATTTCCATAGGACAGGTGTACAACTGGCTGGAAAACCTAAGCAATGGCTTGCTACCAAGGTGGGGGGGCATACCCAGTGGGGCCTCAACGGCGTCAGTCCTGCGTCCAGTAATGTTCAATATTTGCATTAATGCCCTGGATAAGGAAGTGGAGAGTATGCTTATAAAATTAGCAGATGACAAGCAGGGGGGATTGCAAGGACTTTGGAGGACAGGCTGAGCATTCAACACCACCTTAAGAAACTGGAGAGCCTATCTGAATTCAACAGGAGAAATTCAATAAAGTGCGACGTACTTAACTTAGGAGGGAAAAATCACATGCACAACCACAAAATGGGGAAGAATTGACTAGGTCAGGGTAGGCAACGTTTGCCAGCCCCTCTGCAAGCCTCGCTCCCTCCAACCCTAGGCAGGTGCCAGGGGAGAAGCCAGCAAGTGTTGGGGGTGAGGTCAGCAAAGGAAAGAGCCACTGCATGTGTGGTGGCTCTTGAGGTCCCATTGCCCACTGGTGGGACAGGACCAGCAGGCAGGAGCAGTTGCAGTGCACTCACAGCTGGAGCCCTGTGTGTCACTCAGAATGGGTGTGCATGCCATCTTTGGCATGCATACAGAGGGTTGCCAATCCCTGGACTAGGGGGTAATACTGTTGAAAAGGATCTGGGAGCCATAATGGTCCACAAATAGAATATGGGTTAATAGTGTAATGCAGTTATGAAAAGGGCTAATATCATTGTTCATTTTTATTTTTATTTGATTTATTTTCAGTTCTGTATGTACATGAAATCCATCATGATCTAGGGACTGGAGCATGAGATGGGGAATTAAGAAACCCAGTGCTCTGTCAGTGACTTGCTGTGCCACTTGAGATAGTGCTCACACCTTGTGCTTCATTTTCCCTTCTGTAAAAGAGGGTGATATTTACCTGCATTTGTAAAGTGTTTTGAGTTCTGTAGGTGAAGAGTGTTAAATATATGGATCTTTTAACAAGAAAAATAAAAGTACAAGTGTGCAGAAACAGCACAAATTATACAAAATATACAGAGAACAGTATTTTCAAAATAAATATGCTCTAGTTTACACACTAATTAATATGGACCTTGAGACAATGAACTATGACACCAGACCAGATCATATCCTCACATGCAGTTTTGTTTCCATAAATGCATCTGCTTCCGGCTACTGTTTCCATAGCACTGTCACTGACTTTGACCCAACGGCAAGTTCTGAGGATCCAGAAACTTGCAGGAGGTTCACCAGAGTGATGGGAGGTAGCCAAAGGGTGCATAGAGCCCAGTCAGATCTCGCCCAGCCACCATCTCTAAATCTGTCAAAAGGTGTACAGAGGCTGAATTAACTTTTCTATGGAGCCCCCCTCTATGCCAGAGAATCCCACTGCAAGGAAGGATGCTGAGGGGTTTCATGTCCATTCTGGTACCTGGCAGGTTGCCCCAATGGAAAAACCGTGCTGGGACACAAAAGGGGAAGCAAGGGGATTTGGGGGCCAGTCAGGAGGGACAAGACCTTAGAATGGCCATTCCCATGTTTCTCAAATTTCCATGTTCCTTGAGGAGAGAGGCAGAGCCCCCATTCATTCCGTGGAAAAGAAAATCCTAGTCCTGCAGAGGTGTTTGGGGAAAACATAGTTAAGTAATCCACTGAAGTCCATGGAATTGCAGATACTCATTTCAGTTCCTTTAGCACAGAGGTAAGTATTGATTTATGGGTTTTTTTTTCAAATCCAAATTAATGCTGTAAATTTTTTGCCTCACATAAAAATGGTCCAAGATCCTAGAGTTCAAACTGAGCATCCAAAGTCTATTTGTCAGGTGAGGGGTCTCTTCCTAGGCAAGGCAGAACAAAGAGGCTGTGTCTACACATAGGCAGTTAAAGGCTGTGTTCACACGGCACTTTTGTTTCGAAACAACCTCGTTGTTTCGAAACAAAAAAAACCATGTTCACACGACGCACAGTTGTTTCGAAACAAGTTAAACCCCATTTGGGGACGAAACAACCTTGTTTCGAAACACTTGTTTCGAAACAACACATGTGAACATGTTGTTTCGGAACAATAGGTTCCGAAACAACATTTAAAGGGCTGCCGCCTCAGCACCCTGGCCAGGGAACACTCAGCACCTTGGCCAGGGTGCTGAGGGGTGTCCCCTGGCTGGCCGCTGGCGGGGTCGGGGGAGAAGCCCCGGCTGTGGGCTGAGCCCGGCGCCCCGGACCCGCTGGCGGGGTTGGGGGAGCAGCCCGGGCTGCGGGCTCAGCCCGGCACCCCCGAGCCACTGGCGGGGTCTGGGGGCAGCTCTGGCGGGGGGGCTGAGCCACCCCGCAGCGGCTCACCCCCCGCTGGTGCCTGCAGCCCCCTTTCTGGGGCTGCAGGGTGAGCCAGCAGCGGCTCACCCCCAGGGGTAACGAAATAGCATGTTCACACAGTGAACTTGCTATTTCGTTTCCCGCTTTTTTTCTTATTTCGAATTAACATTTTGTTACTTCGAAATAAGATATTTCGAAATAAGCTGTTGTTTCGAAACAAGTTGTTTCGACACAACTTGTTTCGAAATAACCCTGTGCGTGTGAACACAGCCAAAGTGATTTAACTTAAAAAGATCTAATTGAATCGCTGTAAAAATCATTAAATAGATTAAAGTTAAATCGATTTAAAAGGTCCACACCAAAAAACTCAAATCAAACTAGCATGTCCAGGGACATGACTTGCTAGTTCGATTAGAAGAGGGCACCATGGGACGTGTGGCAAGATGGCCCCCTAGAAGGGCCATGTCCCTCTCCAATACAAGAAAAGAGAAAGGCAACCCAGGAAGGAGAATGGCAAAAGTGTTAGATCAAAACAACTGTTAACATGTCCCAACGGGGTTATTTTGATTTAGTGGTTTCAATCTAAGCATCATTTCAGTATAAAATGAGGTTTTATTGAATCGCTATAACTTTCCTTATTTCAAAATGATGGAAGTCGTCATTTCAAAATAAGAAAACGTCATGTGGACCTAACGGTTTTTAAAGCGAAACAACCAGCATTATTTCCATTTAAAACTTGCATGTGGACATATCCACAGAGATGTTTCAAGACCATTGTTTTCCTTTAATAAGCACGACCTCAGAAATTCACTGGAAAATTCAGTGTGATGCAGTTTGAGCTTCCCCATAGTATGCACTGGGGGAACCACTAACACTTTTCCACACTGAATAATGAATGTAAGCCACTAGTTTCACTTTGTTCCCCAAATATTCTTGCAGATATGTTAAATATATCAGCATGAATCTAGCATTTAATAAATGGCAGCAGTAACTGAGTGGTTAATATTCAAATATTAAACAAGGGGGCTCAATATTTGTGGGTGTGAAGTGGGCAAAAACATGAGTCAGACTTGGCCTCTCCAGCTTTGGACTAAAAGATCCATGAAGTACTAAATACAAAATCTGAGAGGACTGAAAGGAATTCAGGGGGGAAAAAAAACAGCTATTTCAGAGAGTTTCTCTTTCATAAATGAGAACTCAAGGGCTGAAGCTGAGTTTGAACTAGTTTGTAAATAATTCAGGCAGAATGTTTTTTTTTTTAGATGACTGGAACAAATTGTCACTGTCCTCAATAAAAGCCATTTGTGTAACCTTGCTCAAGAGGAAGCTGGATGCACTTTTGAAAAGGAAACAATAGGGAGTAAAAGCCTTTGAATAGCTTGGCACAGCCTGATAAGATATATTTGCTAAGAATGCCCCAGCAGACCATAGTATCTTTGATGGTGCTGTGTTCTTAACAATGTTCAGAGAAATAAAATGGAATATAGGCAGAAATGGGTAGACTAAAAAATATAGTAACCTCTGAGGCTAGTAGTAGCATTTTTGGCTTTTTAAGCACATATAAGATGTAAAGCTACAAGAAATAATTATGACAAAGCTACCCCTTTCCCGTTGGTCAAGGCTGCAAGCAGCTTCCTTTGGAAAAGATATTTTCCTCATCATAGACAAGATTTTAAGGGGAACTTTGTCCTTCTTTCTCCACACTTGCCCTTAAAGCCCTTTGCTAAGCCAGATATAGATTTCAGTGCTGTAGGAAGTGATCAGTAAGTGGCATCTGTGTTTGAGGAGAGAGGTAGAAGGAAAATTAGAAGAAAATTCCTGTTATGCAAGAGAAGCCTGTTACATGCCTCAGCCAGGACATGGATAAAGACACAGAAAATCCTAAAGGACTGGGGGACTCCAAGTAGTGTCACGGATTCTGTAGAAAGATAAAGAAGCTTGTAGCCTGCGCCACACGGTGCCAGGGCACAAACAGAAAACATTACATTAGCGTTTCATCCTACGGGCCCACGTCACCTGCAGGCCCCCTGCAGTGGTCGAATTGGCAGCTCTGCAGCTGAAATGCTCTATAGCAGTCCTGAACCCAGCTGGCAGCTTGAGAGATTGTGTTCATTCCTAAGCAGCAGCATCACCATCCTCTAGTTTAATTTTATGAGCAGTGAACCAGACAAACATCATTATTATGCTGCCTGACATTATATGACAGATAGGAAGAGGACTAATAATGCAGGAAAAGCTATAATGGGCAAAAGATATTGTTTTTTCTGCTCTGGTTCTGCTCCTAGGCATGTCAGGACAAGTTTGTGCCTCTCTGGGGTAGCTTAGTCTACAGGTTGTTGACATGTAGGTAGGCTTTCAATGGCCCTCAGGGAGTTAAGAGAGCAGAAGGGTGCTTAAGCCATTACCCACTTTCAAAGAGGTGGAGCCACTGATGATAAATACAGTTGTTAGTCTTTAAAAGTGCCACCACCAGACACCTTGTTTCTTTTGCTGAACTAGACTAACAAGCCTACGCCTTTGGAACTGGATGTCAACTCTGCATTCCTCCATGTCTGGGATTCTTAGCTAGCTAGATCTACCCAATTTGAGGTTCCTTTGCCTGGTGGACTGTTGCAGAGAGGATTTGTTGCAGAATAGTAAAAAACCAAGAGTAGAAGGAGCTATATTTTTCCTAACAATACTACAAGTTAGCAAGGAAAGAAAATCTACACCCAAATTAAGCTAAGCTTTGCTGGGGAAAAATCTTAATGGACATATCAAGCTACTTTTAGGTCTCAGAAAAAGGTGAGAACTGTTGCCCCATTCAAAGAACATTAGGGTATGTCCACACGTCTCTTTTATTTCGAAACAACACTGGTTATTTCGAAATAAAAGAGATTAGGTCCACACGACATATTCTTATTTCAAAATGACGGGCTCCATCATTTCGAAATAAGAGCCGTCATTTTGAAGTAGCTTAAACCTTCTTTAAATTGAAATGGCTGTTATTCCGAAATGGTTTCTATATTCCACTCTCTAACCCACTATAGAATTTCTTCTAGTCTACTCTGTATTAAATTATTTCCTTAAATCACAGGTGCTACATTGATTATTTTGGCTATTCGATTTCTTGTGGAGGACTTGTGTTACCAAAGAGAATAATGTAAACTGTATATACGAACTGTAGTTCAAAGATAGGATTCCAACACTTAGGCAAAATCTGAGGTATTATTTCTGGCAACAAGCCTTCTTTCATGTTGACTTAATTGTTGAAATGTTATCTGTAATCCTTCCAGGAAACTTAGTAAGGAAGTGGAAAGCCCCACTGAATTCCCAGTAAAATCCATAAATATCTACAGTGCATGGCAAACAATTCTAAACATTAATGTTGGATGACAGCCGGAGCTGATGATGGTACGTGACTCAGGTTTGAAAGTGATGCAAGTCTGAGGTCACGTTATCACGTGAATGAGACTTACTGCGTGTATGACAATGAGGTAACCAATATCCAGAATAATTGCAGCACTGAAGAAAAGAAACTATTTTTCCTTGTTCCAAAGGGGCAGCCATGTTTGTCTAGTTCAGTAAAACAAAGAAGGAGTCCTGTGACACTTAGGGTATGTCCACACGGGCTTCTTATTTCGAAACAACAAAGGTTGTTTCAAAATAAGAAGCGGCATGTCCACACTACGTACCGTTATTTTGAAACTGTTAAACTTCGCATCTAATCAAAATAGCCATTGTTTTGAAATAACGGCATTCAGACACGTTGTTTCGAAACAACACCATTGTTTTGAAACGACTGCTTCAAAACAACATGTCCGAACAGCCTTGTTTTGAAATAACAATTTTGAAACAATGGCTATTTCGAAAGCAGGCTTTCCCTTAATTCGAATGAACAAACTGTTAATTTGAATTAACTTATTTCAAAATAAGGACTTTATTTTGAAATAACTCATTTCGAAATGGGTTATTTCAAAATAATGATGTATGTGTGGACATAGCCTTAAAGACTAACAAATTTATTTATTGCATGAGCTTTCGTGGGTGAAAATCCCACTTTGTCAGATGCTTCGAAGATGGGATTTGAAGATAAGTGACCAGCAGCCAGTGGACAGGGCTAGTGGACAGTGAGTGGTGTGAATGGATCCGGAGGTGGCGGAAGACAACTCAAGGGGAGGGCTGAGGGCCCCCCTGTCTTTTTGAGGCAGCTGCTAAAACTGTGATGGCCACTATGATGGTCAGTATGGGCATACAGGAAAAGTACAGGACATGCTCTACATACAGTGGGGTAGAGTGAGGGCTGCCTTTTGGCTTTTGTGGAAATCCTGCCCTACGCTGATTCTCCAAACAAGTGCTGGTTTTGCTATTGCCACTCAATATATTTTTTTGTGCTACCATTAAAGGTTATATGTATTACACTCAGACTCGGGCTTGCAGGCAGGGAAGCATGTCTGGCAAAGTGGGATTTTCTCCCATGAAAGCTCATGAAATAAATAAATATGTTAGGGTGTGTTCACACAGCAGTCTTATTTCAAAACAACAGAGGTTGTTTCAAAATAAGAAAAGCCATGTTCACATGACGTACCATTGTTCCGAAACAACGGGTTCTGTTTTGAAACAACTTAAACTCCATTTGGTTACAAAACAATGTTGTTTCGAAATGAGTTGTTTCAAAACAATCCCGTCGGAACATGTTGTTTCAAAACAACGGTTGTTTCGAAACAACCATCTGACCTTCCTCCCAGGGTGCTCAGCACCCCGGGGAACAGGAAGTTCCTGCTTGGGCATGCCTGGCTGGCAACATGGCTGCCAACATGGCCCAGTGAGGAAGCCATGTTGCCACACCTCCCATGGTGCCCTGCCCCTGAATCTAAATAGCAAGCCCACAGTGTGAACATGCTATTTTGATTCCCTCTTTTTTCCTTATTTCGAACTAACTTTTTTTGTTATTTCAAAATAAGTTATTTCGAACTAAGGCATTATATCGATACAAGTTGTTTTGAAACAACTTGTATCGAAATAACCCCGTGTGTGAACATAGCCTTAGTCTTTAAGTGCCACAGGACTCTGTTGGTGGTTTTCCTGTTACTACTATGCAGGGTCATCCCCATGGAGGGGCAGGGCCCAGGGTCAAATGGCCTGTGGAGGTCCCTGCCCCCCACACACTGGGGGGGCAGGTCCAAAAAGCCACCCCATCCCTGGGCCAGCTGCTCCGCACTCCCACCCTGCCCCTTGCCTTTGGCTTGCCTCCAAAGAAGCAGGGGGGCAGAGCGGCAGTAGGGGCCCTGCAGAACTGTGGGGCCTGGGGCAGTCATCCCACTTGGTCCCACTCTACCCCAAGGACAGCCCTGACACTAAGTAACTATTTCTTTACTATAACCAGACTCTCTCACTGAGATGTCAGTCTGAAACCAGAATGGATGTCTGCTATACTTCTGCAGAGACGGATTTGAAGTGGCAGAATGTAACTTGTGGAGGAACCTTTCTGTGGATGTTTCCTCTGCTGCATTGGCTCTGATTGTGCTTCATACAAGGCAGTGAATGAGCTCCAGTCACAGCAAACTATTTTGAGCTTTTCTTTCCACAGATACCAACAGCAAAGCTGTCACTGCCTCAAGAGAGGTGACAATCTGTGTATTTAGCTAGCCTTGCTCATTTATGGGACGTGCGGTAATAAAAGCTTTTATATTTTAATAATATTTTCCTCACATATAGAGAAAAGATTCCTAAGGGCTTTACCAACTGTCGTCTCAATTCCACAGACTGTTCTACACAGCCGGGCTCCTGCACCAATACCAAGCTCCCTCCTTTGATGAACGTTGCATGGGAAGCTGTCCACTAAAGTCAGCGGTGGCTGTGAATAAGCATGGGGGGAGCAGACAGCTACAGGAGCTCACAAGATCATGGTCTGTATACATACACGTAGAATCACTGATATAAATTACATCTAGGGTGGAGCCAAAAAGACAACCAGTTTACAGGATGCTACACAACAGTGAGAGAGGGAAAATTTGGGGCAAAGGCCCAGGACAGAGAAAATTTGTTTGGAAAAAATGCCCAGGGATTCCTTTTTCCATGTAAAGGAAGCATGGGTCTCCAGGTTTTGCGAAGAGAGGCATAGTTTGGCATAGAATCACAGCTGAATCCTGTCTTCAGTCAACTTTTTGTCAAAAGGATGTCTCTTACTTTTTACACATTAAAAAACAAGTGCAAAGGCCAACAAATGAGTTACCCTGAAGTCCACCTTAAATTAGGGTTTCAAGTAATTTTCAGTATCAGTTACCATTGTTAATGTTGCTTTAGTGCATTTATTTCTCTTGCACTTTTAATACCAAATTGTCCGCTACACCTAGTGAGGTTTGGGCAATGCTGAAGATGTGGGGCGGGTTTTTCACAGGTCTCTGGCATAGTTTAGGCTATGTCGGCAAGCTTATGTTGCTCAGGGATGTGTCTATTCCATTCCACTGAGCTGTGCTAACCTTTGGGGAGTCAAGTGGGGCAACCACATCAAGCCCCGTGGCTCCATAGGCCCCTCACTGCCGTGCTGCCTGGTTCCCCCCCAACTGCCTTTGGTAGGAAGCCGACAGCAAGGGGTGGGGAGGGAGCGATAAACCTGGCCAGTGGGCCAGCCCAAACTGCCCTGCTCTCAGGGGCAGAGCTGCCTGCACAGGGGCAGGGTGGGAGGGTGGAGCTAAGCCTCTGAGCCAGGTCTTCCTGCCTCCCCAGCATGGGAGGGACCCCAATAGACTGATTAGCCCTGCTCCCCTATTAATAACCCTGCCACGGAGTAACATAAATTACACTGACATAAGTGCTTGTGCGCACAGCACTGTGTCAGCAGGAGAGTTTCTCCCACCAATATAGTCTCTGCCACCTGTGAAGGTAGGTTTTTTATGCTGATGAAAGAGGTCTCCCAACAGATCGTGTTCACCAGATGCTCTGCAGCGGCACAACTCTACTAGGATAGATGTGCATAAAGATGCAGTCTCTGGATTGCTGCAAATTGGGAAGGCTATAAGTGACCCTCTGAGTGTTTGCAAAGCAGAGGGGTTCCTCAGCTCTTAGTCCATTTCCACAAAAGTGGATCAAAGAGCCATTTACATCAGCCAGGGATTCCCCCATGCCAGGGGATCTTTCAGCTTACTTGATCCACTCAGTTTATGGCCCCTTTGCTTGGTGGGCTTGTGCAAAAAAGCTGTGATGCATCCTATCCTGTCTCTGAAACACTATTTCTAACACATGTAAGAGATTTTTCCCAGTTCAAATTACAGAAATAAGAGCACTTTAACCCTTTCCCGACTTAACTGTTTTGGCCCAAACCTATTTTGACAGGTGAAACAGAGATGAATTGTCCATCGAACCAGCTGAGACAAACTGAATTACGCATTTCCATTCCAGGAGTGGTGCTCTCTGCTAGAAATGTCACTTTTCTTCCAACAGAGCATGTAGCAGAATGCAAAGCACTGCTCTGTCCCTGAATGGTGCTTTATCACTGGCAATACTGAGCACAGAAATTTTTATTTCTCTTACACACTTGTGTGCCATGTCTCTCTTCTTAAATTCCACCTCATCCAGGAGTCAGGGATGTGACACTAGATTGCTGAACCAATACGTGTGAAAAGTTCATACGCTAATGGTTTGGCTCAATCTACAGATTATGTATTAATTATATCGATTACTTAAGAATTCCCAGTTACCACTTGACAGGTTCTTGCCCTGAAATCTGGCCTAGTGTTATTGAAATTACAGCATAGCTGGGGATCCCAATGTGCACAGTTGCACGCTGACACTGTAGGAACTCTTCTATATTTACAAGTTTATTAATACAGTTGGCAAAGTTACAAATGTTCCAACTCAGTAAGATAGATAGAGATAATACCAGTATACATCGCAGCATAGTCTTTAAGTACCACAGGACTCCTTGTTTGTTTTACAGATACTCACACCATCTCTTGCAGAACAACCTGAGATGTTAGCCATTGTCTTCGTCATTACCATCACCTCCCGCCTCACCACCAGTGGCCATCATTTTGGAATCTACCAAGCACCCAAACTAGGATATGACTGTTAGGCTATATTCACATGTAAACTGTTATTTCAGAATAAGTTATTTCAAAATAAGTTATTTTGAAATAAAGCCCTTATTTCAAAATAAGTTAATTTGAAATAGGAAAATGTTAATTCAAATTAAGGGAAAGCCTGCTGTCGAAATGGCTGGTATTTCAAAATGGTTATTTCGAAATAAGGCCGTTTGGACATGTTGTTTTGAAACAGTTATTTTGAAACAATGGTGTTGTTTCAAAACAGCCATTTTGAAACAACGGCTATTTCGATTTCAAGCAAGGTTTACTGTTCCGAAATAACGGTTGTTATTTCGAAACAACGGGTCCCATTGTTTTGAAATAACGGAACGTCGTGTGGACATAAGAAATTTTATTTGGAAACAATGGCTGTTGTTTCGAAATAAAACTTGTCTGAACACAGCAGTATGTTATACTGACACCACTATGTCTAATAGATATTCAGTATGTGTTTCTCCCCTCTGCCTTATTTGTATTTCCTCTCCCTACTAACGTTGAGGTGCCTTTCCCTGGTAGGTTAATACAGTGGTTCTCAACCTTTTGAGGGTCAGGACATGCTACAAAACACACCAACCCATCCCCCCCAGGCCAAATCGAGCCAGCTCTCCATGAAACACTTACCGCTGTGTGGCAACACAGTAATATCTCCTGACGCAGTGGTTGAGAACCACTGGGTTAGTATATGAATGATCTCTAATCATCATATACATAGTTCTTTGCCATGAGGACTAGATAAAAACTGTGCACTGTCAGGATAGCAAATAGAAAATGAGATACAACGCTTTTCACATTTAGGTTACTAATTGCAGGCCACACCTGGTCAATGGTGAACAGAAGTTATTAATATCTCACAGCTATGTGGTGGTGTATACACAAAGGGTGTGCCCACACATCCATTTTAAATCGAAACAACAGGGGTTATTTCAATTTAAAAATACTTAGTCCACACAATGTTCTTTTGAATCGAAATGACAAGCTCCATCATTTCGATTCAAGAGAGGTTGAATCAGAATAGCTTAAACCAAGCATAATTCGAAACAGCCGTTGAAGTGGAATGATTGTTTCAAAACAAGGCTGTTTGGATGACTTGTTTTGAAACAACATTGTTCCGAATCAAGGCTTTGACATTCCTCCCAGGGTGCATGGCACCCTGGGAGGATGTTCCACTCCCCTTCAGCACCCTGGCCAGGGAGCCATCAGCAGGCTGGCCAGGGAGGTAGGGGAGGTGCAGGGGGGCCCAAAGGAGCAGGGGGTTGGTGAGCTGGCTGTCTCCCTTGTCAGAGGTGCCGGCAGCTGCCCAAGCAGCAAGTTGGAGTGGTGGATGTCCCCCCTTATCCAGGGTGCTGGCTGCAGCCCCTGCGGCAGATGGGTGCTGGCAGCTGGGGGGGTTGCTGGAGCTGCTCGCCCCATAGCCTGGGCTCCGTGGCTGCTGGCAGAGCCGCAGGTGCTGGAGCCCACTGGAGCCTAGGCTACAGGGTGAGTGGGATTGGGACGCCCTGCCTCCCTGTCACTTGCTGGGCGGCAGGGGCAGAGCTTGTGGGACACCCTGCACCCCCGCCACTGGCCTGGTGGCAGGGGGTGAGCTATAGGGGCGCCCCAGTCCCCCAGCCCCTGGCCAGGGCAGATGTTGGGTCCCCAGACTCCTGGCCACCTGCAAGCAGCCAGGGGTGATGCCAGCTCCCCCAGCCACTGGCAAGCTCCGCAACCTGGTCAATTTCACAGGTGTGAAATTGACCAGGCTGGGGAGTGGCTGGACTCTGCAGCCTGGTCAATTTCACTTCTGTGACATTCACCAGGTTGCAGAGCCTTCCAGGGGTGGGAGACCCGACATCTGACCTGGCCACCTGCAGGATGCCAGGGGCTGCAGGAGCCGGCATGTGCCCTGGTCACTTGCAGGTGTCCAGGGGCTGGGGGACCGAGTGCCTGGAGAGCTCAGCCCCTGCCGCCCAGCCAGTGGCAGGGGTACCAGGCACCCTGACTTCTTCCCCCCCACCCCACTGCCTGGGAAGCAGCAGGGAGGAGGGGCGCCCCCCATCTCTGACCCCAGGGGCTTTTTTCCTCTGCTGCTGGCTCTGCAGAGCCAGTGGCAGGGGATTGGTTGGCAACATGGTCTTGCCAGGGGGCCATGTTGCCACACCTCCCATGCTGCCCCTCATCTGATTCAAAATAGCAAGTCCTGTGTCAGGGCTTCCTATTTCAATTTGCTGTTTTTCTTTATTTTGAGTTAAGTTAATTTGAAATAATGATTTTATTTCAAAATAACTTATTTCAATTAACATGTCAAAATAAGCCTCTACATATAGACATAGCCAAAGAGTTGATGGTCTCAGCCTAACTTCTAGTGTGCAGGCATCCATGAACTAAAAAAATGAGCTGAAAGGTCACGAACTAAGTGGAGTTTGACAGAAAGAGGACCATTCCTCAGTTGAAGAGGAAGCTTCATTTTCTGTTAGTGCCAGTTTGGCCAAGTCTGTACTGACAGCAGCAAATTCACCATCATCAGTTTAATCTTCTCAGATCAACTGAGTAATCAGTGAAGACTCACTCAGTCCATTGGGAAGTCAGTCTGGTAACTCCACTCCCTGAAAAAGAGTAGCACTGCATCAAGTGAGAGCATTTCCCTTCCACGCAAGGCAATGGAGATGCTGTGGTAAGTAGGTGTTAAGCAGTCGAAGCGATATGCAAGTTATTTTATATAGTTTGCATATCTCCCTTCGACTTCTGCCCAATTCTGCAGTGAGTGTAGACCATGCCTTTGACATATTTCAAAAATCTTCTTCTCACAGTATACAGAAAAATAGGGGGAAAGTTTGACAGCTGCAGGCATCATGCCACCTTGACTAATGTTTTAGAGTCAGAGCCTCAGCTAACAGAAACCGCTGAAGCTCCACTGACATCAACAGAGCTATGCTGATTTACACCAGCCTTGACCCTGCCAAATGAGGCAAGTAGCTCCACACGGATGCAGCTATGGTTGTTCAGGAGTAGGAGAGGAGCCAGAGCACCCAGCTGAAGAAAAGATAAAAGACACTTGAGAGGTGAGTAAGACTTCAGAAGACTTCAGGTCAAACCTTCAGCAAGTTACTTCCCCCAGCTGGGGCTCAACTTTCTGTCTACTAGTTCATGGAAGTCTACTCTACTAAAACTGGCCAATGTGACTGGATTTACTGAAGTGAATAACTTTCCATTTGAGAGAAAGCTGGAGGTGCATGTGCAGTGGCATTCTACCAACTCAGAGCTATGTCTCTGCTACTGAATCAGTGTGCCACTTTTCAGTTCCCTGCAGCATTTCAGGCATTTGCCACTTGTAACAGCTAAGACAGCTCATGACCATGGAGTGGAAGAGGAGGAGCGGGGATCCTGAATCAATTTTCCCTTATGTCATTAAGTGGTATATTTGATTTGGACACCATGGAAGGGAAATAAATTTAGAATCCCCAAATGTCACCTTTGCAGAGACGTTTCTGTTTAAAACTGTAATAAACTTCACAAGAGATGATCTGTCTAACCACTAGCATGCAACAGTTGTGCAATGGCATTGTTTTGCAGGGAAGTGGGAGCTAATAGAAGTAGTAAAAGGTTGCCTACAGTTTGGAAGGTGGGCTGTGCAGTTGCTGAGTAGAACAGAGAACGGCAGGCCACTGCTGAGGACAGGCTCCCTACTTCGTGTGTGTGTCAGCTAAAGAAAGAATAAAATAATTTTTTTAATATGAGTTCACATTGCACACTCAGCTCGGGCTATGAAAATCAGGGCTCTTTCTACCTCGCACAGCTGCTCCACTAATTATATTTTTGTAATTGAAATTTAGGACCCAGTCCTGGCAGGTGTTGAACATGGGCGTGATGCAATTCCTAGGCTGAAGTTGCTTGAAGTTTTCAGTTTGTAAGCTCTTTGGGGAAGGAACAACATCCTCCTTTTGTGTCAGTACAGTGCCCAAAACTCTAGGGCATCTTAACGGGTTTATGTAGTTGCTATTACGATATAGAGATTGGTTATAATGGGAGTTGGATTGGACACCTTGACAGTGGGAGCTGAGAGCGCTAAGGGCTTCCAAGAAGACACTTGTCACTGTGAGACATCCAGCACTGATCCATGAGACAGAATAAAATCCAAATTCAATCTTTTATTGGTTTGAATAGCAGCAAGATTAAAATCTTGTTTTGCCAGCACAATAAACAGCTGAAATTCAAACAGACATACTGGATAAGGGAAGGGAAGACATTTTTACCTAGTCATTTTGTAACCACAGCTACACTTGAACTGCTGCATAGAGGTCTAAGTGGAGACTATAGATTAACATTTGTGCCACTCATCATTTTATTATTTGAAGCCATTAAATCGTCCTTTTAGAATTTTTATGTATAAGTTAAAATGATTGGAAAGTAATTCTTAAAAAATGACAAACAGAACACTTGTCTCAAAAATAACAACTCACTGGGCTTGAAATTATGACTGTATGTCGAATTACAATTGTCATTCTTTACAAAATGCCTGAGTTTGTTTCACCTGCTTAGTAATGATAAAATGTAAAGTGCAAATGATAAACATTAAAAAAGTAGTTGTAATTTGTCTTCCAAAATATTTTCCTATTAAAGCTTTTCCACTTATACATGGAAATATAGAAGTGATACAGTACTGGAGTGATTGGAGCTATTGTGCTATCAGCAGATTCTTAAAAAACTAAACAAAGCTAAAATAAAATAAACAGTGCTGTTGTCTTTTCTAGTCCTTTTAATCTGATCCGCTGTGTCAGCTTGGGGTAGGTTATGTCATCTCCATCCCAGTTAATAAAGCCAGCAAATGAATTTTAAAAAATGATAGATCTAGCACATGAATCAAAAGCTTCTTATAAAATATCATCTTGAATAAGAGGTAAATATGTTGATGTTATTACAGTAGCAGTCCTACAGGTGAAATTTTTCAATTTCCCAAGGTGTTTCTGCTAAGAAGTGTAACTGTCTTTCCATGTTTGGCTACAGTTTTATGAGTAGATGGTAATATTGCTTATTGCACTTCTATTCCCCTATTTTTTTTCATCTGCCTTTGAAAGAAACATTCTGTCCTTGAAACAAGATGAAAAATTTTGGCCTAATATACAAATCTCTGCTGTGGTCTAATTCAAGCAACATTCTTGTCTCTTCCAGATTTAGACGCAGCCAACAGCCTTAACTCACAGCAAACTGCTATGTCACAAAAATGTCATACCCAAATCTTAAAACCTTGCAAATTTATACACCCAATGGCTATGTTCACACACAGGGGGTTATTTCGATACAAGCTGTATTGAAATAATGCCTTATTTCAAAATAAGTTAATTCAAATTAACAGTTTGTTAATTTCAAAATAAGACTGCTGTGTGAACACACCCATTGTGATATTATTGAGCCCTTCAGGTCATGCATGACAATTAAAAAAAAAAAGAAAGAGAGAGAGAATTCCAGAGTTTCCTTAGATTTCACTTAAAATAACAAAGTTCTGTTGCATCACTCTTCAGCTTCCTGCACCACGTAAAGCTCCATAGTTGGTTGTGGAAATCTGTTTTACCTCTTATAGAAGTTGCCATTTCAGCTGCTTTCTTTCCAAGAATATAAATTTAAAAATTAAACTGTCCAGCTGAATTTGTAAGCATGTTAGGTACAGCAGCTCTAGAAAGGGTCCTATATCCCCATGTCCTCTTTGGCACTAAATAAAACTCTTATGTTTTTAAACACATTACAATTAATCCAGGTAAATATTGAGTCTTTCCCAATATGTCTCTTTGGAACTTCTGTCTTCACATCTGGCAACCTTAACGAAAACAGCCTGCATGTAAAGAGGTGGTAAGCTGTCAGAGTGGCTGTATGTTGGGGCCACCAGTACATTTCTGGCTTTCACGGTTGGCATAGGTCCAAGTTGCATGGTCTGCTGTGCAGTGTTAAACATCAATGGCATTAAGCATTCAAATGAGTGGGGCAATGTTTTTACCTTCTCCTATTTCATTTTGCACTTCTACAGTTCTGGCCATCCCCATGCTACCATCTACAAGAGAGATGCAAACCTGTGTTTATAGCTAAAGGTTCAGAGTGAGGAGGGATTAAAACAGAGAACTTAATTCAGAACTGTGTTGATCCAAAACTATGCCAAGGGATAAATGAGAATTGCTGTGCATAGTTTAGTACTATCAAGCTTTAAACTCAGCTATCTGTTGTAATGTGGGTTCAAGCCCTAAGGAAATGAGATAACCTACTGACAAAGTGAGGGAAACTTACTATGAGTGATTCACTGGTCTCAATAAAGAAAAAAAGACTGTTTGGATATTACAGATTTCTTGGAGGCAAGCAGCAAACATGGAGTGGGAGAAGGAGGTCTCTTCCTCTGAGACACCCCATTTCTTTGATTAGTTTGGCTTTCTCATTGGATAAAACAAGTACCTCTTTTCAAATTTTGAAAGTGGATCTGGTTTCTGCTAGAGCTTGGGGGTGTAAAGGGTTTAGGATCACCCCAGAATCTTTCAGAAAAACAGAGCTTCATCTATCTGTCTCAAAAAACAAATATGGGCCCTCAAAGAGCAAGTCCTCAGTTGTTTCTTGGACCTTTTCTGGTATGCCTGATGGCTGCAGCCAAGAAGCAAGATGCATGGTAACTGTCATTGACATCACCTGAGTGGCCGAATCTGCCTCATCCAATGCAGCTTAGAGATGAATGTGTAACCAGACAACCTTCATTTACAAAGACCCTAAATTGTTCCTTTCCATCATCTGGCAGCTTCTCTACCAATTCAGACACTGAGTTCCAATAGAGCAGCTATAGTAGGCCTGATGTTTCTCTATCCTGAACCACAACCCTGAGGACAAATAAACCTTTCTCCCAAATAAATTTAGATTTTTTTTGCATGTTTTTATCTTTCAGAATTCATTTAAAATGCCCTCACCTAACCTTCTGATTCGTATTCACCACCACCAAAAAATCCAGGCTGGATGTGAATAAAACTACCAGTGCTCACCTCCCTCAGATCGCACATGGTACCTCTGCTGTTTTATCACAGTGGGAGTTAGAGAAGAGACAGTTTGCCAAAGGAATAAGGTGGGCTCTAAAAAGGCTTCGTAAACAGACAGAGTCATCCTAGCAGATTCTGCAGAATGTAAAACATCCATCAATTTATTGGGATTATCTAGACCAGTTCAATTTACACACCGACAGACTTTCCTACCCCCCTGCACCAGGGAGTGTTGCCACTGAAGTGGTGGTAGGGGCCATAGGAGTAGTAGCCCTGGGCCTCCCTGGCCTTTCCTACACTCCCCAAATCCCGAAACTGGGGTTTGACTTTAAAAGCTAGAAAAGACCCTTAAACCATCTCAATGTCCCTCAATATTAGCAATGGAATCGTTCTATAACTGTGGCATATACACGATGCTCTTTTTGTATTGAAAATCCAAACAGTGTATTTGCTTAGGTTAATAATCAAGAAGTCCAAGATCTTTTCAGTTCCTGTGCATGGCAGATTTATTTACATATAATAATAAACTATTGCTTTAATGTGTTAGCAGATTAACACCAGAGATGCATAATTTCAATCCAATCACCCCTTGACGACAACAAACAGGCGAATGGAAAATACTGCTTCCAAACCCCAGTTATCCAAGATTAGAAAGAAAAGAGGATTATTGTAATGATGAAACATAAGAAAAGATGATTTGGTTGGTTTACCAATGGGGAGCTACATTTAGGACATGACACTGATGGCCAAATGCTACTAAAAGCACAGTCAACCCTCTTCCGGAAAATGCCTCCATCACATTAATTTAAAAGGAGCCAACAGATTTGATTATTAGCAGTGAAATTGTTAGGCTCTTGTGCTAATAAAGCCTTGCTTTATTCTAGCTTGGCATGTACTTCCCTCAGCCATAATTTTAACAGAAGTCATTTAAAAATGTCATGGTCATAATGACTAATATATTGCCCTGCATCATAGCAATTATATTCTAACACAAGCTGTGCACTTCACCAGGTATTGAATTTGTAATGATGTTTGCAGTGGGGATTATTATAGGTCACTGGATTTCATCTGTTGATTCATGATTGCAAGAAATGAACATATTAAATGGCATTGTCTGAAAGGTTGCATTATTCATCTTTACAGGCAGAGGAATAAACTACAGAGAGGGATATATAAATGGCCTTTAAAAATGCCCCTAATATTCAGGGACATTTCAGTAAACTTTGATGGCTGAGAGTGCCATTACTTTTATTCATAAAACCCCCCCACCTTCCCAATGCATATGTCCAAGGGGATGTGGGACGCTTCACAATCAACTAGGCTTGAAAAAATTCTGGAGCACTTGCTCACAAAAGGACTAAGTCAACAAACCAAGGTAAGTCAGCAATGCTTACCCAATTCTATGTTACTCCAGCTGAAAGACAGAATTTTAATATAAAGCTATTATGTACTGCACGATGAATAAGAATAAAACTCAATTATAACTCATATCCAGAGCCAGATCAAGGCAACCTCATGAGGGTCATCCTTTGCCCCTCTATTGCCATGGTGCTCTGCCTGGAGGAGGGGTGCCTGGGTCCCCTTAATCTGGGGGGCAGGGGCAGGGACTCCAGGGCCCCAACTGGCACGGTGGGGAGGTTTTGGGGGGCCATGGTTGGCACTGCTGTGAGGGAAGAGGGTGAAGGGGAGTCAAGACTGTGCTGCTGCAGGGAGTTGCAAAGGGAAGGCACAGGCCGGTACTGCTCAAGAGCCGCGGGGAGGCCCCACGCGTGGTGCTGCTGTGGGGGGCAGGCCAGAAGCCACAATTTGCCACGCTGCTGTTGCCCCAGATCTGAACTGGTTGGTTTGGAGCAGACCAGCCAGCCCAAAGTCTGGGAAGCCAGGAAGCAGCAACCGCCAGCCACTATTGCCAAAGCTGGATTTCTGGGAGCCAGGGGGCTCCCCTTTAGGCTGGAACTAGAGACAGCAACCCCTACAGCCCCGCCTTAATCTGTCCCTGTCCATACCATAGTCTTGTCATTAGTGGGATGAGGCCAGGTCTGCGAGCCAGGAACTCCACATGTACGACTGCTTCTATGGACTTCGCACTATGGCACAAAATGTATTATGAAAACAGCTATTGTATATGAAAAATAAAGGTTTGAAAAGCCTTTTGGAAGAGACATCACACAGTCCTAAGCTAACCTAATAAAACTGCACAGATGATAGTGAACACCTGAGCTTCTACCCTTGGCCTAGTCCTTCAAGGTCTCCATGCCTCCTGGGTGGTCTGAGCACCCTCATTTTTCATTCAAAGCTCTTTACTGCAAGGATCACATCGTCTTCAGTATCTGTAAAGCAGTATGCACAGCAGATGCTAACAACATCAATAAAGAACTAACTCACACTCTCTCTGCTTCTGTTTCCTCACCTAGGAACCAGAATAGTTACTAAACCTTATTCTATTTCATAAGAGGTTTCATAAGGCTAGATTAATTCATGACTAACATTTTCAGATCGGGGTGGTTAACCTTAGGCTCCTAAATTGATCATTTAGGCACCTAACTAAGAGGACGAATTTTCAAATTCCACAGAAGTCACTGGTAGATGCAGATGCTCAGCACCTTAATAATAATTAGCAGCTGAAAGTCCAAGCTGTCACAAAGGTGCAGCAGCTGCATCAAGTAATCCATCATCTGTGCAGTCTACGTTGTATAACGCATTAACTGTTAACCATGCAAATTAGACATAGAATAAGGATGATGATTAGTTGAGTTACCTCTGACACAGCAAGTCTAGGACCCTTACAGTAGCATAGATACTTGTAAGGCATGTAATTCATAAAGTCAAAATGACTGAGAACTTAACAATTAGATGGTAACAGATTCTGAATCCTAGTGTTAACTCAACCATGTGATAGGCAAGCAGCTCTGAACCATGCTTGAGGCTGTTTATATTGCTTCGCCCTGATAGTTTAGACTTTGGAGTGGCACACCTAGAACTATAATGTTAATGGAAAACATTTCCTATTGAACCAATGTGGATGACTCAGGGGCAAATCAACATCTATTTTTATTTATTTTATATTTAAATTACAGTAGTGCAAACATGTTGCAACAAGAACAGTGAGACAAACATGGTGTCTCTCTCAAAAGCCAGCATTCTACACGATCTCTTCATGTGGGTTTTCTCCAATTGACCAGTTGACGAACAATGGGTATTTCTTGTGGGGAAAGTCAGTTTGTTCACTTAAATTTTCTGAGCCTGCGTTTCGTTTGCATAACCACAGATCATGTTCAAGTGGTGTTTAAGACATAAAGCTTTGTCTTCACCCATTCATTTCAGATCTTTCTTTTGGCCAAAGCAAATAGAATATGATTTTCTTACAATTATTAGGATGAGAATAACTTTAAAATTGGCACTAAGCAGTCAGAATGATCAAACAAAACCATGAAAACACTTATAAATTGGGCAGTGAATTGTAAAAAAAACATGGCAACGAGCAGAAGAACCACAGCTCACACATAATGTATTGATTACAGATATCATATGATGGGTCCTCAGCTAATAACATGATATAAAATAACAGCCACGTTTCTTGTTGCATAACATCGCAGAGAAGCAGGCCATTGCCACATATCAGTACCTCTTCTTCCTGGGAAAACTGTTTTCATTTTCACCATGTAACGGCAACGGGAACATTGTTGCTGTGTTTTGATGTTGCTGTTTTAGTTTTTTTTATGAATGACCATGGCAAACAACAAATTAAAAAAAAAGAAGATAGTGTTGCTAGTGAGATCAGGGTGTAAACATTAACAAGGGAATCCAGATCTGCATAAAATTTCCATCCTCTTAATTAGTCCTGGATGACTCTCAAGAAGTTTGGAAGGGTGCTTTGAATATTTATGCAAACCGACAACCATTTTCTGGGCACTCCCTACTTTGAGAGTGTTCTTTGTTTCTCCTTCTCTCTCCCTGGAGTCCTCCGTTTAGCTACGAATTGCCTATCTTTGGAATAGACTATATCTATTCTGACTGTTAAGTGGAAGGGAACGCTGATAATAAGATTCTTCAGAGGCTTAGTTTTCTTCCCATAGCTTTTCTCCATGGGTGTCAGAGATAGAATCTCTTTATTCCAAGCATTTTATATTAGCTCTTTCAGGTTGTGTCATTCAGTGAGTAATAAGACCTTGTCTAAGAAATCATAATACTCAGGAGAAAAGGAAAAAGTAGCTTGTCTCCTTGAGATATCAATTGCTATTCAGAAAATGGCAATGAGATATTCAAATGAGTTACCCACTGCTCCCTATTATACCTTTAAATATATTTCCAGTTAAAAAACTCTGTAAAGACAGAGTTAAGGTTAAGATTACACTGCCCTTTTAACAGCATTAAAATATTATAGTTAACAAAAAATAAAGCACTATGAACCACAGAAACTCAGCAAATTCACATGCAAATAAGGAATGCTATAGTTTAATAAGTCTCACTAAGTGCCACACCAAATTTAAGCTTCCTCTGTTGAGAATTTTAATTTCATACAGTATGGTCTTTAACTGTATGATGACATAAGGCATGAATATGTGTTTACGTACTTATCTGTTACCAGGATGCTGTCAGAGCAGATTAAGTATAGATGCTATTTTCTTTAGCATAGACTGAATTTATTCACAATGATGGGTTCTAAACAGCTGTTACCACCCAAAATAAGAGATCTTGGAGTCACTGTGGGTAATTCTCTGAGAACCTTCATTCTGAACATAGCAGCAAGAAAAAAGGTTAACAGTATGTTAAGAACTATTAGAAAATATGACAGAGAATATCATAATGTCACTATATAACTCTGTGGTGTGCTTCTCCCCGCCCCCCCACTACAGGAATACAGTGTCCAGTTCTGGTTGCCCATCTCAAGAAGGATATAATGGAATTGGAAAGGTTTCAGAGAAGATCATCAAGGAGCAAGAGTATGAAACAGCTTTCATACAAGGAGAGACTAAAAAGATTAGGCTAGTCACCTTAGAAAAGAAATGCTGGGGCTGGATATGACGGATTATAAAAACATGAATCCTGTGGAAAATCATGAATCATATGGAAAAAAGTGAATGGAGGAGTGTTATTTACCCTTTCACACAATATAAAAATGAGGGGTCACCCTAGTTAATCAGCAAAAGGTTTAATACAGTGGTCTTCAACCATTTGCCAGCAGATAGCAGAACAGTCATAGATTTCAATGGCAACTGCCAGTCAAAAATTGATCCTGATCGACCAGTTGGGGACCACTGGTTTAATACGAACAAGAGAAATACTTCTTCATACAACACATGACTAACATGTGGAACTCCTTGCCATGGGAAGTTGCAATGGCCAGAAGTATAACTGGGTCAAAAAAAAAATAGAATAAATTAATGGAAAATAGGTCCATATATGGCTGTTAGCCTAATGGTCAGGAATGAAACCCCATGCTTGGGGCAACCATTAAACTCTGACTACACTACTTCTGAAGATCTGGTAAGGACCAGTGTCAGAGACAGGATATTAGGCAAGACAGACAATCACCTGACCCAATATGACAGCTCTTCCATTCTTATGTTCAGTATCATGCCCTATACGGGACTGATGGATACATTAAGGGGCCCCAAGGCCCTGGGCTGCCCCCTTTTATGGCCACCCTGACCTGAGGGCCCTGCCCTCACACCGAGATAGCTCAGGCCCACCACTGGGGCCAGCTGGAAGATCCACCAGCCATGGGGCTGTTACTTAATGATGGAGGGGGCCCAGCCAGCTTGTACTGGGGGGGGGGGTGGAGCTCTGGGGTCAGATGCCATGGTGTGGGTGCTCCTGACCTGCTCCAGGATGACTGGTCTGCCCAAGGGGACAGTGCAAGCTGGTGCATGCTGCGGTGTCCGACAGTGGCACTCTGGGACCATGAGTGCTGCTGGCTGATGCACTCAGTCCCCTGAAGGACTGGCCAGGCCAGACTGAGCTGTAGGGGCCCCAGCACAGCACCCTGACAGCGCTTCTGACCCTGAAGTGCCGCCCCTGGAAGCCACATGCTATGCCAGCTGACCCTACCCCCTGACACGCAACTACAATGTCAGCCTGTCTCCTGGGGCAGACCTGCTGGCCCAGGAGTGGGATGGGAGCTCTGTGGACTACAGTCTATGGCCCCAGCCCCTCCAGTGCTGGCTGGGCCCCTTGTAGCATCCCCCAAGCCTGGACAGCACTGTACTGGCCTGAGCAGGACCAAATCTTGTGAAGCAGTGGGGGCCCAGGGCCCCCCCTTTAGACAGGGGCTGCAGTCCCTTAAGCCACTGGGTTGATCCAGCCCTGGAAGGACTCAGTGGACACAGAAAGAAGAGATACATTCAGTTATGATAGCCTGGACCATTTATGTGATGTGTCTTGCTGCCTGAACCTGAACTGGAGCAAAATGGTATTTGAGTGCTCCATGAGGTAGAAAGAACTGCCACTGAGGAAAAGCACACATCCTAGCTCTGTCTAGATGCCCCCACTTGGGGTGAATGAGGCACACCCTTTTCCAAGTTGGCCAATTACATTAAGCTTTTTACTAACAACAATAAATATTTCTCATTTGATAGCAAATAGACCCAAGGATATTTATACAGAAAAGAGCTTTCCAATAATTTGTGTTACACACCCACTCATGCACATACATGGAAACATGAACTTGTGGTTTCTGAAATAGCATGTTTCATCTAAAGGACAGTGCCTCCGAGACTCAGCACAGTTCTATTAACAGAATGACGGTGCATTGGTTCATAGTGACTCAAAACAATGAACTCTTGAGTTTTCATAGGTGTCATTTCATCAGACTACCAGCCAGCCCAGATTGTCCTCACAGAATGGGATCTAGTAAGATACAGGCTGAAGCAATATGAAATAATATTGACTTGGACTTCAAATCTGTATCGTATGTGCCCTGGTCTATACTGACAGTGAAGTCTGACATAACCTTGCTTACCTTGATGTTCTTCAGTCTGTGTCTCCACTGTCAGAGCAGTAAATTTGAATTAAATGGTGCTGTAATTCAACCTATCACACCATCCCTGCAAACGGTGTAGCATTGAGGTCAAAATCTACATTTCAAATGTAGGTCCATGTCACCAGATAGCAGCTTTTCTGGTTTTTCCAGCAAGTGACTATAGTAACATAGCTCCTCCCCTCCCTGCAGCCCCAGAATATTTTCTCTTAATTCCTCTTTCTGCATGGAGCACTATGACACTCTTATCCCTGAGGCAGAGAAACAGAAAGGAAAGATTTTCCTGCTTTTTTTCCTTTAGAGAAGAGGGGAGGGGGAGAGACTGCCTTCCCTCAAGCCTCTGCTCCTAATACTCAGAGTGCAATGAATTTCAGGAAGTAATGTGAGCAGTGGGGACATGAGACCCTGAGCAAGCAATCTGCTATGATCACTTGCCTTCACCTTCTGTAATTTGACAGCCGAAAATTGAATTATAATCCCAGCTCCCTCCTTCAGTATAGACAAGCCCTGAGCTTCTGTGTGACCAAACCTCTGCTCCCCCCGCGCCCCCCGGGGAGAAAAAACCCCAAAGCACTTCACTGTATACTTCTCGCCTTGGTGAGAGGATAAAAAAAAAAAACCGTGACAGATGTTAGTCACCTTGCTTAATATCCAGCTGGAAGGCACCCAGACACTACTGTGATGAGCAGCATGAGAACTGGAAAGTAATGCCAAGCAGACTTCTGCAGGTTGGTGAAAATTCCCAGAATTCTTCCAGCAATTCCCTTCACAAGTGAGTGTTTTATTTTGTAACTCTGCAGAACCTCAAATATAGCCCATGTAGGCACCACAACGCTGCAAGGCGTCAGGATGCCATGGAGAGAATGCAGAGCATTGAATAGTGTATTTCCTATGAAAACTAGACCTGTTTTAATAGGTGTTAATGACTAAGACACAATAACTGAAAAGCAGTCTCAGTACTGATGATGTTGACAAGGAAAACATTCATACTGAACACTGTGCTTTCGCTAATGAGGAAAAATAGAGTGTGATTAGATGGAACAATTGCTTTAATCTGGCTATCACATTCTGTTTCCTTCACAAAATACTCGTCAAGCTGCTTTCTAACAAATATATGACTAACGATTAATTATTTAAAGATAAATAATGCAACCCCCCTGGCTTCTGTTGTACACAGATCAACACCCCTCCCCCCCCCCCCCGCTGTTCTTCTCTTTTCCCTTTTCTACAACTGAGAATCTGTTGCTGACAGGTCTCCTCTATCACCATCCGCAGGTAATCATATTTGTCAATAGGGGGGTATAATTTATGTCAATAAAGCCCACCTGGAATTAAAAAAGATAAGGCTTAATAGAAAACAGTTTGATTGATAAATCTTGTGATAAATCATATGTTGTTCTGTACCTGCTTATTTTGTTCGTGGCACGTGGTAACCACATCTCTGCTCCAGACACTGGGTTACTTCCCCTTTTTGTAAAAGAATAGCCTTGCATAACTTTATAGAAATAGCTCAGTTTCAAGGAAACTTCACAGAACCATGTCTGCTCAGTAAAAAATTCTAATTGGCTAAACAGTTGTAATTAACAGTATTGTACCTATATTAGAAACAGTAACCAGTCAACGAACCAGTCAGGTGATGTTGTAATGCCTCAGCAAAGTACCAAAAAAGAATAGAATAGAACCATGGGGTTGGAAGGGACCTCATTGAGTCCAACCCCCTAGGGCTTGAACCCAGGACCTTCGGCAGAGCAATGTACCAGTAACTTCTGGAAACTGAAAGTGGGGTTGTGGAACAAGGATAAAAGGCTGCAAAAAGCCCATGCAAACCGGAGGTCTGTGGAAGTGTGAATTTACTGCCTAACTGAGGACTGATCACCCAAGGTTCCCTCCCTGGTGACAAATGTTCTCACCCATAAGCTTGCTGGTTGAGAGGAAAATGTCCTACCTGAGATAGGACTGGTGCACCTGAATCTGAATCAAAACTGAATCTGAATCAAATGAATAAGCCATGGTTCCGTAAGTATAAGGGATAATGCTTAACAGTACTGATTGGACCCCAGGATCAATTAAGGGCTTAATAATAGAAACAGGTTTAGGAATTGTAATTATACTTTTGCTGTAATAAACCTTTTGCTATCTTTTTGCTTTTGCCTTGGAACATTAAAAAGAATAAAAAAATGATTTATTCTAATCAAAGGTAAACAAATAAATTAAGTTTGAAAAAAAATCAAATATATCCAGTGTTTGTTTCAGTGTCTGATCCCCCTCAATTTTACCCAAAGAATCCATTTTCAAACAGAAAATTCTCAATTTGTGAGAGGGAAAGCTCAGACAGTAAATGAGGACTTCAATCACCCAGCCTGAGACCAGCAATGCTACTAAGATATTTCATTATTTTACTTACTCACTATTTAAATCTCTCAGCCAAAATATCCTATTCATATCATCAACTACCTTTGCAGATATTAACTAAACAAGCCTCTAGTCTGTGAAATAACAGACAATATGTGTGAAAGTGTTTTGTATCTTAGAACTCAAATTCTGCATTTAAATTATTTCTGTGAAAACCAAGGCTGTCAAAAAGGATAACGCAGATCCATTATTACAAGCCACATGTTTAGAATTGCCTTTTAGGTTTTTGTGTTCCCATGGGGTTGGGTGCCGTGGAATACACAAAATAGTAACAATTTACTATGCAACTTCCCTGAAAAGTTCAAATGGTAGCTAGAATTTCCTTTTTGGCATGTTGCCACACTGAAGGGAAAAAAAAAGAAAAAAAGAGAGAGTATGTTAAAGAACTGAAGAAGACTGGGCGGGGGGGACAAGTCAATGAAATATAAAGCAGTATATAACTAAGGTACCGACAAATCATACCTCTTAATAGACTCAAACAAATTTTATTGCTTCCTCTTGTACAACATCATTCAGATCAGGCCTTTCCTCTCTGTATAGACATCTTAAAGGGTCACCCTAAACCCTTAATATTTTCATCTTCACAAAGATCTTTATCTTCTCCATTTCTGAAAAACCCCGTCCTGCCCCCCTTCATGCCCCTTGCTGCAAACATTATCTTCCTGGCTTGTCACTTCAATCAGATCACACCCATCCCTCCTTTTTGCATCCCCATTGACTCTTCCTTCTTTGCCATTTCAAACACAAACTACTTGATTTCATTTTTCAAGCCCTCCCCAACCTCTTTCTACCATACCTATCATTTTTTGCATAGTATCAAGATGCAGACAGATCAATCAACAGTGCCACCCATGATGGCTATTTGTCAAATTTTTGGACAGGCCCAGTCATGATTCTTTCCATGTTGCCCCTTATCCATGGACTTTGCTTCCTATAAAAGTCTCCAGAACTGCATCTCCTTCTCCTTTAAATCTCTTCTTAAAGATCATCTATGTGTTGATGCCTAAAAAACACTTGACAATGGATAGGCAGTTGGTGTGCTGTGAGGGTGTTTGGTTCTGCCATGAGTGTAGGGGACCACAATCAATGACCTCTTATGGTTTCCTTCCAGTTTCTATGACTCTGTGCTTCCACTCTTCAGAATTGTCACTATTCATTTTTGCTCTCCCTACATCTGTTTATCATGATATCCTTCATCGTTACATTCAGACTAAATTATTTTGGGCAAAGACCATCTATTTGTTAAATGATTGTACAGTACCCAGCACAGTGGAGGCCTTGCAGTATCATAATACAAAAACCAACAACAAACTCACCCTCCTTCAATAATAATAATGGAGAATCCCTGCAACTCTTACAAAAAATATGTCATATGTTACTACTGCTTTTGGAGATATATGCGTTCTTCTATTAGATAAAAAAGGGGCATATGAACAAGTGTGGATTTCCAGTCCATTTGCAAACAGCAAAGGGGGATTCTTGTCATACAGTTAGAGCCCTGCATGGATACAAATATATGGATCTGCATCCAATCTGCATCGGCAAGAAATGGGCCACAGATATCTGCATTTCATCTGTGGATGTCAACATAATGCGGATATCTATGGATATCTGCATATTTGCAGGGCTCTAGCTACATGCAGATAAAAATATCCGATCTTCATCCACAAGAAAAGGTCTGTGGATATCTGTATTGTATCGGCGGATGCGGATATCCGTGTACATAATGTGGATATCCATGGATTTGCAGGGCTCTACAGACAGGCTTGGAAATGACTGATGCCTTGGTCCTCTACTCCACATCATACATAAAGAATCCCAAGTTACACGTGAATCAGTATACCCTCATGCCCAGCAGAGAATCCATGGCTTTTAAGCTGCTTTCAAAGCCATTTTTTGCTTAAAAAAAAAACCAGGAATCTGGTGGCACTTTTAAAGACTAAGAAGTTTATTTATTGCATGAGCTTTCGTGGGAGAAAATCCCACTTCATCAGGCACTTGAAGGAAGATTTTCTCCCATGAAAGCTCATGTGATAAATAAATCTGTTAGTCTTTAAAAGTGCCACAAGACTGTTTGTTTTGCTGAACTAGACTAACACAACTACACATTTGGATCTTGTTGCTTACAGTCTCTCTGGTTAAACCACCTCAGGGCAAAGAATTTCAAAGATGAGTCCAAAATGGAAAACACCAGTGTAAAAAGAAGTGAAGAAAAATTGTGCTATCTAATTTCATGAAAGCTGACCAGTCCTTGTAAAGAAACTAACACATTAACTTATTTCACATTCAAATGAAAACAATCTTTCCCCTGTGAAAAACAAAAGCCCAAAACCTCTATGGAAAAAAAAAAAAAAACCAACAAAAAAACAGATCAAGCATATTCTGAAATCCTTCTGATGTTTATTAAATTTACAGTTTCTTCCTGGAAACACAAGTACCTAATGAAGTATTAGGACAGCTGTTCATAACACAGCTATATAGTGGTATTTACCAATTCAAATACTGGCTGAACGTATTTTAATTTTGTTATCAACATGACCAAACTAAACAATGAATAAATTTGCTCTCAGATTTTCAAATAATCATTTTACCTTTAGAAAAATCTCTATATCACAATTATATTCTCTCTACATATTGTTCCAGAAACAGACTTTCTTATTCTAAACATATTGCACTTCCGTCCATCCATCCATTTTACAGACCACCCTGGGATTTAAATCCTAGATTTGACAGGTACCTCAGTCTTGTTGCTAAGCATCTACTTGGTCTACATGTAAATTCTCTCAGTTACAAAACTGGAAAGCTCTTGTCTCAAAAAAGCAGATGTTTATAAAACGACCAGAAGTGGAGAACTGGCAATATTAGATAAGCAAATTTTTTTCCAATCAAAATGCAATCTTTAGTCTTTAGTCATCCAACTAGACACTCTGCTACCTATGCAATATAAATAGAATAAGGAGACAAAAGTCAGCATTTTATTATGGAAATTGTAATGCATTCACCACTGTAGTAATTAGAAAACCTATATGGTTACCAATGAAATATATCATCTTCCATTATATTTGATGAGTATGTGACACTGAAAGGCCAGGTGCTGGCTCTTGCCAAGATCACAGGCATTAGCAAAGAATTGACATACTCACAACTGGTGACCACTCCAGTTCACCTATATGTTAGTTTTGTTTAAAGTAGGTATTAGTCCTAGAAGTATATATTTAGTGTTTAGACTCCACAAAAGGCTTGTAAATTGCTCCAGACATTAAACTCACTTCTAATGTCTGTATTTCAGGATATAAGAAATTATGTATATTTTGCTTTATCACTTTGAAAATATTTGCTCTGAACTCATGAACCCAGGCATGGGAATCATCATCACTTTCACATTCAACCAGTTCGAAAGGGGTAGTCATGTTAGTCTAATTCAACAAAACAAACAAGGAGTTCTGTGGCATGAAAGCTCATACGACAAATAAGTTTGTTAATCTTTAAAAGTGCCACAGCACTCCTTGTTCTTTTGCCAGCCAGCCAGAAGGACTATCAAAATTTAAGTGGGCCATTATGAGACAAAAACCTTATTAATAGCTCCATTCACTCAGGGAGAAGGCCTTATGCTATTGCTTAAATGTTGAAAGAACGAAATAAAAATAGCTGATGTAGTGATTTTTCATCCATTTGTTGTTTGAACTTCTATAGGGCTGGAAAAAATAACCAGAAGCCAGAGATCCTCAGGGGTTACCTCATGGTTCTGTCTTGAAAGACTTTTTGAACTGACAGATCACTACAGCTCTGTCATTCTTAGGATTTAGATGACAATTAGGAGTCTTGTGGCACTTTTAAGACTAACAAATTTATTTCTCCCATGTTTGGGGTTGCATAGTGAGTTTTTTTCTTTTCTTTTCTTTTTTTTAACTAGGATTTGGATGGTAACTCATTTGTGTCTATGTTTACTTGCTTTAGCCAGTAAATAACTCTCTTATTTCTTTGTCATAGTTAATAAACCTGCATATAGTTTATTACAGGATAGCTACAAGCATTGTCTTTGGTCTAAGATGTAATGTATCAATTGATCTGAGTACATGATGGTCTCTTGGGACTGGGAATGTCATGTGATTTTGGGGTGTAAGCAACCATTTATCACTAAGTCCAGTTTGCCTAGGTGACAAGATAGACTGCAGAGTCTAAGATAATTGCCTATGACAATATGGTGAGGCTATTTTAGTGATTCAGGAGTTTACATTTGTTCCCAGCTTGGAGACATCTAATTATAGAATCTAATACCAGTTTGGGATATCTCACCTGTTTTTCACAGTGTGCCCAGAGGCCATCATGCAGGATCAAGAGCCACTCGACGGTCTGACAGGGCGAAAGTTTGCCTTAGTGAAGTCTATAGCAGAACTCCTATTGCCTTCAAAATGGCCAGGATTTAACTTTTATAAATGCGTGCGTGTGTGTGTGTGCGCGCTTGTGTGTGTGTGTGTGTGTGTGTGTGTGTGTGCGTGCGTGCGCATACATGCACATGCTTTCAGAGCCATCAAAACTTGTGTGTATGTGAATCCAGAGCCAACTGTTTTCTCACTGCATTTCTGTTTCGAATCAGAGATCTCTGTTTTAGTCTGTGCTGTGATAGTTCCAGCCGCATGAAGCAGCATGAATTACACCTGAAGTTTCTGAATCTAAAGTCTTATTTTTAAAACATCTTCCATCAAGAGTGATCCAAAAGTGCTATTGTGTTTCAAAATGATCCAAGTCAGACAGAAAGGGTGTGATGGAAAGAGACTACTTCATATACTTAAAATAAAGCACGTGCTTAAGCACTTGTTTGATTGGCGACAGAATTCAGCACCTTGGAGGACTGCCCCCAAGCTCGACATTGTAAACTTAAGACCCAATCCTTCATTCTTTGAGCACCCAAAAATCAGTGGGTGCTTGCAGTCTTCCAAAAATGCAGAAGCACACTCTGTTTGAAGCATTCTGCCCCACAAGGCAAATTCATGACTGATGTGATTCCACTAACTTATGCAAGAGATTACCTTTGCCTCTTCTGTATGGGATGTCTTTACCTGAGGCATTATGTAAAATAAACGTGGAATCTTCTTATTTGTTTCTATTGTTACAGTTTTTGGTGCAGGAAGCAAGCTGTAAAAGAGCCACTTCTAGTGCCCTGTGAAATGTCATGTTTTGAAGTTAAGAGTATACTAGCTCTTTAGGGCATTACGATATTTTGATTGCCAGTGTTAAATGTATCAACATGATGTTGTAGAGACTAAAATTTGTTTAAAAAATGGAAAACAGCCTAAAATAACCCCTAGTCTAACAGAATATTCTAAGATAGCTGAGATTTCTTTCAGGACTGTCTACACTGGGCAGTTCCATCAATGCAAAGTATGCATGTGATGTTATGTAAGTAATGTAACTGCCACTGACAAATCTTTCATTGAATAGCTGAACTGTCTGCACTATGTCGATGGAAGACTCTTCTCCTATTGATATAGCTTATTCTTCTCATTCCGGTGGTGTGCCAGCATTGGCTTGGCAATGGATTAAGCAGGTCACCAGATCCATTCAATCAATTGCCACCGTTTCAGTTGCTGTGGTGCCGACTGAGCCCACAGTGTAGACAAACCTTCAGAAACAGTTCCTCTAAAAGTCTAACTCAATGTGGAGGCACACTGGTGAGGCAGAGCAGAGACAAACGAACAGTCTGGTCCAAGGGATAGGGTACTAGAATGTAAAACATGAGAGCTTACTCTATCACTCTCCAGCTGTGTGATCTTAGGTTAGTCATTTCAGCTGTTTCCCTTCCTGCCTTTTGGCTGTAAGCTTTCTGAGGCAAGGACTGTCTAATAGGCCACATTCTGCATTGACTGGGTGGCCAGTGTAGACCCACTTAATTGACCCCAGAAGTGCTTTACCATCAACACAGTAACTCCCTCCCTCTAAGTGGTGTAACACTGTGTCAATGGGAGAGCATTGCCAGTCAACACAGCCGAGTGAAGACACTGTCGTAAGTCAAAGTAACTAAGTCGATGGGCAATACACATTCAGCAGCATGCAGATTGCATATCTCTCATCAACTTAGCCCCACAGTGTAGACTAGGCCTGAATACAGCATCTTTAGCACATTGGGATTCTCTAGGATCTATAATACTTGTTGTTTTTTTTTAATTAGTTTGCAGTGTTGTCCACATGCTACATTTCAGGAGCACCAAATCCATTCGTTAAATGTTTACATAAGCTTGCTTATTCACACATTGCTCAACAATAACAAGTTTCTACTGAATTCAACATCAGATTACTGCCAAAAAATAGCAGTAATAGATTTTTCTATTCCATAAATTTAATGGCAGGTTTTATTTATTATATTTGGACAAAATTAATTAATGATTTTTTTCACTTAAAAATTAGTGTTGTGTTAGTTTTATTTGCTCATTCTCTAGACTCATTTCCATCAAGTATGTCATTTAATTGCATAGGAATGATTCCCTTGAGTAGCAAACAATTTGATTATTTAGTAAATATTTCTGATTAGATTCTCCCCTAGTGTAAATCGGTGCTGGCCCACTAATTTCAATTTAATTTCATCCCTTTACATTGTATCCATCATCACGAAATTTGGATGCCCACAAAAGTACTGTTACAACTGAATTGTACCTTTCTCAATCCCGGCTCCTGACACACAATAAAAATATGTATTATTTTATATAAACAAATCTGTTTTAAAATGTTCTACATTTTTAAGGCTTGTATGAGAAATGATCAGTTTTGTGGCAGCCTCTGACAAGTAGACAATACAGTGCTTAACATTTGCATAGTGTTTTTCATCTTAAAAGTGCTGTACAAATATCAAGTTTCAGAATATTAAAGTGAGGAATGTAAGGAAGCAATATTTTGGCTATGTATTGTAATTATATTGTCTTATTAAGAATTTCCTGGTTTGTGCCATGTAAAGTAATTATTATAATTATCATAAAAGCTAATGAAGTCTCACAAACTTTTTTTTTTGGTACTGTGAGTCAACAATAAACCAACAAAGTAACTGATAGCCTACTATGAACAAACATTTTTTCCACATATCTCAACTTCTATTTTTTACTCTTGTCTACTTATCTGAAGTCTATTTAACAGTTTGGGGTTCAGCTTACTTTTGCTGAAGAAGTCAACTGGCATTCTGGTCACCAACATCAGAGGGAACAAGATTGGGCCCTTTATTAATATCAAAAAAAATCAAGAATAAATAATAAGTGTGGTAGTGTTAACTGAATGTTTGAAAAGTACTTTTATGAGATCTTTGGATGAAATGTGCTACAGATGTTCAAAGCAACATTATTAAGACATAATTGTTTGTACGTCTTTTCACTGGGGGAAAAAAAAAAGATGTTATAAACTATTGTTTTCTCTGAAATACTTCTAGTAACTATAATACCTGGATGTTCAGGTGCTGTGGTAATAAGGCCTATATAGATAACTAGACAAAAGTGTTTCACAATGTCTGAATTGCAACTGGCTTCTAGATCATTTGAAATGCAGCTAGAAAAGGCTAAGCTATGTCACTGAAACTCTTGGAGAATAAAGAAGATGATCAGCTGATTAGCTTCTAGGAGGGATTGCCTTATATGTCTGTGACTGACTGAAGGTTAACTCTCAAAGGAGTCCCAGTTAGTTCTCCCTACCTATGAAGATGGCAGTAGTGCTGTGAATCCTCAAACATTAAGGGAGTAAAATGTAGCAATATGAGAAGCCCTAGGGCTTTAAAAAGCATACTCTGGATTCGAGAGGAGGCAAGGAAAAGACAGAATGTAAGCGAATTCTGTGGGCCTTAAGTCACCTCTCACACTGGAGTAAATCTCAAGTCAAGGAAGTTACAGTGGTGTAATAACCAACATAAAGGAGAGGAGCACCAGACCCTATATTTGGACTAAGTAAGGTACTTCTGATAGATTCTAAAAATACACATGAGAAATCCATCTGCCAGGCATAACCAAAGTACATAGTGTTTTTTTCTGACTCCCTGAAAATGACTGCCTTGAATTGCACCAGGCTTTCTTGTATTATCCTCTACCACCATCATAAGCTTACAATTACTAGCTAGTCAGCTGCTAAATTGTTGTGGTATAAAGACCAGCCAAAGATGTTTCATAAATGGAATTTCAACTATGTCTATGGGTTCTAATGCACCGTAATAGTGGCTTGCTTTCAAGGGAAAAATCTAGCTTCCTTCTCCCTCTGTCTCACATAAATCCTTGTCATACTCTTAAACTTTTCCACAATTAACTGGTAGATCATATGGGTTGTAATTTAGCTAAGCAAATCCACTTTTACAGTTATGGGTGTTTGTATGACAATAATGCTAAAGAGTTTATAATGTGAACAGACAAGACAGACATACAATGGGAAGGAAACACTGAGATGAAGTGACTTGCCTCAGGTTACACAGCAGGACAGTGACAGACCAGGCAATATAACCTAACTCAACTGACTTCTAGTCCATACTCTGTCCACTGATCATGCCGCCTCTCAAAATGCTATCTTTTAACAGACCTTAAATTCTTGAACACAACATCTATGGTAAGACATATATCTTAACAACTCATTCATCAGATGGCAACAGATGTCATCAACAGTGGTTTTCCAGATTGTTTCTCTCCAGTGAGTACCCGGCAGTAACATACTGCAGATTGTAGATATTTTGAGTGACAATGACCTGGCAACACTAGAGAGGCTCTGTCTCAGCAGGTACGGCAGAATAACTTACGTTTGGCAGATGAACTAGAAAAACCTGCAGAGTCTGTGAGAATGGAACCTGAGAGGAATCACTGTTCCAACAGCTATAGCATTCACCTGAGACGAGTAAGATCTGGTTTCATTTCCTTCCTTCGCCAGATGAGGAGAAAAAAATTGAACAAAGATCTGCCACATCTCAGGAATGAGTGCCCATACCACTGTACTGTGGGATATTCTGGGGTGGATCTCTCCAAGCAACTTACAATAATCTCATGGGAATGCCCTATGGGTTGTAGTGCTACTCAGAATGGCTGAATACTGCGACTCTGCACAAAAGCATCCCTGACCAACCTCTGGAATGTCTCCATACCAGGTCTGCAAATTTTCTCCTCAGTTTCCAAACCATGGAAACACTTCCTCTGGCAGACACAGGGCTTTTACAGTACTCCTATTCACTCCAGCCTTTTGGCATAAAAGGGCCAGAGCACAGGTTAGGATCTCACCCCTTACTGCAGATTTTCACTCACTTAAGTACACCTTATTCATATGAGCCATTCCCCCACCAAAATCAGGCATGCTTACAGGCTTTAAGCCCCTTTGTTACTTTCTCAGATTCATAGCACTATCATTAGTCTACTTACATTTAACCAAGCTGGAATCTGAAACGTAGCCCAAGATATCCATGCAGTGTGTGATTTATGGATGCATAAGTCCAAAATGGGTGAAACTGAAGAAAAAGAATGGAAGGAGCCACTCCATTAAAACAAAGAACATGTATAGAAAACTGAAATACAACACTTCCCAAAGTGAAAGACAGGGTAAGTCAAACCCTATCCCTGGCAGTAATACAAGAGTAATATTTTCACTGGAATGAAATGTTCTTGAGCAATTTTTTCCCACATATAAACAACAAACATATTTTTAGTCAAACAGATATGTTTGGCAACCTCTTCATTTCCAGAATAAATACACTCATTGTACCCATTCAGGAAAAAGAAAATCACTCAGCACTGAACTCAGAATAATCCATTCTGATTCTTATTACTAGTGTCCCATGCACTATAATGCTTTAATCTTATTTCATTTGTTGGGTGAATAGAATGTAGGTGCTGTCAGTGGCCTGTGATACACTGCAGGTCAGACTAGATGATCTGGTGGTCCCTTCTGACCTTTAACTCTGTGACTATATGACTCTCGCCTACTATCCTTTTTTGTAGGGTCTCCTTCAGAAGGTTGTGCTAAGTCATGTTCACAAGAATCTGGCAACTGAGGAGCTTTGGATCATCTCTAAGAGGGGATGAAGAGGGAATCGCCACATCATCAGGAGATGAGACAGATTCATGTATGTCAGGTGAGGTATCTGGAAAGTTGGAAACAGCATCTGTATGGGAATATGATGTAGCCTGTGAAAATGTGCCTGACGTTGATGATCTGATTGAGGGAGAAGGTGGAAAAGGAGCCCGTGATACTGACAGGGCTGGTTGATAATGACCATAATGTGGTTGATTTGGATTCCAATGCATTTGATATGGAGAGGTGGAGGATACCATGAGTGTGGAAAACAAGATGATGGAGTGACCCTGACAACTTGGGATGTCCGACTCTGAGGAGAAATGGATCTGGTTGGAGAAGAATGTTCAGAAGAGAACCAAGCATCATCGCTAAAACTTTTTCCAGAATCTGACGAGGCAGATGATGAATGATGTTTACTGAAGTCTCAAGATGTTTTAGATAAATTGGATCTCAGTGAATGCTTTAAGCGCTTCTGTTTGGTTTTTTTTGTTTTTTTGTTTTGTTTTTGTCAGAGTGAGATGGTTTATGAACTGTCTCCAATAAGCTATGGCGATACAGTTTCCATGACCTGTACCAGAATATGAGGTAACGGTGCTAGAGGTTGCGGGTCATCCGAACTGTAATGTGCTGGTGATAATGGCAATGGCATGGACGGCGGTGCCAGCACTGTGTGTTGTAGATGTTGTAGGAGGCGGTGCCACAGATGTTGTAGGAGACGGTGCCACACTTGGCACTGTATTTGGAGCTGTTGGTGGAGCCGTGAGTATTGGTGCTGAGATGGAAGTCAGCTCCATGAAGGTCTTTGATGTGTGGCTCGCTGGATCGTTATGCCATCTAGGAGATTTTGAAGAGCTCTTATTAGGATCTCTTTGATTCCGCCCAGGACGTTTAATGTCCTTTGACCTCACAGAACTTTTAGTGCCTCAGGAACCTTTAGCCTGCTTCGCACTCACAATAAGAGATGATGATCTTGGTGATCTTTCTTTCTTAGAAGATTTTCATGAAATAGGAGACCAAAAGCGGTATCTAGAAGCATGCTCAAAAGACTGTTGACTCGGCCCAGGATCCGAGGCTGGTCTCAGGGAGTTCTCCAGTAAAAACAACTTAAGGTAGAGCTACCAGTCTTTTTGAGCTCTTCAGCTCAAATTCTTGCAATGTGTGCACTTAGGAAGATGTGGAACTCCTCAAGGCAATGCACGCAGCATGCCATCTGAGGCAGGCATGGCGTCTCCACATATGGAACAGTGTTTGGATCCTGGCATGATGACAACGGTAGAGCTCATCGTTCAATAATGCTCAGCAGCAGAGATTTTTATCTTCATATTATTGTATTAATATATATTCTTTTTCTTCTTTTTCTATTTTTTTTTTGAACAACAAGGAAGAATGAGAACAAGGAGGAGAGTGAACAAATGAATGAATGAGGTAAGAAAAAAACTTTTTTTTCCAAGTCAGGAATAAATAACATAGCTAAACTAACAAATAACTGAGGAAAAGTAAGTTCAGAAAAGGTTTTCAAAGAAAATAAGATGAAAACTATTTCTGACTCAAAAAGAACACTCTGACCGGACCAGCAGTTGAGAAAGAATGAAGAGCTGTGGCTGCACATGTGCTTAATGGAATGCGCCCACAGCCCCTGGCTGTCAGGTGCATGTGCAGCCTCCACTACCACTACAACTACAACAGTCTCCGATCCTGCATGCTGTGAAATGTGACACAACAAGTGGCGCACCCACAGGGACCACTCGAAGAAGAACCATTGATTGCTGTTTGCCAGAGGCTAAGAGTGGCCTATGGCACAGAACATTTGGTGATAACTTATTCTATGCATTCTCTCTGAAGCATCTGTCATTGGCCACTGTTGGAAGAAAAGATGCTGGGGTAGATGGACTATTGGTCTGACCCAGTATGGCCATTCTTATAGTCATATGAAGGCTAGTAGTCTAAAGCTCAACCCAGATAAGACAAAAGTGATGCTGTCTTTGGGGAAGGAACAGGAGGGGATGGCATGTGTAACGGTGGTTCCTTTGAGTTAAAGAGTATCACTTGCTTCTGTTACCAGAGTTTGCGACCCTGGGCAGCTTCTGAACATGCAGTTTGCAGTTGTAGGAAGATTGCTCCCACCTTTGTTTCATTAGAATATTATGACTTTAGTTGTGGACATATAGCTCAACACAGTCATTCATGCCTTTCTCACCTCAATATTCATATTTCTGGTCTTCTCTGTAGCATTTGATATAATCAGCAATAGAATCCCAGGCATGGTGGGGATTAGCATGACTATACTAAGTTGGCTTGAACAGTTTTCCTCCCAGGTATCATCCAGTTGATGAACACCAGCTCCTCTAATTTCAAAGGTCTTATCTCACTTGCAGAGATCCATTGTCTCCCCCATCCTTATGAAGATGCTAAGGCAAACTGTGAAATAGTAACACCTAGCTCAGCATCACATGCACTCCAGAGGCAAACTGTACCCACCCCAGCTATTCAAGGGCATATTTTAGCTCAGGAACTAGATGAAAACAAGAGACTGAAGTTAATCCTGGAAAGACATGTAATCCAGGTGAGCAAGGGAAGTATTCTGAAGTGTTCTGCAAGTGAACTCTTCATGCCATATTTCATGATGTTTTGGAGGATTTGGGCTAGATAACTTCCTGTCTTAATTGTTAGGTATTTAGACTTCTCCATCATTATAGTTACATAGCCTAATTACATAATTATCTGTGCTGAAACATATTATAAAATTAGGGCACACAATTACCTCATTAGGAAATAGCTACATATTTAAATAAAGGTGCATGGAAAAATTACTTGGAGAGGGAGGCAGTGTTAAAGGAATAGATTATTTTACTTTAAAGGAAACCAACACATGGTGCTTGGCCCTTGTAGTAGTCGATGCTGAGAACCTCCATTCCCTGTGCTTCCTGGACACAACAGTAGTCCCTAGCACTCAGTAAAACTCAGTGATTGGCTCCTTCTGATGTTCGCTGGGAACCATGTCATACCTTTTACTAAGTTAGTGTTGGTACCAAACCAAAAACTTGTATCCAAATACTCCCAGATACTGAAAACTTCTCCACTGCTAGATCCCAAATCAGCTCATTACGCATAGTCTCAGAGAAGTTAAGTGACTTGCTTTGGGGCACGGGTCTCAAACTCATGGCCCGTAGGCCACATGTGGCCCCTAGAGTTATTTCCTGCAGTCCATAATGACACTACCATTATTGATATTTGCAACATCATGGTATGAAAAAGGTTTCAGTGCAGCGGCCCTTGGGCTAACATATTGGTCCTCATGTGGTCCTCATGGTGATTTGAGTTTGAGACCCCTGCTTTAGGGACAAAAGGTGGGTGAGGTAATATCTTTTATTGAACCAACTTCTGCTGATGAACAAGACAAGCTTTTGAGCTTATACAGAGTTCTTTTACAGGTCCCAGAAGGTTATTCAGAGTGTGAGAACTAAGTACAAGCAAAAAGGATTATTTAGCACAAGTAGATAACACATATTCTAAAGCACAACTCAAGGGCTATGTGTACACTGGGGGGGGCATGTCTGCACTGGATACAGTACAAATATACCTGGGGCTTCTTACCCCCTACCCCACCCAAGGTCCCAGTTGGGTACCTGGAGCCCAGCTGGCTCCATGGGCTGATCCAGCTCCTCTCTGGCAGTGGTAGGGGCTGGCAGCTGGTTCCCAGAGTCTGCAGAAAGGGACTGAGAGCCCCATCAGACTCCCAGCCCCTCTCTGTAGGTGGCAGAGAGGGACTAGGAGCCCAACCTGGCTCCCTGCCCCTCTCTGCGGCCAGAGGCTTGTGGTGCTGGCTAGTTCCCTGCCCACCTGCAAGCAGCCATGTGCCCTTGGCTGCTTGCAAGCAGCCAGGAGATGAGCCGACACCATGTGCCGTTGGCTGTGGAGAGGGGCTGGGAGACAGGTTGGGCTCCCTGCCCCTCTGTGCCAGCCCTGTCATCTGTGGATGACAATTTAATCCTTTTGGCTACGTCTACACCTAAAATCTTATTTTGGACTAATCAAGTATTTTAAAAGTTAGTTCAAACTAAGCACTAACTTTTAGTTCAAACTAGCCATTTTTTTTTAGTTCAAACTAACTTTTTAGTTTGAATTAAAAACATGTGGCTAGTTCTAAGTAAAAGTTAGTTCAAACTAAAAAAACACACTTACAGATTTATGAAAATCCATACATTCACTTCTGAAAAGAGGGCTATTGCTGCAACCAAGAGGTCTAGAAACATTCAGTGTAGAGTGGTTCCACACAAACTGCTCCTGAAAGGACAGCAGGATCCAGCATTTTCCACTGGCTCTTGAATATCAGCATATTTTTCTCTATACTGAATGTCCTTGCTTTTGTCACTTTATCTTCCAACCTGCATATTTTCCTCAGCATTGTTTTGTTGTCCTTGAGCATACAATTAAGAGAGCAAACTGTCATGCCAAGTAAGTCATCTCAACTGAGCACTTAATAGGTTTGTTGGTGAAAACAGGCAATTCATGTCCTCTTAATTAAGCATGAAAAGAGGGGAATTTACTCTGGTTGAGCAAAAATAAAGTAGATATCCCAAGGTGTTGTGACTATTCAGACTAAGATTAGTAGAAATCTGATCTGCATCTGAACTACAGCCTACATAATAATAAAAGGCATCTAAGATAATGCCTAACATAGCACTATGCCACAGGACTTCTTAAACCGGCATACCTATTCATTAACCTACCTACCCAGAATGCCCATCACAGTGATATATGAAAAATGCACAAAAGAGAGAAATGTTACTGAATACTTCCTTTGCCCACCACCCAAATTGTTCCCTGAGACACACTCTTCTCTCTCTCCCACCCTCTCCATATTCATTGCAAGTTTTATTTTGGCAGAAGGAAAGTTAACTCAAAGTACCAAGTTTTGGAATTCACTCTAGAAGCAATGAGTTTGGTGGTTATTATGATCTCCTCCAGTAAGTGAATCTTAGGACATGTTCCTGAGCAAGCCGTGCCTGCATCTCTTACCACCAGTGAAGTACTACTTGGGCTTCAAGTTTCATTGTGTTAAAGAAATGTAGCTCTTGGGGAGACATCGCTATAAAGAGAAAGACATTCTTGGTGGCTTTCTGGACCCACCCCTTAGAGGGTCTTGAAGATCTTAAACCTTGAATCTGATCCAGAATGCTAGTGAAAGCCAGCATGGAGTGCAGAGCATCAGGAAGATGTCCTCTTAGGCTATGTTCACACACAAGTGCTTGTTTCGAAACAAATTGTTTCAAAACAAGTCTGTTTGGAAATAAAGCCTTATTTCGAAACACCTTATTTCGAAATAACATAAAAGTGTTTTTGAAATAAGGGAAAAGGAGGGAATCGAAAGAGCATCTCCAGTGTGACATGCTATTTCAAAATAGGAGAGGAGTGGGGGAGGGAGGACCTGTGCTGGGCAGTGGCGTCACTAGCATTGGGCACACTGGGGCACGTGCCCTGGGTCCCAATGCTGGTGCCCCAGATCTCCGGCTTAATCGGGTGGGGGATCCGGGGCCTGATCCCGAACCGGCTGCAGCGGCGGCGTGGCCGTCCCTGGCCGGAGATCGGGGGCCTGGCTGGCCGCCCGGCAGGCCCTGCCCCTAGCCAGGGATAGGGCGAGGGGAAGGCCACGCCGCCGCGAGTGGCTTGGCTGCGGTGCAGCCAGAAGCAGCTGCTAGAAGCCAGGCCTGCACCCGCAGTGGCAGGCGGCCAGGCCCCCGATCCCCGGACAGGGGGCGGGGCCGCTGCGGCAGCTAGCAGTCGGGCCCCAGATACCTGGCTGGGGATCCGGGGCCTGGCTGGCTGCCTGCGGCCGTGGTGACCCTATCCCTGGCCGGGGATCCGGGGTCCGGCCAGCTGGCCACCCGCGGCGGCAGAGGTCCCCTCCCCGGCTGGGGATCTGGGGCCTGGCTGCCGGCGGCTGTGGTGGCCCCGTCCGCAGCCGGGTATCAGGGGCCCGGCCACCCGCTGCCGCTTCTGGCAGCGCCGCGCCGCGCTGTGGCCTAGCCGCTTGCGGCTGCGTGGCCTCCCCCTGGCCCTATCCCTGTCCAGGGGGCGGGGCCTCTCCCCAGGGGGCGGGGGCTAGGCCCCTGCCACGGGTCCATTGCTCCCCCAGCAATGCCTCTGATACTGGGGCAGGGAAGCCCCGCCCCTGGGATTCGCCTGCCCCCTCCGGCTCCGGCCAGGGGTGAAGAATGGCTCCCCCTGCCCCCCCCGTGGGTCTGGCCTCGGGCAGGGGGCTTCCGCTGCGCCCCCCCCGCACAGTCCCTGTCGGGTGTGGGGGGGCTTTATCTGGCACGGGGGGCTTCATCCACCCCCCCGTGCAGCTGCTGCCCAGCACGGGGGGCCTTTCCCTGCCCCCCTGCGCGGTTTCTGCCTGGCATGGGGGGGCTTCCAGGGGCTGTGCGGGTGGGCGCCAGGGCAGGCCCCCAGCGCTGGGCAGAAGCCATGTGGGGGGAGCGGAGAAAGCCCCCTGTGCTGGGCAGGGGCCGTGCAGGGGGGTGGATGAAGCCCCTTGTGCCAGATAAAGCCCCCCCACACCTGGCAGGAGCCGCGCGGGGGGGCGGAGGAAGCCCAGGGGGTGGGCGTCCTGGGCTTGGGGGCAGCCCCAGCTGGCTTACCCCCCTTCTCCTTGCTGGGGGTAGGGGAGGAAGAGGGCTGAGGCTCCCATCCTCCCCTGCTCCCAGCAAGGAGAAGCAGGGGGAAGCCAGCTGGGCACCCTCCAATCCCCTGCGCCCCACTCAGCACCCTGGCTAGGGTGCTGATCCCTGGCCAGGATGCTGGGGGGGGTGGGACATTCCCCCCAGGGTGCTATGTACCCTGGAAGGAAGGTCCTTGTTATTTCAAAACAAGGGTTGTTTTGAAATAACATGTCCAAACGGCTTATTTTGAAACCACTGGTTTCGAAATAAGCCTCCTTTCGACAGCAAAGTGAGTTTAAGCTGTTTAGGAAGGAGGGCTCTTGTTTCGAAACGAGGAGCTCCCTCCTTTCGAAACAAGAAAACATAGTGTGGACATAGGGACTTTTATTTCGAAACAACCAGCGTTGTTTCGAAATAAAAGCCCTGTGTGAACATACCCTTAGGGTGTGTTCACACAGGTTTCTTATTTTGAAACAACAGAGATTGTTTCGAAATAAGAAATACTGTGTTCACACAACGTACGGCCATTTCGAAAAAAGGAAACCCCTTGTTTCAAAATGGGACCCGTTCTTTCGAAAGGGCTTAAACCTACTTCCCTTTCGAAACAACCCTGTGCAAACAGGTTGTTTCAGAACAAAGTGTTCCGAAACAACATTTGACCCTTCCTCCTAGTATGCTAACCACCCTGGGAGGAAGGGCCGCCCCCTCAGTACCATGGCCAGGGTGCTGAGGGGTGTCCCTTGGCTGGCAGAGGGGGACTGCAGGCACCTGCGGGCTGAAGCGCAGCCTGGTGCCTCACCCCGCGGGTGCCTGCAGCCCTGTGGTGGCACCTGTGGGGTGAGGCGCCCGGCTGCGCTTCACCCCGCGGGTGCCTGCAGTCCCCTCCCCAAGTGAAATAGCACGTCCACACTGTGGACGTGCTATTTCACTCCCTTATTTTGAAAACACTTTTTTTTGTGTTTCGAAATAAGGTGTTTTGAAATAACCCTTTATTTTGAAATGGCTTGTTTCTAAACGGCTTGTTTCGAAACAAGCACTGTGTGTGTGAACATAGCCTTAGAGTGTAATATGGGCTCTTTCTGGACTTACTGAATCCTTTTAATGCTGGATTGCTCATGTATTGTGTATCTCTCTGGAGAACAGACTGAGACTTGGCAGATCTGATTTCAGTTCCCTGCTCAGCCACAAACATGCAGGATGATCTTAGGCGAGTCATTTAATCTCTGTATGCCTGAGTTTCCCAGGTGTAAATTAGAAACTATAATACTTCCTTTCACCCACCCTTGATCTGCTTTGGTTATTTAGAGAACATTAGCTCTTCAAGGAAGTGCTTGTCTCATACTGTATGTTCAATGTGTAGCATGAAGATTCTCAATATGCTGTTTGCAACTCCCCAGAGCAGGTTTCTTTATGGCTAGACGGAGGCAGTGCGGGTGGGACAGCACGTTCTGAAATTTAAGGGAGGGGAATTCTAAAACTTTTTCTCTGTTGTAACATGAGGTCACAATAGAGAAAAGGTTGTAAACCACTGACCATAGCACAATGGACCCTAAATCTCCATTTGGGGGCTTTAAGTACTGCTGTAAAACGAACAGTAACTGCACAAAGAAGTCCATGGCCCGATTGTGGCAGTAGGATTGGGCTCTTACTTTGCCAGGGTTTTTCTGCATTCTGAGTGATTATGTTTTAATGATGGCTTTCTCCCTTACAGCTGCACCACAGCTTTTCCTTGGTTTTGTCCTCGAGGGAAATCATAACCTATACTTACAAACTCACAAGGTTTTACCATGGAAATAATTGGGACGTTCCAAGTCATCATTATCAGTTCTCTGAGGGATCTAACAGGTAGTGAAGGTGAGCTGTAATGGAACAAAGCTCTTTATAAATAGCACACAACAGCTTTTGTAATTAGCAAACATGCTTTTAAAATCTTTAGAGAGAAGCAAAATAGGAACAAATTTACATTTTTTTATAAAGTTGTAGAATTTTCCTAGTGTGGCCAGGGGTGTTTCTGGCACTGGGGGAGAGGGGAAGCAGAAAGGCCCTGCGTGTCCCAGTCAGTGCCCCAAGGCCCCGTGCCTTCCCTGAGCTCCTCCATGCCTGCCTGGAAGGAGCTCAGATCGGCTTCTGCTCTGCAGCACATGGGGCAAAGCAGGAGAAGAGGAGGGAAATTTAAATTTCTGTCCTCTCAGATGGGGGGGGGGGGGAAGATGACTGCCAGACCCAGCCCAATGAGTCGGCCCATGCCCGGGCTTGGGTCTTGGGGCGTGATGGTGGCAGGCTGGAGGGCCAGTTCAGTGGTGGCAGGCTGGCTCAGGCCAGGCCCAGGATGCAGACCGGGACCCCACACTCAGCAGTGGGCTGGATTGCACCCCAGGGGGGCAGCAGGCCAGCTCAGGGCGACTTGGGCTGGGGGCCAGATCCGGACCCTGCACTCAGTGGCGGGCCAGATTATGGCTTGGGGTTTGGCAGCACAAGAAGTAGGGGGCCCTGTGCCCCAAAACCCTTTCTGGAGCAGTGAGACCCCTGAGTGTGGCTTTCCCTTCGTAAGGTCTTTTGGACTGGAATGTGTGCATGGATGTGTGTAAATCCTTTAAATGCTCTGGGTTGGATTACCTTTCTGCTATCTCACCAGGCTCTTAAGGTTGTCCATCATAATGGTATCTTAGTGCTTTCCACCCTCAAAGAATGTAAACACAAAGATATGTTAACCTTTAATTTTCCTGGTGACTGGAGAAACTCTCTTTATACCTTAAGCTGAAAGAATCTGAATTCAGCAGTTAGGACCAGACTTTCAAAGGAGCTCATACCCCAGCCAGATTTTTAAATGCTCAGTTCCCTCAACTCTATGGAGAATTTCAAAAGAGCTCATCTTAATTTTAAGATCCTAAACAAGGACTAGGCATGAAAACTTCCATTGGCTTCAATAAGGCCTAGGGTTCATCCCAGATTTTCCAAAGCACCCAGCACCTACTGGAGACACTTATGGTCAGATTTTCTCTTGTGGGTGTCTAATATGCCTAGATGTTTGGCACAACAGTCTTGTTGCTAGTGAGGAAGAAAAGGAGTTATAATGATAGTGAAAACACCAGTGTTTAGGGGTATTGAAGAAAGGCAGTAATAATCTTGGCATTGCCAAGAATATTTTCTTTATGTTAACTAGCTTTGTACTAAAAGTAATGCTCTATTTTCACAGTTTCTCAGAAACCTACTTAATACAGCTGTGGGGCAACAAATACACTTTTATTACTGAAAACACTGCTTAGCGATAATTCTGCATCCCAGTGTACTTGCTTTTTACATTTGCTTTATGATCTCTTCTTGTAAGTGTGTTATATTAATTTACCTTTAAACAGGATAAATTTACTTTTGTAGAAGACTTGTGTCTCTGCGAGCTATTGATTACAAATGATTTCTTTGCATTTGTATAGGCCAGGAATTATCTTTGTTTTACTTGTTTGTATACAGGGGTCCTGACTGGGGCCTTTAGGCCCCACCCCAGAATAAATAAATATCCAATTCCTATTTAAAAAGCTCACTACCAAATCATTATTATCCTTCTGATAGATCCTTCATGTTTACCAAGACATACATAAATATGACTACATCATGTTTCAGGTTTCTGATAAAAAAGCATGCACATATAGTACATCCTACCCAGCCATAATGTCATGTTGTCTAGGAAGCTTCTCAGAATTCCAGGAGTGATTTTTACATAGAGGAATTGTTCCTGAATATTCACATCCTGTATGGCACAGACCGGTTTCCTGGAAATAATAGGCATTCAGATCTGGTTCTGTGGATGTGGAAAAAGTGATGGAAATGAAGTACTTGACTATAGCAAAGCTTTGTTATGGTCTTCCATGGTATTCTTCCCAGCAAATTACAGAACTATGGGTTGGATGAATGGACTATAAGGTGGATAAAAATCTGTATAGATCATTGGGCTCAGTGGGTAGTGATCAATGGCTAGATGTCTAGCTGGCTGCTGACGTTAAGTGGAGTGCTTCAGGGGCTGGTCTGGGGCTGGTTTTGTTCAACAACTTCATTAATGATTGGGATAACAGAGTGGATTGCACCCTCAGCAAGTTTTCATATGACACTAAGCGCGGGGTGGGGGGCAAAGTGATAGATACCCTGGAGGGTAGGAATAGGGTACAGATTGACCTAGACAAACTGGAGGACTAGGCTAAAAAATATCTGATGAAATTCAGCAAGGACAAGTGCAGAGTCCTGCACTTAAAATGAAAGAATCCTATGCACTGCTACAGACAGGGGACCAACTGGCTAGACAGCAGTTCTGCAGAAAAAGACATGGGAGTTACAGCTCAAGGAAAGTGATTATTCTACTCTATTCAGCATTGGTGAGGGCACATTTGGAGTGCTGTGTCCAGATTTGGGCCTGCCACTACAGGAGATGTGGACAAATTGTAGAAAGTCCAGAGGAGGACAACAAAAATGATTAGGGCGCTGGAACACATGATTTATAAGGAGATGCTGAAGGAAGTGGGTTTGTTTAGTCTGCAGAAGAGAAGAGTGTGGTGGCCTTCAACTGCCTGAAGGGATGTTTCAGGGATCATTAAACTAGGCTGTTCTCAGTAGTGGCACATGACAGAACAAGGAGCAATAGTTTCAAGTTGCAGTAGAGGAGCTCTAGGTCTAGGTTGGATGTTAGGAAAACCTTTTTTCACTAGGACAGTGGTAAAGCACTGGAATGGGTTACTTAGGGAGGTGGCAGAATCTCCACTGCTAGAGGTTTTTAATGTTCAGCTTGACAAAGTCCTGGCTGAGATGATTTAGATGGCGTTTGTCTTGCTTTGAGCAGGATGTTAGATTAGATGACCTACTGAGGTTCCTTCCAACCCTACTCTTCTATGATTCTCTGGTCTTCTCCAGTCTCACCAATTCCAGGGTACTAAAGAAGAACTGATTTACTGTCACACATTGGTATGCTAATCTAATTTCCTTTACCACTGCAGTGGAATTGAACAAGTGAGAATTTCCAGAAAAGCTCGACAGCACTGTAATTATCTCTAACAAAGCTGGACAAGGATTCTCCTAATTTTGTTGTGATGAGAACTAACTCTCTTGTTCAATTGTCTTGCATATAGTGGCATGAGTAAGAGAGCATGTGGAGGCAGCAACTTTAAATGCAGAATAGATAGCGACATCTATGGACATTAGGAATGGCACCATGGATGCATGATCCTCAGAAGATTCAGGGTTCATAAAAGTCACCATAGACTGGATGCTTACCCAGGATCTGATCCAAAGCTGAAAGAAATCAATGAAAAGAAACCAATTGACCTCAGTGAGCTTTAGCTCAGGCACTCAAAACTCAAGTAAATGGTCCAACCCCTGTAAACAGGAAAAACCGGACTAGAAACCTCATAGGAATAGATTCTTTCACACAATTTCTGACACTTCTGTTTCTGGTCCTGCCAAAAAATTATGAAAGGACAGCTTTCCATGTAGTGTTTTGGTATATCTGTTTATAGTCACTGCTGAAAGAAGTAATGGGTGAAAGAAAGAAAAAAGGACACAGCTAAACATTAAAAAAGGGTTGAGATTAAGTTCAGTGCTAAAAATGGACAAAGGTTGATGGAGGTTCACATGCTATACAAACCAAGAAGGATATTTAAGATATTCCTATTTTATCATATAAAACCATCAATACTTGAGCATTACTGTACAGTTCAAAAGGTTTTCTTTCTTGCTGCTGATGCTGCTGCTGATCATGATGATGATAAGGATGCTTAGATTCCCCAACTGAAATCATCCCCCTCTGTGCTAGGCACTGAACAAAGGTATCATACAAGCCAGTCTCTCCCTTAAAGGATTTACAGATTAAACATAAAACACAGAAAAAGAATAGGAGAAGGCAAGTATTATTATTCCTAATTTAGACATGACGAACTGAGGCACTGCAATATTGAATTATTTACAACATTACACAAGGATCTGTGGCAGAAAGAGGAATCTCTAGAGTCTAGATTCCAGATCTCCAGAGCCCCACTCTGGTGCCTTCACCAAACAAAAACCACTTCCTCACTTTGTAAATTATCCAGCCTCCAAATGTTCAACGTCTTCCAACACAATCCATCTTCACACCCCTTGTGTTGCCAAACAACACTCCCAATCTATATATTTGAATGTTTTATACCTGAAACCCTACAAATATGCTAGTAAGTGGACAAGTATTCTTAGTAAAATTTTGATGAGCTATGTAGTTCCTATATTCCATTCTTGGCATACACTGGACTTTGAGGTGTAGATTTTAAAATGAGGAAACAGAATTCAGTTGGATTTCAGTCAGGAAACGTGACGGAGTAGCCCAAAACATGACAGATTATTGACTGTAATTAATCAAATGGTAGTAGTATATTTTTTCAGAGCAATTTTAATTTAACTCAGTGGTATGGCTTAACAAAATGCATAAGATAAATTCATAAAATTTTACAGACAATTTATTATTTTATGCTAGCCTCAGTGCATTATACCTTAATGGCTCTGAATATTTCCTTTCCATTTGAGGGACTATAGGCATTTGCTTTCATAATTAACCCAGAGGACACACCTGCCATGTTCAGTGACCTGCTTCCAAGAAGTATGACATTATAGGGGCCTATTTTCCACTGACTAGATGCACAAATCCAGTTATCATTAACTATATTTATGCACATGTGCATGGTATGGGGTATATCCATCCTCAATATAATCATACTGAAGTAAAGACTCAAAGCAGAAAGAATTTGGCCCTCTACATCAAAATAAGAGGTATGGAAACATAACATGAATTCAGAATGCCCATGCTTTGTTTGATTTACTCAAGTTACCAATTTAACTTTAATGTCTTTTTGTATGTTAATTTCTTATTATTAATATATGAGAAAGACTACATAAATGCAAACCTCCAATAAAATTCCTGCTAAACTATTTAGTAGCATTCAGCTACTTCAAGGATATGGGAACAAAATCTGTGGCCTAATCTTAATAGCCATGACACCAACTGGATTACCCTCCACCTACAGATCTCTGAAGAGCTGTACACCGAAGGTAAGTTGCACTATATAAAACAACAACTTTATTGAATCTACAAATTTGCAGGCAATACTAAATATTTTTAGATGCCAGTACAAGTTGCTCTATTAAGTGTCTACAAATGCAGGTATACAGGCTTCGCTTTTCTACAGCACACCCATAACAAGTTCTGTCTGTAAACAAACAAACAAACATTCTCCACAAAAAGTCAAGTTGTGTGAGTGCTATTTGTCTTAAGTTTTGCACAGTCAGGCTCATACAAGAAACTCCATCTGCCATGAATTCAAAGCTGATCTCAGATAACTTCCCCTCCTAATCAACATGCAGGAAAAGAAAAACACATGACTATTGGTGCCATCTCAAACAAAATAAGATCACTCCATCCAGAACAAAGCCTTGAAAAAGTAAAAGATAAAATCAAATGAAGATAAGTCACTCCCAGGTCTCTGTGTAACCAGTGAAGACTTCTGAGTAACTATTATTACAATTTTTGACCACATTGTAAAAATAAAATGAAGTCCATCAGACCGTAAAACGCTATAAAACTGGCAATTTATGTAAACATCACAAGAATGTATTATTTCTCGAGAGTGTAAAAGCTGTGGAGGAAGGAGTGCTTTTTCTTTAGATCAGTGTTCTGCCACTAACATTACTCCAGACATTTCCAAGTGCACTGAACAAATCCCATGAGCTGGCAGATGCTGACGTCTAAGAGAAAACCTAACACCGAAGTAATCATCTTACTAATAAACATATTAATGGAAACCTTGTTGGCTATAACTCAGTGAATACAGCTTGTGAACAACTTCTCTTCTAACCAGAGGCTCATACTCAACATAAAGAAATCAATAAAGAAATCAACATAAATGTTGTACAGTCTTACCCTTAACATGCGTTTCAGAGAACTAGAATGCTTAAAAGCCAACAACAAAGCCTTGTGACTTCTTGTCATGACCCCTGTTGCAAAAGTCAGTTTTCAAATCTGGATTTTTTTTTTCTGTAGTCAGATGCTTATAGTTATAATTGCAAACATCAAGATTCAACCTCCGTGGGAGCATGGAAAGTGTCTTACAGAGGTTCAGCCTCAGTGGGAACATGATAGTGTCTTATAGAGTCAGGGCATGAGGTTTTTTGTTTTTTGATCTTGTTTGGTTGGTTGGTTGGTTGGTTGTGGTTTTTTTTTTTTTTTAAGTATCTATATGTATGAGAGGGAAGGGAACTATAAATTTGTGGACTCATTGAAATCAATGGGAATTTGACTACTGACTTCAGTGGAGTCAGGATTTTGCCCTGCATGTAGACACATAGGCTATGTCTATATTAGGTAAAATAAGATCGAACTTGTCAGTTCGAACTAATAAGTTTGAGGTTAGTTTGGACTAACCTCAAACTTATTAGTTTAAACTAACTACGCTGACTACTTCTAACTAACGGTAGATCGAACAAGTACATTTTGTTAGTTAGAACTAACTGCCTTTAGTTCTTTTAAATCTGAAGTATGAGTTATTTCAAGTCTACATTGCCCTTAGTTAGAACTAACCACCGGCACTTACTAGTTCGAGCTAAGCATTCCTTAGTTCGAACTAAGGAAAGGCTAATGTAGACTGGGACCAATTTAGTTCAAATTATGCCTCCTTAATTCAAACTAAATTGGCAGTGTAGACATAGACATATATAATTTTAAACCAATACAAAAGATAGGCTAAACACATAAGAGTTATGTTAATGCCATATTAAAGACAATTTTAACAAAAGCAGGAATATCCAAACACCAGGGAATCTTACTCAGCCAGTATTTCTCAGTACAACTGTAATATTAAGGCCTTACTGCTAGTCACCAAATTTTCCTTCTGTGTCAAAGTTCTCATCATTTCAAGCAGCAATGAATCATCTTGCACTGTCATTTATACCTTGCACTATCATTCAGTAACAATGGAACTACTTCACCCATTGGGTAAAGCACCTTGTGAAAGTCTACAATGACGTCTGCAAGTGACTCAGAAACAGTTTTGAAAAGCAGAAGTCTTCGTGGATTAGAGACGGCTTCAGAAGACAGTGCCACCCACACACTCATGTCCAAAAATACTTATTTAGACATTATTCCCCCCTTTTTATTTGTAATTTATCAAACAGGAAGCAATGATTCCACAAAAGTTAAACATCTTATATATTTTGCTACACATACATATTTTGCAAAAGTTATTTACTTTTGCTACAAATATGCAGGAAAAACAGTAAGATGCAAATCAATATAGGACACACACTACATCTAAAATGGAGACAAAGGCAATCAATACTCACTCAGTTCAAAATACAACACTGTAATGCAATCATAGAAGGGTTGTCACAAAACAATAACTATGGAGTCACAGTTGTCTAGAAACCAGGACTTTTCAGGATGCTGTTTTAATGTATAGAAGTTAAACTGCACAGGTGGGAGCTTAATTCATCTACACTGCTGACAGCATTTATACAGTAACCCTCTTCAGCAGGGGGAGGGGAGCTACTTTATATAACATTTGTGTGGATGCTGTGTTACAGGGCTCGGGAAATGCAGAAAAGATGATGAACTGCAGTTCCCATTTCAGATAAATGCAGAGCCTTTGCCTACACAGATCCTTACTGCGCTCCAGGCCAGCAAAGCACTCATAAAATTGACTGCTAGCATTTTTATTGTTCCTTAACCTAACACTGTAATTTTCTGAATCTACTGTTCATCACCCTTATCCCATGTTTTTCCAACTTAAAATTTCTTTGAAGCCTCTGACCTTCAGGCAGTTGTTCCATTTTAAATGAAAATGTAATTATTTTTGTACTGTGAATATACATTTCATGCTGTCTCTGGTGTTTTTTTCCATTACAGAATGAATATACAGTAAAAATAAAAAGACATTGGATGTGATAAACTAATGATTAAAAAGAAGGTAAGCAGATGTCCTACATATCCTCTCTCACACTCCAAGGACAAAAGGAAACAATGAAAAGAAAAGGTAACCCATTAAAAACATACAAAATATTATTTTTTACACAACACATAATTAATTTACACCATTACGATGACAGTTGTTGAGGCTAAGAAATTCCTGGGAGTCAAAATATACATCTAGATAGGTAACGAGAACATACACAGGGTACACATATTATACAATAGTGGCAACATATGAGGTATAGGAATCTGCCAACATGGATCATCTTGCAGGACTGAGGCCATAACCCCTTCCATGCATAAAACAACCCCTAATTTATGTGGTTTAGGGAAAATCTTCTCCTTTAGGATAGTTATATCATTCCTCAGAGACACAACAGTGATCAATTTGAAATATGGCTCTGATTGCTACAGCAATTCCTATGTACACACGTGGCTGCTCCTTGTCAGTATAGTCTTTAATTTGAATGAAGGCCATGAAGAATATTTTTGCTCTCCATGTATTGAGGCATCACTCTGATATACCCTTCTTGTGGCTGTGCAATAGAAAGCTAATAAATAACATACCTTTACATAAAGCTGCTGAAATTCCTCAAGGTTCAGTCTACCACTAGGACAATCCTTTAGGAATCCTTTGTACCACTGTTTGAGTTCATGTTCGTTAAACTCCGTGCTCTTCACCAGATCCTCCATCACCTCAGGAGCCAGTTTGCTGTTCTGTTTCCCCATTCTTCCTTAAGAAGAGCAAATTAAGACAATTAGCCAAGTTGCCGTGAAACATTTTAAAATTTGATTAGCAGCCAAACTGGAGTCTGCTACCTTGTTTTGTGTTTGCTGATGCTTTCAGCCAATCCTGACCTGATGCTCTCCCTGATTATTTGGAAGCTAAACTATGTTTAAGTAAGTTTTAGGCTGAATTGGAGAAAAACAAAGAAATTTATCTTTTATTTAGAGCTTTTAGGTGCCGCAGAAAGATGGCTGAGTTTGCCTTCAAAATAAATAAGAATGTAACTAATCTTTTTTATCTGTAATAAGACTCCTGCACTTTATTTTTAAAAGGACTAACAAGTTCTTCTTACCACATGGTTTTCATCATATTAAAAAGTGATCTTCCTTTTAAAAGTGGTTCCTAACCATTCTTTGTGTATTCAGTTATGAAAGAATATTCCTTAGGATGACAGTGTTATTCATCAGTACTATACTTAGTTGAAAAGGATCTTGGGATACATTTTTTCTTTGCATTTTAATTCATACATTTCACAGATTCATCAATTTGGTATCATTCGTAAGTTTCTGTAGGATTTCTCTTTATCCTTACCTTAAACCTCTACTCACACATCAATTCAATGACTGACAAACTTTTACAATGTATGCTCCCAATCCTGCAAAGGCTTCCACATACAAATGGAAGTTTTGCCATTGAGTTAGATTGGAGCAGGTTGTGCAGGAAAGACTACTTGGACCTGATCCTGCACAGAGAACTGGGAATGAGAAAAAGAGTCAGACAAACAGTCAATCATCCAGAAAGACAGCAGAAGAACTCTTCTCTGCAATGCCTGGCTGTCTCCCAAGCAGAGAGTCAGAATTGAAGGCCTGACGAGGAAGTCACCTCAGCCAGTTATGAAACCAATGCAGTACTTCAGGTGGATAAATTGATTGAAATTTTGTTATGGAAAAATATCCTTTGTTCTTTTATTCAAAAAGAATGTTTGGTACATTGTTTGCTATGTGTCTCTGAACTGGATCCAAACTGACTTGTTTGGACAGCCTTTATACCACCAAAGAGAGATGACTGGCTTGTAAAGAACCTGACCGTAGGCTAACACGTGATTCAAATGTGATCAGATCTGGGATGTTTAAGACACTGTGTAGAAAGAGCCTAGACAAGACTTTGTGATGAGCTGATAGAGCGGCAGACTTAATGCTGAAAGAGGAGGTTTCTAAAATCAGCATATGGCATTTCAGAGGCTTTATTAAAAATATCAAAAATTATTTTAAATTAAAAAAAAGGAACAACAAAGGATGTCTTCTCATAAGATAGTGTTAGTTCATTTACACATTGATTTAGGTTCTTCCAGAAGACCCTTGTTTATCAGCCCTTGAACTCTGCCTCTTTACCTAGGAGGGACTGAGGGTTTTACAGAGGGGTCCCCTATCCAAAACCTTTTACAGAGAAGAGAAGACCCTCCCTTGTCTCTGACAATTTGCATAGTCAACCTCACTCCTCACTCCTGGTTCTGTAAGGGCTTCATCCCTTCATACAACGAGATTAGTTCTGTGAGTGGGGATTGCTCAGGAGAGAGATTGGGTCCAAAGATTCTAGGACAGGAAATGGCAATACTGTCATTCATCCACTGTCTTGATTATTGCAAAAATGCACATGGGGATAAAATGAAATTATTTAATAAAATGAACAAGAAAGTAAAAAATGGGGGGGGGACTATTATTATCAACGTCAGTAGAACAACAACAACAACAACAAATATCCAAAATTCTCAGAAGAAAAATGTAGTCCCACCAACATACTGTAGAATACTCCATATTGCAACAATGAGGTATGTTACAGGGCATGGTCTTGAAAAGACTTTCACATGTGCTCAACTTCACACATGTGGGAAGTCCCATGTACTTCAGTGGAGCTGCTTACAAACACAAAGATTATTAACAGAACTGTGAGAACCTGGGAAATAGTACTGAGCAGAGATCTAGCTTGAGCAGCTAGTGTCATGCTTAGTATCACTTACATTTGCATGCACAAAGGATTACATATATCAAAGTCACTGTTTACATAGTTTTTGGCATATCTAGCCCAGTATTGTCTCTGAATGTCCCCTTTCCACAATACTTGTGAATTTCTATTTTAAAAATGGCATTGGGTTAATCTGACATAGTCTGCATAATCACTTACCTAGTAGTAATATATTCTTCTTGTCCCTTATCCCAAGTGCTTACAGACTGATTGATATTTTATTTTTTCATTTGTTTTAAGTAGGCTGTTGATTTCCTTTTTTGCCTTTTAAAAACAAAGCTACATTTTTCAGACCCAAGTACCTCACATGTTTTCCATGTGTTCTCAGTATGTACAATAACTTTTTTTACTATATTCAAAAGGAGCCTGAGATGAATGTCATCCAGCTTTTTTCATTTACCTGTTTCTACTTGACTTATTAATTTGGATTCTTGGCATTTCCATATCTTCATCAAAATTTATCTTATCGAAACTAAATGGTGAGAAAAAGTGACCTTCAATGGACAAAGTCAGTCATTTTTTAAAATGTACAATTATATTGTTTCTAAATTTATTGATATATTTATATAGTTCCATTGATACACATGACACTTCACAGATATATAATCAGACAAAAATCCCCTCAGGAAATAGCGTACTTCTGTAAACCTCAACTCCATTTCCCAAGAAGAATTATTTTCTCACTTCTGTGGATATAAATCATTGAAATCAATGGAGGTGCTGTGGATTTATACCAGTGTAACTGAACAACTGGCCCAACATATCTATCAATAATCTCTTCCATCATCATATTCAGAGAAAGAAGATACTTCTTTCCTGTCTCTCTGATACACGATCCTAGTATTTACTCACCTGCTGGTTCCACTACAGAATGTCTGATCTGCCTCAAACACCTTTCAACAGTCTCTGATGTATCTTGCTGTATAATTTGAATCTATTTCTGTATTGTATCACTGTTAATTGCATTATAACTTAACAGAAACTTTTCCTAAATGAGACTTTCTCTAATCAACATGTAAGGAAGGGATAATTTGGGACTGAAATCTTGTGTATTCTCATTTAGTTGTTGGCCCAGTTAAATATGGTATTTTATCTGCCTTGCTCTGTTTGATGCAGGGAACTGAAGTAGTTGATCTACCCTGTCAGGTATAATCCTCTACTGTAATTATATCAGCTCATTTTTTCCATCTCCTTTTTAACCTCCAGTTCTTTTTCTAGCAAAGATTTATAATCTGCAGTAAGGCTCAATGGTGTCATATGATTATCAAGTGTTCAGACTTCTTCTGGGTTCTTAAAGTGGGGGCGGTGACCCCTCAATGTGCTGTGAGGTTATTATAGTGGGGTGGAGGATTGGGAGCTGTCAGTCGCCACACATGCCAGTAATGGTGCCATGGCATGGGGAAGGTAATCACTTTTGAGGGGGAGGGGTCACAGTCTGAAATATTTTCAAATTGGGTCTGAGCAAAAAAACCTTGAGAATCCTGTTGGTCCAGTTATTTTTGGTAAGAAAATTGCTATGCATAGGTTCTTCTAGTTAACCATGAAATTTAGTCCAGTCTTATAGGCAGGGGTATTGCTGGCGCCGGGCTTATGGGACTTGAGCCCCAAGTCCCAGCACCAGAGTCCTGGGACCGCTGTGGCAGCGGTGGCAGTGGCAGCATGCTTATGAAGCTCGAGCCTTGAGTCTGTGTCTGAGCCCTGGGTCTTTTCCTGGGCAGGGTGCTCCTGCTTCTAGGGTTTCTTTACTTTGATCATGATGATGGTGATGATGATGATTATAAAAAAGATATGTTTAATCCCTCATTAGCAACAAATGTTCGAGCTGCCAATGCTTACACTTTTAATTGTCTAAAATTAAAATGTTTTTAATGAAGCCATAATCATGGTCTACCAAACATGGCTTTTCCCTCTGAAAATCCATTAATATGCTTTAGGCAGAAACAGGAGAGCACAGCTGCGCACCACTAAGTTTTTCAAGTAGGCAAAAGGTCACTCGCTAACTTTTTAAATTTTTTGTGGTACAAACTCTTCATTTAATCTATTCATTTGCTTCCAAATCATTTTAGTATGTGAATATGCAAGTGCTGTTGTTCAAGTGTTATATATTCTGAAGAATGGCACATTGGTCTAAAAAAATGTTTTGTTTCTAAGCAACACGCCTTGAACAAATATTTTTTAAACTTCTGTGCCAGCAAAATAAAAAGGCAACTTAATACAACCAAAGCAAAATCAGGACTCTAACTAAGACATACACTTTAAATATCAGCAAATATACATTGCAATACTTCATGCTGAAACCCCTATGAAAGTGAACTAATTTCAGTCAAGATTTACTATTGTAAATATAGAACTACGGTACATCTTGCAACACTTGCTGCCATTTCAAAGTGTCTGTTCACAATGGGAATGCTTTAATGGGAGTTGAGCTCTTGTGACAATCTGGTCTGGATTTTGCTCTAGAAAATCTGGTCCTCTACATTTTTTGAAAATCTGACCACATTGTATTTTTTACAATACAGTCACTTGCTCTGGGTATCTCCATAGATGATGTCTACATATTTTCTTTTCATGTTGTAAGCTCTTTGGAGGTAGTCCCTCATCTCCCTGTACTTAGCACAGTTTCCACTACTTTTGTACATATTACCTTTACTCACCTGAGTAGTGCTTACTTCCCAAGTAATCATGAGCAAGGGGTGATGTGTAAACTGCAGTGAGTAGCCTTTAAAGATATTGTACTTCAGACACTCTCCCTGCTTCTCACTTGCTTTGGGAAATAGTAATTAGAAGCTGGCCTGAGCCAGAAGTAAATTACAGCCTCCACTGTTCAGGGGACAAAGTCAAGCTTATGGCCACTTTCTACCCACTTGTTCTAGCCTGTGTCAAAATGCAGCCAAAGTCACAATTCAACTTTATATGAACTAAGCAGAACCATATAATACCTAGTGAAATTTCCTATAATGTACGTATGTAATGGAAAATTTCAGAAAGTAAAAACACCTGGTGATTGCAGAGTTGTGTGCGTAATCTGAAATAACAGAACAATTTTCTTGTTATTTTACTAGGCTGTTTAACAAATTCCATGCTGTGCCCTGGTAATAATGACAACTCCTGCCCAATCTCAGCATTGTTCCTTTCTCCTCAGGCTACTTCCGACACTGCCTTTCCTCTTACTAATGTCAGCATGAAGGATAGATGGAAGCAGGGCAAGGCTGTGAAACCAGCCAGGTGATTCATCCTTTCAAATATGCATTTCTTGGTCTACAGAAAAATAGAAATTTAGAGCCAGAATTTATTATTCACAGATAAAGGCCAAAAACCTCCCCCAAAGACCTCCAGCCTGAAGCTGTGGGACTCTGTGAGTGAAATGGGAGAGGAATTCTCCCACCCAAACAAATGAGCAAGAATCAACGGTGGGAGTGGCCTGCTCTGGCCCCAGCTCTCTCAACAAGCACTGCTGCACAACACACTCAGGGATACACTGAAGAGCTGGATTACACAAAAGGAATACGCACCTCCATAATGGCTTCCCCAAACCCTGTCTCGTGCCTGGTAGGGCAAAATGCTTCTGCTACCCAAAGGTCCTCTGCATCAGCATGAAAGGAGACAGGCTTTGTGTCTACATGGGCCAGAAGAAAATTTAGCACATGGGTCTCAAACTCAAATCACCATGAGGGCCGGAAGAGGACTCGTACATTAGTCCAAAGGCTGCACCACTGAAACCTTTTCATACAAAGATATTGCAAATATCGACAGTGGTGGCATTGTTGTGGGCCACAGGAAATAACTTTAGGGGCCACATGTGGCCCATGGACCTTGAGTTTGAGACCCCTGATTTAGCAGAACTGTGCAGCTTTGCAGACTGCAAGAATGAGCTGTGTTCTTCCCTCTGGAAGTTTCGGAAGAATGTGAATTGCCAGCTTTTTTCTTCACACAGCATTTTGGGTAATTTTAACCACACTCTTGCTGCTATTTGTGCCACTCAGTGAAATAGAAAAACTAAAAAAACCAAGGAGTCTTGTGGCACTTAAAGACTAACAGATTTATTTATCGCATAAATCTGTTAGTCTTTAAGTGCCACAAGACTTCTTGCTTTTTTTGCTTTACTAGACTAACATGGCTGCCCCTTTGGAACTCAGTGAAATAGGAGCAACAGTGGTTCCCAACGGGTGGCCCACTGTCCATAAGTCTCCTGGAGTGTCTTTCAAAATGACCAACTGCTCCCTTTTCCCTGGCCGCAGAAGGGAGCCATTACCTAAGAACCCAGGTGGAGCGCATTCCTGCATGGCTACAAGACCAGCGCAGGCTCCTTGCTGCCCCTGAGGGGATGGGAGATTAGGTCTTCCTCATCACGCCCAAGTTGTAACCAGTAGCACAGTAAAGCTCTCTGTACTGCAGTCCCTGCTGAAGTCAGAGGAAGGGGAGCACTGATTTCCCATCCCCCTGGATGCCAAAGGGAGCCACTGCCTTGGGATCCAGGTGGAGCGCATGGGGCTACAGAATGCATGTGGTTTTCCAGCTTCAGCCAGGCAGACAGGAGATCAGGAAGGAGGCAGCCTCCTCACTCAGCTCCTGTCTGGTTGCACTGTGGGTCAAGGTCTGCTGGCAAAGGTGCCAGGATCCATTATGCTTAAGGAGGGGTAGGGCTCTAAAAATCAAGTGCTTTCCAGTTTTCCGTTGACATGGTTGCTTCAGTGACTAGTGCTTCAGTGCATGGTGACAGCCACCATCTACACAAGTGCTTTGTCCGTGATCATGCGATATATTGTGCGTAACTGGTCAGTGTAAAATAGTGAATGTAAAAATGAGCATAGTAGAATCAAAATGTTTACTTTAAATATATACTAATGTGTAGTCCTTAATGGTGTATATGCCAATACATTTTCTATCAGTTGATAGACTAATGGCCCTTCAGGGTTGTAAAACTGATATTTGTGGCCCATGAGCCAAAAAAGCTTGGAAACCAATGCTATAGACCTTAACAAAAAATAAATAAATGGAGATTTTCAGTGTAATACTACACTGAAGTTAATAGCAACAAGGCACTATTTATTACTAACAAAATGTACTTCACACAAAAAAGGTGAAAACAGGTCAGATTCTGATCTCTGTCACACCTGAATAAATCCATACAAATTCACTGATTTTATGCAAGTTCCAAAGGGGCAGCCATGTAAGTCTAGTAAAGCAAAAAAAGCAAGGAGTCTGGTGGCACTTAAAGACTAACAGTACAAATTAGCGATGGACGCATCAACACCACTCTATCCTGAAAACCTACTGATGAGTATAGTTATCTACATCCCTCGAGCTTCCATCCTAAACACACCACATGATTCATTGTCTACAGCCAAGCCGTAAGATATAACCGCATTTGCTCTGATCCCTCAGACAGAGACAGACATCTTCAGGATCTCTATCAAGCTTTCTTAAAACTACAGTACCCACCTAGAGAAGTAAAGAAACAGATTGACAGGGCCAGAGGGGTATCCCACAGTCAACTACTACAGGAAAGTAACAAAAATGAAAACAATAGAACACATACAACCCTCAAGTCAGACCATCTTCGAAGCATTTGACAAAGTGGGATTTTCTCCTATGAAAGTTCATGCAAAAAATAAATCTGTTAGTCTTTAAGTGTCACACAACTGCTTGGTTTTTTTTCTCTACAACAGATCATTAAGGACCTCCAGCCTATTTTAAAAGATGACCTCTCACTCTCTCTAGCCTTGGGAGACAGACCTCTCCTCGCCTACAGACAACCCTGGAACCTTAAACACATACTCACCAGCAACTACAGACCTAACAACAGAAACATTAAAGCAGGCACATATCCCTCCAACAGACCACGCTGCCAACTCTGTCCTCATATCTGCACAAAAGACACCATCATAGGACCTAATCAAGCCAGCTACTCCATCAAAGGGTCCTTCACCTGCTCATCCACTGATGTGATTTATGCCATCATGTGCCGGAAATGCCCCCACGCCTTGTACATTGGACAAATAGGACAAACCCTATGGAGAAGGCTTAATGCTCATAAAACTGATATCAGAAATCATAACACAAAGAAAACAGTTGCTGAGTATTTCCATCTTCCTAATCACTCCATTGATGACCTGTTAATGATGGTCATCAAGAAAATCAATGGGACATCAAGACTTCAAAGAGAAACAGCCGAATCGAATTAATATGCAAATTAAATTGTGTGAAAGCAGGGCTGAATCATGAATATGGATTCTTTTCACATTATAACAGGTAATTTGACTTCACCCTCCCTCAGTATGCTGTTTCCTAAAGTTTGAATCTTTACAAATGCTCTGATTTGCTGTTGCAGTATGACCTGATCCCATGTCTTACACTCCCCTGCATTTATTTTCATCCAGTTCTGTAAGTTCTCCCTCTTCAAAGCATCTGATGAAGTGGGATACACTCCCACAAAAGCTCATGTGATAAATCAATCTGTTAGTCTTTAAGTGCCACAAGACTCCTTGCTTTTTTTGATTTTATGCAGTTTCTCTGAATTGATACTGGTTTTACCAGAGATCAGAGTGTGGCTCAATGTCTCTACCCGCAGTGTAAACAGTCTCTTTACTTCTAGGAAAAAAGTAATTACATTTTATAATGCACTCATACAAAATATATTCCTAACTCCTTAAAAAGAGTTACTTTGTTAATAATAAACACGAATGAAGAGAGAAAATAAGACATTTAGGCAAGACAAAAGAAATGGTTTCAGACACTTGTTTGTAATGAGATGGGCAATTGACTAGGTATTGAGCTAAAAAGTGCAGTGTTACAAAGGGCAAAACCTGCAGGGAACAAAGACTTAACAGCAGCAGTGGCCAGATTATGTAAACTGACTCCTTTATAACCCAACTGTGTGCCAACAATTGTATACTCATTCTTTCCCCCCACCTCCACTTCTGCTGTTTCCTCTCCTCTTTTAGACAGGGTTTGGCACCTGTGACAGATTTCTCAGATAATTTAGTGACAGAAGGCTAGATGTCCGAAAAGGATAATGGTTAGACACGTTTTGTTTTGCTACTACTGACATAAAATAACCACGGCAGTATAGGAAACAAGCAGATTAGTGGCCTCATTTCTCCACATGCCAGACCATTATCGGCTAGAGTGCTCTGCCAGCTGTTGGTTGATGTAAGTTTTAAGGAGAGATTTGTTTTATTAGGATTAAGATGACTATTTCCTTATTTGAACTATTCTCTTCAAGTCTGTCCTCGTGCTTAAGTGAAAACAAAACTTCAAAACATTTCTACCATCTATTGCTGTATTATGGGATTTATGCATCTGATAAATACCATTTAGTTGAATCTCAGTAATCATTAAACTGATTATTCAGGTTGCTTCACCCTTTCAGCATTCATTCAGTTTGATCACTGTGACAAGTTTACTACATGCTTTGTGGCAAAGTTGTGAGCTCCCAACTGATTTTGCTGAGGTTTTTGATCACAAGACTTGCTTCAAACAGAACACACAATCTCCCTGTACTTCAGTTCTCCTGAGTTACTGATTATGAAATCCATAAATCAAGTTTTGATGACTATAATTCTAGTATAGATAGGCATTTCAAAGGCTTACTTTCCAATGGGATGGCCTGCACCATTTTCAAATGTTAGGGATTCATCCTCTATTCAAAATACCATTTCTTGATTTTGGAATACTTGCAAATTATTGCCCAGCTACAAACTCCTCTCTGGAGAAAATGGGCAGCATCTGCTATCACTGAATATCGATGCCAATCTCTGTAGGTTGCAATAGGGGTTCCAGTCTTCTGTTGAAATTGAGATCATGTTTGTCAGGGTTATAAGCAATTTACTGTTGGTTTTAGATCCTGGTCACCTACACTTTTTGCTCATACCAGGCATCTCAGTGGCATGTGTTGTAGCTCCGGTGACTGTGATTGTTAGTGGGCCTGGAACTTTCCTCTAGTTGCCTAAGTTTTACCTAGATGATAACATTCAACTGGTCCTGAATGATGCACATTTATGTAACCATTGGCAGACTAGATATGTGATAACTCTCAAAGATCTAACCTGTTTCCCATGTTTAGCCTTATGCTTAAGATTATTTTATAACACAAAGTGCCATCAGTACAAAGACGCCTCAGCATCATATCACTCTTGCCCTGGAGAGCCTGTAAGTTTAGTCTTTCCTTTGAGGAAATATTTGGATGCATCAGAACCACCTTGTTCTTCACCCCATGAAACCAAATTCTTGTCAGCACTTAGCAGTCAAGGCTAAAAGGATGCTCTTTTCCTTCATGACCAGCATATTGAGGGTACATGAATTATAGAAGATTAGGTTTGCAAGGGATTTCAGAAGGTCATCTAGTCCAACCCTGGCTCTTAGCAGGACCAACTCCAACTAAATCATCTAAACTTGCACTTTCTCAAGGTGGGTTAAAAACCTCTAAGGATAAAGACTCCACCACCTTCTTAGGTAATCCATTCCAGTGCTTTATCACACTCCTAGTGAAAATGTTTTTTTCCTAGTATTCACCCTAGATCCCCCCCACTGTAACCTAAAACCATTTTTCCTTGTTCTGTCATCTGCCACAACTGAGAACAGCCCCTGTAGTCCCCCTTCAGGTAGTTGATGGCTGCTATCAAATCCCCTTTTATTCTTCTCTTCCGTAGACTAAACAAAGCCAGTTCCCTCAGCCTCTCTTCATAAGTAATCCATACTCCCTAATCATGCCGTGTAATCCAGACCTCTAATCATTTTCACTGCTTTCCGCTAGACTCTTTTCAATTTGTCCACATCTTTCCTGTAGTGAGGAGCCCAAAACTTGACACAATACTCCAAATGTGGCCTCACAAATGCTAAATAAAGGGGAATAATCTGCTAGCAATGCTTGTACTAATGCAGCCCAATATACCATTAATCTTCTTGTCAATAAGGGCACACTATTGACTCTTCTCTGGCTTCTTATCCACTGCATCCCCCCTTCCTTTTCTGTAGAACTGCTACCTGGAGACAATTCAAAATCTTGACAAAATCTTAGCACCATTTCTATGTAAATCACATGTCAAAACGATTTTTGGTTTCTCTGAACTAGTTGTGCAATTGATAATGGCTGCTCCCTTTCTACATCTGTGGGAACTTCCCAAAAATAAATACACACCCTCATGATCACTAGCTCGATTGTTGAAATTTCCTTTAAATAGGAATTCCAGAATTGTTTGCACCATGTTTACTAACTAGTTTGAACAATCATGATTATTCCTGTGTCATATTTGTCAAACATCATGTGACCTTTTATAACTATGCCTTAGAGTCTTAAATCAGTGGGTTCTGCTGTGATGAGCCCTATAGTGCTGACTTCATGCCTTCTGTACATCCATCTTTGCCATTTTACTGTAAATGTTTTAAAGCACTCTGCTGACCTTGTATTTATTACGTCGCTCCTCAGTTGTTTTTAATTTACCAAATCTAAACCTGGGTGCTTTATAAACCAGTTTTTTGGAGTTAATAATTCAGTGTCCAGAGCACCCTAACAGGAAAAAAAATGGAACCACAGCAATAAAGCTATTCTATAACTACTATTTCTCATGTAAAAATTTATTCTTTTTTCATCATTCTACTTACAGAGTGAGGATTTCCTTCAAGACAATCATAGAACCAAAGATGTTAATTGTTAACCTTCTTTCTGCTTGTCATGAATTAGAATGCACTGTGTTCCTGACCCTGATGGTTTACTTAGCAATGAAAATGTTTTTCTAGGTCCTACTTTTGAGGAATAACCTTGCCTGTCTTGTTGATTATTCTGTCTACAGCAGCAACTTAACATGGTAGGAATAAATGCCAGAAAGCACTATTTATACTGCACAGGTTCTCTTTTATGAGGTTGCTATTTACTTCAACCAAGGAAGGCTTACAGTACCGGGCAAATCCATGCCACTTCTACATCGGTATGAAGGCTCTGCCAGCAGAACTAATGCAGTTATAGCACGCAAAGCAGGCAAAAGCAGTAGGTGATGAGGGCATGGAAGTGCACGCTCCACAGTATGAAGCCCTGCTCAAGGTGAGCTCCCTGAGCAGCAACACATGAGATGTGGGAGTAGGCAGGAACTGGGAATGCTATGCAAGGGAAGGGCCAGAGGGCTCCTAAAGAAGTCCTCCCACCCACCACAAGATGGGGAGCTAAATAAGAGTCTTTGGAGGCTCCTACAGCACTGGATTAGAGTCACCTCCATGAAACAGTGATATCAGTCTAGAGACGAAGATTCCTCCTACTCCACATATCTGTCCACTGTCTATGGTTAGAAACTGAGCTCAGGTTGTAGGCCAAAGAAAATTAATAAGAATGAGGAAAATGTAGAATACAATCTTGAAATAATCTTGAAACAAAGAAGATCCTATTAGTCTGTTTCATTAAATTTTTGCAGAATTACAATGAGATTATTCACACTAAGATTTTTAAAAAGCACACAATATGATCCAAAATCTGCCTCCATGTGGAATTGTTTCTCAGATATACCCTCAAACATGCCTTCAAAGCACTATGTTTGTAGACCTATATGCTGGGTAACAATGACCTCACTTAATGACTTCCCTCATGCAAGCTATTCCAGCAAGGAGCACAAATAAGTACATTTTGACATCCAGATTAGGTAGCAAAACTGAGCCTCATGGAGGGATGTAGCTTGAGGCTCTTACTCGGTGTCCACTCATTTTGTGCTACTTCACTGGGAATTCGCCTCAATGCACATGTTAGTAGAAACAAAGTACACACCTTAGGATTTGGTCATAGCAATGAGAGTGGAATCTTCTACTTCTATTCTTCCCTCTTTGAACCCTTCACTGGTTCCCCTTTCTCCAATGAATTTAACTAGTTGTTGTCACCCTTAAGGCCCATCACAGCCTATTGCTGACCTAGCTGTCACCTCTTACATGGCACTGAGAGGTTGATTTTCACCTTTCTTCCTTAAATGAAACTAGCTCTGACTCCCCATGCTTAATTCTTTCCAATATGCACCTACGTATTTTCTCTTATTCTGTCTTTTAGGAATAATAGGATCTCCCAATATATAACTGCATAGCCACCTTATTGTCCTCCCTTCATGTTCCTTCTTCAAACTTTTCTCAGCCATGATGGATACAAAAGGCACCCAAACCTAAACAGTGGCCAGCAGGCAGTTTGCTAAGAGCACTGATTTTCATACCAGTATCTCATTATTTTCCTGTGCTTCCCAATCTGTTTTTTTTTAATCTATTATCTAGATGCTATCGCCTTATTGTATATGTTTATTATAATTAATATACTATACATATTATTATATAGCATAATGAAACATAGTATAATATATTTTGATGATGATGTAATGCTATTATATGCTGTTTGGGGACAGGGACTGTCTTATATTCTTCTACAGCACCTAGCATAATGGGATTTGCCTCTAAAGGCAATAACAATATTAATTACTATTCTAAAAAAATTCATTCTGAGCAGTTTCATTGTAATAAAAAAGACTCAATCTGGCCAAAGATTCTTAATTCTTCACTTCAGGAGCACTGTCTGGGTCTGCCTTGGCTCACTGCAATTACAGAAGGAGAGCACCAGTGGCTGTGCTTATTGGTGGGAAATGGTCTCTGCTAGGCATTAATTGAGTCCACAGTGGCAAGCAGCTGTAGCAAGACAAGTCCAGATCCTCTTCACTTTCTGCTGGGAGTAGCTACAGCAAGATTAGGAAAAGGATTCTCTCTTGCTCTCATCCCCTCACCCTCTTCCCAAACCTCCCCCCACACAGAAGACTGGCAGTTCTCTTCTCCCGCTCTTCCTCTGCTCTGTGATGAGAGTTTTGCCAGATAAAAGACTGAGTTAAAAGGTGGGCAAGGAAATCAGGATTTGTCTCAAAAAATAGACTTCTCTATAACTAGGATGATTATAAGCAGGTTCCACTATTCTCAGCCTTTAATTTGCACTCAATTATTACATAAAAGAAAGAAAAATAAGACTGGATCTTGTGGAGTTAGCCTTTGCTGGGTCAAATTTATCACTGGTGCAACCAAGATGATTGCAGCTGATGATTTTGACCCTTTGTGCTAACAATATTGAAAACCACATGAATGTACATGTACCAGATGTTAATGGAAGTGGCGAGTGTGAATATAGATTAAGGCTTATTTTTCTACTAAAAACCTTTTAAAAATGAACACTGCATCTGTGTTATTATGGTGATTGCTCCCTGAGAACAAAACCCACCCCTATTCATTATAAACTCAGTCATCAGAACTTTCCCCTGTGGCTGCTTTTGATGGTACTCGATTAAATGCAGGGAAAATGCATTATCGAGAGGAGGAATCATAGTTCTGCAGGATGAAAAGAAAGGCTTTATGGTTTTCAGTCAAACTTAGAAGGATGAGTAAAACTATTATTCATCTAAGTAAATCAACAATGGAGTCATGCAGAACTACCACTCAAACAAAAAAAATGGAAGATTTAACTTGCGGCAAAATTAAATACAGCAGAAAAATAGAAGAGAACCTTGAAAATTTGTCTTTTTCATGGAGAAGAAAGGTCAAAGAAATTACTTCCTGGGGACAGGATGGCTCTTGAAGAGATAATAAAAGAAAATGCCTTTCATCCCCAAGTTACTGCTTTACATTCCATCCAAGCTAGTGGTGACTTAAAGTTATTGTTATTTGTCAGCTATTCAATGGCCAACATCAGATAAATTGTTGTTTTTTGAATCCAGTTCTAAATGGGAAGGGAGGTACCCATTTCACAAGAGTGAAAGAATGGATTTATGGTTAAGGAACTGAGTGGAAATCTGTGTTTTAAAACCCTTCATTTTGCCACAGATTTATTTTGTTACCTTAAGCAAATCAATTAATCTTTCTGGCCTCTGTTCCCCATCTGTAAAATGGTGATAATAGTTTATTTGTCTATTTGGAGCTTTTAAGGACAGGGCTGTCTCTTTCTATAAGTGTGTATAGTGCTTAGCACAATAGGGCCCCTGTCATGGTTAAGATCCCTAACCTTAAATAATAACAACCACTAGACTAGTTGGTGCTCTTACTGGATATCTGGGCAAAGACACCAATATCTGAATGGGAATGGAAACTGAAAGAGCCTGTCACTTGGTTCCTATCATTCAAAATTTACTGGCTATGCCCATCTGACCCCTCTTATGAAGATACTGAAAAGATTTCATTTTTAGGTCAATAATGTGGATAAGGTAATTCCTTATATTGAATGAGCTTCTGTTGGTGAGAGAGACAAGCTTTCAAGCTACACAAAGCCCTTCCTTATGTCTGCGAAATGTACTCCGGCCTGGCCTACTCTAGTGAGCTAAGTCGACATACGGAAGTTTATACCAATTTAATTCTGTGAACATATCAACTATTATGTAGCTTCCAATGACGTAACTTGACCACTGTACGGACTTAACAGCTCCACCTCTGTGAGAGATGTAATGCTTATGTTGATGTAGTTAGGTCAACACTGTGTCAGTGTAAACACTGTGCTGTTTACACCAACTATTGTTGCCTTTCAGAAACCATCCCACTGTCTCCCATAATGGCAGTTAAACTGGTGCATGTGCTTCTGGTGAGGATGTGCATTATCTGTATATGGAAACTGTAGGCTATGTCTACACACAAAGTTTTATTTCGAAATAAGTCATTGCGAAAGGACTTATTTTGAAATAAAACCCTTATTTCGAAAGGGCTTATTTCAAAATAAGGGAAAGCCTGCTATTGAAACGGCTGTTATTTTGAAATGGTTATTTTGAAATAAGGCCATTTGGACATGTTGTTTCAAAACAGTGGTTTTGAAACAATGGTGTTTTTTCAAACCAACATGCCAAACAGCCTTATTTTGAAATAACCGTTTCAAAATAACAGCCGTTTCAAAATGAATGGGGTTTAAGCTGTTTCGAAATGATGGTTCTTATTTTGAAATGACGGAGCCCGTCATTTCAAAATAAGAAAACGTCGTGTGGACCTAATCTTTTTTATTTTGAAATAACCAGTGTTATTTCGAAATAAAAGAGACGTGTGGACATACCCACAGTGAATGTGTAAAATCAATTCAATTAGTGCTGTGATTGTATGCTGATATAACTTAATCTGACTAAGGGCACGGCTACACTAGAGAGTATACAGAGGTACAACTATACTGTTGTAAGCTCTCTAACGTAGTGGCTCTAAACAGATGGGAGAGAGCTCTCCTCTCAGCTTAACTTCTTCAGCCCCCATGAGTGGCAGCCACTATTTTGGCCGGTTAAGATCTCCCACAAACACAGCACTGTCCATACCAGCACACATCACTGTGTAATTTATGCCACTTGTGGGGGTTGATTTATTCACTCCTGAGTGACATAAATTATGCTGACATAAGCTGCAGTGTAGACTTGCTCTCAGAGTGTCACATCTCAATATAAGATCCAACACATAGTTTAGCATAAATCATTAACACATATTCTAGTCTTTCAAAGAGAAGAGGCCCATTAATATCCCTGTAGTCAAAGGAGGAAAAGGGGGGTTGGATGGTTATGGATCTTTTTAATTAGCCACGAATTCAGTATCTTTATAAAACTGTGATTTGTAGTGTCAAGCAAATTTATGAACTTAAGCTCCCAGGTTTGTCATTGGAAGGAGTTTTTCAGGTTTCCTTTGAGGATGAGGACTGCTAGGTCAGATGCAGAATGATCCATTGGTAAAAAGTTTGACCATAGGTGATGTGATGGCTTTGTCTTTCATCATTTTCTTGTCTGAGTACCTTCAAGAAGGTAGTGATTATCTGGTATCACCCACATGACTTTTGTTGGGGCATTTAATGCCCTGGATAATGTACAGTATATGTTGTGATATGCACTTGTAAAATCCCTGGATCTTGAAAGGTGAGGTTGTTGACAAAAGAAGCAGTGGAGATATGTCTGCAAGTTTTGAATCTGTTATTCTGGCAAGATATAGTAGTGCTACTTTAAGTTAGTGTGTCCTGGTCTGTGGGGAATTTGCTTCTGATGAACTCACAAAGGAAGATGATAAAAAAAAAAAAAACACCACATCAGCATGGGTGAACTACTTTCGCTAAACTATTTGTCTCATCTTGTATTTAGTTTTTAGCTGTGACACTTTGAGCATCACACTCTTTCCAGATCCGAGGAGCAGCTCTGTGTACCTTGAAATGTTGTCTCTCTTGCCAACAGAAGTTGGTCCAGTAAAAAATATTACTTTGACCACCTTCTCTTCAATATCCTGGGACAGATAATGGCTTCAAACACCACTGCATACAACAAGGTAATATTTTCTAGGGATGTCAATCCAATATTTTCCTAAGCCACTAAATTAACTCTTTTTTCCTTAAAGGAAATTGCATCTATACAGACAGAAAAATTATTGCTTAAAGTAATCCCGAGGAACTTTTAACTGCAACATAGACTTCTGCTATCTCAGCAAAAAAATAATAATGCACATAATAAATTACCTTCTTTTGTATTTCCGCTTGCATTAGTACAAGTTAATACTAGTGTTTGAAATCTGATTGATAGATAATATGGATGAGTCTCCCAAATCATTTTTCCTGACATAATAAAAAAAGTTTTATAAATGAGAAAGCAAAATAAAAGAAAAAAGTTTCCTAGCTAGTGGTATATCCACACTACAGGGCTTTGTTAAGTCCACTTTATTAAGTCGATTTAGTGAGTCCACACTTCACTTAAGTTGACTTAACGAAGTTGGTTAAGTCAACTCAAGAAAGTATCCTAATAAAAAATGTGTTTGCTTAAGTTAACTTTACTAAGTCAACTTATGCAAGCACGTGTTATTACATAGGGCTTCGTACGTCGACTTTGATGGCCACATTACATTAAATCAACTTAATGCCTAAGTCAACTTAAAGAGCAAGAGTTATTAAGTTGACTTAGGGAAGTCCTTAAGTCGACTTAATAAATGCCAGATGTGCCCAGGGCTTTGCTTTAGTCAACTTAAAGCTCTTTAAGTCACTAGTGTAGACATACCAAGGATATTTATTGGAATGGAAACAAAATGTTCTCAGGTTAACATCAATGGGGGGGGCAGAGCAAAAGGAGAGCTCTCTGTGAAAGGAGATTTTGTTCACAAAAAAGGAATTTCATTATTATTTCATGCCTTCAAGGCAAGCCATTAAGCCCTGGCCACATCCTTCATAGTCTAAGACTCAAAGTCAAAACTAAGATGCTGGGATATTCAGCACTAAAAACTGCATGTATAACCTGTATCAAAATCAGCATTTTAAAATTAATTCTGTATTGAAGAGCACAGGGTAAATAATATGACAAATTTTCTCAAAATATAAATAAGTCCTTTGGTCAAACAAATCCCAGATTTAGTCAGAAAGATTTTTTCTCTTGAAAGACTGCATTTTATAACTTCAGTATATTACAAATTTTTCACAAAGGCAGAAGATATGGACTGACAACATTGAAGTTTGGAATAGACTTTGTGGAAAATCACACACTGATACACAGGCACTAGCGGTGGAGACAACTGGTTGACTGTTCATCAACAGTGGTGCCCTAATGACCATTGCAGTTATGGGAGCGATAATGTTAACATTATAAATAACTGGCAAAAATTCCCCCAATTTTCTTCAATGAGAGCTGCAATTGTGCAATTTTTTTTTTTACAAAAATTAGCTTCTGCAGTTATGCTAATACCAGGGCCATCACTATGGGGTGGCAGCTGGGGCGACTGCCCTGGGTCCCACAGTTTGCTGGCCCCATGCAGCCATGTATAGTGCCAAAACCCAAGTGCACACAGATTTTATCACTTGGATTGTTCTGAAAGATGAGTAACAATTTCTGTGAAACACTAGTTTTGGTGCTATGCCAGCTGGGAGGCAGCCAGGGCCAGCCCAACCATATATGTAAACTAGGCTATCGCCCAGGGCACCAGACTTTAAGGGGCACCAAATTAGACAGAAATTATTTTTTCTCTATTTAAAAAATGTTAATATGCTATAATTTTTTCTCCATATTGAATGGGAGCAGGGGGGCAACATGGTTCGTCTAGGGCACCAAAAATCCTTCGGCTGGCCCTGGAGGCAGCACAAGACCAGGACTGGGCAAGGGGAATGGTGTTAGGCTAGGATTGGGTGGGGGGGGCGGTGAATGGCTGGGGGAAGGTGCAGGGCTGAGATTGGGGTTGGGGTGTGATGCAGGGTGGGGAAGGAGGCAATGTGAGGCCAAGATCAGGGCTGGGGTGAGGAGCTGCACACAGGCCGATTTGCCTTGAGCCCTGCCCATGCCTAGAGATAGCCCTGACTAATACAGCACTATGATACATGCACACCCACATCCATGGGTGTTCTAGTAGATTCTACAACTTCTGAGAAGGATTCAATCTATGACTGGGTTGGGGTAGGAGTGGGGAAAAGAAAACACAGAATATATCCAGCACCAGCAGGCACCACAAATCTGCAGTCACTACTGCATCAAAACTATGCGCCTCAGCCTGCACGAATGAAAGTGAGGACACCATTAATTTTCTTCCTCCTGCAGAACTGAGATAGACTTGTTTCTCAAATGCCGCATTTCCAGGGCTAGCAGTCACCTTTGTTTTAAGCATCTGTGTATATACAGTCTGGCAACAAACTACTGGAATCAGTTCAAGATGAGTTGCTCTGAGAATATGCAGTAGCTAAGGTGCCAAATGAGATAAGGGGGGAAAAAAGCAATAAGCTAGATAAAGAAAAATTATTGTCACAACAAGGAAAATATGCTAGGATTATAAAACTAACTAAAAAAAAAGAGCAAAATTAAATTTACTTTACCTGAATTCCCAGCATTTATATCCATGACAATGAAGCATTTAATCAGCAACGGCAGAAATGCACAAACAAATTGAGAAATCTGCTGAGCGTTCTTGAAATTCAAAATCTAGAACACCAAGTTACATTCCTGCTGGACTATAGCTGAGGAAGTAAAATACTTTTATGATTCACTGCCCAACAAAACAGCTGGCAGATGCAGGCCTCCTTGAGAAAGGTGCCTGGCAGCATCCAGCTTCGGAGGCAGCAATACAGATTATGCATTCTGAACAGTGGGGTTTTCGGTAAGTAACCATAACTCTCATGGGGATGTGATGTTTCTTCATAACTCAGAACAGGTGACTGCTGCATTGTCCACTGAAACCGATGCACATTACCTTTTCAAGGGCCAAGAATGATGATTCCAAAAGCTCTTTAACAGTTAGCCAGGAACCTGGCACACAGCTGGTGAGACCAAAACCACAGTATGTGAGTACAGATTCTAAGTATAAAGATTGTTTAAAGGACTGTAAAGAACTGCCAATTACAGCAGTTAGTGCCCTTTCAAGCCAAAAAGAAAAGTGGGTAAAATAAAATTAGCAAAGGCACCAAGGCTGGAAAGCAGTCAGCACTGAGTATGCTTTATCGCAGTATCAGTTGATCTTGGATGGCAATTATTCTCATTACCTACTTAGTGACTTTGTTGGCAGTTAGCACTGTGATTCCTTGCCTTCTTAAAGAGTAACAAGTGCAGTGCACATTTCCAAAAAGTATCCTAAAATGAATTTTTATGCAAGTTAAATCATTTTTAAAAAGCATTGAAAAGATATGTAATCATCGACTATACTCTTATGTTTTCTTCCTTTCCCAAACATTTGTTTTTTTAGCATCTAAATTCCTTGGAAAAGGAACTCCTCCCATATAATGATGTAATGCCTACTCACACTATCAAAGCTACTGCACTATAAATAATAAAAGAGATGACTCACAATTTGATGTAGGATCAGCTTGATATACATTATGAATTTAGAGACTAGGATTTTTAGGATTTATAGATTCATGTATTTTAAGGTCAGAAATCACCATTGTGATTATCTAGTCTGCTTAATACAGACCACAGAATTTCAGTCAGTAATTCCCGCATCAAGCCAATAAATTGTGGCTGAGCTACACCATATTTTTTAGAAAGAAAGACTTTCAGTCATGGTGTAAAGATTTCAAATGGTAACTCCACAATATTCCATGGCTGGTTGCACCAGGGCCTCCTTGTCCTATGCACCATGCAGATAATGATACCTGTGGACATGGGATGGGGGGTCTTAGAGGAAATCAAAGAGACAAAATGGGCAAAATTTAAAAGCAAACTACAGCAAAAAACAAAATAATCATCACAGCTATTATGGCAGTGGACAGGAGTTTGGAACTACTGGTAAATCAAATAAGAAAGCATTGGGAGCCAGCAGCAAGGAACTGTCTAACCTGATTATATTTGTAGCACTGTTTTTGCTAAAATTACTCAGAGAAGTCTTTGTATATACAGTGGCCTGTTACAGAATCCCCCCGCAGATAAACAAGGAAAGACTCCAAATGACAGTTCTTTGATTTCCTCACTTTCCAATCTCAAGGACAAAGAGACAATGTTAAAACAAATGAAGTCCAGAAAAGCTGTCTGTGGTCTGAAGGTGTGAGGGAATACAACATTTCTTCTAAACGGAGCAGATGATGATATGGACCAGGCTGAAAGAACTCACAGGGGCCACTAATTAGCTTCAAGAAGAAGCAGAAGTCTTGTCAGCTTTTGAAATCAACATTTTATACTGAGACCCCTTAATTTTTCCAAGCCTTTATAAACAAGATCCAACCTGTGCACCAACTGAGGAAGAAATTCTGTAAAAAACAAAAACAAAAACAAAAAAATCTGATTGTGTAATTAAAGACTACATTGTATGGTGTAGATGGTCAAGTTATGTTTACACATGTAACCTTAATTTGACATTTTTTATCTTTTGAGTGCTTTCCTTTGCAACCTGAACAATGTTTTTTTTGCATAGGATTTTGTGGCTAACTCCTTGGTTAAAAAAAAAAAAAAAAAAGCAAACTGCCATGAATTTCCCAAAGTGGCATGACAGCGACACCCACACGGGTCATCAGCAGAGATGAAGCCTTTAGCTCTGTCACACAGAACTCTCCTAGCTGAAGTAACAGATTAACTGACCTCAAGAGCAGATTATCATTTTCTATGTGTGTTAGTCATGGACGGGGATGACACATGGATTTCACAGATACTCCCTGACAGCAGAGTCATGCTAAGACTCAGGGATCTTGGACTCCATTCTGCGCTCCAGAAAGGAAGGTGCTCTAGTGGGCATGGACTCTTCCACCTGTCCCACCCCAAACCCAATCCCTCCTTTCTTCCCCTCCAACCTATATTTGTCCCAGTACTGTCTCTTTCCCTCTCTTGCACTTTATTCCAGTCCCATTTTTCTCATCTAGCCAGTCCTAGTATCCACTCCTCAGACTTTTCATCCCAGCCTCCCTCTCTGCCTTGCTCCCAGGTGCATTTTCCTTGCCCTGCCTCTCCCAGTCCCCCCTTTCCCCCCATCATGTCTCTGCCCAGCCAGCCCCAGGCTTCTCCCTCCCCTTGCCCCAATCCCCTTCTCCTGCTAATCCCACAGCCTCTCAGCTCCTCATCCAATCTGTCTTCTCTCCTCCAATCACTAGTCCACAGTTGCATCCCTCTCAATCCATGCCCAGTCTCTGCCCACTACCTCCAGGTTTCCCACTCCAGGCTACTCACTGAATCTCATTCTCACTGCCACCACCTCCACACCCTCACACTCCCCTGCATTTATTTTCATCCAATTCTGTAAATTCCCCCTCTTCAAAGTGTCTGACAAAGTGGGATTTTCTCCCACAAAAGCTCATGTGATAAATAAATCTGTTAGTCTTTAAGTGCCACAAGATTCCTTGCTTTTTTTGCTTTACTAAACTAACACAGCTGTCCCTTTGGAACTCCACACCCTGGCTCCTTGCCCCAATGTCTTTCCCTACCCACTGTACATTCTCCCTTCACAGCCTGGATTGTAATGAGGCCTTTCATCCTTCCTTTAGGTACTGATTTTGCAAGAGTACCAAGATAAGCTGAGTTCATAACACCAGACGTATAGTCCAATGCATCTACCAGAAAGAAAACAGATAAGAGGTAGACTTATTTAAATACATAGAAACACATATTTACAGCATCTACTTGAACTCTGGACAATGTTTTCAACAAATTTAATTTGGAAACCAGCTGTTAACTGAAGATGGAAAATACATATAGGTAAATGAGCGATTTCCTGTTTTACCTGTACTTATGCTGTCTTTATCAAAACTAGCTGCACTCATGAAAAAAAATCACACCTAATCAATAGCTTTTTATGAGCAAATCTTCAGTCTGTTTGTTCTATTCACCTCCCTCTCTCTCCAAGTAAATCAAAATGTTTAAATTTAACAGGATGGAAAAAGTCAAGTGGCGTTGACAGTCAAATGATTATTAGCTTAAGGTTTCCATCAAACTGAGCTAGTTATGCCACTGATTAGTCATTCTGCTTAGCTTTCATCAATAAGTCTTTCATCCCACCTTTAGGTCAGGTGTGCTTTACACACTTACTTCAGTGTAAATGCATCACGCAGGAATGTGAAAAATCTAAACCCCAAATGACATAGTTATACCGCCCTTAACCCTCTCACGTAGACAGCAGTATGTTGATGGGACAGCTTCTGCTGCCAACATAGCTACCATCTCTTATAGAGGTGGAGTAACTAAGCTGATGGAAGCACTCTCTTCCACCAGCTTAGAGCATCTTCATCAAAGTGCTACTGTGGTGTAGCTGAACTAATGCAGCATTTGTAGTGTAGACAAGCCCTTAAATCTTTGCACGCCAAACTTCCCCATGTACATTCCTCATTGACTTCAGTGTAGCTACACTGCTTTATACCATCTGAAAATTTGGTCCACATTCCACAAAAGGGAACCTACTATCAGGATGTAACATAATCTGCTCTTTTCTCACCTGAATGAAGAACTCTGTGTATTAATAACAACTGTTAATAATAAAAATCAGTTATCATGTTTAATGGCGTCATGTGCTAAGCAGCTTATAAAACAGGGATGGGCAACATTTTTGGCCTGAGGGCCACATGATATGAATGGCCACTCATAAGGGGCGATAGGTGGAGGGGAAGGGCAGGGCTTGGAGGGGAAATGGTCAGCACCCCTTCTCCATAAAAGTTTCAGCGGGAGTTGGGCGGGAGGGGAGAAGGAACAGCGGCAGTGGTCTGGCCCCAATTCAGGCTGCTGCTGCTGCTGCTTCCCCTCCCACTCCCAGGTCCAAAAGCAGCTCGCGCTGGGGCAGAGCACTGCTGCCACTCTTTCTCCCTCCCAGCTGGGCGGGAAGGGACAAGAAGAAGCAGTGATGATGCTCTGGCCCCAGCACAAGCTGCTTCTCTTCCCCTGCCACCTCTCCCAGGTCCAGTGGCAGCTCCGCCAGGGCTAGAGCATTACCACCTTTCCTGAGGCAGAGCAGAGGCTGCTCTCCAGCCATGGCACAAAGTGCCACTGGAGCTACAGGAGGGTAGGGAAGGGAAAGTGGTGGTGGCAGCATTCAGGCTGCAGCACAACCACCTGGAGCTGCAGGGGAGAGAGGGAGAAAAGCGTCCCTGAGCTGATGGGCTGGAAGCAAAGCGCTCATGCCCCACGGGCTGTAGTTTGCTCACGTCTGCTATAAAAGCTGCACAATTGCACCATAAAGGCTCTTTTGAATTCTCTGAAATGGTCATGCAGGAGACAGATGAGGAAAAGCCTCTTTGCCTCCAATGTAACACCCCTAAAATCATGCAGAAAAAACTCTTCTGAATGGTGGAGAATCTGATTAATCTGGATTGTTTCCACTTGGCCAATGATTTGAGTCCTTGCACTGCAAGAAATTTCAATAATACCTAGGGTAAAATAATCACACCTCTCAACCGGTGCTTGGGATGGTCCTGGGGGAGGAACAAAGGACCAACTGGGCAAACTGGAGAGAGATCTGGACGAACTGCAGAGAGTGCAGCAGAGGGCAATGGAATGATGAGAGGGCTGGGGCACATGACTTAGGAGGAGAGACTAAGGGAATTGGGCTCATTTAGTCTCCAGAAGAGAAGAGTGAGAGGGGATTAGATAGTGGTCTTGAACTACCTGAATGGGGGCTCCAGGGAGAATGGGGCTAGGTTGTTCTCAGTGGTGACAGATGACCAAACAAAGAATAATGATCTCAAGTTGCAGTGGGGAAGGTCTAGGCTGGATATTAGAAAAACCCTTTTCACTGGAAAGGTGGCTAAGCATTGAGAAGACAGATTAAGGTGAAGAGCACAAAAAGATGTTTGCCATCCTAAGATACTAGCCAAAATTCTGTGCTGAACTACACCATTGTTGAATCCTGTGCATCTCAGAGCTAAGAATATGATTATGTCACAGAAGTCACCATTTGCACAGAACCTGTGAATTTCACAATTTATGGGGACCCTACTGCCATTCATTAACAGTTTGTTAGTTGATCTAGTCCCATTTCAAAAGAGCATCATCAAAGCAAACTAATGAACTGAAATGCATGGGAGCAGGGGACACAACGTTACTGTGATCATAGCAAATTCTCTGGGTTATTTTTTTTGTTTTTGTTTTTTTGTGACTGAGCTGTGAATTACGCAGAACTTTGCCATGATGAAATTGTATCAATACTCACTGGGATGTCACTCAGCACTAGACCTGCTAATAGCATCTCAAATGGGAGTGCAGCTGGTGTTTTTCAGATGTCATTCATCTCTAAATATGCCGGCTTCTGATGTGACATGAAACACGGAAGATAGAACTCTCATAATGGTTAATACTACAGAAAGACTTTCCTTTGTCTCAAGCAAATACAACAGTTAGCATAACATGATTAAAGAAAAGTGTCCTGGAGGACATAAAATCTGATACAAGGATGAGAAACTCAACACATTTTATGTATGGGAAAAACCAAAATAGAAACTGTGAATGGTAAAGAAGGATGTTCATTCACCACTGTGTCTGTGCTTCAGTTTATGCCAGGATAACCTACACCAGCATTAAGCTGGAGCATGTAGTGGGGAGATCAGGTCTACAATTTTTAGAAATTCTAGTAGTAAAACTGCCTGATTTAACATCTACATCATGGACAGCAGCAGTTACACAGTAATTTTGAGGATTTTTTTGCTTTGTTTTCTTGACAAAATATGCAGACTTATGCCTTACCCAAAGAAATGTCTATTACCTCAGTACACTGTATGTATTTTTGATGTACCCCTTTTGGATGCATTTTAGTCAGGGAAAAAAATGCAAATAATAATAAAAAAAAGCACCTTAATGGATTAGGCATGGAATTATTGTGAAACAGTTCCTTAGCACCTGGTCATTTAATTTCCAGTGTGTCTGTGACTGGCTGCTCCCCACATCTGGTCCTGGGTGCTGCTATGACCCCTGATCCCCACTCCTGAACACTGACTTACCCCACCTTGCCAGGTGAGCACTTGTGAGTCAGTCCAAACCTGCCTCCTGTGTGTAATCAGTCCCAGGCAGTGAGTGTGCGCTTTCTGATCACCTATGGGACTACCCCCAAGTAAGCACCCTCGGTCCCTAGACTATGAGTTCCCATCCTACAGAGACTGGGACCTTTCTTCAGTTGCCACAGACTCATGCATCCATTTAACACTGAAATGGAGAGGTCTAGCCTCATTTGTTCGCACCTTCTAAAGTGCACACAGCTTCAGATAAAACACAATATTTTACTAATTAGAATATGACTGTAAGTGAGTATATAGAAAATCAATGCACAATCATTTAATAATGGAATCAGGAGCTGCTACTATCAAATAAAAGATATAAAATGCATGCTGTTCTAATGACACTATCTAGGATAGCACTTTAGCTTATTCTCATTGGCTGTGTTCACACGCACAGGGTTATTTCGAAACAAGTCGTGTCGAAACAACTTGTTTCGAAACAACACCTTATTTCGAAATATCTTATTTCGACTTAACAAAATGTTAATTCGAAATAAGAAAAAAAGCGGGAAACGAAATAGCAAGTTCACTGTGTGAACATGCTATTTCGTTACCCCTGCTCACCCCCCGCCAGAGCTGCCCCCAGACCCCGCCGGCGGGTCGGGGGCGCAGGGCTGAGCCCGGCACCCCGGACCCGCTGGCGGGGTCGGGGGAGAAGCCCAGGGCTGAGCCCCACCGGTGCCTGCAGAGCCGGGCTGTTTCGTCCCCAAACATGGTTTTTCTTGTTTCGAAACAACGAGGTTGTTTCGAAACAAAAGTGCCGTGTGAACACAGCCATTGTTCTTACCCTGACTACTGGCTGATCAGAGGAATTCAGTCAGCCTAGTCCCTCCTGGCCTTGTGGGTAGGCTCAGTATCTTCAGCTGCTTCTAAGATGGTGTTTCTCTGGCCAAAGCCATCAGCTTTGTCTCCCCTCTCAAAGTATCTGCATTTCTTGTCTTTTCCAGTCCCCTTTTGTCCCTCTTCCTCCTCAGCAAGAGGGAATCCTGAGGGTCTGAATTATGTAACATGCTTCACATATGTGATGCTGCAGGAAACATGATATCATAGCAACACAGTAGAGCATTCAAAATGGAATCTTATATGGCATAACTAGCGTGAAACCATACAATTACATTGCAAAAGTGAACAGAAAAGTTATGTAGATCATAGCCCAGAGGTTCATGGATGTGCATTCTCTGACAACCTCACCATAAACTAATCCAAATCCTTGAGCTAGACTCCACTCAGTTACAGTTACATTGTAATGAATACAAGAAAACTGCATTATTTCAATGGAGCTTTAATCCAAATTTACACCATATTAATCAAGATCAGATTTGACTCAAGATTTCCATGTTCAACTATCTTGCATAAATCTTTTCACCTCATGCCTCAGGACACATTTCTTTAGATTTTTTTTCTTTTCTTAGACAATCTTCACATCAAAATGGAAGTGAAATGCAAGTACTTTTAACTTCAGATTTATTTAAACTTATTTCTTTGACTTGTCTTCAGCCATGATTTATACTTATTCTGTCCTTGCATTTGTTTTCTAAAATAGTCTGTAATGCTTGAAAGTGGGACTAATTTGTATTATATAAAAAGAAAACAAAAACCACACACTATCCTGAAGGGGACAGTACCAAGGTTGAGAGTCCTAAAATTAGACCTTCAAGCTATGCTTTCATTTGCAGTAGTGTGCGTGCGTATGCATTGTACTAGCCCTTTGCCTCTTCCATTCTTGTGAAATGAACTCTATGAAGCCTGTTTTTCTTGAAAAATAAGGCAATTTAAAGTTAGCAAATGTCTCTAATACTATGCTTTGCTGGTTTTGGTGAATAGATTCTCTCCTCCCTCCCACCTCACCCTCCCGTTGGTGCTTACCAGTGCACAAGCAAATTGGTTCTCTTTCATAAACCACAAAGAAGCACAGATAAGCAAACAAAACAGTTCTATGATGGTACCTAAAGCAATTCTGTAATTTTCAAATATCCAGCCCCCAGCATCAAAGGACATTTAATTTAAAGTTTGTTCTTCTGTTTTGAAAGTAAGCAAATAAGAATATATCCACCATAAATAGGGTGCCCAGATAGCAAGACTAAAGATTTGGCAATGGTGAGGGATAAAGATATGAATATAAGAAAAAGTTCTGAATATTGGGATTCTCTCTATAAAATTGGGACATCTGGTCACCCTCATTATACCGAACAGATAAAAATGGATGGTTCGTAGGCATAACCAGCTGTAATGGACATACTCTTGAGCACCCTCTAGTGGCTGGGTGTGGCACGCCAGTCCTTTTCCCACCCTTGGCTCCTCCTGGATGCTGCCTACTGATTTTGGTGGGTCTTCAACAGCTTGGCCCTCCAGCAGGGTAATGAAGTCCAAACGAACCCTTCTGCGGTAGTAATCAGCTCAGCATACTGTCTCTCTGCCCTCACCAGAGTCCTTTAAATTCAGTTCTTTATTTCAGGCTCCTAAACAGCCCTTGTCCTCTTCTCAAGGCTTAGGTCACTTACTTTTCCAGTGCATGAACTCAGGCCCACCCACTACTCCTAGTTCCAACCCAGCGACCCTATCAAATAGCAGCCATTTACTCCTCCCTTCAAGTTAGTAGTTATTGTTTCCCTGGGCCTCTTTCCACATGGCCACTCTAGCTTCACTCCTTACCTTAAGAGTACTCAAGTCCTCTGTCACCCATCTTACGCAAACAGAGTCAATTAGCTCTTGTCCAGAGCACAGCAGAGCCCAGCCCCCTAGTCCTGGCCTGCAAGTGACCTGCTAAGGCCTTGCAGCATCTTTTATCGGAGCCAAATGGACTCTGATTGGCTGCACGTATGCAGCCAGGGCCATCCTTGTGGAGGGCGAGAGGGGCAATCGCCCCTGGATCTGCAATTCCATGGGCCCTGCACTGTCCTGCTGTTAGCAGGGCAGCATGGGTCCCCCCATGGCTGCGCTGTCCCCCGCCCTCTCCCTGATGCCTTTGGCATGGAGCTGAAGGTGGGGTGTGGAGAACCTGGCCTCTACTCTGGGCCGGCTCTCCCCACCCCCAGGGCAGAGAACAGCCGACCCAGGGGTGGAGCAGACCAGCCCAGAAGTCGGGCTCTGCTTTCTTGCCCCTCCTCTGGGCAAACTGTTATGCCCTGGGGGCAGGGAGGGCCAGCCCAGAGGAGGGGCAGGAGAGCAGTGCCCAGCTCCTGGACCAGCCTGCTCCACCCCTGGAGGCAGAGTAGCTGGTTCAGGAGAGGGGTGGGACAGTCTCTGGGCCAGCCCACCCCACTCTTCAGCAGAGAGGGGCACTCCCCACAGGCCAGTTACCCTGGGCCCCACACCCCCTAGGGACGGCCTTGTATGCAGCCAATCTAGAAAGACTACAGGACTTGCCTTTTACTGTTCTTGTCCTAGGACGGGGTGTAATAGGATCAAGGGGCCTCCAGTAGATGGCCACAAAGGGCTTGGTACACTGTCACATAAAGTAGGAAGGATAACTTAGTCATAGTCTGGCAACGTGACAGATATTGCAACCACATTCAGTATGGCTGAGGACCATATTATATTCAGTTTATGTATCACTGAGGGCCAGGGACTGCATGCAACTCGAAGGGGAAGAATTACCAGAGCTCCTCCAATAGCCAAAAAAAAGTTGGGGGTTGATCAAGGAGAAATATTTAGCTTGTAAACATATCTAGAGAAGTCCCACTCCCTGGAAAGGCCTGAATGTACTGGTTCTTGCTATGTCTTCCAGAAAACGATAGACAAAAGAAAAACCTTTTGATATAAATGAGCTAAGGTTTAAACTGGCTCAGGGGCTTTCTTTTTGATCCAGCAAAAGGACATAACATTCTGTCCAAGCTGGGGTGAGATGGAGCAACCCTTCCAGAAGTGTTGGAAATATTTTAGCCTGCTATGGTCCCCTAAGACTGATGTGTGACCACTGATAAGTTTTTGTGTATAAGAGCTTCAGCTGGTTTTTATATGCTTGCTCAGCTGAAGAACAAATGTGTGGCAGATAACTTACAATGCCTGGCAATACTCTGTAGCACTCAGAGAGCAAGAGAGAGCAACACATAGACACTGGCTGCTAGCAGACTCTCTTGCAGGGAACATCACAGATATCAGGTTGCCCCAGGTCAGAAAAGAGTGGATAAGGATCCCTGTCCAGAGCAGGTGAGGGCTGAAGACCTGAGATATTCCTGGAGTGAATCATGGAGAGGGGACACAGTTGCAGTTACCCTACAATTATGACAAGTGAGATGCTATTCTCAGTTACCTCCAAGCAACTCCCACTGTAACCAATAGGATGGGATCTGCATCAGCGTAACTGAGAGCAGAATGTGTTTTACAAGATCAAATTTACCCCCTTATTACATTTCTGAAGTTAGAAAACAATATTCATGCTGCAAAAGCAGTTTCTGTTTGTTCCCTATTCAGCACTCTGCAAGGAAAACCCTAGTAACCTGCGCAAGATACAGGGTGGCTAAACCAGGGAATGCCATACAAAATCTACTGATGCTACCCCCAACTCCAAGCCACTCCAAAACTCAGACATGGAAGACTGGCAGGGTAGAACACAAGTTTAGGGGAAGCCCCTGCCATGCTGCAAAAATTATCCTCAATTCAGCAGCCTCCTATCCTGAACTTACAGAGGGCACATGCACATACACAGGAGAATTTAGCCCATAATGTGTGATTATTCACATAGGAGTACACAATACTGTGAAAGAAGGACTTTATTGTTAACCTTTTCCAAGCTGAAAGGCAAAAGCAGTTTGGGCTAAATACCATGTGCTTCCTTATGGCTGAAGTATTCCCCAACTATTAGGAAGAAGAACACTTTCTAACTTCCTGTGCTATATGATTTGGTTGCCTGAACTGTGAAAAAAAACATGCAGAATTTATATCATGTCTGTTTCCCTGGAATCAGATGGAGGAGCCATTGTATTTGGTTTCCCTGGTTCCTGTTGTAGTTTTACTGACTGATTAAGAAATACTGCATGAACTATAAAGCCTTTTGTTTAAAGGGCTCCAGTGACTTTAATACAAGCTACTGCCTTTAAAGAAAATTGAAGCTGTTGCTTGTGTACTATTCATTCTGAGTATTTACTCTTAACATTTCAGGGGACTACATGAACTTGGAGATAATTTGCAAGCATGAGTAGTCAGAGCAGTCCAATTTCAACAAATGCTCAAGCCCAACTGTTGGGAGTTGCTGTATGGGTGTTAAGGATATAGAATTAGACGATCTATAATTCAGTTATTTAGGATACATCTACACTGACAAGGGCAAATTTGCTGTAAGTGTTCAGCAAAAACTCATTCAATCAATCCAGAGATCGACTTAATAATGCTATCCCCTCAAGTGGAATAGCGCTGTCAACGAGATGACATTTCCCACTGGCACACCTCAGTGAAAACAATGCACTAAAGGGGACTTATGAAATTAATAGGAGTTACGTCAGCTACTCTGTGTAGTGTGTGTAATGCCTGTCGATTGCCACCAAATTTTGAAGGGAGTGTAGATTGAGCCCTAATGTCTCTTTAGCACTAATATAAATGCTAAATAACCTAGCACCTGGGTACCATGGCAACCAAGTATTCTTTAAATATCTAGGCAGCTAAAATTAAATTAAAATGCATAAAATGCTTTTTGTCACTATACTTATAATATAAGAAAGATGTATAAATAATACAGCAATTATTTACCTCTCCTAAAATGTCAGACTAGAGCGCCAATGTAAAATAACCAAGGGGTCGTGTGGCACTTTAAGACTAAGAAATTTATTTTTCGCATGAGCTTTTGTGGGAGAAAATCCCACTTCGTCAGATGCTTGGAAAATGGGTGAACTTACAGAAAAATACATCTGTTAGTCTTAAAGTGTCACACAAGTCCTTGGTGTGTGTGTGGTTTTTTTGTTTTGTTTTGTTTTGTTTTTTTGTTTTTTTTGCTAGACTAGACTAACACGGCTATCCCTTTGGAAATTGACTAGATCTCCAATGTATCATTCACACTTCTAGTAAAGACCTTCTTATGGCCTTGGGCACTGAACCAAACAATGATTTTTCTTCTTCTGTCAGAGGACTGTGGCGAAGTTGCAAAATCCAAAGTAGTATTAGACTAGAAAAAGACATGGACAGTTGTTACTGACCACAATGAGTAGATACTGATGAAAGTAGAGAAACTACTTTCCCAAAATTTGATTAAAGACATATCAGTGGATATTCTGTTTCCAGTTTCCTACATAAGAAATACTCTTCATAGGCCAACATCTAGAAGAAATGTTGACATTTAATTAAATTATAATTCAATATCTTCAGTTCTTCCTAACTTTTTCTCACTCAATAGGAAAATGCACCCAAACATATCCCAAAGTTCCTCTTTGTCAAGCAGTAATGTCCCCAGGTGTTTACAGTGTGTATCAGATGGTTTGTATCTTTGAGGGAAAGAAATCAGGGAGAGAGAACACTTCATCTTACTATGAAACAGATGAAATGCAGGCTGTTTCCTGATTCATGGAGGTCCTATAGTGTGCAAAATCATCCTTCCCAAAACAGTGTCTGAGGAGACTTTCAAACTCAATGTGAAGCATTTTACCATGGAGAATGAGGAGGCTGCCCTGCCAATTTCTTCTTATGTAGTCAATCTCTACACCCGAGAGTACTGCTCTTAGAAAATCTGGCTTGAGTGCACAAGAAGACAAGCTCTTTGCCCTGTATGCTTCCTGTATGCATCAACAGATCACACAAATATCAAAAGCACTAGGGCCACTTTCCTCTTTATGGCCAGTTGATAAGAGCACAGACAATCAATGAGTTTGATTTCCTCCATGCTTCATTCTAATAGCTGTAGACCCAGTTGAATGGGAAAGCCTTGTTTGGGATTCGACATGGAGAAGAGCAGCTGTTTAAACCTCCATGAATAGGGAGTAAATGATGTGAGCTGTTTAGGTTCTCAAGCAATTTGGGTCACCCTTCCAGTAATCTGCTGGATCTTTGCCTCTTTTTTTTTTTCTTCAACAGCCTCACACTTGGAGACAGAGCACCCACTGTTGGACCTGAGGTCACCAACAAGGATTTTAGTGGGCTTGATGGTAGTGATATTTTTCCTTGGACAAACTGCTCTTGGACTGCTGCTTCACCAACTCCTTGCAGCAGAAGGGTGGCACTACTTGCCACTTTCCTGCTGGCTGGAGCTAACTCCCTTTTTAGCACGATCTAGTTTGGCTTTCTATTGTTACAGGGGAGGTTTGAGAAATGCATTCCCGAGCAGTACAGTGAAGGGAGCCATCCCTGACTGCAGAACCAGTGGAGCTCACTATCCATGTACTCAGTCTACAAAGAGCTGCAGAAAAGCAAGTGTTACCTTTAGGATTTGTCTCTCGTTTATTTGCTGTGCTGGGATTAAGCAGGCACAGAAGAGGCATGCCAAGGCATGTGCTGTCATAGCGCCTCAGGGAGACATAGAAGAGGGGTGGGCAATATATTTAGAAGGGAGGCAGTAGAGACCCAGGTCTGGGGTCATGGGCAGGGGAGAGCTGGCCCCAGGAGTTGGGGTGGGGGCAGAGAGCTGGGTGAGACGGCCCAGGCAGGTGGGTGGCGAAGAGCTAGCCAGTCCCGGAGTGGGACAGACCTGGCTGGGGGAGAGTCAGCCAGGGTGTGGTGGGGAGCCGATCTGGCATGGAGGGAGCTGGCCCTGGGATGGTGGTGGAAAATCAACCCCAGAGCAGCGCAGAGACGGTGGGAGCAGCAACAGAGAGTGTGCAATATGGATTTTGGGGAGAACCAGCCCTGTTCTGGCACAGAGCCAGCTGGGGGGCAGCAGGGTGGACAGAGGCCTCAGGCGGGCTGGATACAAACCGTGGACCATATTTTACCCACCCCTGAAATGGAAGCCAAGTGTCAAGAGGCTGAGCCCCTTTAGATGACCAAAGCATCTGGTTTACTTCCAGCCAAATTAAAGCCCGTTTCCACTAGAACTGTAACTTTTAGGCTTTTGTTTAATTTAGAACTGTTTTAGATCTCAAGAGCCCACAAACTGTGCAACAGGGAGGCCTGTAACTGCAGAAATAGAATGAAACTGGCAGGCTCTTCTTTTCATGAAAAAATTGCCATTTTACTGGTCAGCTCTAATAACTTATTGTTCAAAATGTTTCCTAAATGGCTCAGCCATACTTCAACAGTCTCACCCGATTCCCTTCCGAAATAAACAGGAACAGATAATGGCTCCTACTGCCAACTATTTTATTATAGTGACAAATCTCAGGCATTCCCCATGGATTAGCTGGAAGGTAACTGACTATGCCTGATTATTGGACTGCACACTCAAACTTTCCTTTCTCATGATTTTCCTTTCCTTTATTCATGATCAAACAGATTCCTAGATAAATCTTTTGTGCTGCCCAAGGGAAGATTCATCTGTAAAGAGTGTATTGCCACAAAGCCTGCCAGGAATCCAGCCACACATTGTATGGGAATTCTGCCACGTATGTATTCTAACATGAAGAACCTAAATGAGAAGAAACTTGTTGCTAGCTTTTTCATAGATGGAAAACTTTGTTAGAACTCAAAAGAGAAAATAACCTAGGGACTCATTGTTCCTTCACTGGACTTTAGAAACCACTGCTGTATTCATGCAGAGACAAGTAGCTGAGATAGTATCTCTTATAGGACCAATTTCTGTCGGGGAAATACAAACTTTTGAGCCTGAAGAAGACCTCTCTTACAGTTGCCAACCCTCCAGGATTATCCTGGAATCTCCAGTACTTAAAGATTAATATTTAATTAAAGATATGTCATCCAATGAAACTTCCGGGAATACATCCAACAAAATTGGCAACCCTAGCTCTACGTTAGCTAGAATGCTTGTCTCTCTCATCAACAGAAGCTGGTCCAATAGAAGATATTACCTCTTTTGCCCTGTCTGTCTCTCTAATACCCGGGAACCAATACAGCTACAACACAGCAACCATTTTCATCCAGGCATTGGTGAATGATAAATTCTACATTTAGTGTATCATTAGGCCTACACAGAAAAAAAACTAAGGAATTCCAAAATAAAAATCTGTAAAAAAAGATTCTACAGACAGACCAGTGTTTTGAGCCAACATGGAACAGAGCTAGTATTCAAATTCAAGTGATAATGAAGATATCCACGTTTGTGAAGAGACCAGCTGCTTTCCCAGTAACATACTCCTGCACAAGTTTTCCTATGAGTGGACCATTGTTATCAATAAGACCCCCTGTGATATCTCAGTGTATATATCACCGAATTTTGTGTAGAATATGGAAATTCTAGATGATTTCAGCATTATAGATCAATGGTTCTTTTGTGTAGCCTGTCTTCAGAGCATGCTTTAAACAACTTCTTTGTACAAGTTTGACTAAAGTTGTACCATGATTGTCTTTAATTTCATGAGAAAGGTTAAGTTGGTTTTTATATTTCCAAATAGATGGAGGATAATATGATCCAGTACCCACAAAACCTTGATTTAAAATATAAAAGTTGTGGAGAGGGTGCTCAGAACATTAACTTCTACTTCTCTAATACAGGGAACCCCAATGGAGCATTTGATTAGTATTGACCTAGTTTAACTGAAACAATCATAGATTTCTTGTTGTGCTGCTTCTCTAAACAATAAAAAAAATCTCCTAAAAGTGAGCAATAGTACTGAAAAGCAGAATAACTGAATAAGTTTCCTTTTCTCCAGATTAAATTCTGAAAATCCCCTTTTTGAATATGAGCATTTTTATTGTATTATCCCTAAGATGTGTTTCTTGAAAGATACACAGGTTATCAAAAGTATTTAAAGGGATAATGTGAATTACATAGCCACTCAATTTCAAAATGGAGTAAAGAATAATTTCAGTTACTCCATCTGTCTCTGGCCTTTCTGCCAATTGTTAGTGTCTTACAATCAAATAGTCCAAATTTTTTTATTTTTTTTCCCTCTCCCCCTTGTACCTACTGGAAAGACCTACACAAACAACAAAAAAGACTGATTGATCATACATGGTATGACAAAATACCTCCTCTACATTGGTGGGTCCTGTTTCCGTGCTTCCCTCTAGCAGTGGGTCTGTTCCTGTGAAGCCTGTGAAAGGTCCTCCTCTCCTGCCCACCATGAGGCAAGGGTTTTTCCTTCCCCTACGCTTTTTACCTGTTGGGCTCTTCCTGATCAGGGTTCTGCAGATCTGTCTGCCTTCTAACGGCACCTTGCCTCCTCGCGCACACTCCTGTAGCTCGCCTCACTCTCACACTCCAGCTGCCCCCCTTCTCCGGAGAGATGGCTTTTTAGCCAGTCCTGGGCAGGGCCTAAATAGCTCCAAGTCTGCTAATTAACCTACAGGAACCATTGCCCAGCTACAAGGGGAAAAGGGATTTGCTGAGCCTAGGGCTAATACATTGGCTTTCTAGAACTGTCCGGAAACCCTCCAGTCTGACCCTGGCACGATGGGAAACAGTTAAGCTATATTTATGCACAGTGCTGACAAAAGAAACAAAAGACAACACAGAAAATATTTTCTTCTCTAAGCTCTTTCAATTATACTAATGTTAGAGGTTACCTGTAACGATAGTCTGCAAAACATTGCAAACAAAAGTGACTGACTCATTGACTGAATCTATTTAAATACAGAAAAGCAAATCCTCAGCAGATGTAAATTGGAATAGCTCCACTGACATCAGTTCAATGGAGCGGTGTGGATGTCTCCTGAGAATCTGGGCCACAATGTTTTAAATATTAGCTTTATTTCACCATATATATCCATACATACTATACAACAAAGACATTTCCCCTTAGAGAACCTGATCCAAAGCCCATTGAAGTCGCTGAAAGTCTTTGGGTTCAGATCACATCTGTATACCATATCTTTCCGGCAACACATTTGACTTTCAGTTTATAACTGAGCACCACTGCATTTTCTTGAACCACTTCTATAAATAATCGAAATAATAAATCTGTGTTGAAAAGATATTAGCCTTTGTATATCTGTTCTTGGGATCATTGCTGACTTAGCTGTTCTCTCTTCCTGGAGCAATCTAACATATTGCAAATGATATTTCACCGCCATTATACTTGAGACTTCATCATTTAGGTTTAAGTTACATATATAATTTGTATGTCTTTTCACTTCAGTACTGTTACCTAAAAAAGTTTCTGCAGTTATTTTTATACTTACAAAAGACCAGAGCCGTAACTATAGTTTACCATGCCTGGGGCACGTCCCAATTGGAACGCTCCCCTTACAATAGTTGGTGCGTAGGGTGAGCGGTGCAGAGCACACCCTTAAATGGAGTGGCTGAATGGAGCCACTCTGGGTCAGCTGGAGCAAAGCCCCGCTCGCCCCACTGTAGTTACAGCTCTGCAAAAGACAACTAGCAACATAACAATCCTAATTATTTTAACTTCAAGTACAAAATGCTTAGAATGTTCCACATTTTTTTGTTTTATAAGAACTACTCCTGTAATTAGTCGCATTAGTCCCCAGTCTCTTGAGTAGGGATTTGCAGAATTAGGCCCTTTGTAGCAAATGAAATTGTGTTCAAATTCTAATCATTTTATACTTTGCTTTCAGATAAATTGATTAATATTTTCAAAGCATCTTGAGATCCTCCCATAAAAGGAACTATATAGTTGTCACAGTTTCAGAATATTTGCACCTGAATTCTTTCTCCCCCCACCCCTTTCATGGTTCACTCAAGGAATGCCCAGTAAGTTCTCAGGACTCCAGCTATCACCTGTCTTCGGGCAAGGACCCATGTCCAACATCCTTTTGACAAGAGTGGGGAGCCCCCTGCCTTACATTATAATATCCCCAGTCAACAACTTTGCCTAAAGGCCAGCCCCTGTGTTTTGCTTTCAGTTCAGCACCTATGGTTAACTTTTCTCTAGGAGCTATAATATTACTCACCAGTCCCCACACTAAGGTAAAGGCATGATCCAGAAAACATAGTAAAAACAACAAATGTTCCAATACACATGCTAACAGTTTGCCAGTGGTCACCCCTCAGTCTTATGTGACCCTAGTAGCCCAAAGTTTTTCCAACCCTTTTGCAAGGGCCTGGGCTCTTGGACAGACTGATTTACCTATTTGCTGGATCAGAAGGAAGGCCACAAGTCAAGTTCATCCTTTTATACCAAAAACCTGTTTCATTGTTCACTAGTCTTGAAGAACCAGTTTGAACCAATATAAGAAAGTGACCTCATGGAGCGGGATGTCTCAGGAGTTTCTTTAATCTCAGTGACTCACCTTAATCACATCCCACTGTTTTTTTAGCTTCTAGAAGAGTGGTACCCCTCTTTACTGGAGTAAAGCACAGTCATATATAAACCATACATGAATTCATACCAGTGAGCTCCAAACACACTGCATGAGTTGCCATTGTTGTCTAGCAGTGTGAAACACTTGGAGGAAAATAGAGTGATCAGGAACAGTCAGCATGGATTCACCAAGGGTAAATCGTGCCTGACCAATCTCATTGCCTTCTATGATGAGATGACTGGATTTGTGGATGCGGGAAGAGCTGTTGATGTGATATACCTTGACTTTAGCAGGGCTTTTGATACGGTTTCCCACAGCATTCTCATTGGCAAATTAAGGAAGTATGAGTTGGATGTGTGGACTGTAAGGTGGATAGAAAACTGGCTAGATCAACGGTTTCAGTGAGTAGGAATCAATGGCTCCATGTCTAGTTGGCAACCAGTAACAAGTGGTGTGCCCCAGGGGTTGGTCCTTGGGCCAGTTCTGTTCAACATTTTCAATAATGATCTGGATGATGGGATTTCATTGCACACTCAGTAAGTTTTCGGATGACACCAAGCTGGGGGGAATGGTAGACATGCTGGAGGGCAGGGACAGGATTCAGGGACACTTTCACAAATTGGAGCAGTGGGCCAACAGAAATCTCATGAGGTTCAACAAGGACAAGTGCAAAGTCCTGCACTTGGGATGGAAAAACCCCATGCACTGCTACAGGCTAGGGAGCGATCAGCTAAGTAGCAGCACTGTAGAAAAGGACCTGGGGGTCCTAGTGGATGGGAAGCTAGATATGAGTCAATAGTGTGCTCTTGCTGTCAAAAAGGCCAGTGGCATACTGGGCTGCATCAGAGGAAGCATTTTCAGCAGATCAAGGGATGTGATCATTCCCCTCTATTCGGCACTGGTGAAGCCACCTGGAATATTGTGTCCAGTTTTGGGCTCCCCACTACAAAAAGGGTGTGGACAAATTAGAAAGATTCCAGTAGAGGGCAACAAAAATGATCAAGGGGCTGCAGCACAAGACCTATGAAGAAAGACTGATGGAACTAGGCTTATTTAGCCTGCAGAAGAGGAGACTGGGGGCGGAGGGGGGGGGATTTGATAGCAACCTTCAACTACCTGAAGGGATGCTTCAAGAAGGATGGAGCTCGGCTATTCTCAGTAGTAACAGAGGATAGAACAAGGAGCAATGGTTTCAAGTTGCAGCTGGGGAGGTCAAGGCTGGAGATTAGGAAAAACTTTCTTACTAGGAGGGTGGTAAAGCATTGGAATGAGCTACCTAGGGAGGTGGTGGAATCTCCATCTTTGGAGATGTTTAAGGCCCGGCTGGATAAAACTCTGGCCGGGATAATTTAGTGGGAGTGGTTCTGCTTTTTTTGGCAGGGGGGTGGACTAGATGACCTCATAAGGTCTTTTCCAACCCTATTGTTCTATGATTCTATGACAATAGACTGGGGATCTGGAGTCTTGGATTTGATTCCCAGCTCCGCCACTGATTTGTTCTGAGACCCTGGGTCAGTTACCTTGCTTCTGTATGTCAGTTTCCTCACTTCTAAAATGAGAATACTGCTGCATGCTCTCCTTTACAAAACAAGTTTATCTACAGAGCTCAAAGATTCATATGAGATTGAACTGGAATTGCAAAATATCATTACTAAGAGATAATCTATATTTCCAGGTTAACCCTAAAATACGGCTAATTAGGACTACATACTTAGTCTTCAAAGGATAAAAATCACCAATATATTCAAATATCTTTATGGAGCATGATCTGGGAACAATTATATGAAACTAAAAGGAATTTGTTCTCCTTATCATCATACTTTCTTAGCTCTCCTCATTCATCTGCTACTTGTTGTCAATAGAGGTGCTTCAGGCTGCTTTACACTGTAGGATCCTGACGACTTCAGTTTTCCATTAGTCACACACCATACATGTCAAGTGGCAAAATTGCTTTGTCCTTCTGTACTTCATTCCTCACTCCAGCCAACAAGAGACCACTCATAGGAAATCAATGCATTGACATTGTAGCAAGGGGACATGGCCTCCCTTGGAGACAGATATGGAAAGATGCTCGATCTCTGGTGGAGGTAGCCACGATAACCCTGCCCAGCGTCTATTCCACTGGAAGCAGAGAGGTGGGACAGGAAAAATAAACGGTGAGCCCTCTAGTCAAACTGGATGGAACTGTTCGAGGAGAAGGATATCTCTCCCCCGATGCTGGAGCCCGAGCCTGACCACTGCATCGCTGAGAAACTGCCTTCTACCCAGAGCCAAGACCAGTTTCTGGAGTTGTCTGCTGCCTGCAACTTGGAAGAGCTGTCTGCTGGCTGAAGTTCAGAAGAGCTGCCTGCAGCCAGAGATGCTGAGGGTCTATTCAGGCTACCCCTTGTAGTTTAAACCGAGAAGACTGACAATGACCCTGAGGCCCAGGTAGTCCTGGAAAGATACGTAGGAAGGAGCACAGGAGAGTCAGACAATTTCCAGTTGAGTTGTCTCCTGAAGCTATGTCAGTGAGCTGTGACTGGTGCCCTGCTGACCCAGTGGTGGAATGCTCCACCGCTCTTAGACCCTTGGCTAGGATGTGATGGAGTTGGGAAGGCTTGCATTCCCCGAACCACTTGCCGCTCCATGGGGTGGCAGCCTCACCTCTTAGCTGTGATCCCTTAAACTCTGCTGGCACTTACCCCCTGCTTCTGAGCCTTGGAACTACTTCCTCCAGAGCTTCAACTCTGCCTGAGGATCTGGGGGCACAGATGGCTTAATCACTGTGCCGACCTACTAAAGAACAGAGACTACTGAACTCTTGTTGCCTTCAGGAGATACCAGAGCCTTCACTCCCCGCCTCACCCAAAACATGAATTCCCCTTTTAACCTTCAGTATCCACAAGAATGTTTGGATGGGGAGATGTGGTCTCCCTCCCAGATGGACAGAGAGGGATGGCCCAACCCTTATACTTACACTTAGAAATCAGGGTTCTGCTTTTGAAGACAGCCTTGGCAAACTAGAAAGAAAGCAATTCCAAAAAATCTGAGTTTTAATGCTGATTCTCTTTTGACCTCAAATTTGTAAAAGAAGTTTCTTCACCACTGTGACAAACCACTTGTACGGCCCATAGGTTTCACTCTTCACTTTCTGATTTTGCCTGAATTACGATTTCTATCTAAGTTGCAAATGGAGATGCTTAAAAACGTAGCTGGAAATTAAAATTCAAATGCAGTTCCAAGACACGAAAGTCAAGCTGAGTTTGCTGTTATCTGCTTATTCACAGCACTGTCATCTTGGATTTTATGTCAAGATGGGGATGCTGTGACTAAGGTCATGTCAAGTTCTAGAAATTTACCAACAATACAACAGCTGTATTATTCTACTCATAACTGTCATGAGGAATGAAGCATAAACAACAGAAAACACACTCAAATACAAGGGGGTCAAAAATGTGTTATTTAAATTCTTCAAGATTAGGACCTTATCATAACAGTATTGTCAAAAAGCAAGAATGTAACAGCAATATAAACAATCGTAGGATCAATGATTCATGGGACTTACTGATGAAAAAAACCTATAAAGTCTATCCAATACAGTGCTGTTCCCGAGTCAATGTATTCTTCAGCCCTTCCAAGTCCAGTTTCAAAGATCCTATCTGATGGAACTTTAACAAGCTGTTTAATACATGGCTATGGTCCTAATCCTGTAAGGAGCTCCTAAAAAAGACAAATACCCACGCACAGCTAGATTGCTAAATTGGAGCCTCTCTTTGGAAATGCGTCCTGACATTGAGCCAAAATATTCATCTGTTCACTTTCATATAATTATTCCAAACCATTTGCACCACCTTAATTTCTGCTAGGGTCTACATCCATCATTTATTTGTGAGTGCCCATCTCTCTCTCTCTCTCTCTCTCTCTCTCTCTCTCTCTGTCTCTCTCTCTCTCACACACACACACACACACACACACACACACAGAGTTTACCTAAGAAGTTACTGTAATTCTACATAAATCAGTTAATCCTCTTTGCCCTTAAATCAATTCTTTTTTTTTCCAGACATATCCTGGCTAACATCTGACATTTAAAAATATGGATTACATAGGGAGAACCTGTTCAGCTGGAAATGGCAAGAATCAGCTGCATCTTTAGTAAAAAAGCTGCATATCCCAACCCTTATTTTAAGACTCCTTAGATTTAGTCTTCCACTGCTTTAACAGTTACTTTCTCTAAATAGCTACAAAATTCATCTTTTTATCTCTCCTCTTTCTCTCTCCAGCATTCTGTTCAGAACGCTACAACCAAAATCCTCCTTCTCCTCCTCCTCTGTCATTGCATGTACCTCTTTCTTATTCTCTACTGACTATCTCTCTCATTACAAAAAACAATAAGAGTCCTGTGGCATGTTAAAGACTAACAAATTTCTTCGAGCATAAGCTTTCGCAGGCTCCAACACACTTTGTCAGACAAAGTCACACATTTGACAAAGTGGGCTGGAGCCCACAAAAGCTTATGCCTGAAGAAATTTGTTACGTTTTTAAGGTGCCACAGGACTCTTGTTTTTGCTGTACACAGACTAACATGGCTATTCCTCTGGAAATTTTCACCTCTTCCTACAGTTATTTAACCTTCCTCTCCCCAGCTTTAAAGGTCTCCCAACTCAGATCTTGTCTACATCATTGACATGTTCCAAAGCGGTGGCTGTGTTAGTGTAGTCCAGCAAAGCAAGCAAGGAGTCCTATGGCACTTAATCACATTTGCTCTGATTCCCCGGACAGAGACAGACACCTTCAAGATCTCTGCCAAGCATTCTTAAAACTACAGTCCCCACCTGCAGAAGTAAAGAAACAGACTGACAGAGCCAGGCAAGTACCCTGAAGTCAACTGCTACAGGAGAAGCCCAAAAAAGAAAACAACAGAACACCACTGGTCATTAAATACAACCCCCAAATCAGACCTCTGCAAGAGATCATTAAGGATCTACACTACAGCCTATTCTAAAAAATGATCTCACTCTCTCAAGCCTTGAGAGACAGCCTCTCCTCACCTACAGACAGTCCCCTAACCTTAAACTGATACTCGCCAGCAACTACAGACCTAACAACAGAAACGTTAAAGCAGGCACACACCCCTGCAAAAAAAATCATGTTGCCAACTTTGTTCACATATCTGAACAAAAGACACCATCATAGGACCTAATCAAGCCAGCTGCTCCATCAAGGGCTCATTCACTTACTCATCCACCAATGTGATTTATGCCATCATGTGCCAGCAATGCCCCCACACCTTATACATTGGACAAACAGGACAATCTCTGCACAAAAAAATAAATGGGCACAAAACTGACATCAGAAATCACAACATTCAAAAACCAGTAGCTGAGCACTTCAGTCTTCCTAATCACTCTGTTGATTATTTAATAGCTGTGCTCAAGCAACTGGGTAACACATAGGGACTTAAAAAAAGCAACCACAGAACTGGAACTGATATGCAAATTTGATTGCATGAAAGCAGGACTAAATCATGGCTATGGATTCTTTTCCCATCACAACAGGTCATTTGACCTCACCTTCCTCTGTGTGATGTTTCCCAGTACTTGGATCTTAACAACTGCTTGATCTGCTGTTACAGCATGACCTGATCCTATGACTTACACTTCTCTGCATATATTTTCCTCCCTTTCTGTAAGTCCCCCCATCTTCAAAGCAGCTGATGAAGTGAGATTTTCTCCCATGAAAGCTCATGCGATAAATAAATTTGTTAGTCTTTAAATGACAGAGGACTCCTTGCTTGTATAACTGACATGCTTTCTCGTTACACCTCTTATAACTACCCAAGTTTCTGTTCCTTATGGCTTTGATCTAGCAGAATTAAACATGCTTAATTTTAAGAACATGTGCATGTACATGCCTAAGTACTTTGGTGTTTCAGAATCCTATTTTTCTTTGCCCACTCCAACTCCATGCCTTCTTCCAAACCCTTTACTGGTAATATGAAGAAGGTTACAGCAAAACTCTGAAGAGAGTACAGATCTAAATTTCAGCTTCAGAACCACCCTCTGTAATTAGCCAAGCCCAGGTCCAACCATTTCCAAACAAGGCGAAAAAACTCAAATATGAATCTGAAATCTGCAGCTCAGGTCCATCTCTGTTAGGAACAATTTTCTGATCATTGTCGCCAAGCATTTTCACTCCCTCCTTCCACTTGCTCCTAGAATCCAACTACTTCTGCTATTTCCGTGAGTGTTAACATACCCATGCAATCCCATCATATATTTCATTGCATTATTTGTCTTCAGTATGAAAGCTAGTGAATACAATGGTCTTACGTTTTGGTTTTTGTATGGGTATACCTATTCTTGTAATATTGTGCCATCTACAGCATTATATAAATAATAAAAATTGTCTTCAATCTTTCATTTATTTTGCCTGATATTGAGAACAGGAAAGGCAACAGGATAATTTTAAATGTACACCAATTTGTCCTGAGACAAAAGAGACACCATAATTTTATCTGCACAACAGGGAAGAAAACTTCTACAGATGTTATACAATATCTCATGAGGACATTCTGAACATGTTATTTCTCATGAAGACTTTCAATCCATGATCTGCAGACCTCAGTGGGTCTGTAGGCTACACCTAAGAGTTCATAAAAAGTTGTTGTTATTACAGAAGAGGGGTTTTCTTCCTGTGGTTTGTAGTCTCCTCGGGTCCACAGACCACATCTAAGATTTCCAAATGGGTCTGCACATCCATTCAAAATGTTTTAGGAGTCCACAAGTGAAAAAAAGGGTGAAAACCACTGCTCTAATGGGAAAATGACATAAAATCAATAAACCTGAAGTGGTCACTCACTTCTGCTTTGGATTTAACTGAGCCAAATAGACATATAAATCAATAAACTGGGAGGCAGGACACAGTATGCAGAAGTATGTTAATATTCTCATGGAATTTTAAACTTTAAGGACACTAATTATTTGAAGCCCTGGTGAGTAGTATCTATGCCTTTAATATAAGACTGCAGGGATTTACTGGTTATTGTATTGTGGCCATTATAATGCCTGGCTGCTGCTCTGACCTATTTGTATAAATCAGCTCTGAAAATTTCATAAACCTTCTCTTATCTCTGTAGATAAGATGACATTAATACATTGTTATGGTTAATTATTTATATGTATTTCTGTAAGTATATGTGCAGTTGTATAATAGGTGAAATATGTCAAACAACTAACAGGACCCTGTTTTCAATACCTGATGGTTTAAAAGCATGAAGTGGAATTTCCTAAAGAGCCTAAGTGACTTAACGAGTACAAGCCCCTCTGAAAACTGTCACTACTACCCCAGTTTTTGGTGTTCTCAGGTTTTCACATAATTGAAGCAGATTTGGTTAGAAATGCTGCTATCGTTTATTTTAATTTCACCCCACATATTTCTCCCCAAAACTAAAATAAAAAATGTTAACGGATTATTTGATAATCAAATACGTAATTCTTACTTATCAGGAATTTCTATTACACCATGCAGTAATTCAGCAGTTTGTAAGGTTATTGTTCCTCATTTGTTTATAGCTGCATGCCAGAAATATTGTAAATACAGTGGAAAAATATTTCAAGGATCTATTAATCTAAAGTAACACAGCTCACATATAATGGCAGCAAACTTACAAACAAATTACACTAGTTTATTTTTGCCCAGAGAAAGCAGGACATGCTTTATGACTAAAGAATATACAATAGTGTTTTTTAGCAGCTAAGTAACAATGTGAACACTATGGTATTGAAAGGTAGATATATATCAGCATACTTGATCCCAATACACAGAAAAAAACCCTTGAGAGTATTTTGTGCCAGATCATTATAGCATTTTAAATCTTTCACTTTCCTCTTCCTACCCTGCCACTGCTCTGTACATAGAACTCCAGCACAAGCCAATGGGACTATAGGCTCTGATCCTGCCATCCAGGGGTTAAAGTAAGGGGGAACACACCAGAACCCCATTCCAGGGCCCACAGATTTTAGGGGCCAGCTTTCTGAGGCTCTAATAAGTAGAATAATGGGGCAGAACACAGCATTCTGGTGCATTCCCAGTTACTTTAACCGCTGCCACCTTGTGCTCCCCTTCAGCCTCTCAGACTCCCTGAGTGGTGGGGCAAGCAGCAGCAGCAGCACAGCCAGGAGCAGCTGCTTGCCCCGAAACTTGGGGAGTCCAGGAGCCCAAAGAGAAAGCACAAGGTGCTGCACTAGCAGGAGGTGGTGGATATGGTGAGCCGGAGACCAGAGGTGGGAACGGAGGGGTCCGGAGCAGCTTGACTCACTGGAGCAAGGGGTCAGGATGGGGGGCTAGGAAGGGATGGAGGGAGGCATGGGGACAAGGAGACTGGGTAGGGGCTGGTGGAGGCTGAGCAGCAGTGGAGGGGACTATGAAGGGCTGGAGTGGGGACCGGGTGGGGGCCTGGGGAGGGAAGAAGGTGGTTGGGGGGCTGGAGAGGGGAACAGGGATGGAGGGGGCTGGGCAGGCGTGGAGGAGGTTTGGGGGGGCTGGAGTGTGGGAATGGGGACGAGGGGACTGAAGGGAGCTGGGAAAGCATGGAGGGGGCTAAGAGATGAAGGGAGTGGAGTGAAGACTGTGGGGTGGGGGTTAGGAGGGCTGGAGTGGGAGCTTGGGGGCACGAAGCTTAGGGGATGGGGGCTGAGGAGGACATGGGGAAAGAGAGGTCTGACGTGGGCACCAGTGGACAAGCTTGGGGTGATGTGGATTGGAGGCTGTGCTTCATTTGTGACGAAAGAGCTGGTGGGGCTCAAGCAGTTTGTTTTGCACTCATAACTGGGGCCCACACTCATAACTGGGGCCCACACATGCACGAAGGGGGCCCGGACAATAGAGGACGGAGGCCCGGAGATTAGGAAGGTTCGAGGACCCGTCAAATTTTACTTTAACCATTGCTGCCATCAGATCTAAAAAGGCAGAGCCTTGATCTCACGGAGCTCCGCAAGAGTTATTAAGACTCCACGTAAGTGCCAGGTTGACTCAGGCATATCAAATTGCAGGGGTGGTGCTTTTGAATGTACCTCAAGACCAGCAGGAGCCCTGCTAAATGATTATAAATTTAAGCAGATGGACCACAGTAGTACCTGAACCTCTGACATTGTACTCTGGTTCAGAAGCAGCTCTTTCGAAGACAATGGCAACAGATAGAACAATTTGTGAAAACAACAACCTGCTCTTGAAATACATTTTAGTTCCACAGAAGCTGGATTCAGTCACTGTCATCAAATATGAATTGTTTTAATATAATTCCATGGAATCTTGTATACATTTTTCTTTCCATACTATTATTAATTGTGATTATATACCATATATTATAATTTATATATGAATGTTTATCTAGCACTATAAATCAATGTAGAATAGCACTTTAAAGAAGACATAAATAGACAAGTTCACTGATCCAAAAATATTATTGTCTTAAGACATGAAGCTGAGACAGACGGATAGAAAAGGAGTAGCTAAGAGAAGAGATGCAAAAGAATGTACAGATCACAAGGGATAAGATGAGGCAAAAGCAGCCATGACAATTCCAAATAAGATCTTAACATAACTATGCAGGAATCTTGAGTGAGCAATGCTAACCTCCTAACTATGTAGACTTTAATATTTATGTATCTTCACTTTGTAGCACTTGTGATATATTAGGCACTGGCCAGACACACAAGACACAAAATCAGTTTTAAATAAATAACCCAATCATTGTCTTGTACTCAGAAAACATCCACACATATTTGGATGCTGCTCTTCAAACTTTAATGTAAAAAAATAAAATACAGGCAAATGATGATCCACTCACAATACAAATGAAACTTTGGTAGCTACTTCCTTTGGGCACTTGGATATGACACCGAGACGAGACACACATTAGAAATACTCTAGATAGAAAAATAAGACAAGTGAGTGGTTTTCCACCCTTTCTGTATTGGGACAATGTTCTCATCTAGCTGAGATGTAGCAGAGATTGTCTTCCACTTAGTAATATGGGAAACAAGGAACTTTGACAATGAATCCCCTGGTTAAGAGTCCATGAGATAAACTTTTTTTAAAATATCAAAAATAGACCCACCTACAGACTTCAAGGACCAAAAATGTGTGTTAAACTGCATTCACACATTTCCCTCCACCCTACCTGAATGCATGCTGGGTGCCTGATCCGAAGTCCATTGACGTAAATGGGAGACTTTCCGTTGAGTTCAACAGCTGTTAGATCTTTCCCAGGGATACCAGTACATTCTGTCACATGCTAATGTGTACGTGCAGTTTAGCTAGTGTATTCCACAATTTGTCCCCATCTATCTAAAATGTTTTGTTACAAATGAACACAACTATTTCAAACACATTTTATCCCTTTTGTTCTCTGTGTAAAAAAATCAATCATGCCATCTTAAATTTTAGTTCTCAGACTAGATTCTATTTCCAAGCTGCCATGTTTAATGTTTTAACAAAACATGTTTTGTGTTTAATGCAAAATGTTTATTAAAGTCTTCTCCAAGAGAGGGAAAAAAGGCTCCAGAGTTCCTGAATGTCTCGGTTCATATACACAATTTGAAGAACATGTATATAAAATTAATTTTTGGTACAACTTACAAAAAATGCAGTATTTGTTCTGCTGTAATGAAACAACATTAATCAAAGAGATATGAATCAGGTACGTGCTGGTTAGTTAATAATCTTCATAAAATGCAAGTTTTGGGCGATGTTAGCTTAGCTACAGCAGTTATTTGGTAGCTAGTCTAGTGGCTAGCAATGAAGATTTGAGATGGTCTAATGTTACTTTTTATTAATTTCTCTAATTACAACATGAACAAATTAGTCTCCTTTCACATATTTGCCACATTCCATCAAAAATCATGTAATCCCTGAAAGCTTCTTATGTTAAACAGTATCTCCTATTTCATGAGCCTTTTAGGAGATTTATAATTCATCTAAAGTATAGCCGATAAAAAGAATACAAATATACTTGTGTTCTGAACTAAAAACTTTTATAAACAAGATATTCTAATTTTAAATTATTCTGTTCTGGGTAAAGTCTTTATTAAATACATAAATATCCTCAAAGTCCACAAAGAAGACATCTTTAAATTGTATTCCGTACCATTTAATATGGAATGATTTAACTTTTCCTCTGGAATAAGAAAATATATTTTTATTAAGTATGTGGAACTGATCCTTTATTAAATTATTCAGTTCCAGTAACACATTATCATACTGTAATTACTTCTTACTATATTGAAATCAAGTTATAGATTCTTATAAAAAACTGTGTTTAATAAGTGGCCTGGTTATGTTTAATTTTTAAAAAAATTACTTTGGGGACAGGCTGGCTCAAGGGCTGGTAATGAAAAAAGAATGTGAAAAGACAGATATATATTTTTAACACTGAGGGTAATTAATCACTGACACAGATTGCTAAGGGATATGGTAAATTCTCCATTTGAAATCTTTAAATCATGGCTGGATTTTTTTTTTTCCCCCCTAAACTATAGTCTCTAATTCAACCACAAGTTATAGGGCTAGATTTAGGAATCACTGAATGAAATTCTGTGGCCTGCTGTTAAGGATCACATTCGTCCCTTAACAATGAATCTAAAACATTTACGCTCTCAGTCGCTACATAAAATCCAGCAATGATCAAAAATTGTCATTATCATCAGAAGAATGAGTAGTACCCCTATAATTAAAGTCAGCATTACTGCTGACATCCTTAACTGGCGGTTTAAAAGAACAACTGCATGTTAGCTTAAACAGATGCAGCGGGGTAGAGACACTCCCATTGAGTTAAAACAATCAAGTTATTCCACTGATTGATATTACACTGATTGATTTGCCTAATGCAGACAGGACGTACACTAGACAGCCACAGAGACTGCAAACTAGTCTGGACGCCTGTTGTTGAGGCATTATGAGACTCTTACAGTACCACTGACCATGTCTCACTATGGCTCTTTGTGTGTATAAATAGGGGACTTTAATTTCCAGGGCTAGCTGTTGGGTGTCTTGGAAAATCACTACATTCTTGTAAAAGGAAAAGGTGCAATTGGATTTTTGGGGGGTTGTGAGTGTTGGGGTGGGAGGGAAAGGAAAGATGTTTCTAACCACGTGTCTGACAAATAAGAAAACAGTTATAATTAGATAATCCAAGGTGACAAATACAGTGTAGGTTCTGCTAACAAACTACACACTGAAGTTCACTGTGATTCAGTCTTTTCGTCACAGGAGAACACAGCAGCCCCCGCTATTTGAACTGGAGTGACGTACACAAGATGCAATCCTGCTACCATTAAAATAAACAGGAGAACTCCCACTGAGTTTGATAGGAGCAGAACGAGGATCAGTGAACCTTTCATAGGACCCCATGGTGTTTAGTGAACCATATAATGAAACAGTATGAAAACACCAATATTGTTTTGAATTAATCAACCATTAAAAATCAGAGCAACATTAACACTAATCACAGAAACTGTTTTCAGAAGAGCGAGGTGTTTTAAAATGCATTTTTTCTTGAAGGAAATTATTCAGCTATTATTACCTCCATAAATTACATCAGCTAAAGTGAAATAAAGTTCTGTTCTTGCAAATAACCCTAACTTGGCAAAGTTCGCACTAATTGTTCTGTTAGATCTCTACAGTCTTGGCTCCAAAAGGTGACTTCAGAGGGGTCTGTTGTGGGCAGATGGTCAAACAGATACCACAATGTAATTGCCTTCTATGTCTCTGCTGCCACAATTTGAGACACAATAGACTTATTTATTTCTAATTAGTTATGTGAAAATTATTTATCTGAGGTCAATTGTGAATTCCTTATTTTAGCTAAAATAATCTGTTCCCTAACTTCCTCGGAAAGGTAATCACTAGAAAGACTGCCGAAAACCTTTATGGACTCATTTGTACGTAAATGTACGTTAATTCAAAAGTTTTAAAGCAAAACATCATATCACCCTTACCCTTGCCACAGCTTTCCACTTCCCAGTGAGCAAAAAACATCTCCTCTCCTTCAACTTCCTGCTTAAACACCATTTATTTTGCTAAGTCTTCCAGCTATGAGATCCCTACCAACAATTTGCCTCACTTCTCACATTTCTACTCATATGCTGTGGATCTTATTAGTATGAACAGATTGGAATTTCCTCAAGACTGTCTTTCCTATAAGGTTTTAAAATCACAATTCTCCTTCTTCACATGTATCAATGTAAAATAAATAACGAATGCCAATGCTACTCATACAGATTTGGAACATTGTCTGGAGAATTTGGATCCCATAAACAAGAACAATTATTTCAGCAAGTGGTGACAGCCATGTTCTTGTTCCCATATGTTTCATTCTATTTAAAGGGTACTGCATCCATTTTTCTCAGATTCTGAATTTTTCATCACTCTTAAATTTCAAAAAATAATAAGCCCCTTTCTACATGAATGAACTCCAGAGTTTGAACATAGAATGATAAAGTGTTTTCCTATGTATTGGTGGTGGCTGATTCAATACCTGTGTCTTCAATTTTGTGGCCGTTTCAGTACACAGCATTCCCTGACCTATGACGTCCTTTCACTGTGCTTCTGCTTTAGCCAACACTACGTCTCCTCTGAAGAAGTTACATGGGGCATAGGCTTTCAGAGCATAGATGCATAGGACATAGGCTTTCAGAAGAATGAGGGGAAATAAACGGTGCATAGGGCAGGAGATAGCAAATGTGGAAAAGCAAATAGAACTGAGGCACATAAAATCTGGAAGGGAAGGAACAAAGCCACAATGGAAAGTCAGGAAAGAAATAAACAGAATGTGAAGTTGTGTGAGACACCTATACAGCAGTAACACACACACAAGTGACAAGGCACAGAAGCAGTAATTCGATGGCCCCATAGCCAGCCAGAGGACTAAACTTGAGCTGGGAATGGTTGGGGTCAGGCGGTCAGCTCTGCAGAGGGATCAATCACTCTGTTTTCCAACAACCTTAGGCAAAATTGAAGGACCAGCCTGAGTAAAACTCCAAAAGTCATCACAGCACAAGACCTCTGCAATAGGAATCCTTTAAAACTGCTCTAAAAAGGTAGAGGAGTGGAGAATTTGGGGTCCAGTCCACACCGACAAAACAACCAAGTACAAAGAGTGAGTTTAAAAACCATGCTCAAGCTGTCTTACAACATCATAGACAAGAGACAGGACAAAATGGAAAGAAGAGGCTTGCAACTTTCATGACATGTGACAGATATTTACAATTCTAATTATGTTTAAAACAAGCTTACCCATTAAAACTAATTTCTAATTGCCCAGCTCCCTTAATTAAATCAAGTGTAATGTATGTTGTTACTTTAATCATGGTTATAGGCTGATCCAGCATTCTTTGCACATTCCAAACACCTGTTAAAATCAATGGGAGTTTCAGCTGCAAAAGAGACACAGGGCTGAGTCCATTATTATGAGTGTGTGAAAGAGATACAATATGCTGCATGCATATTTATTTATAACTAACTTTCTACCTCTCGCTATATAAAGAATCCACTTTCAGTGAGGGATAAAAAACATAATGAAATTAGAATCCCAAAATAAAAAAATAAAAAATAAACAACTGAAAATGGGATGAGTGGAGCTGCAAATAATAAGGTACAAAGAATAATTAAGGGGAGAATTCAAAAGCAACATTCTAAAACATACAACCAACAATAATGTTGCCCAGAAATTTTCACTGTGAAAGTTCTGTAATTGAATTCACTTTGGTTTCCTGAACTAGAAGGGTAAGGAAGCAAAATCTCCACACAGAAGGGAGTGTATGGGCTTAGATCTAGGTCTTCAGGCTCACTGCTATGCTGGAGGTGAAACTGTTAAAGAGAACAAGCACCAGGGAAGCATCACTCAAAAGCATAAAGCGAGCAAAGGGGATAAAGGTAAGGTGTTACCACGACAGGGGAGGCAGCAGTCCACACAAGGAGCTCAAAAGGATGTGGTCTGCTAGCTAGAACGCAAATCTAGTCCTCCAGCCAGCCTGTGTATAAGCTACAGGCGCAAGATGTATCCACTGGCAGTTCTGACTCTACCGTAACCAAAGGGAGCCCTGTGACGATTCCTCCACGGCTACACGTAGGAACTGTACCCTCATCTATAGGATTCCCACAACAGCAAATTCATCTGATACTGTCTACTTTATTCTTACGTCATGCCCATCCACCCGGTCTTGCCTTACAGTTCTGGCCAGGGCAGGATTTAACTTCTTGTTTGCATTATATAAACAGTAAGATGTCAAGTGTACCTTTTTTCCCCTTTTTTGGTAGGTTTACATAAACAGATTGGGGGTGGGGAGAAGGAATGAGAACGTTCCTTATGATTTTTTCAGTACTGCGGTTATATAACACTGTCACAAACTAAACACTGCAGAGCTCAGGTATCATGACAAATTACTACAGATCCAGGCTTTGAATCTGTATCAGACTAGAGAACTTCGTAATAGATTCATAAGCAATGTGTCAGTAAATTATCAAGGCATCTTGATGTTTATTCTATGATTAGCTAGCCCATTCATTACACACATTTTTGAAGCATACGTGGCATAGATGGATTCTTTTTACATCTGCACAAACAAAATCCAAGCAACCAAAATCTCCTTTGTTTACTTCAAAACAAACGAGTCTTGTGGCACTTTTATAGGCTAACAAATTTATTTATCACATGACCTTTCGTGGGAGAGATCCCACTTCGTCAGATGCTTAAAAATGGAAAGAAAACAGTAGAGGAACGAGGGATAAATGCAGTGAAGTTTATCCCTTGGTCCTATACTGTTTTCTTTCCATTTTCAAGTGTCTAATAAAGTGGGATCTCTCCCACAAAAGTGCATGTGATAAATAAATTTGTTAGCCTTTAAAAGTGCCACGAGACTCCTTGTTCATTTTGCCAACCCAGACTAACATGGCTACCCCTTTGGAATTTGTTTACTTCAATGCTCTCCCCTCCTCAGATACATACATACACTGACTACTTCTAAAAAACAAAGGTAAAAAAAAGAGAGGTGCAATTACAACCAATGACATATATCTGAATGTGTTTAAAAGACAGGACAATTCAAAAAACAATTGCATTCATAACCCTGCTCCTACTGAAGTCCATAGCAGAACATCCATTGAATTGAATGGGAGCAGGAGCACTTTTTAAAAAAATGGTGAATGTAATACAATGAAGATTAAGGACATTTTTAATTTTTTTTTCTTGTAGTAACATCAACTCAGATTACTTTGTGAATTTGTTTATTTACTGTGAGAGCTGGGAATGGAAAAAGAAAAATAATGGAAGTATGAATTAAAATAAACAAGGAATCCGGTGGCACTTGAAGACTAACAAATGCAATAAATAAATAAATTTGTTAATCTTTAAGTGCCACCGGATTCCTTGTTTGTTTTCCTGAACTAGACTAACATGGCTACCTCTTTGGAACTTGGCAACATGAATTAAAATGACTCTCAGTTCCCAAACTTAAAATAGATGGTGCAGAAGGGTTTTCAATGGAACTCATATTGTAATACTGTGTTCTTTACAAACATGTACTGTTAAAGAAGCTGTAGTATTAATATCTGTATATATCTGAAAGCCTGCCATAGAAACAAACTGTTGTGTAAACAGTATATTTTGCTGGAATTGGTGAGAATAAATTATACACAGACCAAGCTTTTTTCACACCTTTCTGTGTGAAGATTTTGTGGTGTCCCATATTCTGCCTAATAAATCAATTGCTTTTACTACTTAGTCTTCTGCATAAATGGCCACTGCCGATCCATCTAGATCAGCAATTTAATATCTGACAAGAGCAGATCACCTACTGGGAAAAAGATTTGCAATAAAATGTGAGCAGGGTGGCTACTGAAATCATTAGGAAAGGGTCTCTATCTTTTAATATATCTCTTAAGCAAAGCTCTTTGTAACAGCATGGTATTCAGACATGGGTTCAATATTTCACTCATTGGCAATGTCACTTGTGTGAAAATAATGTTGCATTTAGATCCCTGGTGTGGTGTTATCCAAGAAGGATGCTTCAAAAAATATTGACTATCCTTATGCCCCTAACTCAGTGGTTCCCAACCTGTGAAAAAACAACAAGGAGTTGTGTGGCACTTTAAGACTAACAGATTTATTTTTTGCATGAGCTTTCGTGGGAGAAGATCCCACTTCCTCAGATCCCAACCTGTGGTCCAGGGACCTCCAGGGGGTCTGAGGACATGTTGCAGGGGGTCAGCGGAGCCTCTCCCTACGAGGGCTGGAATCCGGCTACAGCCCTGATGCTTCCCGCCAGGGCTGCCTCTCCCCACCCATGATCCTGCAGGGGAATGGGGCTGTCACAGCTCCTTGGCAGGGGCAAGGGCAGGGGGCTATAAAAAAAAAACCCAAGGAGCTGTGTGGCACTTTAAGACTAACAGATTTATTTTTTGCGTGAGCTTTCGTGGGAAAAAGCCCACTTTGTCAGATGCTTCGAAGATGGGTGAACTTACAGAGTGGAATGAAAATAAATGCAAGGGGGTGTAAAACATAGGATCAGGTCATACAGTAACAGCAAATCAGAGCAGTTGCTAGGTTCAAACCCTGGGAAGCCTGATGTCAAATTACCCTTTGTAATGGGAAAAGAAACCTGTTTTTTTGTTGTTTTTTTTTTGCTTGACTAGACTAACACCCCTATCCCTTTGGAAACTGACAGGGGGCCATAACTGCTGTGGCTTGGCTCCCCAGCAGTGTGGGGAATGGTGGTGGCCCCGCTGCTTGCCGGCTGTCCCAGTGGTGTGGGCCAGATCACATAATCAGCCAGGGGGGCTGCAAAGATTTTTTTTTAAAAAAGGGGTCTGCAGCCTGGGAACCACTGCCCTAACTAATCCCCCCACAGCCTACCTGTAAAGTATTTATATTCCAAATGAATTCCCAACTGCATCCCTTTAAGTCACGGCTCTAGGGCAGGTCAGGCCACCTGGGAGAGGGCAGATTTTGGCAGTGGGGGTGGAGGGATTGAAAGCCACCAAAAGCAGCCGAGGAGGGGGTTTCAGGGTAGGTCCCAGCGCTGCCAGGGGTCGGGTCCTGGCTGGGGCTGCTTCCTTCTCCGGCTGCTGGTGTGGACGGGAGCCCGGTCCCTGCAGGCTCGGGGGGTCCAGAGAAGGGAGACGGCGGGGGGCGCGGGGCTGGGGCTGCAGCGGGACCCCCCCCCCCATCTGACTTGCATGGTCCTCCGCGGTGCCACCGGCCCCGCAGCCCCCGGCACCGGCCGCGGACCCCGCGGGGCTCGGGGGGCAAAGCGCAGCCCTGGAGGGGGGGGGGGGGTCTCGTGGCTGCAGGTCCAGGGCGGGGGAGACTCGCCTGTGCGGGCTGTGCAGGGTGCGAGCCCCGGGCCTGCCTGCAGACAGAGGGAAATGCAGGGGGATTTGGTCTGTGCATAGAGGGGTTTGGGGTGTGCAGAGAGGGATTTGGGGTGTGCAGAGGGAACTGAAGAGGATTTGGGGTGTGCAGAGAGGGATTTGGGGTGTGCAGAGAGGGAAGCGCAGGGCGCAGGTGAGAGGGGTGTGGAGAGAGGGATTTGGGGTGTGCAGAGAGGGAAGCGCAGGGCGCAGGTGAGAGGGGTGTGG
>ML682040.1:10228496-10297319 GCA_007922195.1 Podocnemis expansa | reverse complement strand
GGGGGGTGCAGAGGGCGAGGCTGGCAGGGGACCCGCCGGCGCGGAGCAGGTCCCGGGGCGCCACCTGCAGGCCGGAGCCGGGGGTGCGGAGGCGGCTGCTGTGCGCAGAGGCGAGGCGAGGCAGGTCGCTTTGGTGCAATGGGGCTGTGGGGACGGGCCCAGCAAGAGGCTGCAGCAGGGGGGTCTGGGGGCGCCCAGAGGAGCTGCGGGACTGGGAAAGGCGCTGGGGAAGGACGGACATTTATTTAGTCCTAGCAGCATCCTTCAAGTCAAGATATGGGGGGGAGGTCTGGCGCTAAACTGCTGGTGGCAGGAAAATGTGGGCTTTCCAGACGTGGTCAGCGGCTTCTCCCCTTCTTTCTGCCAAACCACCCCCCTCATCTCACCATTCAGGAGCTTTCATGAATCTTCTGTGCAGAATGAGACATAATTTGAAAAAAAAGCCCAAACAGCAATAACCGCACATACAAATAAATGCTGGTGTGCTAACAAACTCCCTTTGCAGTTTCAGGCAAACCCTTCATAGGCTGGCCAAAATACCTGAGAGGGATGGGAGGAAGGGAAAACTCGCTTTTTGTAATATTATATGTTACCTCTTAGTTGTTTGTCTCCTTATTTTAAAACCGGTTCATTCTTAAACTGCCTGCATTGTCGCCCTTGTCAAATTCTCCTTGGTATACTACTGGAGTCGAGACACCCTGCCTAAATTCCCTTGGAGACTGACCTGTCCCTTAGGGATAAAACCCAGCAGCTGTCTCAAGAGCACAGCAGCTTTCATGTCACATCCTTGACTGGTTGGCTCACCCAGTAAAACGCCTCGGTTTCCACTGAGCTCTGCTGATCTGCCTCAACTTGCTTCTCGTTTGTTTTGATCCCTTGCAATGCGATTCTCCTTTCCTCTCCTTCCTTCTCACGCCTTCCTGTGGGAAATGACTTGGATTGCACACCCGCTTCTGAGATCTCCACCCACATCCATTTTCACCTCGTCCCATTCCCAAATAAATGTGAGCCCCGCACGTTCACCAGGCAGTTTATCATATCAAAGCAGGGACCCGAGTGCTCACACATAACAATGAAATCCAGAGTTTATTCCTGAGAACAGCCTGCAGATGCACAAAAGGGTGATCCACTTTGGAGAAACATCTCCCATGCACCAAGAACAGCAAGGAAGTACAGGCAAGACCTCTTTTCACAGTGGGCTAGATGACCTTGCAGGGACCACTGATCTTTCTTCTCATGGTCTGTTTCCACTGGAAAACATAATGACCTTTTCTCGATTGCTTCTCGAGTGATTAGAAATGTCAGAGGCTTCCAGCTATCAGCAAAACATGTGCAAACGCAAATTATTAAGCCAGCGATCAATGCCTGCTTTTGATGCTGTTGGTATTTATATCCTAAATCAATGTAATATTCAGGCTCTCCTCCTGAAACAGGTCAAGGCAGATTGCTGGGGACACAAGTGGTCAAGAAAAACACCACCACCACATGCACGGTATGAAAAAAGGAAAAGCGGTGTGTTACCCAACTTTGTTCATGAAGATTATTTGTAAACACTCAAAAGGGGCATAGACAACCATTCTGCTTTAAGCTGTGAAGTACCAACATATGGCACAAACGCCTTAAAGTATTTCCATCTCCTCCAGTTCATCCACTTTCACTAGGAAACACCTCTGCCACTTTTCCTGGGGAGAAGAAATCTGCCCCGCCAGGATGCCAGTTTGACATTTCACAACCCTCTCCTTTTATTCCCTGCTTCCCCCCGCTGCAGCCCAACTTCGCCATTTGCACCTATGGAGGCATGCAGGAAAAGGTTTCTATTTATAGAGTTAAAAAATCATGTGCAGTTAGGCTCATCCTCCCCCGGTGCAATTCTCCCGAGAGACTTGCAAAGTAACCTGAATCTTTAAATATCGTGCAGGCAAACACTCCACAAATTCATTCACCATCACAAGAGGCTCGCCCCCTCATCCTTTCTGGCTAGCAAACAGCAGGCTGATGCAAAACCAGCATCCCTCTCTGCATTTGGCTGCATCCATGCAGAAGATACAGTGGTGCAAAAAATCCCCCACCCTCCATGAGCATCCAAGAGTAAAGGGAGCACTTACGGTTTCCGCTGTCAGCTGTCCCCTGATGCAAAGGAAGAAATGCAAAAGGGCAGCTTTTTAGAGAGAGAGCAGGATTTAATTCAGAGCAAGGGGGAATTGCCCTTGCCCCTCTCTCTCTGCAGTGTAAATCCCCTTTGGAGCGCGCTGCGAGCCCAGCGGCTGTTTCCACGCGTTGCTCCGCTTTGCTCTGGTCTGCACTGCAGATCCGATTCGGGAATCCCAGAGAAATTCAAGGCTCCCTTGCTGGCTGGGGCCGTCTGCGCATGCGCCGCCGCTTCCCCGAGCCGCCGGGGTGTCCGATTGTCTTCGCTCAAGGTAGGGAGCATGCGCACTGACACGCGCGAGGCTGCTGCCCTTGCTGCTGCTGTTCTCACCTGCTGGCAGAGGTCGCAGCCCTGAGCAATGCAGTGCAGGGAGTGGGGAGAATATAGGGGGAGAGGGGGAGTCAGATGGGAGGGAGAGTAGAGGCAGCAAAACAGGATGAAGAGGCCAAAAGAAAAAAAAAAAAGAGGAGGAGGAAGGCAAAAATGGGGAGAGGAGGCAGCAAAATGAGGAGGGGAGCAAAAGCATAAGGATAGGCCAAAATGCGGAAAGAGTAGGGTTAGCAGATGGCAAGCGAAAGGAGGACGTGTCCTTCTTTCAGGGTCGGCTCTACGACAGACATGGCTTCAGGTGACAGGTCTTAGGGGTGCCTAGCTCCCAGGGTGGGCGCAAGGGATTGTGGCGCCCAAGCCAAATTTTGGTTTGGCACAGCCCTGTCCCATTCATGGAGGTTGAAAACGGTTTTCCAAAGTGCATAAATCTCCAGTGCTGCCTGCAGGGGATTTAAAGTGCACTCTGCCTACATGGCTTAAGCTGCAGGTTGACTAACAGTGCCTGAGCTGCTAGGAAAGAGTTGAAGAGGCGGGAGCCAGCCTGATCTTCAGGGGAGCTAGGTGCCCCTAAGAACGGTCACCTGAAGCCATGCCTGTGTCTTGCCTCACCACAGAGCCAGCCTTGAAGGGAAGACATGTCCTCCTTTCGCTTGCCATCTGGTAACCCTACTCTTTCCACATTTTGGCCTATCCACTTCCTTTCCTTATGCTTTTGCTCCCCTCCTCATTTTGCTGCCTTCTCTCCCCATTTTTGCCCTGCTAGCCCCCCTGAAGATCAGGCTGGCTCCTGTCTCTTCAACTCTTTCCTAGCAGCTCAGGCACTGTTAGTCAACCTGCAGCTTAAGCCATGTAGGCAGAGTGCACTTTAAATCCCTCTACAGGAAGACGCTGGAGATTTATGCACTTTGGAAAACCGTCTTCAATCTCCATGAATGAGATGGAGGGGTGCCAAATCAAAATTTGGCTTGAGGCGCCACAACCCTTTGAGCTGGTCCTGCCTCTTTTTACCTTCATGTCCTTTTTGCCATCACATCCTCCATCTGGCAGGCATTTTAAGATACATGATTTTGTCTGGCTTTTTACTTACGGGGTTAAAGCAGGGGTAGGCAACCCCCAGCATGTGTGCCATCAGTGGCACTCGACAGAGCCCAGAGCGGCACACGACACCTCTGTGGTACTACTGAAATTGCCACTCCTACCACCAAAAGCGACTCTGGGCAGCTTCCTTTGGGTGCAGCTGGGACACAGGGGGTCCCGCCATGCCTATGCCTCCATGTGACACAGAAAAAAGCTGCTCAGAGTGGCTCCTCTCCGTTGTGTGATTCTCCCCCAAACAAGCCACTCCGGGCAGTTTTCTTCTGCAGCATGCCTGGGAACCCTATCCCTAGGCCCACCACCAATATGAGCCACTCTGGGCGACTTCTTTCTGTGGGAGGCCTGGGAAGTGGTGCCACTCCAGCTGTGACTGCTGCTGAATTTTCAGGCAGCTGCCACATTTTTGTAGCAGAGTGGGCTGCCGGCACCAGCCAAGGGTTGGGGAGGAAGGACCGGCCCAGGGATCAGCAAAGGTTGCTGACACGTGGGTTAAAGTATGCTGGAATGCCACGGAATACCTTATTTTTAGGGGAAAGCATTCCGGGGCCCCTAAAAACAGAAGAATATGACATTAATATGACATTTTCTCCACATATCCTCCAAGGTCCTCCCTTTCGTACTTCTCTGTCCTCCATTCCAGGCTTTGGTATCTGATAGCCCTAGAAAAGAGCAGCAACCATGGAAACCAACAGAAATGAGGAGAGGTACACACAGCAGGGGATGAAAACAATCCAGACTGGAGCAAAAATGGGCTGACAGAGCAGAAATTTTGGAGGAGGGGGCAGGTGAGCAAGTGCAAGTGGAAAGGAGCAAAAAACGGGTGGGGTGTTGGGAAGGAGCAGGACAGAAGAGAGGGCAGAGGAACAGAAACAGGGAAGGCAAAGATTTATGTACGTGGGGATATTCAATGTCATCTTTTCAGGCCTTCTATACACTTAATTTTTCTTAATTTTCCATTCTTAGGTCACCTTTAAGAAATTATCAAATTCTGCACACAGTTGTTCATCATTTAATGTTTTGGATGGGACATATGGTCTGTTTTTTCTCTGAATTCTTTCAGTGGTCAGAAAGGAAAAAAAACAGGACAATGTGTTGCTTGCACAGAGTGCTGTCTACACCCTTTACACACACACTGGGCTGTTTTATTGCTTGTAGAGAGTGAGTGCATTTTCACTGAGAGATTATTTGCACAACAATTTAAAGCTTCATACAAGAAAACAGATGCTACCTTCCAGCAATTCTTTACTCATTTAATGTGATAAACAGGTGATTCCTCTTTCATATTGTTATTAATATTAATATTTAAAATTTGCATTGCATTGGCACCACGAGGCCAGGGCCCCATTGTGGTAGGCACCGTATTAACATATAGCAAAAACCAATCCCTGCCTTGAAGGGTTTATAATTGTGCAAAGATTCACATGCATGATTAACTTTACACAGTGTGAATACTCCCCTGACTGTTCACAATGCATAAAATTAAGCATATGCATAAATCCAAAGTGTAAGACTGTAGGTTACAGGTGAATACAACAAATAGAGAGAGGGAGCATAAAGAAATAGTGGTAGATATAAAACTAGGTAATGGATCATTTAAGAATTTTTGTAGACATCCCACCAGAGTTTTAAGCGAAGATTTGAAGAAAGGTATTATTATATAATTGCACACTATTGATGCAACTGTAGTTAATAAGCATTTCTATATATAGTTATCTGTATTTCTGAAGCGTCCAAAAGCCCAAACATGTTCAAAGCTGAATTCTGCTAAGTAGTGTTCAAATACATAGGAAGATACAGTTTTTCTCTTGGTGGCTTCCCAATGGATCTCATTTATTTGACCTTTTAAAAATGGTATTTTTACTTACTTTGACAATTAAAAAAATGTGAATGACGGAGTCCCCCTCCCCAAAAAAACAACTAAGAAATTCCCAAACACAGAGTTTGATTTCCAGCCGAACCACTTAAGATTGTGAAGTTTGCTTTGATAAGATTACTTACTATATAATCTACAAAACACAAACCTTGGAAATAATAAGAAATGTTTGCAGTATTGTTGTAATCATATGGGTCTCAGGATATGAACATGCTTAACATTTACAGGAGTTAAAGTTAGCTGGAATGCCTCAGAACGCGGGGCCCCGTATTTTTAGGGGGCAGCGTTCCAGGACCCCTAAAAATAGGGGAACGCGCTAGAACACGACATTCCAGGGCCCGTTAAAAATAGAAAGAATGTGCCAAATTGCAGCATTTCAGCATATTCCCTTAAGGCCGGCTCAGGGAAGGGGAACAAGCCTGACCACCTCTCCCTTTCTTCCTTGGAGCCAGTGGTGGTAGCACCCTTTCCTGCTGGGCCCAGCAGTGCACATGGCCTGGACCCAGGCCCCTTCTTGCCAGCTGGCAAGCACAGCCTGAAGCCTTCCTCCCCCAGCCCAGGTCCTCATACACCTCAGAGGCGAAGGGAAGGGGGGTCTGAGGGGTTGGGGCAGCTGGTGGGAAAAGTGTGCCAGGGGGATGGGAAGAAGGGGTCGGGATGGGGGCTGAGGAGGACATGGGGGAAGAGTCTGATGGGAGGCAGTAGCCAGGCTGGGGGCAGGTGTGGGGGGAGCAGTAGCTGGTGTTGGGGGGCAGGAATTTGGGGGGGCAGTAGCTGGGGTGGAGTTAGGCGTGTGAGCAGCAGTAGCTGGGGCGAGGGGCAGCATTTGGGAGGCAGTAGCTTGGGTGTGTGAGGGGGGCCCGGACCGGCGTGAGGGAGGTCCACCAATTTACAAGGGTTCCCGGGCCTGCCAAATTATACTTTAACCCCAGCTTATCAAGTTGATCTATGTTGATCTAGCTAGGTTAGACGCTCTGGTTACTTTCTTCAGACCTGAGGAAGACCACTGTCAAGATAATAGCCTGTAAACAATACAGAAGCAAGTCCATATGCAAACCTAATTTTACCTTAAATCAAAACTCTAATAAACATTTCTTATTAAACTTCACACACATGATATTATTAAGAAACAGTAATAATAACTATATTAAAAATCTACTGTCAATCAACTAATGTATTAGCTGACAATATTTTCCTTCTAAATAAGTATCTATATCCTTTAAAACTTCACATAGCTTCACATAGTTAAGATTTCAGGTAATAATAAAGTACTAAAATAGGGCACAGTAAGAATAAAATGCTTGGCTTTCTGCTGTTCTCCGCCTTACGTAGACACTTAGGCTATGTCTACACTAGAGGGCTCAGTTAAGCTGGCTTAATAAGGTCCGTTTTAAGTCAGCTTAAAGCAGACCTTGTTAAGCTTGCTTAAAGCATCCACACTCAAAATACCAAGAAACTGCCCACGTCTAGACTGGCAGCTGCTAGGTCGCCCTAGGAGTTGTGCATTGTGGGTAGTGGGCCTACAGTGCATCACAGAAACAAATGCCCCTCTCTCCTGGCCACTCCTTTACAACAGGAAGTAAGTGACCACATCACCCTTCATACCATGCATGGCAACAGGGAGCCCGAGGAGGTCAGGGAGCCTGATGCAGCTGAGCAATGTGCCAGCACAGCACTCCACACCCTCCATGCATTGCCGAGACTCCTCCAGCTCTGGAACAGGTGCTGCAGGACAACAGGCTGACCCCTTTGCTGTCCCTGGGAGCTGGCACAGGCAGCGTGCCCTCTGTGCACCTGGGCATTTGGGCACAGTAAGTCAACAGCAGCAGTTGGCACCAGCTCAATCTCACTAGCTGGGATGGTAACCTCTAGCTGTGGAACCTGTAGATGAGAAAAAACACCTTTCTCCAGCTGCTGTCACCACCCCCATCTGCCTAATCCTGCCCCTGCACCCCCTTGCACCCCTCTCCCCCCATCCCCAATACAATAAAAGAAATCACAGGACACTGAATAACAGGGTGCATGTGTTTTATTTACAAGGGGAATATGGGGGTAACCTGAGGGGGGTTGGGGGAATGAGGGAGTACGGGAGAGTGAGGGCAGTTGGGGGGAATGAGAGGGGTGGGGTGAGGATAGGGTGCCTAGCGTCCTTGGGCCAGTGAGTCCTGGGCCTGCAGCTGGCCACTCCAGGTCCTGGGCGTGTGGTGATGGGGGCTGCTGCTGGGGTCCCACGTGGGGGGATCCTTGGCCTGCAAAAAGCCCCAGGCCCGTTCTTCCAGGGTTTCCAGGGTGCTGATCTGGCACTCTATGGGGTCAAGCTGGTGGTCCCTCTGGCCTGCTCGACTCTGTGGTGGGCGTCCTTGCACTCCCACCAGGCTTGGAAGGCTGCCTTAGCCCACTCCGCCAGCTGCAGGAATTCGTGCAAGATGTCCTCCCTGGACTGACTTCCCCTCCTCCTCCTCGTGGCTGGGGCTAGGTGCCCCCAGGAGTTACTGGTGTCCAGGTTTCAGTGTCTGCAGGACAGAGGCAAAGAACAGGGGTTCCCTGCATTAGGTAGTGCGAAGTGCAGGCTGACAGCACCTGTTTTCCCATGCCCATGCCCCTGCTTCCCACTCCCATCCTTTAGGGCAGGGACCCCTTGGTACATGCCACCATGCAAGGCAGCCCTGTCCCATGGTTCTCTCATCATGCTGTGTCAGTGGTGTTGGGTGCATGCTGTATGGCCTTGCCTGTCCCACTGAAAGTGCCCCCACCCTATCTCCTGCCAGGGCCCTGTCCCACTTGAGCCCAGGTACCCCCTGCCACATGGCCCCCTGCCCCTCTTCCCCAGTCTGGGGGCCTCCATACCGCCCCAGGACCCTGCCTGTCACTAGACCCTGTGCCCCTGCAGCCCCAGTCCCACCTGCCTACACCAACATGCCCACAGGATGGAGCACTCACCAGCAGGTGCAACAGGTGGCTGGTGTGACATCCCCTCACTTGGGTCATTCTGGGCAGGGGTGCCTCTTCCTGCATCCCTGGTTCTGGTGGTGGGGCAGGGATGACTCAGCTGAGCCAGCTCCTGTGGCCAGTGAGGTGGCCCCCTGACCCAGCACCATGTCCTCATCCACCTAGCCCTCCTCCCAGTTGTCACTGCAGGAGCGGAACTCACCAGAGTTGACAGTCAGTGTGGGCAGGGTGTCATCCTCACTGCCTAGGAAGGCATGGAGCTCCCAGTAACAGGCAGCTGGTGGTGACTGCCCCTGAGTGCCGCATGGCCTCCCAGGCCCTTTGGTAGCCCTGGTGAAGGTCTTATATTTTGACCCACACCTGGTGGGTGTCCCAAGCGTGGCCCCTGTGTGGAAGGGCCTACGAGATGCTGCTGTACATCTCCTGGTTCCACTGAGTGCCCTGGAGCTCTGACTGTACAGCATCATCTCCCCACATGGCCAGAAGATCCATGATCTGGTATGTCCGGGCTGGGTCTGACCTTCTGCCCTGGCCTTGTCTTTGTCCCTGGCTCTGCATGTTTACTGATGCCAGTTCTGGCCAGCTCTGGCCAGCAGAGAGGGAAGGACTTCCTCCTGCTCTGTCATTGGCCGGAGCTTTGCCCTGTCCTGAGTGGTCAGGACAGGCTCTTCCTGATGGCCAGTGTGGGATGGGAGATGTCCTGGAAGTCATTAAAGTTGATTTACCTGGCTGCATTGCATTAAGCTGACTTAACAAGTGCAAGTTATTACATCAACTTAAGCAAACATTTAAGTTGACTTAATAAATGCCACATGCGGCCATGGAGTTGTTTAAGTCAATTTAAGCCTGCTCAAGTCAACTTAGGCCCGTAGTGTAGACAAAGCCTTAGGGCATGTCTACACTGGAGCCTTAGTTTGACTTAACCTTCCTTAAATTGACTTAAAAGCTCTACCTCTTCAGGTTGGCTTAAGGATTAAGTTGATCTTATTAAGTCAACTTAATCAAGTATAGATGGCGAATAGCCCTTAACTCGATTTAATACGGTCGACTTAAACCTTAAGTTGACCTAGCAGTTGCCAGTGTGGCTTTTCAGTGTGGACGCTCTAAGTCGACTTAACAAGGTGGACTTTAAGTCGATTTAGGCTATGTCTATACTGCTGGTGGAAAAATTGCTGCTATCAGACTGACATTCCGGGAGCACTTAACAGTGAGTATGAACTCACCGCTTTGCTCCAGGAAGTCAGCACCAGAAGTCCTGGCCCCCAGGAGACGTAGGGGAAAGCTGACTGCAAGGCATTTGCGGATGGCTTTCCCAAGTGTGTCCTGGCAGCTTATGAAGTCGCTGGCATTTACACAAGGCATTTTACATGCCTTGCATAAATGCCAGTCGACTGCCACTGAAAACCAAGCTGAGTGTAGACTAGGGCTTTAAGTCAACCTCGTTAAGTGGACTTAACAGACCCACCAGTGTAGACATACCCTTAGAGCTTGTGGTAATTGCAAATACATCATTACCTGATCAGAATGCTAACATTCTATACTCATTTTCAATTCACTGTGAATAGAATGGGCACAAATATGTAAAGTTAGGAAGAATTAGACCCAGTGTGGACAATATTAAATTTTTCATTTTCTTGCTATTGAGTGCTTCGATATTTTAGATAATATAAACCAGTGTAACTTAAGACTTGTTTACATGGTACACAAATGCACACCAGATGGTATGAATTCTAATGCATACCAATGTGAAGTTCACTAAGTGGCCCATGCAAAGCCTTTTGGCATGCACTAACCGCACCAGAGAACTTTTTGTGGCTACTAGTAGGGTTTACACAAGTCAGTTACTTTTCAATATGATGGTGCAGATTAGAATTCACTACCCTCTGGTGCCCATTGCTGCACCACATAAGGACCGTGTTGACGACAGTGGAGCTATAGCATTTTGCATTAAGTCAGAATCTGAGTCAAAGTTTTTGAACTTATTATAAATTAGTTTCTCTTAGGACTGGAATCTGTAGGGATAGAAACAGAAATGCAAGGCCAACTGCACTTTAAAAAAAAAAAACCCTTAGATATTTATATGACCTCCATTACCATTGCAACTGACTTTCTACAATCTTTTAACATATTACCCTTTGGATTATGCCTATGAAGTACTATTATCTCCATTTTATAGCTAGTATATAGTCACAAAGACTGAGTGATAAGATCACAGAGGAAATGTGTGGTGGAGCAGGGAATGCAACCTGAGTCTTTACATTCCAGGCTAACAGCCAAACTATACTAAACTTTCCTTTCCCACTTTTCACTTAAATATTCCTTCTAAACAGAATATTGACAAATTATATCTTTATATGACATCATTTTCAAAAAGTACTCATAAATGGAACATCCTTAGGATCATGTAGATTTTCTAAATGAGTTGTAAAAATCTAATATGTTATCTTGACTTTACAATTTAACAGCTATGATGATTCTAAGGTAATATCTTCTCACTGAGAATTGTTCCATGCTGGACAAAAACAGAGGATTTGTGTCAGAAGCCATATCTGCTGGGTGACACAGAAAAGGCCTTGGAAATTACATGCTCTCATCTATCCCCTGTCCTGCACCAGAAGATATAACATCAGACAGTCTCTGGCTTCTGGAAGGAACTGCATCACCTTACTCAATGCGGGGAGCAGGTGAGGAGATTCAGTTTCTGGCACAGCTGTCTCATACTATTAATACAGGTGCACATAGATCAGAAAAGGACCTCATTATTCTAGTCACAGTACCCACATAGAATAAATAACAGGCAGTTCCTGCCCTCTTCCATCAGAAACTGCACATTTGGACTTTGAATTTTCTGAAGGAGGAGAAAAATGTGTGCAATGCTGGAATTTGCAAAGGAGCAAAGTCTGAAGGATACTTGCTTCTTCTTCCATTCTTCTCCCTCACCTCAACACTCGGTGTAACCCCAAGGAAGAGAAAGCTCAGCCATTAAAAGATGCAGACATAAATCTTCTAAGAGGATCTCTCTCAGCAGGTGGCTTGTGGCTAATGAGGTACTTTGCTTTCTTTTGTTTTTGCTAAATCATTCTGTTTTAACAGACACTGATATAATTGCAGAATACTTTTTAACTGGCTGCATTTCCCCCCTCAGTTGTCTATTGCACTTTTGCCAGACTCATCCATTCATTTGTGTTATACTGGAAGTAATAAATTAAATATAACTAGAAGGAATTTTATTTCTCTGTGTTTCTGTATTTATGATTTATATCAGCGGTTCCCAATATTTTCCTTGATGCGGACCACTATATCAGCATTGAAAGCTTTTCTGAACCGTCACATAAGCAAACCATTTTAAATATTTTTAACATAGTCTATGGTTTATGAAAGTCAAACTTGTATATCAAGAGGTATTAAAAATGCAGCTATTCCTAATAGTTTATTATGTCACTCACAGACATATTGCACTTGTTACAGTAAATTTACCTTGATACATAAGAAGTACACTGGATTATATTATTATTACATTATCTTCCCCCCACACCTGCAGTACCCTTGTGGAACACCAGTTGTCCATGGATCACAGGTTGGGAACCATTGATTTATTTTATATTAGTCCTAAATGACTTTTTTTTTCCAGTTTACACCAAAAAGGTTAGTAGCAATTGGTTATCTAACATAGTAAATGCCACTGAAAATGAGGTAGATCAGAGGTCAAAATAGGGAAAGAGCAAGTTAAAAACTACATAGACAAGTTAGACGTCTTTGGGCATGTCTACACAGCACTTTTATTTCGAAATAACACTCGTTATTTTGAAATAAAAGAAATTAGGTCTACATGACGTTTTCTTATTTCGAAAGGACGGACCTCGTCCTTTCGAAATAAGAATCGTCATTTCGAAAAAGTAAAACCTGCCCCCCCCTCGAAACGGCTGTTATTTCAGAAGGGATATTTTGAAATAAAGCTGTTTCGAAACAACACTGTGTAGACCTGTTGTTTCGAAAGAGCTGTTTCGAAAGAACAGGTCCAAATGGCTTTATTTCGAAATATCCCTTCCGAAATAACAGCCGTTTGGATTGCAGGCTTTCCCTTAATTCGAATTAACATTTTGTTAATTCGAATTAACTTATTTCGAAATAAGGATTTTATTTCAAAATGACTTATTTCGAAATAACAATGCATGTGTAGACATAGCCTTTGAGTCACTAGTACCTGATGAAGTGTATTCTAGAATACTCAATGTGGTACTGAGAAAATAGTTGAGCCTTTAATGATTTTCTTCAAAAAGTCATGGAAGATGGGAGAGATTCCAGAGGACTGGAATTTATATAGCGGCATTATATTTTCTGCCTTCTCATATATCCTTTTCCTTGTGGTTTCTAACAACATTCTTTTAGCTTTTTAGACTGCTGCTGAACATTGAGCAGATGTCTGAGAAACATCCACATCGACCCCCGGGTCTCTTTCTTGACTGGTAACAGCTAATTTAGACCTCATCATTTTGTATATATAGTTAGCTTATGTTTTCCAATATCAGTACTTCACATTTATCAGCATTGAATGGCATCTTCAATTTTGTTGCCCAGTTACTCAGTTTTCTGAGATCCCTTTGTAACTCCTTGAGGTTGGCTTTGGACTTAATTACCCTCAGTAATTTTGTATAATCTGCAAATTTTACCACCTATCTTTTTACCCCTCTTTCCAGATCATTTATGTATATGTACTGGTCCCAGTACAGAGCTCTGGAGGATGTTAAAACAAGAATCTAGTGGCATCTTTAAAGACTAACAAATTTATTTATCTCATGAGCTTTCAAGGAAGAAAATCCCATTTTGTCAGTTGTTTGACGATTGAGAAGTACAGTGTAGGATTTACACTTCCCTGCATTTATTTTCCTCCCATTCATCTGTACTTCTTCATCTTCAAGCATCTGACTATGTGCAGAGCCGTAACTACAGCGGGGCCAACAGGACTTTGCCCTGGGCGCACCAGAGCAGCTCAACAGAGCTGCTCTATTAAAGGGTGGGTTTCGCGGTGCTGGCTCCAGGTGCCACTAATGGCAAGGGGTGCGTTCCAATCGAACCGCACCCCAGGCAGCAAAACAAAGCAAGATGACTCTGGCTAAGTGGCATTTTCTCCCACAAAGGCTCATGTGATAAATAAACTTGTTAGTCTTTAAAAGTGTCACTAGACTCCTTGTTTATTTTGCTGAACTAGACTAACATGTCCACCCCTTTGGAACTGGAGGACATTACTATTTCCATCTCCTCATTTTTAAAAGTGACCATGAATTCCTACCTTTTGTTCTCTGTCATTTTTTATCATCTGCAAATTTTGCTGCCTCACTATTTATCTCTTTTTCCAAGTCATTCAAGTTTATTATCTTCCTGAGATAGTATAATGGAAAGAATGTTATTATATGATATGACTATATCATCTGTTTTTATACCTAGAATAAAACAGCAATATTTATTGAACACTTCTGCCTTTTCTATGTTCATAGGCTGTGTCTACATGTAGAACATTAGTTCAAATTAACTTACTTCAAACTAATTAATTTGCAATAATAATGGTTAATTTGAACTAAGTTAATTTGAACTAACATGGCCCCACAAGAAACCCAAATCGAACTAACATGTCCATGGACAGGACTTGCTAGTTCGATTTAGGAAGGGGGCACCATGGGAACTGTCGCATCCAAGAAGGGCCATGCCCCCACCCAATACATAGAAAGAGGAAGGCACCCTGGGAGGAGGAAGGTCAAACTGCATTAATTCAAACTAATGGTTAGTTCAAATTAATGTGGCTCCATTGGGTTAATTTGAACTAATAAATTGGAATTAACTGTTACTGCAAAGTTAAGCAAGGTTTTATAATGTCAAAGTAAGTGTTCATTACTTTGAACTAAGGAATTCCTTAGTTTGAAGAAATGAAAGCCAGTGTAGTTTTAATTAATCCTCATTAATTCAAAGTAAATTGTAAACTGTGGACACAGCCATATAGGGCATTCTTAATAGGGTGTTTTGTAAAATTGATCCTTTTAAAGAAACAAATACATAAATCACTGATGTGAATTTTGTTCTGTGTCCACATTGTAAATATAATCAAGTCGTGATCAATTCTACCTAACTTACAGTAATTTTTAGTTCTGTGATTACTTCTGTATCTGTTAGAAAAAGATCTAATGTAGAATTCCATTGTGTTGGCTGTAACAGTTCCTGAGTTAGGAAATTATCATCTTTAATGTTTAAAAATTCCAGCAGTGTTTTAGTACTGGCATCATGAGACCTCTACAATTTGTCACTCAAATTGAAGTCCCCTGTGACCACACAGTTTTTCTTCCTACACACTATAGGCAGGTGCATAAGGAAGTAGTCATCCTGTTCACCAGTACAATTTGGTGCTTTACATCAGACACCAACTAATTCCCCAGCTTGTGTTCTGTCTGTTTTGGACATTGATTCGTAAGTATTCAAGGTCATTTTCTTCTGAGTCACCCATGACTTGGAAACAGTAAGACTATTTCCTTTTGCCCACTCCATCCTTCCTAAATAGGTTATAACCAATGATTATAATAGTCCATTCCTAGGAATTATTCCTTCTGCTTTCAGTAATGCCAAACAAGTCAAATTTATGCTCCTAAATTAGCAAATTCAAGTCCTTTTGTTTGTAACTGAGGCTTTTAGAATTGGTGTATAGGCAATTCAAGAATGACCTCTCTTCATATCCTGGACCTTGATTTGTTTGGTGTTTTTTTTTTTTGGTTACCATCTTGGCATTATGATGAATGCTCATAATTTCCATCTTTTTAGCCTCCAATTTTATTACTGGTTTAACACCCTCCTGACAACTCTAGCCAGCCTGTCCCCACAAAATTTTTGAAAATTTTTTTGATGGAAACTTGAAACTTATATTTGTGTGACCATTAAACTGAAAAGTTGTTCATCCAAATATCTGGACAGATACAGGTTAGAGAAGAGAAAGCAAAGCTAAATAAATAAAAATAACCCTATAAAATTCTTCCACAAAACAAAATTCTGTTCCCTTTCTCCCTGCCAATATTGTCATATGTTTACATTTTTCTATATTAGAACGCCTTATTCATATTTATTTAAGATTAAACTCTTCCTTAAGTTTCTGCCATTGACAGAACTATTACTGGACTACTTATCCCCTCTCACAAACCCAAACTTTTGCAAAACCTGACAAAAGCCTCACAATAACCAAACTTACAGTTGTCTGAACCCAGCAGTCAAAGTCATAATTCTTCCTGACAATCTCTACAGTGCAAGTTATGTATTGTCAGTACAAGATTCTCTGACACATTGAAAACAAATTAGACTGACAGATTTAAGGTCAGATGTGACCATCATAATCATGTATTCTGACTTCCTGTACATTGGAGGCCACAGAACTCACTCACCCACTCCTGCAATAGATCCCTAACCTGTGTCTGAGTCACTGAAGTTCTCAAATCATGATTTAAAGACTTCAAGTTACAGAAATTCTACCATTTAGACTAGTTAAAACCTGCAATTGACCCATGCCTCATGCTGCAAAGAAAGACACCCCGACCCCCCCCCCCCAAATCTCTACCAATGTGATCCATGGGAAAATTGCTTCCTAACCCCAAATAAAGCAAGGAGTCTTGTGGCACTTAAAGACTAACAGATTTATTTATCACATGAGCTTTCTTTAAGCACGACAAGACTCCTTGCTTTTTTTGCTTTACTAGACTAACACAGCTGTCCCTTTGGAACTAACCCCAAATATGGCAGTCAGCTAAACACTGAGAATGTGGACAAGACCCGCCAGCCAGACACCCAGGAAAGAATTCACTATGACTACAGTAACTCAGAATCTCCCCTATCTAGTATCCCATCACCAGCCTTTGGAGATATCTGCTGCTAACAGTCACAGACCAGTTATATGCCATTGTAAGAAATCTCACCCTAGCATCCTCTTCCTAAACTTATCATGCTCAACCTTAAAGCCATTTAGGATTTTTGTCTCCTATGCTTCTGGAAGACTGTTCCAGAACTTCACTCCTTTAATGCTTAGAAACATTTCAAGCCTAAAGCTGTTGATGGAACATTTATATCCATTTGGTCTTGTGTCCATGCCAGTGCTTAACTAAAATAATTCCTCTTCCTTCACATCATTTATCCTTCTTCTGTATTTATAGGGAGAATCATATCTCCCTTCACCCTTCTTTTGGTTAGGATAAACAAGCCAAACTCTTGGAGTCTTCTATCATACTGTATATTGTCCATTCTTTGGATCATCCTAGTAGCCCTTCTCTGCACCTGTTCTAGTCTAAATTAATCTTTCCTAAATATGGGAGACCAGAATTGCACAGTATTGCAGATAAAGTCAAACCTTTGCTTTATCTAATGATACTAATAGATTCCTGTCTAGTGAAATTTCCTTACCTGATGCTTTCTAGAACTGTATTACACCTTTTCACAGCTGTATCCTATTGGCAGCTGATAGTCATTGGGTAATCAACCAATACACCCAGGTCTTTCTCCTCCTCTGTCACTTTCAGCTGATAAATCCCCAGTTTATAGCAATTTTTTGGTGTCAATCCCTAAATGAATGACCTTGCACTTTTCATTATTCAATTTCAACCCATTTTTATTACTCCAGTTTACAAAGTCATTCCAAACAGCTTGTATGATGTTCTAGTACTCCTCCATATTGACAATACTTCACAACTTTGTGTCACCCGCAGATTTTATTAATGCCTCCCACTTTTTGTGTCTAGGTCAGTAATTAAAATGTTAAACAAGATTTGTCCCAAGAGCAAATCTTTAGAAACTCCATTAGTTACCTCCTCCAGCCTGACAATTCACCTCTCAGTATGACCTCTTGTAGCCTCCCTTTTTACTAGTTCCTTATCCACTTTTCAGTCCTCATATTAATTCCAAACTTCTCCAATTTCCCTTATCACTGCAGATCTCTTTTTCTTTATTCTTTCATTTACATTAAACTGAATTATTTCATGGTCACTTGAACTGGGATTATCCTCTACAATGAGTTCTTCTATGAGGTCCTCAGTACCCATCAACAGAAATCCAAAATAGCATCACCTTTTGTTGGTTCAGCTACTATTTGGTGAAAAAAATTAGCAGCTACCACATCCAGGAAAATCTCAAAGACAACGCTTGTAGCTAATCCTCTAATAAACTATCTAAAGATTTATTACCTAGGAAAAAGAAATGAGAGTTATTTACAAGCTTAAAGCAGATAAACATACACTTACCAGTAAAACAAACAAGTAGTCCCATGGCACTTTTGAAGACTAACAAATTTATTTACCACATGAGCTTTTGTGAGAGAAAATCCCACTTTGTCAGATGTTTGAAAATGGGGAATACTTTTGGGTTAAACCAGGTATTCCTTGCATATACTTAGAAATCTTGGTCTTGCAAAGTGCAAGTAGTATAGGCTATGTGTACACGGGCAAGTTAGTTTAAATTAAGGAGGCTTAATTTGAACTAACTTATCCCCCGTATACACTAACCTTTCATTAGTCTGAATTAAAGAATTCCTTAATTCGAACTAATGAATGCTTAGTTTGAACTAGTAAGTACTGCCAGTTAGTTCAAACTCAGTGCTTAGTTTGATTGGTAGTTCGAACTAAGTACAGTGAAGACCAGAACTAACCCTTAGTTCGAACTAAAAGCAGTTAGTTCAAATTAACGAAGTGGACTAGATCGAACTAATGTTAGTTCGAGCCAGTCCACATTGTTAGTTTGAACTAATAAGTTCGAGGTTAGTTTGAACTAACAAATTCTAACTAACTTTCTGAAGTGTAGACATAGCAATAGAGATCCAGTTTCTTCTTGTCAGGGACTTGTATTCCCTTACCCAGAATTCAAGCTGATGGGCTTAATCCACATGCACATCTTTTTCATATGTGTATGTGTGACCACTTAATAAAGTTTTGTTTTCTGATGTTTTGCAGTGGCTCACTTGATTTTAATGGGCCTTTGGTGTGCAGGTCCTAACCCCTTCTGTAGGGTGCAAGCATTTTGCATTAATTCATGCTCCTTTTCTGTCTGATAATTTAGACTGTTACAGAAGATTACAGTGTAAATGTGCAATGTGGAACAGAAATTATAAGTGAAATTAATACCTGCATCAGCCTGCAAGCTTGTCATAAAATCTAAAAATCTATTTTAACAGTATGATCTTACAGCTGAGCCAGACTGGTTTCCAGCTATATATTGGTCAGTGTTCAGCTGATGCCTTGGATCCTTGACATGAGCTGATACATGGTCTGCCAGTCTCGCATCATCCTATCTCTGTCTTCTGAACTGTGTGTATCTTTTTCCATAGTGAAATCAGCTACTTTTCAGCTTCTTTCCCTGTCATAAAATAAACATCTTGTCGTCCTTTCTAACTCTGAAAGTAGCAGAGAAAGAAATGAAGTAGTCCAAACTCAATCCTTTGGCTAAGGCTCCTGATCTATTGAATTTAGCCATCTTTTCCATCACGCTCGAGGTTTAATCTGAGAAAATCATGAGGCTGTGTCCTTTCCATGCTAGATTTTTAAATCCACAGGCTTTAAGAAAGAGTTATTTTAATATTTTTTTTTAAATCATAAAATTATGGTCTGTAGTTTTACATTTGGAGTGGGTGTCAAAATTCCACAGGCCACCCTTTTCCCAACACCTCTTGAAGTCTCATAACTCTCAGATTTTCTCTCTTTGATCTTTTCTTGAGAGTATTAACCTTCTCCAGCCATGCTTTATTAGTCATTTCCTGTTGCAATAAAGTTTTATTCAAGTACTCACACTGTGTGTGTGTGTGTGTGTGTGTGTGTGTGTGTGTGTGTGTGTGTGTGTGTGTAATGGAGCAAGGAGACTGTTCTCAGCTTCTTCTAGTTTTGATGACAAACTTGCAAATTAGCTTGATGTATACTGGCAATGTTTTTTAGTTCAGATATATCTGTAATATTTTTCTCAAGATACTCTGCTCATCTGAGGTGTATTTTAATCAGTGTATAATTTTAGCTAGTTGTGGAGAGGCAGTTTTTCTCTGGTCAGGGATCTTGGCTACAAGAGAGCTGTCTGACAACTTCTGCTTTTTTCTGGCAAGTGTGGAGATAAAGCAACTTCTATAATGGTGTAAATTAAAAGAAAAAAGTTGTACAATACTATCTGATGAATATTAGATGGATAAAAGAAACGTGGTTGCTGATGGTTTTGGACGGGACACAGTCAAGGGTACCATATGATAGAATCATAGAAACAGGAAGAGACCGTGAGAGATCATCAAGTCCCATCTCCTACACTCATTGCAGGACCAAGTACCCTCTTAAACTATCCTTGACAGGTGTTTGTCTAACCTGAAAAGTAGAAAGTCAGCTCTACAGTCAAGGGTGCTGTGGACTGAGTTAATTGTCTTGTTATCATGGAAAGAAGATTGCTGCTTTCTGAATATCTTTTTATATACATAACAGCATTGCCTAGGCACACACTCACATATATAAATGAGTTTTGAACTTTGGCAGGCAATGCTATATTCACCATTCTTTATGAAAAAGACAGATAGCGGCAGATAAAATTGAATGAATACTTGAATCTCTGCACATTCAACACCCTTTGCAGAAATGACAGTTTCTGATGTCTTCTGTTTAGTATCAAATTTGCAAACAAGGTGTTTCAGCAGAAAAATTAGGATATCTTTGGATGCATACAGAGAGTTAATGTAATTGGTGATGATACAATCATAGCAGCAGAGACGGCAGAGCAGCGTTATCAAATTCTGCATCAGGTGACAGCAACAGTACGTGCCAAAAGCGCCAACTTCAATAAAGAACATATTTGATTCAAAGTGACAACTGTCAAATATATAGGGCACATGACAATGGTGCAATGAGTTTATCCTGATGGGAAAAGATAAGGGTCAGAGGAAAGTATGATTCACTCAGAGTTTAAAGAGATCTGGCTTAAGTTCGTAAGCATTGTTCAGTATTTGTCCTACTGTATTCCTAAAAAAAGCAAAGCTAACTCTGAGAGTAGTACTTGGAGAAAACTTGGTATTTATGGATGCCAGAGTATCAAATAGTCTTCACTGACCTCAACACTACACTAGGAAGCAGTTGGGGCACGCTGGCCCAGAGGGTGGGCTCTACTCTACTTCCCCACCCCTGAGCCGGCTGCTGGAGATGGGATGGCCCAGACCAGAGACTGGGCTCTGCACTCCCACTCCTTGCCTTCAAGTTGCCACCAAAGGCAGTGGGAGGGGCAGCACGGCAGTGCAGGGACCCATGAACCAGGCCTGGGATGGTTTCCCCACTCACCCCTGCTTCCCAAGGATTGCATTGGCAGCCTGGGGGTGTTTTAGTGGAGGGTGGTAGTGTTAGAGTGGGATGCATACTGAATATTTTCAAAAGGCTTAGCAAGGGAGAACTTTGGGCTACATTTCCTGAGTAGTTTTGGTATTATACATGCCGAAGGCACAGCATCTCTGAGATTTCCCTCTAGAAGAGTAGAACTCCATATATGTTTCCCTTCATAGGAATGTAAGTGATTATCTGGATCATCGTGTCCAGTTCCCTGCTATTACAGGCAACCTTGCATATAAACCTGCTCATAAATTTGTCAAGCTCCACTTTAGGAGTAGTTAGTTTACTTCCACTATTTCCTTTGGGAGGCTGCTCCCGGACTTCACTCGTCTGTTGGTCAGCAACTTTCTTCTAATTTCTAGTTTATTTAGACACTATTTGTAACCATTTGTTCTTATTCCAACATTATCCCTTGTTTAAGAAGCTCTTCTTCCTGCTTTGGTGTTTCCCCATAATGTATTTATAAAGAGCAATCATATCCCCTCCCAGCCATCATTTTCTTAGGCTGAAAAGAAAGCCAAGCCTTTATTTCCTCTTGTAAAATAGACTGTCTATTTCCCAATCAGGCTAATAGCTCTTCTATTGTGGCTAACCATTTTTCTTTTATATTAAATTATTTTTGAGGGAGCAGAGTGAAACTAAGCATTTACCTTTTTTTACAGTGCAAATGAATGTCTCTCATAGCTCTGCAGTTCTACATTTCACTAAGAAGCTGTTCACAAAAAACAAGTTAAAACAGTTCTTCAGTTCTGGATAAAAAAAGATTTCTTAACCAAATGGGCATTTAAAAACAAACAAGAAAAACCTTTTCAGTAAAACAGAAGGCTTGTGTGAGCTGCTGTTCTAATCTTTTTTTGGAAGCCATTTATATATTGGTCAAAAAGAGTTTGTCTATACCATAGAACTGCTGTTCACTGACGCCTCCATATTGCAAATCAAGAAAGAAGGTGACTTGAAAGCAAAAGGGTAAACAGTTCTTTAAAAACAACTCTTTAAAACCAGGAAACACTGTCAACAGGACTTCTCTCTCAAATTGCCTTTGATAATTTTCAAGACAAACAAAAAGTATGGACGAGTTTCTTCAGGGGATGGATGGTAGCAAGGAACAACAAAGTATCTCCACAGCAAAATCCAAAAAAGTGGTGTGTCCAGGTAAATTACATGGAAATTAATATCCTACATATGAACAGATATGAAGAAAAAGTCATCTCCAGTTGGAGGGGGAAAAAAAAACAACAAGAAGTGAGATGAAAATAGCTAATAAAAAGGATGGTTAATGTGAGACATTCTTCTCCACAATTTAGCTTATTTACCTGACTTCCCATGTAAAATCGAACATTAAAAGGAAAACTTTATTCTAACTTCAGCTTTGCTGGAGTACTTGCTACAATAGGTTTCTGAATCACATATCACAGAGCTGTGGCTACATATGGGGGCTGATAGCAATATATTATATCTCTTAAATCACTATTTCTTATTAACTGGTGAAGTATGGGAACTTTGCTAGGAATATAGTCTTAAGAATTACAGGTTTTGTTTTATTTGTTTGTTTTCTGGTGTTCAGTCAAAAACCTTAACAACTTGCTCTGGGTTGATAGGGAAACTTTCTCAGATAAGGTGGCAATATAGAGCCTTGAGCAACTATGTGATGGGGTATGTGTCCCCAAACTGGGTTGGATGGGGTTAAGCTGGCCAGGTGTGGAAATCATCATTTAGAGCAGACATTCGTACATGTACATACTGTGGCGAGGTGAGGTCTAGCTGAGGCAAGATATCTGGCATACATTGTAGAAACGGGTGTGGTAAAGCCCCAACTCAACAAGCTGTCTAACTTAACCCAGGGAACAAAGCTTTATTAAGTCTGGTGCTAATATATACTCCCTCCACCACTCTCCTATACCCATCCAGCCTGACCCTGTCACACATCCTCCTCCTCTGCTCAATCCCGCAGGGCTGGGCAACTTGGGATGTCATACAGTGAGCCCGGGACATGCCATCTTCATTCCCATGGCGACTTCCACATCTGTGTTGGACAGTGAATTAAAAAGGCTGGATGCACAGGAACCATCTGGCCACCCGTGCATTTTTCTCCTTATTTTGTTGCATCCATGGGAGGGGATCACAATCGGTTACAAGTGTAAAGTGGTGACCTAGAAGGTAATAGCGGAGAGTTTCCATAGCCCACTTGATGGCAAGGCACTCCTTTTCTACCATTGCATATGTCTGCTCCCTTGGGAGGAGTTTTCTACTAAGGTGCATTATCAGGTGTTCTTTGTCTCCCACCATCTGTGATAGGACTGCTCCCAACCCCACCTCCGAGGTGTCAGTCTGTAATATAAATTCCTTGGTGAAGGCTGGGGCAAGTAAAACAGGGTTGCTGCAGAGGGTTGTCTGTAAGTCCTTAAAGGCCTTTTCCGCTGCAGGTATCTACTGCACCATGTCAGGGCCCTAGGCTTTTATCAGGTCTGTTAGAGGACTAGCTCTGGAAGCAAAAATGAGGTATGAATCACAGGTGGTATCCTACAAAGCCCAAGAATGCTTGAACCTGCTTCTTTCAGTTGGGTTGAGGCCAGTTCTGGATGGCTTCCAGCTTGTGGAGTTGGGGCTTTACCACACACCCCTTCCTACAATGTACCCCAGCTATCTTGCCTCAGCTAGACCTACAGCACATTTTGCAGGGTTTGCTGTGAGACCAGCCCATCTCAGGGTGTCTAGTACTTCTACTTTCTGCAAGTGGGTTTCGCAGTCCGGGGTGTATATAACTACATCGTCTAGGTATGCTGCAGCATTGCTCATGTGTGGACGTAGTAGCTTGTCCATCAAGTGCTGGAAGGTGGCTGGTGCCCCATGGAGTCTGAAAGGGAGGATGGTATACAGAAATAGCCCATCTGGTGTGGCAAACACAGTCTTTTCTTTTGCTTATGGAGCTAGGGGAATTTGACAATACCCCTTGGTCAAATCGAGGTGATTAAGAAATGGGCCTTGCCCAGACAGTCCACCAGCTCATCTATGCGGGGCATAGGGTATACATCAAACTTGGAAACCTCATTTAGTCAGCAGAAGTCATTGCAAAATCTTGTAGTGCCATCAGGTTTAGGCACTAGCACAATTGGGCTAGACCATTGACTATGTGTTTCTTCTATGACCCCCATTGCTAACATCTTCTCCACCTCAGCCTTAATCTCCTTCCTTTTGACTTCTGGGATCCTATAGGGCCTCATCGTTACTCTGGTGCCATAATATTGTGGTAAATTTCCGTTGTTCAGCCTGGTCTGGTCAAGAACACATCCTGGTTCCGGACTATCATCTCTGCTGCCTCTGCATGTTGATTTGGTGTCAAGTCCGGCGATATCTTTACTTGTTTGGGTGGCTCTGCCTCTTGTCAGTGTCACACATGCGTCTCAGGTTTTCCAGGGCTTTAATAGGTTGATATGGTAGACCTGTTCTTGCTTTCAACACCCTGGCTGTCTCACTTTGTAGAGCTTCCAACAGGCTCGATGACTTCATAGGGCCCCTGCCACTGGGCCAATAGTTTACTCTCAGATGTGGGTACCAGTACCATCACCTGGTCTCCTGGCTGGAAACACCGAATTGTGGCTTGGCAGTTACAGTGTACTTGTTGAGCTTTTTGGGCTTTCTCTAGATGTTCCCTTAAAATGGGGGTTACAAGGGCTATCTGACCTCTCATCTGTAGCACATGGTCTACTACATTTTCCTCTGAAGTGGGTTCTTCCTCCAAAATCTCCTTGGCTACATCTAAGATTCCCCGGGGGTGGTGTCCATATAGCAGCTCAAAAGGGGAAAAGCATGTGGAGGCCTGCGGTACTTCACGGATGGCAAACAAGGTATGGCAGCAAGGTGTCCCAATCTTTCCCATCTCAACTTGCTACCTTTCTTATTATAGTCTTAAAAGTCCTATTGAATCTTTCTATGAGACCATCTGTCTGTGGATGATAGACAGACGTTCATAGGGTCCATAGATGCAATAATGTGCATAAGTCCTTCATTAGCTTTGACATAAACGGGGTTACCTGGACCGTCAATATTTCTTTGGGTATCCTGACACGTGCAAAAATTTTTACCAACTCCGTTGCTATAGTTTTGGAGGCAATGTTCGGTAAAGAGACAGCCTCCAGGTATCTGGTGGCATAGTCAAGAACAACGAGTATATGCTCGTGACCTCGCACTGTTTTCTCCAGGGGGTCCACTAGATCCATTGCAATCTGCTCAAATGGGATTCCAATGATGGGGAGGGGCACTAATGGGGTTCTTAAGTGAGGATGGGAGCTGTGTAATTGGCACTCAAGGCATGTGAGACAGTATCGCAGTACATCTTCATGGACCCCGGGCCAAAAGAACTTCCTTAAAATTGGAGCCAGGGTTTTTTCTACCCCTAAGTGCCCACCGAAGAGGTGACTGTGGGCTAAACTCAACACAGACTTTTGGTGTTTCTGTGATACCAGGATTTGTAGCACCTTCTCTCCCTCTACCTTTATGACCCAATATAGCAAGCACCCCTTTATTATAAAATAGGGTCCCAGGCCTCGGGTCTTTCCCTCTACTGGGACTCTGTCTATCTCCGCCACTTCCTGTCTGGCATTGATATATCTTGGATCTTCAGCCTGGTCTCTGCCAAGTTTCTCACACACTGGGCTTAGCTGTTCAGGTTCTCCTGGGTCTGGTTCCGCCCCTCTGCCAGGTTCAATGTGGTTCAGCTCAGAGTCCCTTTCAGGTTCCTCTTCTCTCTGAGTAGCTTCTCTAGCTGCAGCCTGGGTCTGCCTACCTACCATGGCAGGCTTTATTACCTGGGCTAGGATTCTGGTACCTAAAGTATTAGCTGCCCTCCTCTTGGCCCAAGTCTTTTGGCCCTTTCCCAGTGGAGGGAATATATCCTGATCTATCTCTGAGAATAGTGGGGGGTGGTCCTCTGGGGCCACTGTAGTACTTGTTTCAAGGCTTTCCTCTTTCTCTAAACCCTCTGGGGGGAAGTAGAGTCCCAAAACCTGGGAAATCTCTTTCTCTCAGGACAGGGTATGAGAGATTAGGAACCACCCCAGCTGTTACCCTTTTGACTCCATCCTGAACCTCAATATCTACTGGGATAGTCAGGTAATATCCAACTGTCCTGTGAACACAAGTTAGCCCAGTTCATTTGGCCTGTGCCAACTGACTATGCTTCACAAGTTTGCCTGAAATAAGGGTGATAGCACTCCCTGAGTCCACTAGGGCTAAAGTCTTCACCCCGTTTAGTTTCATGGGCCTGGTGTATCTATGTGGGGTTAGGGCCCCCCCTACAAGATGGATAAAATTTCAAGAGTTGGTCCAGCTTCCCATGTTGCACTGCCTATGCTCCTCTGCATTGGGCTGCTATGTGTCCCCCCATGCATAACATTGATAGTTTGCTCTAGGCACCCGTTTATCTGTTTGACTGGTAAAACTCTTCCCATTTTCTTTGCCCAGGTCATTCTATCCTTTGTTGCCTCCTACTTGACCCTCTGATTCCTTTGCTTTTCGGATGGTCTTTTTGGTTGTTTGGGGACCAAAGCCAGGGGCAGGTCGTTGGGTTCTGGGCAAATCTTCTCTGGTTGCTCAGGAAAGTTCTCTGGCCATTAATTGTCTTTCAACTAACTCAATCAGTTCATCATAAGAGGAGGGGTAATGCTGGCCTAGCCATGCATGGAGGTCTGAGGGCAACCCCCTCATATACAGTCAATAACTAGGATTTCCAGCATCTTTTCTGGAGGTGGGCAAGGTCAAATAGTTGTGACCTGGGGGCCTTACCCCCCCCCGGTACCTCCAATCGTGGTACCTCTGGGCTCTCACAGCCGTAGTGACTCCTGACCGAGCCAGGATCTCTGTTTTTAAAAGATGGTGGTCATCTACCGCCATTGTGGATAGGTCATAGTATGCCTTCTGGTCTTCTCCACATAAGAAAGGGGCAATAATGCTAGCCCACAGGGCTTGGGGCCAAGCCTCCTGTGTAGCAATCCTCTCAAAAGTAAGGAGGTACACCTCCACGTCATCTTCTGCAGGTATGCAGTAGCTTGCAGATCTCTAGTCCCATCAGGTCCAGGGGTTTGGGAAGCCAGGGTTTTCAGCTGGCCCACTAACTCCCATAAGAAGGCATGGTCCTCGTTTGGCTGGTTAATCAGCAACTGGTTGGTCTCTTGCTGTAAACACATGGCCTTTTGCTGTGCAGCAATCTGGACCCTGGTGGCCTCTTCCTGGGCTGCTGTAGCCTGTATGAGTGCCTTTACTACATCCTCCATGTTGGTGGGGGAAGGTGGTTTCTCTTGCTTCCCTGTGCCCCCTTTCCGTTTAAGCCACAGAGCAAATATCCCACCCCTGACACCAGCTGTGGCAAGGTGAGGCCTCAGAAACCCCTGTAGGGCCTGCACTTTCTATAGTGCAGCAAGATTTGGCTGACTCTTCTCAATTTTCCTTCCCCCTGGTAGTGAGGGGTTGGCTGATGGGAGGGAGTCAGGGGGGCCCGGTCCCACCCTCTACCTCGGGCCCTGACCCAGGGAACCTATTAAATAGCAGTGTCCACACTTAGTCCAGGAGGGCTGCTACCTTCCCTGGATCGCCACTCAGTGGCCCCACTGCTCCTGGTTTGCCTTCAGACTCTGAGAAGTCCCACAGTCTCTAGTTCTAAAGCCTCAGATTTCAGAGTCTAGGAAGTTCCACTGTCTCCCTCAGTTAAATATAGTCTACCCTTAGGCTGCAGGTCCTAGTGGCCTTGCTTGTAGGGTTTTCTCTCCCAAATTCCCCACTGTACCTCTTGGTGTTGTGGCAAAACTCCAAACAAACTGTCAGTGTCCTCTCAGCAGCTCTACTCCTCTCTAGTTTCCTTTCAGCTGCTCTGCCCTTCCTTGAGAACGAGGCTTTAAGTAGCAGGTCTGTTGAGGCACCTGGGGACCAATTATTCTAGGATATTCCAGGCTAATTTAACCCAGGGAACAAAGCTTTATTAAGCCTGGGGCTAATATATACTCCCTCCACCACTCTCCTATAGGGGGAGGGGTTTTAGAAGTGGGTGGGCTTGCCCCCCCACCCTACATCCTCTTCAAAAGGACCACTCTCCTATACCCATCCAGCCTGATCCTGTCACAATACATTCATGCTCAATTAAAAGCTAGAAGCTCCTGACCAATCAGAGGTATTAAACTGTCTGACATTTGTGTATCACCAGTCAGATTCAGCCAGGTGCTGCAAGGAGAAAATAGAGCTTTTGGGGCAAACCAGACTGAACTTGTTAGTTGGATCTCAATAGAGTTTCCTATAATTCAGAGATTAGTTAGAAATCATTGGTCTGCAGCATTTATATGGTAAGGTACTTGTAAAGTCTTTAATCCAAAAAGGAAAATAAGTAATTTTAAAGATATATAGGGAAATGAGTTTTAGTTGGGGGGATAGGTTGCTACTTGACTAAGAGGCTGGATCCTTACTTGTATTATTCTAAGAAGCAAACTTAGAATTAAATTAGGTATCTTAACAGCATATATAGTCCAACAAATTCAAGGTATAAGGGGTTAAAGGAAGGGTATTATAAAATAGGCCTTTAGCTCGCCCTAAGTTATCTTAGTGGAATGAGCAGCATTCCTCTGGGTCTTATCCAGAGGGATATCTGAGCATAGTTCTTCGCCCGTGGGAATGAGTGGGACAGTAACAACTCCAAGACACCTCTTTCCCCGATCTAGCTAGCAAGAACACACAAGTAGAACTTTGTCTCTTGAGTCCCCAGAACACTTTGGTAATAGGTTTAAGACTGCAACCCTGATACATCCTTCTCAAGGGACACATCACAGCTGCTTGTGAATCCCAGTACTGAGTCTGAACACCAGACAGTAGGGTGACGGACTTTCCCTGGTACCTCTTCCTCAGGTGCTCCTCTTAGCCTCATCAGATCTGTCTCTGAGGTGCAGTGCTCTCACTCAGTTACCAGGCAGGGGTATGTCACTTATTGGGAATCTAATTTGAGTGGTAGCTTTAGCTTGAACAGCACTGTTAAAAAGGGCATGCACGTGCACACACACACACACACACACACACACACACATCAAGCAAAACAGATTTATCTTTCCCGGGAACAGCCTAAAAGTAGGAGAAAAGTTGCTAGCAGGTTTCAAAATATAGCAAGCAGTTGAAAGGTTTTAAAATATACTAAAGCAATCTTACACCACCTCCTACACCCAGATGAAAAGACATGCTATTTACTCTCAGCAGACATACAACTCCTCTCCCCCCACTTCAAACAATGACAGTCTCTTCTCTGGGGTAGTTAAACTTGGCTCTTTAGTTTGATAGATCCAAAAGGGGTGTATGATGAGGATAATACCCCACCCACCAGTTTATGACTTCACTTGGAGTTCCACACAAATAATCACAGTACTCTCTCGATCCCCTTTCTTCCTTCTCCCCTGTTGTGTAAAAACTTCTGCCATGTTAAATCAGCAACAACAAGGGCTAGGTTCAGTCTCCAGGGGTCCTGCTTAGCAATATAATACAGAACTGGCCTGAACTTCTACCCAGTAATATTGGAAAACTACCATCCCTGAATACCCCTAAGAGTTGATACTCTCCCACTTGTAAGACCGAATCTGTGTATAGCGCGGAAAACTTTTAATATAAAGGAGAAAATAACACGGCATTAATTTGGGGAAACATCACAATCATGATTTGAACACATGTGACCATGAGCAAAACTTCTGCTCCAAAATACACTAGGCAGTGTCCTTTGGTTCCAATTCTCACCTTGTAGTGTGAAGGTCCAACAAATGTCCCTTTAACACACCTCTCCCTGCTCCCTCCAGCACATTCCACAGACAGCTGTTGTCCTTGCTCAGCAGAGACCAAGAGTCTGTAGGTGAATTCATGTGTGTTCATGATGAGCAGGGGTGGTAGAAAAAAACAATGTCTTCTTTCTATTCCTACTGACACACTGGCTCACAGTTCACCCTGCATCGCTGCCTGCTTCCACTCCTGTACCATCATTCACTCCGCTGCTCTTGTTCATATTCACTCCACCAGGCTATCATCTACTGTATTACTGATGGCCCGGCATCACCACTTTGTTGCCACCCACCTCCCCACTGTGACCTCTGTGGGCCAGCATCTTGAGACTCCAACCAGTCCTTAGTGATTTCAGCTCTCAGTTGAGAAAACTCACTGTTGATGCAGATTGGGTATTCTCTTCAGCAGGAACAGAGCCCCACAATAGGCTCATCATTGAGAACTGATATTTCAGCTCTGATGATCACTTAACAAATCAAAAGACTCCTAATGGAGTTTAAATAGCTATATATTTAAAGAGGAGAGTGGGGTGGGTCAAATGGTGCCTATAACTCTTAAGCTAAGTCCACACTTATCCTTATCCTCTCTCACTCTCAGTGGGATCTGGCATCTGAACCCCCTGGTTAGTGAGTTCAGTTCAATTGAGGGTGACCCCTTCAATCAGGACAGGCTAAGTGCAGTTCTGCTGCCCTTTACTCCTGCAATAAAATTAATATTTCATTGCCCCCGCATCAATACTAAAGTGATTTGTAACCCACTTCCAGCCAAAATTGACCACTTTGGTGACAGACCACTTTCTGCTGCATAGGGAGGCAGAGTGGGTATGCTTATGTAGGTATAATCTGTTCCTGAAGCCTTTTCCCTCCAGCTCATCACTAGATGCTGGGAGATCTCATTCAGACCTTGCTTACATGTACAAGCCCAAGATCTTCCCTTACAAAGGGAGACCCTGGTTCAAAAGGTCAGCAGATGTTGTTCCTCACTAGCCTTTAATAAATGAAGAGGACCAGCCTCCCAAGTGGGTGAATCCATTGGTCAAGTACACCACACTTTGTAGCCAAATGTCATCTGAAAAGGAAAGAAAAAAAGAAAAAGAAAAGAAATCGTCTTCCGATCTCCAGACTCCCCTGTCTACCAGAGGATGGGGGCCACCATTGTCTGGTGCTATGTGTAACTCATGCAGGTCTTTGTCTCAGCACTGAAGCAGAAAAGTCTCTGTAGAACTGGCTGATTCCCCTGCAGGATTCCCTTTCTTCTGTGGCTGCTAGAAATTTCCCCAGGCTGGTGCTAGTTACAGCTCCGTGCACAGCTGGTTTCAAGGCAGTATAGTGCTGGCTACCTATTAGTTTCATTTTTTCACATAGGGATTTCTGATCACTCTTTGCATCAATCCTAACTGCAGAGGATGTGAGGGATGCCACCCTATCTGAGCCATTCTTTTTAGGTGACAAAGTTGAAGAACTGTCCCAGATTGAGGTCAATGGTTAAAGTATAATTTGACAGGCCCTGGAACCCTCCTAATTTCTGGGCCCCCTTCATTGCATGTGCAGGCCTCAGAGCAGGTAGATATTTGCATCCACTTCTCAGTACCATATACATTGGTTATTTCTCCCTAAAAATATGGTTATCACCCCATAAAATTACTGGCCCCAATACTGGCCTTACATGTTGCCTCCTCCACCCCTCTGCACCTCCCTGACCTTGAACCCAGTCTCACACTCTGCCTCTGCTGCCCCCCTGGTTCTGATCCTGGCCTCTCACACTGCGCACTTGTCCTGATCCTGGCCTCACACACAGCTTCCTCCACCCCCTATCCTCATCCTGGTCTCAGATACTGCCCCCTCTGCTCCTCTACTGCCATCCTGCCCTCACATGCTGCCACTTGTGCCCCCCAGAAGGTACTTGGTCCAGGCATGAATGCAGAGGACTGAATTCAGTGACCTCTCATGGTCCCTTCCAGTTCTATGATCATCTTGTCTTAGTCTCCAAAATATAATTTGCTTTCAGTGGGGCACTGTGCACCTCACTCAGTTTAATAAATCAAACCCAGATTTTTTTTTAAAAAAGTTCAGGACAATAAAAGACAAAACCTAAACTACTAAGAAATATTTGTGGTATTTGGTCAGCCCCAAAGAGGGAGCAGTTTTAAAGATCCCTTTTAATAGACATTTTAGGAAGAAATTGATAGTTGCTTCCCATAAACAGTGAGTGAGTCTTGGGGATGTACATACAGGGCAAATAAGCACTGTGAAATAAGACACATTTTAAATAATATGCATTTTAGTCTCTAGAATGACTAGGAAATGTGCATGAGTCCACAGATCTGTAATGGAGAATTTGCTATCTTTATTAGCATGAAATCAACAAAACAGGAACAAAAAGAAGGGGGGGGGTCCAGAAAAAGTAAAATCATTTCATGAGCCATTCACCTCCCAACCACAAGCAAAAAAATAATTTTCTGCATTTGACCTGTGAAATCTATAATCACCCATGTAGTTCCCATGATTCCTTGACCCCCCGGCACTTTCCCTGACTGCCTGCCAACTCCTTGACCCCCTTGCCTGACCCACCTGCCTGCTGGCTCCGTGATACCCTGTGCCTTCCCCCAGTGGCGTACCAAGGGCGATTGGCATGCGGGGGCCAGTCCGACATTTGTATCCCCTCCCCCCTGGCAGGAGGAGTCCTGGCTCCTCACTCCAGCTGTCCTGTGGAGGGGGAGTTTGTACCAGCAGGGGAGGGACATGAGGCTGGGGGATGCAAATCCCTACCCTGCACTTCCTTCTCCTGCAGTTACTCAGTGTGTGGCAGCCACTGGTCCCCTGCAACAGCCCTGCAGCCCAGCTTGGCTGAGTCAGAGCAGCCTCACACCCCACCTGGGGAGGGAAGGAGGGATAGACTGGCTCGTTACCCCATGAGGTGGGGGCACTGAAGGGCATCCTTCAGCACCTTCTGCATCCCCCCTAACACCTTGAACGGTTGGTTTGGCCTGGCACCCCTACACTTATCGTTGACTGTCCTTTGCTGCAGCTGGACGCCCACCCCTGGCTGGAGCTGGGTTGCCTCATACCCCGACCCCCCTTGCCCGAGGAGAGGAAAGGAGGAGAGGGATGGGGTCAGCCCTTCACAGTCCATGGCAAGGGAGTGGGTGAGGATGTGGGAAGCACCTTGGATCAGACCCATGGATTTTCCCTTGCTTTCCTTTCCTGCAAGGGCTCCAGTGCTGTACTGCAGCTAGATACTCCCTCCTGAGTCCTAGTGCTAGAAGAATTTCATTTCTATATAAGCTGGGCAGCCCAGCACACACAGAAAAGGAACCCTCCCATCACTAGCAACCCAGGAGTCAGCTCCCAACCAGCTTAGTCTGAGGCTGTTTCTCTGATGAAGCCGCCCAGGCTGGCCACAGCTCTTGGGGTCAGGGCAGAGAGGAACATGCATTTTGCTTGCTTTTTCTAATTTGGGGGGCCTCGGAACGCTTCCCCCTCAAATTTGTGGGCCCTGGAATGGTATTCTAGGGCATTCTGGCCTCCTTTAACCTCTGATTGAGGTGTTGATAGATTTTGGAACAAATTGATAAATTAAACAGTAATAAGTCACCAGGACCAGATGATATTTACCCAAGAGCTCTGAAGGAACTTAAATATGAAATTGCAGAACTACTAACAGTGGTATATAATTTATCACTTAAATCTTGTTCTGTAACAGATTACTGGAGGATAACTAATGTGATGCTAGTTTTAAAAAGATTCCAGAAGTGATCCTGTAAATTACAGTCCAGTATGTTTATCTTCATTACCAGGCGAATTCATTGAAACTATAATAAGGAACAGACTAATCAGACACATAGATGAACATGATTTGTAGGGGCAGAATCATCACAACTTTCATAAATAAGATTTACTTCTCACCAATCTATTAGAATTCTTTGGGGGTGGGTCAACAAATATGTGGAGAGAGATGATGCAGTGAATATAGTGTTCTTGGACTTTCAGAAAGCTTTTGACAAGCTCTCTTATGAAAAATCCTTCAGCAAAATAAGTGGTCATGTTGGGATAAAGGGGTCATGGGTCATAGGAGGTCCTGTTATGGATCAGTAGCTGGTTAAAAGACAGGGAATAAAGGATAGGAATTAATGGTCAGTTCTGAGAATGGAGAGATGTTAATAGCAACATCCCTCACAGATCTGTACTGAGATTAGTATAAATTATCCAGAAAAAGGGGTGGAGTCAGGTGGCAAAAGTTGTAAATACTGCTAAATTACCCAGAATAGTTAACTTTGAAGCAGACTGCAAAGAGTTATAAAGGGATCTCACAAAATTGGGTGACTAGGCAACAAAATGGCAGATGAAATTAAATGTTGATAAATGCAAAGTAATAAACAATGGAAAAAAATCCCAACAAAACATACAAAATGATGAGGTTTCAATTAGCTGTTACCATTCAAGAAAGATTTTGGTGCCATTGTGGAAAGTACTCTGCAAATGTCTACTGTATGCAGCAGCAGCCAAAAAAGCTAACAATGTTAGGTACCATCAGGAAACGTATATAAGACTACAGAAGATACCACAATGCCACTACATAAATCTCTGGCATGCCCATATATTGAATACTGCATGCAGTTCTGGTTGCCCCATTTCAGAAAAAATACACGAGAACTGGAAACAATACCAAGAAAAGAAAAAAAGAGCACTGGAACAGCTTCCATAAAAGGAGAGAGTTAAAAAAATGGGACTTTTCAGCTTGGAAATGAATTAACTAAGGGGACATATGATGGAGATCTATAAAATCATAAAAGGTTTGGAGAAAGTGTTTGTTAAGGCTTTTTCCCCACTCTGGCACTCTGAGTGCAGAAGGGGGGGGGCCTGCAACAGGCCTTAAAAGCTACTGGCCTTAAAGCCTGCTCTTAGAAGTCTCCAAGGCCTCCAATTCCTGGCCTTGGAGTGGTATCACTGCCACCACCCAAATGCAAAAAAAATCTCTTGAGACCCAGGAAGGCGCACTTGGGAATTCTTTCCTGTGAGGTATCCTCAATCACTTTTATTCCTCCTTCAGGAAAGTGACTGAACCCCAGCTGCAATATGAGCTGGAACTGGAACAAAGTCCTCTTCAGTAGCTGCCTGTGCAGTCTGAGGCACGTGCACACAAACCTCTTGCCCTTCCAGGACACAGAACCAGAATGTACTTAAAAGGTAAAGTCTTTAATCAAAAGAACAGATAAAAAAAACACAGAGAGTTGCTTCTCTGGGAGTTAACTTAGGTAGTAAGGGGGGGGTTACATGTGCTCAGCACAGAGAAATCCAAGAAACAAGCCAAAAACAAAGAAAATACCCTGACCGCATCTAAGTAAACATTCTCTGTTCTACCCACGCCTGGTCAGTAACAAATTTAACTTATCTTTGGTAAAGATGTTGCTGGATTCTTCTTCAGGTCCCTCTGGCCTCCTCCTGATCCTTCCAGGAGCTCTGCTGCATCCAAACAGGCACAGACCAGGCTGCTGTTCCCATTCAAAAACTTGCACTTCGTTCCTATTGGCTGTCCTGGGACTCACTGACCAGAGTGTTAACTCCTTCCTCCCCAAGGGTTACTACAGTGTTATTTATCCCTTTCATTTAACACGAGACAACGTGTCACCCCAGGAAATTAAAAGGAAATGCCTTTCAAACAAAAGGAACTACTTCTTTACATAACCCAGATTCAATTGGTGAAACTTGATACCAGGGGATATTGTGAAAACCAAAACTATCATGGGGTTCAAAAAAGAATTATATAAGTTAATGGAAGATAGGTCTATCAATGGCTATTTGTGAAAATGGTAAGGAATTTAACCCTGTGCCCTAAGCCTCTGATTACCAGAAGCTGTTGATACAAGAGATTTTTCAGCTGTTCCTTTCTGTGTGAGGAATACAGCTTTAAAAGCAACTGCCTGGCCATCATCAGCTGAAACAAGGGAAAGATGAAAAATTAAACTTACTTAAATTAGTAGAATTGTAGTGGTGGCAGTTAATTATAAAGGTGAGGTGAGTTGAAATATGTAATTAGTGGTAATTATAAGCTTTTAATAACTAATATGATAATTTTAAGTGATTACAATTGACATTAACAAAGATGGCTGTCACAGTCAGGAAATTACAGCCAGAAAAATCATAATAGTGGCCTTACAACAATTCAGTGAATAGTGAACAAGCAGACTGAAGTGAGATAATGGTCACTGCAAAACCCAAAAGGAGGGGTCAGTCGAGCAGCATGCAAGTCTTCAGTGAGATCTGGCTTTGAGTGACAGATGAGTTCAGCTACTGTGATTAATTCATAAGACTGTACCAATGATGAAAAGCTTAAAAGTGATTGATAGATAGGTATGCTAATAGTAAGGATTAAAAAAGCAACTGATCAGAATAGGCCAAAAATCTCATGTATAGGGAAGAGCTGAGAGGCTTGAGTCAGTCTGTTGTGAGTCTGAGTAGGAGTCTTAGTGAAGTACAGGGAGTGAGAGAGTGAGAGCAATAGAAGAGCTGTCAAAACAGCAAGAACCAAAGAAGAAAAGCTGAAAATTGCTGAAGTAGAGTTGAGAATTGCTGAAGCAGAAAGGCAAGGCTGCCAAGCAGTAGCTGTTTTCTGACAGAGCAGAAGGACCAATAGATAATACAGAGAGAAAAAGAAGTCTGCAAAGAAGTAAGCATGGCAACAGTAATATATAAATAGACAGAACTTATGAGTGTGTATGCCTGGGATAATAAAGTTGAATGTTTGTGTATGTTTTATTATTATGTATATAGTGTTAGTGTTTACGTAAGAACTTGCTGTCAGCATCCTATCACATATCAAATGTAACCACTTAAAGTCATTTCCACCTGAATGATATTGAAGTACTGGGTACTTTTATGTGCATATCTGTACTGATAAAATTTATGTTTTATGTCTTTGGTATATATTTTTTTGTATTATTTTACCAGGGAATACATTAAATAAAAGATATTCTTGTTTTTGAAGATTATAGCCTGAGTGTCCATTTTGTGAGCAGACGACTGTATCTGTGTCCTCCCAAGAGTCCACAGAGTTAGTCTGTTCTGGGGAATTTTCCAAAGGCCAGAAAGAAACCCGTCATAGAACGCCAGCAATTTCTTTAGGGAGGGCCACACCTTTCACCTACCAAAACCAAACTGATAATTGAGTTATTAATATAGGTAAGCCATTGTAGAGTGCCTCCAAGCTACCTGTAACTGAGTATTTGTGCTGAGCTTTGTCAAAGGAAAATCATTTAATATGACTGTTTTCTTGATAAAGGACTTTTACTAAAAACAGTTAATTTTCTTCTGTTAATTTTCATTGCTGCAGAAATTTTGATTTTTTGATTCTCATCTCCTTAACTCTAGTTTGACTAAATTGACTCTCCTGAATTACACCACTGTGAATTAGGAGGGAAAAGCAGTCTCTCCTTCTCAGTTGCTAAATTCGGTCAACTTCTGAAATAAAAATCTTGACTGAGATCCTGATATTGCCTGTGCTATCATGCAGAAACTGTCCTCGTGACAAAAAGATTATTGTAAAACAACAACCAACTTCCATTTCCTTCCACAGACTGCAACCTGCTTATGACTCACACCACATGGTACAGGGACTATAGTCTTTACAATACTTTCATGGGGAAGTGAGAAGTCTTTCTATTCTGAGGATAGGAACAGTTCTGAATACTGCAGCACTATTAAACATTAAATAATTGATCTCCCAGAAACACCTCCAGGGTTACTTCTTCAATGCAGAAAAACAGCAGATGTAAGTCATGATGAATTTTCAGCTCACAGTCATTCAGCTCCCTTGTGTGGTTTACAGTTTTCTTTCATTATGGCACTGGTTCAGCTACTTATTTAAGCATATAATGCAACTACTCACATGCTTAGGCTTAGCCAGCTCCTTTAACATCTTCCTGAATGAGAGTCAAGTCCAGTGATATCATTTGCTAAGAATTATCAACAAGGGTTAAAAAGTAAGGCAGAATGCCCTGGAATGCTGTTCTGGGTCCCACTATTTTTAGGGAGCCAGCATTCTGGGGCCCCTAGAAATAGAAAATGGAGCCACAATGCTGCATTACAGCTCCATTTTCTATTTTTAGGGGGCTTCCTGGAATGCTGGGGTCCTAAAAAAGTCTATTTTTAGGGGGTGCAGCATTCCGGGGGGCCCCCTAAATATAGAAAATGAAGCTGCTCAGCCATCCAGTTCCGGCAGGGCAGGCAGGAAGGCATGCCTGCCCCGCTGCAAATACCTCATGTGCAGGCTGCACTCCAAGGTAGAAACCTCAAAGCACAGCCTGAGTAAGGAGCTGGCTTGATTCTCTCCCACCCACTCCCTGGCCCTTGGGAGTCTGCACGCTGTGCCATGCCGCCGGGTGAGCAAGCGTAGTGCAGGGCCTGGGCTCCCCTCTGGTGGCTCAGCATGGGGTAGGGCAGGTTGGGAAGAAGGGGTTGGGATGGTGGTCTATGGAGGTGTGGAAGGGATTGGGGAGGTGAACAGGGTGAAGTGAAGACAGAGGAGCTGGGGGGTCAGGGGTTAGGAGAGCTGGAGTGGGGACATGGGGGCAGGGAGCTTAGGGAATGGGGATTGGGGCTGAGGATGACATGGGGAAGCAGAGGTCTGGGGGGAGTGTGCATTTTGGGGGCAGTATCTGGGGTGGGTGGCAGGCATGTTTGGGGGGGAAGTAGCTGGGGCAGGTGAAGGGTGCCTGGACTTGCACAAAGGGGGCCCAGAAATTTAGGAGGGTTCTGGGGTCTGCCAAATTATACTTTAACCCCTGGTTATAAAGCAGAATTAGCTTGACTGACTGACCAAAATCAGTGACATTATATAAGAATTGTCAATTTTAAAAGGGATGGCCCTGTTAGTGTAGTCCAATGAAAAAACAAGGAGTTGTGTGGCACTTTAAGACTAACAGATTTATTTTTTGCATGAGCTTTCGTGGGAGAAGATCCCACTTCCTCAGATGCTTTGAAGATGGGTGACCTTACAGAAAGGGACCTGGTCCTGAAAATAATTAATATCGAGCATAGAGTTTACAACCACAAGAAGTTTTGTTGGATTACAAGAGACTAGAGAGTCTGCATGTAGCATAATTCCCATCTATCAGCAACACTGAGTTATTTGTGCACTTAGTCTTTTTATTTAGAACATAAGAACAGCTGGACTGTGTCACACCAATGGTCTATCTAGCCCAGTATCTCCTGTCTTTCAACAGCAGCTGATGCCAGATCTTCAGAGGGAATGTACAGAACAGGTACTCATCAAGTGATCCATCCTGTCATCTATTTCCAGCTTCTGGCAAACAGCAGCTGCAGCCTATTCTGACATAAGAGCCATTGATGGACCTATCCTCCATGAATTTATTTAGTTTTGTTTTGAATCTTGTTATAGTCTTGGCCTTCACAACATCGTCTGGAAAAGAGTTTCACAGGCTGATTGTGCATTGTGTGGAAAAATACTTCCTTTTGTTTATTTTAACCCTGCTGCCTATCAATTTCATTGGGGGACCACTAATTATTGTGCTAGGAGAAGAAGTGAACAACACTTCCTAATTTGCTTTCTCCACAACAATCATGATTTTATAGACCTCTATCATATTCCCTGTTAGTTTTCTCTTTTCCAAGCTGAAAAGTCCCAGTCTAATTAATCTCTTCTCAAACGGAAGTTTTACTATCACCATAATCATTTTTGTCGTCCTTATTTGTACCTTTTCCAATTCCAATGCATTTTTTTTTAAGATGGGGCAATCAGATCTATATGCAGTATTCAAGATATGGGCACACAATGGATTTATAAAAAACAATGTGATATTTTTTGTCTTATTCTCTATCCCTTTCCTAATGACTGTGCTGCACTTTGTGTGGCTATTTTTAGAGAACCATCCACAACGACTCCAAATTCTCTTTCTTGACTGGTGACAGGTAATTTAGATCCCATCATTTTATAACTATAGTTTGGATTAAGTTCTTTAATATGCAGTACTTTGCATTTACCATTGAATTCATCTGCCATTTTGTTGCCCAATCACCCAGTTTTGTGAGATCCCTTAGTAGTTTGCAATCTGTTTTGGATTTAAATACCTTGAGTAGTTTGTATTATCTGCAGATTTTGCTTCCCCACTTTTACCCCTTTTTCCAAACCTTTCTGAATATGTTGGACAGTATTGGTTTCAGTACAGACCCCTGGGGGACACCACTATTCATCTCTCTCAATTCTGAAAGCTGACCATTTATTCCTACCCTTTCTTTCCTATCTTTTAACCAGTTACTGCTCCAGGAGAAGACTTCCTCTCTTATCTCATTATAGTGGCCTGTAATTGTTGGGATAGCCTTTGGCATCTTTTTTAAAAATCAGTGTCACATTAGCTATCCTCCTGTCATCTGATACAGAAGCTTATTTAAATGATAGGTAGCAGGTATGTAACCTAGCTAGTAGTTCTGCATATCTAAGATCCTTCAGAAGTCTTGGGTGAATACCATTTGGTCTTTGTGACTTATCATTGTTTAATCAATTTGTTCCAAAATCTCCTTGAATAACACATGAATCTGTGACCATTCCTCAGGTCTGTCACCTAAAAAGAAAGGCTCAGGTTTGGAAATCTCCCTCACTTCCTCAGTTGTGGAGACCAATGCAAAGAATTCATTTAGTTCTTCCCCAAGAACCTTATTTTCCTTCATTGCTCCTTTAGCATCTTAATCCTCGTATGTCCCCACTGCTTGTTTAGCAGGCTTCTGATGTACTTAATATTATCTATCTATCTATCTATCTATCTATCCTCTTACTTTTGGGGTCTTTGTCTACCTCTTCTTCAAATTCCTTTTTTACCTTCCTAATTACATTTTTAAATTTCACTTGCCAGGGTTTATTCTCCTTTCCATTTTCCTCAATGGGATTTAACTTCTGCTTTTTAAAGGATGCCTTTTGGTCTCTAACTGCTTCTTTTACTTGTTTTTTAGACACAGTGGCACTTTTTTAGTCCTCTTACTATGTTTTTTTAAAATTTGGCATGTATGTTTAAACTGAGCCTCTATTGTGGCATATTTAAAATCTTTCCATGCAGCTTCCAGAGATTTCCTTTTCAGCCCTGTACTTTTTAACTGCTTGTTGCAGGGTACACACCTCTGCTGCCCCCAGGTGGGGAAGTACAAAGGGGGGACAATTAGCAGGTGAGGTACCCTCTCAACACTTTTTATTTAATATGCAGAGGCAGTACAGCCTAATGGTTAGGTCCATGCAAATCCTTGGGTTCAGGGCAGTGCAGCTTAGGGGCCAGAGTCAGTACAAAGCCCTCAGGTGCAGAGCAGCATGGCCTAGTAGACAGAGAGTCAATACAATAGTCTGTGAGTGGCCTTCTGGTCAGGGTAGCACGGCCTAGTTGCCACAGAGTCTATACAATAGTCTATGAGTGGCCCTCTGGTCAGGGCAGTGCAGCCTAGCCACAGAGTCTGTGCAATAGTCAATGATGGGGAATGGTGCCCAGGTAGGGGGGCTCAGGCCCTCCCACTCCACTGAGCCCCAGCCCAGGGCCCTATTGGTGCTGGAGGTATGGCCCCAAGTCAGCAGGATCCAGAAACTGACTGGGTTTTCACTACACCCCCACTCAACCCTTCGGGTTCAGAACTGTGGCTTTCTCCATCCTGCAAGAGCTGTCATCAGCTTTCTCACAGGTCCTCGGTGTCAGCCATGAGGTGCTCCTTGCAGGGCAACTGCTCCGTAGAATCCCCTCTGGCCACTGAGTCTCCTACGGGTTGGGTCTGATTCAGCTCTGGGGCAGGAGCTGCCAGCAGACATCCTTCCTCTCTGCTGGCCAGCCCAGACTGAACTGAGGTGCTCCCTTTTATACTGGGGCAGCGGTCTGAGCATGCTCAGTAGAGTCTAGGAGGAGAGGCTTCCACTGCCCATAGTGTGTCCTGGGCTTTTAAAGTGCAGGGTGAGGCTACCCTGTCACACAGCTATTTAACAAACTTCCTCGTTTTTGTGTAGCTCCCCTTTCTGAAATTAAATGTTACCCTGGTGGGCTGCTTTGGTGTCATGACCTCCAGGATGTTAAATTTTATTATTTTGTTACTATTACCAAATAGTTCAACTATATTCCCCTCTTGGACCAGGTCATGTGCTGTGCTAAAGGCTAAATCAGGGGTCGGCAACCCAAAAGATAAGAAGAGACACTTTAAAAAATTCCTTCAATAACCAAGTGTTTTGAGAGCTGAAATGGGTCTAGCCTCCTTCTGGGCAGGGCTGAGCTGGCTGTGGGGCCTCCTTGGGGTTGGGGAGAGTTGGGCCAGTCACAGAGTCCCCTGGCAGGGGAGCCTGCAACCAGGAGCAAGCTTCTCCAGGGTCCCCTAGTCGTGGTGAGGAGCCTGGAAACAGGAACAGGCCCCCAAAGGGTCTCCCAGTGGCAGGGGGGAGCCCAAAGCAGGCTGCCTGCAGGGTCCCCCATTGGCAGAGGGCCGGAGCCACAAGGGTTAAGCCAAAAAGCCACAGGTTGCAGACACCTGGACTAAATCAAGAATTGCTTCTCCACTTGTGGGTTCTAGAGCTAGCTACTCCAAGAAGCAGTCATGGTGTCAAGAAACTTTATGTCTGCATCCCATCCTGAGATGACATGTACCTAGTCACTTCGAGGGCAGTTTAAATCCCCCTTTATTATTGAGGTTTTTAAAATTTTTATAGCCTCTCATCTCCTTGAGTGTTCATAGTCACTATCACCATTCTGGTCAGGTGATCAGTAGTATATCCCTATGGCTAAAATCGTATTGTTCAAGCATCGACTTACTTTCTCTAGAAATACTATGGCAAAGTTTGGTACATTTAAGATATTTATTTCATTTGACTCTGTGCTTTTTTCACATATGCTTCTTTCCCTGCCAGTATGACCTAGTCTGTTGTTGCAAGGTATTTTGTATTACTGAGTCCCACTGATTGTCTTCATTCCACCACATTTTAGTGAATCTTATTACATCAATATCTTCTTTTAATAGAAGGCACTCAAGTTCACTCATCTTAGTATTTAGCTTTCTATCATTTGCATATAAAGCACTTGAAAGAATTACCACTTTTTAGCTGTCTGCCATTATGTGATGCAGTTGACTGGAACTCTTTCTTTTGACTTTCTCATTAGACCCATATTTCATCCTCTTCCATCCTCTCCTCCTTAGTAGGATAAGATCCTCCCCTAAGGGATGTCTGTGTCTCTGCTCCTCTGCACCTGTTGACTTCCCTCAGCCTTTAGTTTAAAAACTGATCTAGTTTTATGTGCCAGCAATTCAGTTCCATTTTGGTTTAGATGGAGCTCATCCTTCCCATAGATGCTCTGCTTTTCCCAAAAGGTTTTCAGTTTCCTAAACCCCTTCTCTCTACACCATCATCTCATCCATGCATTGAGGTCTTGCAATTCTGCCTTCTTAACCAGCCATTCACATGGAACTGGAAGCATTTAAGAAAACGCTACCATGGAGATCTGGGACCTCGATCTCTTATCTAGCATCCTAAATTTGGCATCTAGGACCTCCCTTCTATCCTTCCCTATGTCATTGGTACCTACATGTCCCACAAGCATTGGCTCCTCCCCAGCACTGAGCATAAATCTGCTTAGATGTCTCCAGAGAGCCACAGCCTTTGCATACAGTAGGCAAGTCACCATGAGGATCTCCCAATCATCACAAACCCAGCTATCTATATTTCTGATGATCAGCTCCCCTGTTACTATTACCTGTCTTTTCCTGATAACTGGATTTCCCCAACTTTATAGCCAAGTTTTCAAAATACTGGTTTTGGTTGTTCATCTTGAGACATTTTGGACACATTTTTCCACACATGTGGAACACCTACAATTCCATATTAAGTTAGTGGATTGGTGCAGGTGTTTAACATCTTTGTACATTGGACACCTGAATACTGAGGCATTCAAAATCTGATGAAGATTTCTTGAAAATTTGAACCATGATACCATATAAAAAGGCAATTTTGTTCTATTATTGTCAAACAAATGCTTCATCCAACATGCCTCATTCTTTATTTCTTACCACTGAATTATATAAGAATATTTTCAGCCTGTTATTCAGATCTGTTAGTTTTTTCTTAGCCACTTTCTTTTACAATGTTCATTGACAGCTTTGTTTGTTTTGATTAGTACAGTACCGTGCAGATGCCTGCTCAAACTATAAAATGTGAAGTGGTGAAAAACTGGTTGTTGATGAAAAAGGGAGGAAGATCAGTTTGTACAAGACAAGTGAGAGATTTTTAAGGGTAGTGTTTTTTCTTTATTTATTTTGTTGCCTGTACATTTTACATTTGGGGAATTGTTGCTACAAATCATATTTTTAAACAGAAGAGTCTATTAATAATTTTACATTTCAAGTTCTATTAATAGAGATACTTGTGGGTCTGATTCTCTGATGCCCTGTAACTTGTACAATTTACTTCTGATCAAATGAGAAATAAGTGTGTGTAAAACTCTACCATACCCAGATGGAAAGGTTTGTCTGGATTGGGAAAAGAGGGCCAATATTAACCTGATCTTGACTTTTTTCTAACTTAGATAAACTCTTACATTTATGTTACTAGATCAGAATGGCAGAGTTTTATACCCACTTTTAAAAGATATAACTAATTACTCAAAGAGCAAGGCTTTAGAAAATCAGTGTGATGTTGTATAAAAAGGAAGATGAATATTTTTATGCAAAGCAGGGGTCTCAAACTCAAATCACAACGAGAGCTGCATGAAGATTAGTAAAGGGCCGTCTGAGGACTAGAACATTAGTCCGAGGGCCGCACTACTGAAACCTTTTCATACAACAATATTGCAAATATTGGTAACAATAGTATTGTTGCAGGCCACAGGAAATAGCATTAGGGGCTGTGTGTTTGAGACCCCCGCGCTAAGGTATAACAACTCATGTATCACAACTGTGGCATAATTGTGATAAATCACATACAAAATATGCATTGTAAGATATCACTGGAAAAGTTTTGATCTTTTGAACAGTGCTATCTTATTTACATGTATATATTATCAGTGAGTATGAAGTTATGAATCTTTGCTATATGTTTGTTATCTCAAACATGTTGTATTCCTGGGTAACACATACAAGACAGATTTACAGACCAGCCAGCCAAGTTGATGGGTTCATTAAGGATGATCAACTCTTTCAATAGCTCCCTCCCAAGGACACCTCAGAGAGCACATGGACACTGGATACCCAGTGACTCAGCAGGGCATGTAGAACATGTAATCCCTGACACTGTGTTTGAGACAGTCACTCTGTGTACATGGACTGATGATATGAATTGGAGTCTGTGACATCACCCTCTTGCTTCTTTCCTGCTCCACATGTCTGGACTATGATTTCTAACAAAGGGAAGTTTTGAACAATGGATTGGGGAGACTTAGACACAAATATCAGACTTGTAGTTATAAATGTTGAAAGTTGTTTTTAACTTTCCTTAGAGATGATTAGCACTACTCTGAATTCATGCTGTTTGAAAATGACAATTTTAATTATTATTGTGGTAATGCCCAATGGCTCTGTCACAGAGCATGTTCCCTCACCCTGGATTTTCTTTGAAAGCTGTCTCACACAGCTTTATATAAGTTCACCACAACATAATTTTTTTCCATCATCACCCTAAGGCATTGGTGTCAAACATGCAGATCGTGGGCTGAATGCGGCCTGTGAACTTCTTCCATCTGGCCCATGATTGCATGTTGTAGGACCATGCTCTCCTAACAGAGAGAAAGAATGTGGTCTTGCAGTGTCACAAAGCAGTCTCGCACACCCAGCACTCTGCAATGCCGTGAGAGTGTCAGGTCTCATGCCATCACAGAGTGCTGGGTATGTGAGATTGCCCTCTGCAAGACCACACTTTTTCTCTGAGAGAGAGAGAGGTATCGTGGAGCACAGTTTTATTTATGCAGCATTCCACAATGCCATGCAAGTGCCACAATATTTTGATTTATTGCAGGGGTTGGCAACCTTTGCCAGCCCCCAAGCCAGCCTTGCCTACTGCACTCACAGCAGGTGCTAGGGGTGGTGCCAAATGGGGATGGGGACAGGCCTCTGGTTTGTGGCTGCCCCCACTTGCAGGCAGTCTCCAGGGTCCCAGCCGCCCCTGCTGGCAGGCAGCTTCTGGCTCTGGGGTCGGAGCCAGAAGTGGGCAGGCCGACCCGGTCTGCTCCCCTCCAGCCCTGTCCAACAGGGAGCAGAGCCAGCAGGGGTCAGGAGCCATCCACGCTGCAGCTTCTTTGTCTCTGCTGGCCATGCTCCGCAGCAGGGAAGTGCAGCCATGGCACATGGCTCTTCCTGCCTAGCCACAGCGCTGAGGGGAGTGGGTCTAGTGGGGGAGCCTGAGCAGCATGATGTGCTGTTCAGGCTCAGCCCCCATGCCATTTTTGGCATGGGTGCTGGGGTTTGCCGACGCCTGATTAATGGTATGTATGGCCCATTTGAAGTACATTTAAGTCAAACCTGGCCCACCATTGCAAATGAATTTAACACCCCTGCTAAGGCTTTTTCTTAACTTCAACATACCCCTTAAGTGAAGTGTGAGAGAATGGGGAGAGAGTTCATATTTCTCTGGCACCCTAGGCTTTTTTGTCCATCCTTCCAGCCTCCTCTTGCCCTTCTTGTCTCTCATTTAACAGTCTCAGATGGGGAGCTGAATTTTCCTGTTAACTGATTAATCACCAAATCCTAATCAATTATCTTCTACTTTGATCCATGCAGGGGTGCTTACAAAGTGCATAGAGAGGTAAATCAGCTATAGGCTACTACCGTTATTTCACAGGGTCCAAACAAGCTTTGGGCACCATTTGCTAACTATTTTACAAATACATAAAACAAGATTGCTGTCCCAAAACACTTAGGCTGTGTCCACACGTTGTTTTTATATTGAAACAGCAACCCTTGTTTCGATATAAAAACTATTGTGTCTGAACGACGTTCTGTTATTTTGAAATAACGGAACTCATTTCAAAATAAGAAAACCTCATTGCAAATCAAAATAGCCTTTGAATCGAAACAGCTATTTTGTAACAACGCCATTTGGACGTGTTGTTTCGAAATAGCTGTTATTTCGATTCAGGCTTGCAGTGACATTCCTCCTCCCAGGGTGCATAGCACCAGGAAGGAGGAAGTGCCGAGTCCCATTGCTGCCACGTGCCTGGAGCAGGTGCAGCATGTCTGAGGCATGTGCTGGCACAGATCAGGGATGATGCCAGGTATCAGTGTGGGTGTGGGACGAGGTCCTCTTCCTCCTTGATGTATGGAGCAGGGAGGACATCCGGGACCGTTTTCATGTGAGGCACTGCAACCACGATGTCTACGCGGACATCACTGCAGAAATTACCAGCTGGGGTCATGAGTGCTCAACTGAGCAGGTGTGTGCAAAAATAAAAAGCCTGTGCCAGGACAATGCGTGTTCAAGGGAGGCAAGGTGGCGCCAGGGGCCAGAGAGCACCGTCAGCAGCCCCTTTTTCGAGGAGCTGCGTGCCTTCCTGAGGGATGAGTCCACTGGTTTCCCATCCCAGACCAGGAACTCTGCGGACCCCACTCCTGTGCAGAGGAGTTGCTGGGAGGGCAATGGACCTGGGGCATAGGCCCAGCCCCCGCCCCCTGGGGAGGGGCCCTGCCCCCTGGCCAGGGATAGGGTCAGGGGGAGGCCACGCGGCCGCAAGCAGCTAGGCTGTGGCACGGCGCTGCCAGAAGCGGCAGCGGGCGGCCAGGCCCCTGATCCCCAGCTGGGGATGGGGCCTCCGTGGCCGCGGTTGGCCAACTGGTTCTCGGATCCCCCGCTGGGGATCCATGGCCTGGCCACTGGCGGCCGTGGCGGCCCTGTCCCTGGCCAGGGATCGGGGGCCTGGCCGCCTGCTGGCGCGGGCCTGGCTTCCAGCGGCTGCTTCTGGTCATGCCGCAGCCGAGCCGCTCGTGGTGGCATGGCCTCCCCCAGGCCCTATCCCTGGCCAGGGGTGGGGCCTGCCGGGCGGCCAGCCAGGCCCCGGATCCCCGGCCAGGTACGGCACCGCTGCCGCCGTGGCTGGCTGGGGATCGGGCCCCAGATCCCCAGCCCGATTGGGCCAGAGATCTGGGGCACCAGCATTGGGACCCAGGGCACATGCCCAGGTGTGCCCAATGCTAGCGACACCACTGCTCCTGTGGTCTGATCCCTGGAGGGAAGCGCCTTGGAGAGGGAAGCATCCCTCGATGTTGGAGACATCAGCCGGCCAGGGGGTGCCCAGCCACAGGATGCCACACCAGCTACTCCAGAGCTCTTCCCTGCTCAGGAGGGGTCTGCCACGCCTGAGGAGGAAGAGCCAGAGCAGGACACCGGAGAGCCAGCACTGATGTCTGACCAGGAGGAGGGGACATCCAGGTGAACATCTGGAGTGCCTGTTGTTGAGTGTTCCTCCCCCCTCTAGGCAGGCAGGGCTGAGCCTGCCAATGCCATGGCTAGCTAGGTTTCACAGCCTTGGAACATGCAGAGCATGGGGTGGGGGGGCACAAGCACCCTCCCATGGGTGCTGGTGGCAGGGGGCATGTAACATGAGGATGCCAGGACCCAGCGGGCTGGGGGTGCTCAAAAGGGAAGTCAATTTCAAAAGGATAGCCATGTTAGTCTAGTCCAGTAAAAAACAACAAGGAGTTGTGTGGCACTTTAAGACTAACAGATTTATTTTTTTGCATGAGCTTTCATGGGAGAAGATCCCACTTCCTCAGATGCTTCGAAGATGGGTGAACTTACAGAAAGGAATGAAACTAAATGCAAAGGGGTGTAAAACATAGGATCAGGTCATAAAGTAACAGCAAATCAGAGCAGTTTACAGGCTCAAACCAAGGGAAGCCTGAAGTCAAACTAGTTGCCACATACAATCCTCAAGTCAAACCTCTGCAAAAGATCATTAAGGACCTACAGCCTATTTTGAAAGATGATCCCTCTCTCTCTCAAGCATTAGGAGACAGCCCACTCCTTGCTTATAGGCATCCCCCTAATCTTAAAGAGATACTCACCAGCAACTACAGATCTAACAACAGGAACACTGAAGCAGGCACACACCCCTGCAAAAAACCACGCTGCCAAGTCTGCCCACATATCTGCACAACAGACACCATCATAGGTCCTAATCAAGCCTGCTACTCCATCAAAGGCTCATTTACGTGCTCATCTACTAATGTGGTCTATGCCATCATGTGCAAGAAATGCCCCAACACCTTATATATTTGACAAACAGGACGATCGCTCCGTAAGATACTGAATGAGCACAGAGCTCATATCAGAAATCAAAGAACAAAGAAACCAGTTGCTGAGCACTTCCATATTCCTAATCACTCAGTGACGGATTTGTTAATGACTGTGGTTAGAGATGTACCTGGGACATCAAGACTTCAAAGAGAAACAGCTGAACTCGAATTAATATGCAAGCTAAATTCTGTGAAAGCAGGACTTAATCGAGACTATGGGTTCTTTTCCCATTACAAAGGGTAATTTGACAAAAGGGAAGTGCCACCAGGCGGTGTGCCAGCATCCAGGTCAGAGAGTGGGCAAGCCGCACCACTGGCCTGTGGCCTTGGGAAACTGCCCAGCCCACATCCTGCTGGATACTGCTTACCACTGTGGGCACCACAAGGCATGTGCGCCCTTGTGCGGTGTCCCACATGACACAGATGGGGAATGCTGCTGACAGTCAGGGCGGAGGGGTTTGCTGCAGAGAGGATGCACACAGGCAAGGCCATCAGGCAAAGGGGGGCTAACCCTTTCTGCTTTGCCGCAGCAGCTCACTGACACACTGGCTGTGCAGCTCCACACAGTCCCCGGCCCACTGGCAGGCAGAGGAGGAGAGTCCACTGCACCAGAGAGGAGATCCTCAGCAGCCACCTCGACCTTGGCGACCAAGCAGAGGACACAGCCCAGGCCTGGAGGGAGCAGCAGGGAAGGTGCCAAGATGCAGCCATCCGCCAGCTCCAGTGTGTGGCCAATGCTGATGACCGAGCCATCGCTGCCATGGAATGGCAGGGCCAGGTGCTCCAGAGCATTGGTGCTGCTATGCAGGGCATTGCATCTACCCTGCGGCGCATAGCCCAGCACCTTGTGCCTCCACACCTGTGGGAGCACCTCTGACCCAGGGAGCTGTCCCTCACTGCCGCCGGCCCCGGACTCGGGGTGGCCTTGCCCAAGGGCGTGGCGCAGAGGGCCATGGGCCTCGGATGGCCTCCCCATAGCTCCCCCCATGTTTGTAAGTCCCCAAACCCCTACCCACTCCTCATGTCCAAGTTAATGCCCCCCTCAATTCTCCCTCCAAAGTTCTAGATCCCATACCTGCTTCCCAGGCTCTCGTTGCCCCAACCCTACCCCCCACTGTAAATAAAAAACATTACACTGAATTCAGGTGTATTTCTGCTTTTATTGGGTGGGGTTCTGGGTGTGGGTGGGGACTGGCTGTGGCTGGATGGCGATGCAGAGGTTGTGGGCCAGCAGTCCTAGCCCTCACAGGTCCTCACTCATGAACAGGCTTTAGTGCCTCATGAACCTGCCATCATGTACCCTCCCTGGCCATCCAATGAAGCAGTTCTGAAATATGCCCCAGCGGTTCACAAGGGCCTGCAGGATGACCAAGTGGTATCCCTTCCTCTTCTTGTACTCGGCTTTCTGGTGCAGTGGGGCTCACACAGGGATGTGGGTGGCATCGAGTATCCCCCCACAGTTTGAAAAGCCCAGGGTGGCGAGACTGGCTATGGAGTCCTGCAGCACTCCCAGGGTGACGAGGCGTGGCAGCAGGACCGTGCTGATGGTGTGGGCGACCTGTAGCAACACTTTCCTGATGGTGGACTTCCCAACGCTGAAGAGATGGGCAACGGACCTGTGGGACTTGGGCGTGGCCATCTCCCAGAGAGCAATGGCCACGCTTTTCTCCATGGGGATGGCTGCCCTCATCACTGTGTCCCTTCGGTGCAGGACTGGGGTGAGCTTGGTGATGAGGTGAGTGAAGGTCTCCCTGCTAACCTGTAGGTTCCTCCTCCAGCGCTTGTTGCTCCAGGTTCACGGGACAACCCACTCCCACCAGTCTGTGCTGGTTCCTGGTGCCCAGATGTGCTGTGGCACAGAAGGGGGATGGGGAACTATTGGTGCTTGTGATGGCCATTGAGACGATGGTCTGGGGTTCATCTCTGGGCTCATGAGGCTCAGGGAAGAGTGTGTCCCACACCAGGGCAGCACTCTGCAGGCCAACAGTGGCTCTACCAAGTGCTCAGGTATGGTATTGGAGCTGGGGAGCATCCATAGCCGTCTCTCTTGCAAGCTCTTGGGAGTCAGAATGCACAGGGAGGGCAGGTCAGTGCCTGCTCTTACGTGACTGGCTGGCAACATGGGTGCCAACATGGTCCAGTGAGCCAGCCATGTTGCCACACCTCCCATGCTGCCCCTCTCCTGAAGCGAAATAGCATGTCCACACACAGGGCATGCTATTTCGCTTTGAGGGCTTCCCTTAAATCAAATTAACATTTTCTTAATTTGACTTAACTTATTTCTAAATAACAGTTTATGTGTGGACATCGCCTTACATTTGGGGATAGGGGAAGAAAGAGAGAGAGAAATAGGGGGCAGGAAGTGTACAAAGATACTAGTAAAGTGATCAGTTGATAATTTTAATTGTTTTCAGTCTCTGTGTGTTTTGCAACACTTTGCACTGTTGTAATGAAATCTTTGTAAATTTCACTTGACAGGAAGGTATAGCGATTCTAATCGCCATTAGGGTGGTTAAATCAACTATAAATGTTAAAACCATGCCTGTTTTTTCTATCTAAAGAAGTTGAAAGAAAAAGAATGGCATCAGCAAAAAAAAAAAAAAAAAAAAGTAAAAAAGCTTCTCCCCCCATATTGCTATCAAGAACAATGGAACTTTTTATAAAGATTGAGCTGGTTCAGTGAAACAATGTGGCTCTGTCAAATCAATTTTTCATGTGAGGTTTATTAATTTAGTTGTTAATCTGACTGCTTGGCTTTTGTCTTATTCAACAAAAATTAAAACATGCTTATCTACAAATATTTTAATTATCATGCTTCATTTAATTTACATTATCCATAGGAAGCTGTTTCATGGTAATACAATTTCTTACTTGTATACCTGGGATTTAATTTGGGTACTTGTTGAAATTATGTTGCTAGTCTATAATGCAAGTACTTTTATAGAGAATCACAAGAGATTATGCATGAGAGTGTAATCTCATGTGAGGATCTAAATTACAACTTTATTGGTTAAACCTACGGAAATGATTACAAAAAATATAAAAAGCTATGCTTTTGCAATAAAAAAGTCCACTCATGCTGCATCAATAGTGTAAGTATTTTTCAGGGTTGCTTTGTTCATGCTTCTGGCAAAATACAGAATTATACTGTAAATGCCCATCCTTCAACATTGTCACTGTGGGTATAGAAAATAATAATACCTTTTCTGGACACTATTCAATTACACAGTCAGGAGCCAATAAGAACTTTGCTTGTTGTTAAATTCTAAATTTATTCTAATGGAAAAAAAAGAATAATCACTGTTTCAGAAAAACAACATGCAAACACAAAAATAATTAGATTTAACATTGTTAAAATGTAGAATTATTTCTGCTTTTCACTAAACAGATTACATATGTATTTCCTAATAATGGTCCCAATTCTGTAAAACATCCTCATTAAAGTAACTGCACTTAAGCACATGCTTAAATTTAAGTATAAACATGTGTAAGTGCTTTCGTGAATGGGGACGGACAGGTTTCATTCTGCCATTTTTATTCAAGTTGATATAAATGGGACAATTCATGGTACCACTAAATATGACCTGTGTGGAAGAATTAAGCAGTTAGTAACTGAAAGGGTTGGCATTAAAAGAATTTGTTAAAATGAAAGAATTCCTGACCAAGATATTTTACATTGGAGTACACCAAATCCTATGAAGTTAAATTCCTCTGGTTGATGCCTGTACAATTATATATGTGACAATAATGGAAAAGAAAGGGCCCCACTGTGCCACAATCACACAGCAAACAGATACCGGTTTCATGGTCTCTGGAAAGGGCTAACTCTCTGAAGACATATCAAGACATAATACAACCATGTTTTAATTCACAGCTTACTGATAGTGTCCTCAGTTCCTTCAGTTCTCTCTCTGAGTCATAGCACCTTCTCTCACCTTCTCTCCACCCCCCACAAAGGGGCAGAGGATGCAGCAGTCTGAGGATGTTGGCCCATGGGGGCCACAAGTTCTGACCTTAGCCTGATAAGGACACATGACCTCATCCTATCACATAAGGGCAAGCAGGGCTGGATTAATTCAGGGGCTTTAGAAGCTGCAGCTGAGTGCCCCGGGTTAAGGAGCGCTGGGCAAAAATCCAGCCCCAGCCAGCTGTCCCCTGCTCCCAGGGAGGCACTGTTTGGAGGGAATGTAGGAGAGAGCTTCCAACCCCACTGCTCCAGGTAGCAGAGCCTCCCAGTCATTTGCCCAGCTGTTGGTGGAGGATGTGGCTCCAGGCTGCTCCAAGATGAGCTGATTGTGATTTTCCCACCTGGAAGCTGCTGCTGGCTGCCTTCATTTGCAGAGCAGGCGATGCAGCCAGCTCCAAGCTTGACTCCTGGGAGCCAGAGCCACAAGAAGACTGTAGAGGAGGCTGGAGGGAAAATATGAGAGCAAGAGTGGCCACTGCTCGCAGACAGCCAAGGTGTCCTCAACCTTGAATGGGGTGTATGGAGGGAGCCATGATGAGCCTACCACAACTGCCCCACTGTCACCACAGCAGGGAGAGAGCGGGACATGGGCCCACAGATGCTCGTCAACCCTGAAGGGTGCTGCTGCTTCTGCTGATGGGCTTGTTGGTGGGAGAGAGGGACATCCGCCCACAGATCCCTCCCATGCTGTGCTGCTGCTGATGGGGGAAGTGCCAGTGTAAGTACGGATCCCCAGCTGCCAGAGACCCCCGGCACTCTCCTGTGCCCAGGCTGGCTGGTGGCTGGCCAGGGGTCCCACAGAATCTTGTAGCCCTGGGTGAACAAGGTCATTAATCTGACCCGGAGGGCAAGGTACATCACCAAAACTCCACATCATTTATCTCTAAGAACCACTAAGTTAATTCTCTTACCCATGCTGGAAAACAGCCACAGACACTCCATCCAGCCATACTGCCTGATGTCACAATGCATGCCAAATCCATTTCCTCATGTCCTGAAGCCACATGTCAGCATCTCCATCCGACAAATGTACGCTGTCATCCCTGAAAATTTCTGGCTGATTGTAACAGATGTCCTTATGCTGCGTCACTGAATGTTCTGTGTCCAGCGGTATCTTGGTGACCTCTCTATTCACTTTCTTTCTAGCCTTGTCAACGTGGGCTCCCTGCCAGACCTGCCATGCAAGCATTTCTGATCACACTAATCTCACCTCTGGCCACGATTGCCTAAGTTAGCTAATATCTCTCAGGAGTCTATACCTTACGTTAACTCCTGTACAGGCCTGAGATCTTTCTCTCCAAGGTGAACAACCAGCAGATGTGGTGGGCATGGAATGATTGTCTGTGAATGCAGATGTGAAATGAACTGATCCCAATGAGTGCCTCTTCTGCAGACTCACTGGATGAAAACTGCTTCAACCAGAGGCACAACTGAGATCCAACTGCTGTCCTGGCTGCCCTTTTGTGGTTTCGATGTATTACAGAATGCCCACAAATCCAGATATCACACATGCTTTGTGTGGCTTCTGAAACAAACAAGCTCATTAGCTTAGTTACATTTTGCCATTCCCTGACATCTTTTCCTTGATGCATATGAAAGTCCTTTAGCACCTTGATTTTCAGCACTCTATTGCCTATACCTGTTACAAACCAACCCTCCCCCCTCTGGTTCTGCCATTGATGCTGCTGATCTGATCCTGAAAGAAATAAGTACCAAACACTTTGGTGGCAAGACTGCTGTAGCATAAGACTTGTTTTTTCAATACTATGCTGAATTGTTACGTTGTCAGGCAGCAGCCACTACCATGTAAGAACCTGGCTGTATGCCCTGGATTTTTATTAAGGCTCTTATTGTCTTTACAAGACATTAACACTCATCTGCATGGTACTTCAACACCACATAAACCCCCTTTTCCTTGTAGTCTGTTTCTGAGTATCTTAAAGGTAAAGTTCCAAAGGGGCAGCCGTGTCAGTCAAGTTCCGTACAACAAACGAGAAGTCCTATGGCACTTAAAGACTAACAAATTTATTTATTGCATGCGCTTTCATGGCAGAAAATCCCACTTCATCAGGCGCTTTGAACATGGGGGAACTTACAGAATGGAAGGAAATCAATGCAGGGAAGTATAAGTCATGGGGTCAGGTCACACTGTAAAGATTCAAAGACTGCGGAACAGCATAGAGAAGAAGATGAGGTCAAATCACTTCTTGTAATGAGAGACAAATCCACTGTTCCCCAGTGACTGAATCTTAAAAATGACTTTGATTTGCTGCTACAGAGTGACCTGATCCGAGGACTTACACTTTCCTGCATTTATTTTTTCCCATTCTGTAAGTTCCCCCATCTTCAAAACATCTGAAGAAGTGGGATTTTCTCCCACAAAAGCTCATACAATAAATAAATTTGTTAGTTGTAAGTGCCACAGGAGTCCTTGTTTGCTTTAAAGATAAAGACACTTGGGTAGATAAATTTAATAGACTTGCAACTAACACATGCTGGGACCTGTTTGCTATTGCTATAGACACCAACCAGTTCACTCACTCTAAAAGTGCTGAAGAAGGAAACAACAAATGCTGCCTTAAATGGCATCCCCCACACAGTTCCAGCCACACTGCAGAGCCTCTACTAATCCTTTCAGGGTTCCTATTGTTATGTGGCTGCCTGGCACCTGCCTCTCCTGGACCACTCTAGTGAGTTTCTATACTGAAATGCCCACTTGAGTCTGGGAAACCCATCAACCTACGCCAGCAGGACATGTTTGCTGATCAGCCAGATAGTGGAGGGAACCAAATCGTGATGTGTCAAAGACACCACTTATTGCACCACCTGCTATGGGTAAAGGCCAACCAGGCGCTAAAGTATAATTTGGAGGGCCTCAGAATTTTCCCAGATGGGTGGCCCCCCAGACCCCAGCTCCTGCCCCCCAATGCCAGTGGCCCACTCCCTACCCCCAATACTCTCCCCAGCATGAGTTGGGCCACCCTGCACTCACTGGCAGCGGCTTGGCTGGGGAAGGGGGGGTGGTAGGCCCAAGGTCAAGGTGGTGGCATGGATGGGTTGGGGGGCAGCAGGCCTCAGGTTGGGGTGGAGTGTGGAAGGGGAGGCATTTTGGGTAGGGCTTGAGCCTCTCAGCAATGCCCCTGGCCCCACCCCCTCCCTTACCTGCTGGTACGTGGTAGAACGTCGCTCCAGGGCCTGCTATTTTTAGGGGCCTAGCATTTGGTCCCCTAAAAATAGAATGTGGAGCTGTAATGCTGCATTCTGGGGCCTGCTATTTTTTTCAATGGTGAGCCCCAGAATGCAGCGTTCTGGTTCCATGTTCTATTTTTAGGGGCCCTGGAACGCTGAGCCCCTAAAAATAGTGGGCCTCGGAACGGCATTCCTCCATGTTCTGGCTTACTTTAACCCTGACACCAACCACAATGAACCTCCTCCTGTGCTCTAAATTCAGTGAATTGTGAAAAACTGGCCTTATAGGCTCTCAGAGTCTGGGTGGGCATGGTGTTAGTGAAATAATGGCCATCAAACTGAAACCCAAGCAACATCTCATAGATTCACAGACTCTAACATCAGAAGGGACCATCATGATCAGCTAGCCCGACCTGAACATTTCAAACCAGAACCTCACCTACCCACACCTGTAATAGACACCCAACCTCTGTCTGAGTTACTGACATCCTCAGATCATGATTTAAGTGCTTCAAGTTGCAGAGAATCCAGCATTAGAATCCAGCATTAGAATCTCAAAGGGAAAGAGAAATCTACTGTTCCTGGGCAAACATCTCCATCCCTTGCTGCTGGGACTGTCTCTATTTCATTGCCAGCTCCATCAATATTCCCAGGCATTGATACAGATGGACAGCATTTTTGAATCTTCCTGAACTCTGAAGATCCAGAACTCTTCACTTCCTTTCTCCTGCCTTGCAGTAGGCTCAGTAACCCCAAGCCCCAGATGCTTTATGCTACTATAGGCAAATAAAGAGATTATCTATTTGTCAGTATTTCTGGAGTGATGCTGAACTGTTCTTGTTCAAGTTCCATCTCCATGCATGTTATGTTATTTTCATCTTCAAACCGCAGAAAATATTCTGTAGTTTGCTCCTCTTTTAGTTATATAGAATTTTAAACATATAAGAACTAAAAGTGCAGTTGTTTAAAATAAATATATAAAATTTCTTATGTCACTAATATAGTAATCTTAAACATTACAGAAGGTAATATTTTCACTAACTCGGTAAATAATTGCTTTACATATCTATCGGGCAATAAAGAGACAAGAATACACAACTTTCACTTCCAAAGCTGATTTCATTGTAACTTTGAATACAGAGTACAATTTAGAAGTTTTCAGGATACGGGGGTTTACAATGACTCACCATATAAACATAAAATCTCTGTTCAGACTTTTAGGCTATGTCTACACACAAGGCTTTATTTTGAAATAAGTTATTCCAAAATGACTTATTTTGAAATAAAACCTTTATTTCAAAACAACTTATTTCAAACTAAAAAAATTTAGTTTGAAATAAGGGAGACCCTGAAAGCGAAAAACCAGGTCCTATGTATGGACCTGCTCTTTCACTTCAGGAGAGGGGCACCCTGGGAGGTGTGGCAACATGGCCCCTTGTGGCCAGGGCGGAGGGGGGGAGAGTGCTTGCCAGGAGCCTGGGGGTTGGGGGGCTGCAAGGGGCATGGGGTGCCCGGTGGGGTGGCTGCAGCCCAGGCGGCTAACCTTGCGCCATGCTGGGGGGGCTGCAGCCCCCAGCGGGGTGGCCGTAACCAGGGTGGCTCACCCTACGACCTGCTCCCACTGGGAGAGCTGGGGACCTGGGTTGGGACCGGCTCCCTGCGGCTGCAGCCCCAGTGGTGGGTAAAAGCCAGGACCCCGGCACACCACTGGGGGGCTTGGGAGCAGCCCCGGCAGTGGGGAGAGCCGGGTGCTGGGCACCCCATCGCGGGTCTCCCCACCGGGCTTGGGGGCAGCCCCCATATCCTGCAGTGGCTCTCCCCTCAGCTGACGGCTCCCTGGCCAGGGTGCTGAGGGGGTGGCCCTTCATCCCAGGGTGCTAAGCCCCCTGGGAGGAAAGTCAAATCATGTTGTTTTGGAACCCGTTTGTTCTGAAACAACATGTCCAAATGGCTTTATTTTGAAACGACCGTTTTGAAATAATGGACATTTCAAAACTATCGGGGTTTAAGCTGTTGCGAGAGGATGGCTCTTGTTTCGAAATGATGGGTCCCGTCATTTTGAAACAGGAGAACATCGTGTGGACTTAGTTTTTTTATTTCGAAACAACCAGTGTTGTTTCGAAATAAAAGAGACATATAGACATATCCTTAGAAATGACATTTATCAAATAATTATCATTGGCTATGTCTACACTAGAGGGCTCAGGTAAATTGGCTTAATGAGACCACCAGTTGTTTAAGTCAACATAATAAGGTCGACATTAAATGAATCCCCTGCCTTAAGTTGCCTTATAAAGTCTACTTAAATAGCTCTCCTGCCTTAAGTCAGCTTTATTAAGTCAACTTTAATGGTCGCATTTTGTTAAGTTTACTTAATACTTAAAGTAGACTCGGAGGGTGAGAGTTATTAAGTTGACTTTAGCAAGTGCCTAAGTTGACTTAATGAACTTCGAATGTGGCGCTGGAGTTGCTTAAATCAACTTAAGCCTGGTTAAGTCAACTAAAGCTTCCAGTGTTGACATACCCATTATGGTTAGTGATGTGTTTTGGAGCAGCACCCTGAGGTCTTACATCAATGGAGGCCTCCACAATGTGAGCTATAAGATGTAATTTTCAGAGGAGATTAAGATAGCTGATCTCCCATGTCCCTTAGGTTCCTTTGAATACTGTGGTTATGAGACTTGGATAAAATTTAAAGCCAGTGAAAGTTGTTCAGGGAAAACTAAACTGGTTATAAAACTGATTAGAGCCTTAGTTTAGGTTTGATTTAAGGTAACAATATCTATTTTTACTGAACCAGTTTCAAAACAAGTCAGAATATATCCCCACTGTAGTCATTCACAGTCTTTTATGACATTAGCAGTGATACAATTTCTGGTGCAGAAAACATTTGACTGTATGTTATTGGCACAGGGCACTGTATGCTATAGTGGTGGGGAACAGGGAGGATGTTTTGTGGCCCTTGTATGTTACTATTTAAAAAATAAACAAATATCCAGATAGCCAAGAGCTAGTTAGACCCTTGGGAAATTTTGGATTTTGAGAATCTAGAAAAGTAAAATTTGGTTAGAATGTATTTTGCTTGATTTATAATTTATATAAAGGATGAAGACTTTCCAGACTGTAGCTGATCCACTAGGTAACACTGGGTAACTTTGTATATATTTGGGCTTTCCTGGGGCCCTTGAAGATCATCTGTGGGGACAAATGCTCCCTTTACCCATATCCCCTCAGTCCGATTAGCAGCCCAACAGTTTCCAGTGCAGACAGACTGTCAGTGTGGTAAGTGCTTTTTTTTTTTTTTTAAATTTCTATTCAGTTTCTATTCTGGAGGGGTTGGTCACAAAGGCAAACCTATTTTGAAGGCATCTAGAATGTGTCCTGTTAGATTTGCATCTCCCCTCAGCCTTCTATGATGAGATGATCAACTCTATGGATGTGGTGAAAATGATGAATATGATATGCTTTGACTCAGCCAAAGCATTTGATACAGTCTCCCACAGTATTCTTGCCAGCAAGTTACAGAAGTATAGGTTGGATGAATGGACTATCAGGTGGAAAGAAAACTGTCTAGATCATCAGGTAGTGATCTATTGCTCGATGTCTAGTTGGTAGGTATAAAGTGGAATGCCTCAGGGGTTGGTCCTAGGATCAATTTTGTTCAACATCTCCATTAATGATCAGGATGATGGAGTGGATCATACTCTCAGCCAGTCTGCAGATGACACTAAGCTGGGGGGGTAATGGTAGATACACTGAAGGGTAAAGATAGGATACAGAGTGACCTAGATAAATTGGATGATTGGACCAAAAGAAATTTGATGAGGTTCAACACAAAGAAGTGAAGATTCCTGCACTTAGGATGAAAGAATCCCAAGCAGTGCTGCAGAGTGGGCAGCGCATGCCCAGTAGGTTAAGGAAAATGATTGTTCCTCTCTATTTAGCACCAGTGAGGTCACATCTGGAGTACTGTGTCCAGTTTTGCCCCCCCCCCCACTATAGAAAGGCTGTGGACAAAATGGAGAGAGTCCAGTGGCAAGCAATGAAAATGATTAGGGGGCTGTAGTATATGACTTATGAGGAGGGACTGAGGAAACTGGCCTTGTTTAGTCTGCAGAAGAGAAGAGTGAGGGAGCATTTGACAGCAGCCTTCAACTACCTGAAGGGGGGGTTCAGTGAGGCTGGAGGGGAGGCTGTTCTCCGTGGTGGCAGATGACAGAACTAGAAGCAATGGCCTCACAATGCTGTGGGGAAGGTTGAGGATGGATATTAGGAAGAACTAGGATGGTGGTGAAGCCCTGGAATAGGTTACCTAGGGAGGTGATGGACTCTTCATCCTTAGTGGTGTTTAAGGCCTGGCTTGGCAAAGCCCTGGCAGGGATTATTTAGTTGGTGTTGGTCCTGTTTTGAGCTGTGAGTTGGACTAGATGACATCCTGAGATCCTTTCTGTCCCTAATCTCCTGTGATTCCTGATTCTGCTACCTATGGGCCTGTTCCAGCCATTTCTTCACATTAAATCCTAGCCCACTCTGTCTCTTCCCTAGTGAGGCTCTCCATAGAAGAAGTTTAAGTAACTTGAAGATCTCTCATGCTCTCAGAGATGAGAGCCTCTGCACTTCTTTTTCAAGGGTCACCCCAAAATGCAAGTTCTTCTGGAGGAGGGATGCAACAATACAGGTAATATATAGACTATTGCTGCCTTTTCCAGGATGAAGCAGTGTTCGGAGTTTCCTTCATCTAGTTGGGTTTGCTTATTTTCCCCTATGTAACTCCCCAGTGTCCAAGGAAGCACAGGTCACTAGGGCTGCAACCCAGCGCAGACTGCTCCCAGATCTCAGAGGGTTGACTCAGCAAGTGTCTTGCCCAAAGCAGCCTATCTGCTGGACTCACAATAAAGTACAAGGTGCAGGAAAAAATGGGTGCTGCCTGAGAGATGGGCAGGCAGCCTCTGCCAGGGGGAACCACTTCAAAAAGTTGGGAGAAGGGCAGGCACCCAGACTGAGGGAGGAACCATTTCAGAAAGAGGGGGAAAGGGTGGGTAGCTGGTGTGAGGGAGGAACCACTTCAGAAAGGGGGAGATGAGTGGGCAGCTAGGGTGAGAGAGCAACCACTTCAGAAAAGCAAGGAGTCTGGTGGCACTTAAAGACTAACAGATTTATTTATTGCATGAACTTTCATGGGAGAAAAATCCCACTTTGTCGGATGCTTTGAAGAGGGGGAACTTACAGAATGGAATGAAAATAACTTCAGAAAAGGGGGAGAAGTGCAGCCAGCTGGAGTGAGGGAGCAACCATTTCAGAAAGGGGGGAGGAGAGGGGACCCTTGGAGTGAGGGTGGAGCCACTTCTCCCCTCTTTCTGAAGTGATGGGAAACCATAGCAGTAAGGGGGCAAGAAGGGCAAGCAGCTGGAGTGAGGAGGGAACCACTTCAGAAAGGGGGGAGAAGAGCGGGCAGCTGGAGTGAGGGGAAACCATTGCAGAAAGGGGGGAGAAAGGTGGGCAGCTGGTGTCAGGGTGGAACCACTTCAGAAAGGGGGGAGAAGAGTGTCAATTTCAAAAGGGATAGCCGTGTTAGTCGAGTCCAGTAAAAAAACAACAAGCAGTTGTGTGGCACTTTAAGACTAACAGATTTACGTTTTGCATGAGCTTTCGTGGGAGAAGAGTGGACACCTGGAGTGAGGGGAAACCATTGCAGAAAGGGGGGGGAAGGGTGGGCAGCTGGTGTGAGGGTGGAACCACCTCAGAAAGGGGGGGAAGGGTGGGCAGCTGTAGTGAGGGCTGAACCACTTCAGCGGGGGGAAGGGGCTGCCTCTCTGAGGGGAGGCTGCCTTAGAGCGAAGGGGAGGGGAGAGGGGTCGGGCAGCCTCCTGAGGGGGAGCGAGGGTGGGAGAGGGGCAGGAGCCTGTGTGAGGAGAGGGAGGAGCAGGCGGCCGCAGGGCAGGGAAAGTAGCTCGGGGAGGAGCAGGCAGCCCCTGTGAGGGGGAAGCTGCCTTGCAGTGCAGGGAGCAGGGCGGGAGAGAAAGGCAGGCAGCCTTGCTGAAGGCATCTGTTGGCCTCACTGAAAGGAGGGACAGGACGTAGCTGGTCCTGCCCGCCACAGGGTAAATGCCCTCCCACGTCAGAGCCATGGGGCACTATTCCGGGCCTTGGCGAGCAGGAGACGTGTCACCCTGTGGCTTCCCCATGGTCTTTGAATGAGGGGCCAGGCAGCCTCCGTAAGGCGCACTTGAGGCCACGCTTCCTGTGGCGTGTTGGGGTTAAGCCCTGCACGCCCACAGTCCTCGGGTGACCTTGGAAATTGGAGACCCGATCTGGCCAGTGTTTTGCTTTCCCCACTTAAAGCTTCTGAGGGAGTTGGTGACAGTCTGGTTAAATTACATGTGTTAAAAATAGTAATTTAACTTCAGTATGGCTCCACTTTTCTTTCAAATACAAAAGTTCATTTGGCTCAAATACAACCCATTACCTGAATATGTGTATGTATATGTACATTAATGCACAGAAACAGTTTTTTGTGTAAAAAAAAAAAAAGTGTGCCTGTGTATACATACACACACATTATATATACTATATATAATGTGTGTGTATGTATATGCATACACACACACACACACATATACACATATATTTTTTTTTTTTTACACAAAGAACTGTTTCTGTGCATTAAGGTATTTCTAATATACCTAGTGCCATGGTTTGCAACCATCTTGCCTCAGGGGCCACAGATATAATTTTTACAACCCTGAAGGGCCACCAGTCTCAGCCATCTTCCCTCCCCCTGCTCGCACTTCAGCCAGATGGAAGATGTTCAGCAAGCAGGCTGCTTCCTTCCTGACCTCCCATTTCCCTGGCTGCAGCAGCAAAACCACCCATATCCTGTAGCTCTGCATGCTCCACGTGGGTCTTCAGGCAGTGGTTTCATTCTGCATCCAGAGTGCTTTGCCATGTTCCCTGCCACAGCCAAGGGCAAGAGAGCCCTGATCTCCCATCTCTTTGACTGCAGCAAGGAGCCTGCACTGGTCTTTTAACTCTGTGGAAATGCACTCCACTTGGGTCCTTAGACAGTGGCTTCTTTTTGCAGCCTGAAGGAGGGGAAGAGCAGACCACTTTGAAAGCCCCAATGGGCCACTTTTGCCCCCTCTAGGCCACAGGTTGTGAGCCACTGAGGTAGTGTGACAGTTACAATAAAGCTTCTCTGTTATGAGATGCAATGCTTTTGTCCCTCTATCCTTCAGGTTGGTCTTGCTGATATTTCTCTAAGTTCCCCTTCTCTATGAACCAGCACATAGAGATGAGGGTGCTGGCTGGATTTTGCACACCGGCTAACCTTAAAGGGCCTGTACTCTAAATTTGATGAACTCATTACTAAGGGCTATTTGTCTGAAGAATGTTAACAAATACTCTAATTTTTGGCAAAATTCAAAATGATAAATGTACAGATTTAATGAGTATTTCAGACTTGACATTTCCTTGACACATTTGCTTTTGCTTCTATTTTAAGCTCATATGCATCTTGGAATTGCAATGAATGGATAACGTCCGTCTGTTAGCTTTAACTCAAACCTATGGTGGATACAGAGCAAATATGAACATGAAAATATTGCTGTAATGTTCTTACAATAGCAAGGTGGCAATAATATGAATAAGGAGGGATTTTTTAGCTTTATAGAGAAATGTTTCTTAGTTACTGAATTTTATATGCTGTGCAGTTTTAAGAGGATTTTAAAGTATGGAATATTTTTAACAATTTCATATTTCTTTTCATTTCAGGACTCATATGTTTGTGAAAATGAAAGGCTTATGTTACCAGACATTTGTATCCATATCATCAGATGAAACAGAAGACTACCCATACCCAAAGCGAATTAAAACAGAAAATAATGATACAAGTATAGAAAAAGAGGAGCAGCAGCAATTAGAACAAAGAGCATATTGGGTGGAAGAATGTATGGAGTCATTAAGTAAACCTTTCTATTTATCACAAGGATCACTGAATTTTAGTCAACATGTTGAGAGATTAGAAAAAGAAAACAGTGGTAGAAAAAGAAAAACTAGCATGAATGAATTTATAGATTTGAAACCTTGGATTAATGAAAAATTACAAATATTAGAAAACAAACAGATTGCTAAACAATGGAACCTTGAAAATGAAGACCCTAATATTATAAGGGATGACTCTTTATTGAATGTGAAAGAACATTCTTCTGAAGCAGGATTGTACAAAACACAGAATGTATTTCAAAACTGCAAAAATATAGATGAATTAAAACAAGTCCAGGAAAAGCACAGCACATACCTAGAGGAAAATAATAAAAAAGATAATGAATTTGAATTAAATACTTCACTTCCATCCTTACACACAGATTTGTTTCAAGGGAATACTTCAGGTCAGAACGTTGGCACTGATAACACTTGGAAAGAACTCCAACTTTTAGATGTTCCATTTTTACATGGCATTAATTCTAGATTTTCTGAGGCAGAAAATAAGGAGAGAAACAACTGTTTAAAAGAACAGCCCACTGAAGAAAATAAAGCTCATTATGGTAATGACAGTGAACCCATTGAACAACTAGATAATAAACAAAAAAATGTTTCATCACATATATTTCCTACAATAAAATCATTTAAAAAATTGCAAACATTCCAAATTCCCCAAACAAACTTTTTTATGAAAGGGAACATGATTAGTTTTTCAAAGGCTTCAAATACATTAGATAGTAACATGTTATCAACTAATTTGAAGGAGATAGAACAGAAGAACTTTAAAAATCAAACATATGTGACACAATCTGAAAAGATTTACTGTTCCCAAAACATGTCTGTGACAAAGAAACAAAAGTTTCAAAATGATAAAAATATTGTGAATGCTACTAATGTTTGTTCTGAATTTAATGAAAGCAACTATGTTGGCAAACGAAAGACTTGGGCTTTTGGAGAAGAAGAAGAAAAAACATCTGAGACTAATTTCAAGGGCAACCTCAACAGTTTCAAGTATAATCAAATGTTTGCTAAGACGAATTTCAAGGGGAAAGACCTAGAAAATACAGATGGTGTTGAAGGCCAAGAATCAAACATATGCTTAAGTGTTCACATATGCATTGGTTCTAGAACACCTCAAAGTGATGAATGCAGCAATCATGCCAATATTTTGAAAAGAACATGGGGAAAAGTCAGTTATAAGGACAGGACATTTAATGTACAAGAAACAACTATTCCACTGATATCAGAAATACTAAGAAACAGAGATTTAAATGTATATTATGACATGTATTGTGCTAACTCTGACAAGAATTTACATAAATCGGAATCAAAACTTTGTACAACAAAAACACTTAGAAGCAAAAGATACCTATCTAAAAATATTCTCACTAAAAACAGTTGTCCTTATAGTACCACACAGAATTTGCCAGTTTTAAGAGACATTGACAATATACTGAAGTGGAAGAAGCTGACTATACTAAAAATTTTACTTCATGACATATTTGGAGGTCTGAGGGCAAAACCTGGAACTTTAAATAAAGATATATTTAAATATCAAGAGGATAACACTATCATAGCCTGGTTGTATTTGGATGAAAAGTTAAAATCAATAGAACAATACAACATTTCAGAGATAATAACCAATAATAATAATAACAATAAAAACTATAATACACATATTTATTTGCAAGCTACTATTGCAGAAGATACAAATGTCAACATTATAAAATCAGACCTTGCTTGTTTTTCCTATAATGTAAATCATTTACATCCAGCTGAAGAAAAATGTATACCAATGGAGAAAAATCCTTTAAATTGTGGGAAACAGGTTCAGTCACATATAAATAATAGTTTGAAAGGAAACACAGAATATCAGCAAAAATATATTACTTACCCAGGTATATGTAAAGAAGCTATAAATCCTAAATTAGTAAAAACTGTTGGTTTTCAATTGCATAATAAATATCAGAAAATTCATTATTCTAGCACTATAGCTGAAATCAAGCAAGTCTTTTTTCTACACAAAAGGAGTGCTTTTCTTAAACAACAAAGAGGGTTATCCGAAGCAAGATGTGCTGAACAATACTGTCCCTTATCCACAGATAGAAAAGGAATACATGATACCTTTCCAATATTTGATCATGAAGAAAAAGATAGCCAAATGCAACTTTTAGTTGCTAATCCTCTGATTTCACCACGGGATAATTTTGATAATTCTTTGGTATGGAAGCTAAATTGGTGCAGTACCAAAAAAATACAGGATCTGACAGAAACAAACCTTAAACTTCCGAATTATTTGCCTTCAATTTCAAAAATAAAATTTGAAAAGTTAAATAGTAAGTGTTCAATTCTGGAAATGCTATTACCTACAGTAAAACAGAAGAAGAAGAAGAAGAAGAAACAAAGAAAAATACATGATATTGCTTTTCCTAAAGAAAAGTTTAGAATTTCACGTTCTGTTTTATGTGAAAATAAAAAACACAGAAGCAGGGGATTCACAAATAGTGTGAACTTTGCATATGAAGCCACAATTCTTATGCCAAAATGTCTGAGAACCTCTAACAAAGTCAATTTTTACAAAAAGGAGAATAGAAATGATAGAGAATTTAAAAGAAATTCCTATAGCTTTCTTCCAAAAATACCTTTTTTTCCTGTTTTTGACACATATGAAAAAATTCCTCTTAGTACTGAGGAAATGGACCAAATTCCATTTGTAAGAGAAGTTAATTCCAATAATGAAAAATACATTGAGGAAATCTCAGTCCCCAGTATAAGAAATGTTCACAGTGTCTCTGCTAAATCAAATGATGTTTGTATTCTACCTGAATTGTCAATATCTACAGAAAATCATAATTCTGAGTTACTACAAGACAACACAAGAAACAAGGACAAATATTCCAAAGAATTAAATACCTATCATCAACATGTAGGAAATGAAAAAACATATGTACACTTTCCAAATGCTGGTTTGAATTCTGGAAACATATTTTACTGTTTCATAGATAATGGTCAATTTGTCACTTCACCATTCTATAGTTGTCCTTTTACAGATAAAGATGTAAGATTAAAAACTGAAGAAGGACATTGTAGGAATTTCTTGAATAATGGCACAGAAAACCTATGTGAAGAAATGGACAAAAATTTACAATACCAAATTCTGAAAAGTTCTAGAGTATCTAATAACAGTATCTGTTTTAAGATTCAGAGAAAAGAAACAATGACTTTTTCTCTGTCCGAAGATGTTCAGACAGATAGGAATTTTTGCACAATCAATTCAGAGCCAATGCGTATGAAATACAATCTTAAAGATTTACAGGAGGTGGGAGAAATAAATACTGGGCAAAATCATCTAACAAATCAAAATCAACATCAGACTAGACTGCATGGAAGTAGATCAGCTAATTTAATTTTGTCATATTCGAAAGATGAAACTGCAGTAAGTATTGCTTCCGGAGACCAATTAATTACACATTTGTCTGTAATGAACAGTGGATGCCCTGAAGATGTGATAAATCAGCATTTACTGACAGAAAGTAAAAACATATCTGAATTTGAACTGAAAAGCAAATTTGATTTAGTGTTGGAAGAGCTTTGTATGTTTCATGAAATTAGTAAGGAACATGAAAAAAAGCTAGCTAAAGTAGAAACAAACATATATGAAGAAAATTCTATTGAATTGAATACTGAGGGGATACCTGAACATTTAAAAAGTGTTTCTCAGACAAAAGCAAACATTTGCTTTCCAATCTGTGACACTACAGCAAAGCAAAATATAATTAAGAACAAGCAAATTTCATTGAAAGGAGACATATTAAGTAGAAATGGTAAGGAAGAAATACCTCAAGAGTTCTGCTCTTCAAGTATGTCAGGTGAAGAATTCCTCTATTCACTTTCTGAAGGAGGTAAGCAAACATAATTATTTATTAATATGCATTTAATAAATACTTAGAATCAAATTTTGTATTCTGCTCCATGAACTGAGGTCATAATGTTCTTCTTAGGCTTGGTGCCTGGATACTACTGTAAAGCCTCTAGCCATACAGTACCAGGGCAGGATTCTAGCTTATGAATAATTTTTTGGTCCGCTCTGTAAAGCTCAGGTATTTATAACTAACTTTGCCTATTGGACTTGTGCAAGTATTTGTAGGACAGAATCCTTCCCCAAATTCAGAGCTGGAACACAGAGAATCTGCAATTTCAGGCCATGCAGTGGCTCAGTCCAGTTATCCTCTGAGACAGCTCTTTCCTAGAAACACAGGAAATGGTCTTCATGATATGGTGCAAAGTTCATTTTTGTAAAAGAGAAGTATATTTTCATAAAAGCTTTTCAAAACATTCTCAAGAATATAGCTATTGCATGGACACCAGACCTATATATTTATGCATATTGCTTGTGATAATGGTCATGCTGTACATACTTAAATATCTTATGAGGTAAGGTCCAAAGCAGGAGTGGGAGCTGTAAGGTAATGTCTATACTAGTGGGCTCAGTTAAATTGACAATAAGGTTGACTTAAATGACTTAGAGAGTTCACATTTGTTTAAGCTGACTTTATAAAGTCGACTTAAGGCAGGGGACCCATTTACAGTCAACTTAATATTGTTGATTTGAAGTGGATCCTTTGCCTTAAGTCAACTTTATAAAGTGTTCCGAAACAACATGTCACCTTCCTCCCAGGGTGCTAAGCCTGGCCAGGGTGCTGAGGGGTGACCGCGGGGCGGGGGGGGCGCGGGGCTGCGCCGCATGCCGCCGGTGCCTGCAGGGGACTGCAGGCACCGGTGGAGTGCTGCGCAGCTCTGCGCCTCACCTGGCCGGTGCCTGCAGCTCCTGCAGACACTGGTGGGGTAAAGCGCGGCTGGGCGCTTTACCCCGCAGTGCCTGCAGGGGCTGCAGGCACCCGCCAGGA
>ML682040.1:10195814-10228396 GCA_007922195.1 Podocnemis expansa | reverse complement strand
CCCACTGCCCCCAAACCTGGGGGCGCGGCTCCGGCGTGCGGCTGGAGACCACTGCTGCCGGGGCTGGAGTGAGCGCTGGGCCAGAATCCCTGGTGCGATGCTCCTGCGGGAGGAGTGTCCGGGGGATGCCTCAGACACGCCTCCTGCAGGAGCGTCGCGCTGGGGATTCTGGCCGGCACTCACTCCGGCCCCGGCAGCAGCAGTGTCCAGCCGCACGCCGGGGCCACGTCCGCAGGTTTGGGGACAGTGGGGGCTTTAAAGCCCTTGGGGTGAGGCACCCTGCTGCCCCTCTCCTGGCGGATGCCTGCAGCCCCTGCAGGCACCCGCGGGGTAAAGCGCCCAGCTGCGCTTTACCCTGCCGGTGCCTGCAATCCCCTCCCCAGGCGGAATAGCATGTCCAGACTGTGGACATGCTATTTCACTGGCTTATTTCGAGGACACAGTTTTTTGTCCTAGAAATAAGGTGTTTCGAAATAATATGTTATTTCGAAACAGCTTGTTTCGAAACGTCTTGCTTCGAAACAAGCATACCCTGTGTGAACATAGCCTTAGAGTCCATAGAAAACAAATCTTTGAAGATCCTGTAGTTTGCAGATTAGTCCCACTCCTCTGGTGTGCACCCAGCAGAAGCAGCAGCAGCTGGGTGGGTCTCAGTCCTTTGTTCAGTCCCAGGAGAATAGTTCCAGAGGCAGGTGTTGGTTGCAGACAGGCTGAAGACGGAATACTAAAGACAAATATGGAGAATGGGCAATGGCCTCTTATCTCAGAGGCCTTGCCAGCTCAAAATGGAGGTGGGCCACCTGGTCAGTCAGGGTAACTGGTCAAACAGGTTTCCTCTTGGGCCCCCTGTAGCTGGGAGCCCCCTCCTGATGGGCCATTAACAGGACAATAGGGTTGCAGATGCTCCGTCTGGGATTGTCTCAGCTCACACAACTTGGAACACACATAAAACAAATAAGATTCCTAGATTCTTATACAAATATGATACCTACCTACAAATCATATAATCATTCCTAGCAGATTACAGCCTTTCCATTGATACCAAACATGGCATATCAGGTATGGACCATCGCAAATATGAAATATTAATATGACAAATAATCATAAACAGTCCCCTACACCCAGACAGCATCACGGCATATTCTATATTTTGGGGTACCCAATGTGAGATCCTGGAGACTGATTTGCAAAACAATTGAGCGCTCCCTGCTACTTCTGAGGTTATATTCAAAGCACAGCTCCCGATTTAAAGTGCTATAAGATGCTAAGTATTCTGAAAAACCAGGCTCTAGGCATCTCAAATTGGTCATCAAAAATGAGTGCATCCTTTTGACTTTAATCTCTGTATGCCTCAGCTCCCCATCTATACAATGGAATAACAATAGTCCCTCACCTCACAGAGTTTTTTTGAGGATACATTAATTAACATTTGTGAAGCATTCAGTCACAATAGTGAGGAGTGCCACAAACAAGGCCATGAGGAAATTAATAATTTTGTCTGCATAGCAAAGTTTGAATAGTGTGTGGTAAATAAAAACTAGGGATACATACTGAACAATAAGGATAAACAAAATATTGAATAGCTACTCATTACTTGAGCATCATCCATCCTGTGCACTGAGTGAGTTGGGCCTATGGGGGAAAAAAATGTGATTATGCAATTAAAGACTGTGTTATAATAAATTCACACAAGTGAGATGAATTCAGATTATACAGGCAGCCTTAATTCTGGCATTTCTTAACTTTTGAGTGCTTGATTTTGCAGTCTTGATAATGTACTTTTAACAGAGCTTTTTATGTGTAATAATAATTAAGGATGAGAATTAAGGAGAATGAGCCATAAAATTGTCTTTTCATGTACGTGTCTTATTGAAAAAGAATGAGAGACAAAAGACTAAAGACAATGCATAATGCATATGCAGAGCTGCATATGCTATATAAGCAAAATTTTGTAATTATATATGATGCACATATGTGATATTTTTACTTATCACACTTAAAAGCAGGACAAATTGCTACTTTTGATTGCCTATACATAGCAGTTTAAAATTTAAATGGGATATTTATGCTTCTGTTTTAAGACAGTGTTGATTCAGGTTGTAAAAATCAATTCCAATGGAACCCTGTTTTTCTGTCTGACGCATTTATAGAGGAAAGAAGTTACCTTTTACAGAAAGAAAGAGGTAAGAATAAAGTTATTCTAAGTAGGCAGAGCATTCCAGTGTTTAAAATATTACTAAATATAGTTATTTCTTTCCCATTTTCTCCAGCATAGCAATAACATATTTTTAATGGTAGGTGAACATGGAAGTATCCTGTCATTCATACTTTGTCTTTGATTTTCGAATATGAGGGCAAATCATTGCTCTTTTATTCCATAGGTAGAGGACAAACACCTAAATATTTGCTTTATGCAAAAACATTAAGACATTCTGTATGATTTATATGATGTTTAGAACTCTGTTTAGTGATTTGATCAATCAATAGTTATTGCAAGCAAATATCTAATTATCATTAATTGTCATGATCTGTCACATGATAAGCATTTTCCCACAGCTACCAATTTTGATGACCATAAAGAGAGGATTATGATTTAAGGTAAGAATGGGGGTGGGATGGAGAAAGGCGGAAGGAGCACGTTCTCTACTCCATTTGTCCTTTGTTACCAAGGCTGTAGAGGTCCTTCCATGGAAGTTTACACTGAAACACTCAGGACAGGGAGACAGAAGGAGGGCATGGGTACTGTCTTCAGCATCAACCCCCCTCTGTTGTGAAATCAGCAAGTGAATGCTGACCCAATCAGCTTTAACTTTCTCATCGTCCCACTTTGTGCCCTGAAACTGGTATTTGGGGACAGAAACATTCACTGGGGATTGGGAATTTTGAAGCAAGTAATCCCCACGTAGTGAACAATTTTGTCAATTTGTGAAGAATAAAAAATAATTTTCTTCTAACTTTTAAACATGAAACTTTATTAGAATAAATTAAGCAACACTCTCCCTAAGCTACGGATTCTCTCCTTGTTTCACTGTGGAATGTCTGTCTAGTATCTTCCCCCATGTCCTCCTTCCTGGTTTCCAGCTATGTTTTAAGCAAGCAGGGCATGTGCATCCTCTTTTTCCATATAATTAATATTTAACTCAAATTTTAGTTCAACAGGAGTAACCAGCTTCGCCTCTTGTCCAGATCTACTTATTGTCTGGTTTTAAGACAGGTTTTTGTCCAGTTGATTCATTTTTATTGTCAACACCCAAAAGATATAGATTACTGTTCAATGGCTTTCCCCAGTGAGATTTTCTGCTTTCACTAAGGGTTGGGACCAGCTGAATAAGTCACCTGTTTCTTTTGTAGTGAAACACCTCTTTCAGCTTCTGAATCATGAAAATGGTGGGCTGGAAAGGACTTTGAGAGCTCATCTAGTGCATTCTACGCCCCACTCTCCCCCAACCCCAGGCAGGATTAAGTATACATAGAGCATCTATGACAGATGTTTGTCTAGCTGTTTCTTGACTTGGTTGTACTTTTTCTTGGACTGTGGAGATGCTATTGGCTTCCAATCATCTTGTTATACCTGGAATATATTATATTGAGATGAAAGGTTGACATCCATCCATCCCCTGGAACAGCTGCGGTCTTATAAAAATCATGAAAGCGAGTGAAAGGGATATTGACAATAGATCTGTAAGATCTACAGAAGGGTACCTCTGGGGGCGGATTACTGCCTAGGCCGATGAGGCCTGTGGTCCAGGGGTCCACCACATTTTGGGGGTCCTCTGACCTGCTGGCACTGTGGGAGAGCAGGGCGGGCCGGGCCAGAGGCCATGCTCCACACTTCTGCCCTGCCTCTGGGTCAGCTGGTCTAACCAGGTATGTGGTGGGCCAGCATAAGGGCTGTGCGCTGCACTCTTGTCCCACCTCTGGGCTGGCCACTCCGCTCTTGGAGTGCTCTTGTTTGTATGGGACATTCAGTTTGATAAGCCCATGTAAATACCTGAGTGGAAGAAGCATCTCACTGAATCTAACCTTAGCAAAGCTTAGTGCCGAGAGCAGTAAAGTGCAGGCAGAATTGATTGGAGCATGCAATTTGGCCTCTGGTGTGGCCTGAAGCTGCATTGTGCACACTAGTTGGCCCTGCCACCCTGGGGTGCCAGCCAAGCAGGCTGCAACCAGCCTCTGGCCACAGGCCCCGTCCCTGAGTGCTGGCTGGCCTATACCAGGGCCCAAGGCTGGCAGGGAGGCTGTGGCTGCAGGCGGGAGGCTCCACCAGTGTGGAATGCCCAGGGCCCTGCGGCTCCTGATCTGCCTCTGGGTACCTCCCTGTTCGCATGTTTTTTAGGCCTCTACTCAGTTTGTTAAAGCAAGTCTATCTGTTTATTACATTTGGTTATAGCAGGAACTGCTTATCAGTATGTCTAGTGGCTGGAGCAGTAAGTTAACATTCAGGAGATCTGGGTTCTCTTTTTGGCTTGGTCATTGGCCAGCAAATCGCTTCACCACCCTCTGTCTTAGTTTTCCCATCTCTAAAATGGGGATAATGATGCCTCCCTCCTTTGTACAGCTTTTTGAGACCTACTGATGAAAATCACTACAGAAGAGCTAGGTATAATAAAAAATTTTAAGAAGGATGTTATAGGTAACCTCTTCTTCTTCCTCAGTGAAGTCAGATAATTTACAAACATTTTCAGCTCACTATTGCATGGGTCGGTCAACTGACCTGCACTTTACTGCTCTTGGCATTAAGCTTTGCTACAGTGAGATGCTTCTTCCACTCAGGTATTTACATGGGCTTATCAAACTGAATGTCCTGTACATACAGAGCTGAATTTTAGGTTTTTTTTCTCTTATTTATTTTGATTCAAAACTGGCCAATTTCTGACTCCATGTTATAGGACAATGGCATGAACAAAATAACATAAAATGTAACTCTCCTCTATCACTGAAACTTTATTAAAAGCCAAGAAACTTGGCTGTATTGCAGACTTTCTGTTTAGAATTCTCTGCTTCTGTCTGCTTGGTTTCTTGCCATAGCTTTAAAGAAACAGTACACATAACACCACAGATTTGTCATGTAGGCTTTGAAGTTCAATAACCGAGAATAAAAATTCAGACATAATAATGAAGTACAGCCCTTACTCAGTAAAAACTACTGAGTCCCCCAGGTTTCATTTAGGCATAATTCTCTTTCAGCCAATGCACAATTCTTAATTGCAAAGTACATCAATTATTAAAAGTGTAGGGTCAAATCATAGACTTATAATTTTGGACCTCTAATCCAACCCTCTGCTTAAAGCAGGACAAACCACAACTGAATCAATCCTGCAGTCTGTACTCTGGCTGAAGTCTACATGCGATCTCCAAAGTAATACTATGCTGAAGATCCAGGGATTGATCCAAAGACAGGCTTTTTGACTGTAAAGTATGATTTGAAAGCCTAGATTTTAAATTGGGTGGCTTATTTGGGCGTGAGTTTGAAATATGAACTTCAGTGTTTATCTTTTTCTCGGCTCTTTACATTTTTTCCAGGCCATATTTATAATGTTGCAACTTGTGTTCTGATTTCTTGATGTATGTTGTAATAAATAGGGCCTTATTATGGATACAGACAAAACTATATGAAGTATCCTTTATATTCTATCTTTTTATGTTTTTCTATAATATCCAATTTCATAGTTTCTAACCATCAAGTGTCTAGTATAGTCGTTTTCAAACAATTAGGTCGGGACCCGGTAATGGGTACTAGGTCACGGTGCTGCCTGCTGCCACTGCCACAGCACTGGAATGTATTGCTAAAGATGTAATCATTGGGTCACAGACATAAATGATTTTTTTTCAACTGGGTACCGAGAAAAAAAGTTTGAAAACCACTGGTCTATTACTGTATCTGTGGTTTATTTCTATGTCTTAAAGGGATGTAACTTATATGTACATCATTAAAAATACATTCTTGCTTTTTTCACTGATAATCTTTTGTTTATATATTTAGGATACTGTTTATCGCATGAAATTATAAGAGTGCAACCTCTTAAAACATGCAGTCGCCCTATCAGGATTGGACTGTCAAGAAAAGCTAAGCCCAAAAAGCTTCATCCATATCTGAAGTAATTTCATGGATTCTTTTACCAACTTTGAAGCTGAACAGATAATTGAGTTTATCTGAAAATTGTTCAACTGATTTTAAAGTCATTAAGATAGAATGTCTATGTTTACAATTTCTCGGTTTTAATATTGTTTTACTGTTTTGGTGAATTATTCAGGAATATTCTTGTGAAACTAAAGACTTTTATTGATGAATATTTCTTAGTAAAAATGTTGGTGGAAAATAAGTCACTATTAAAGTTTATGTAACATTAATAGAAATCTGATGTGTGAAATAAGCCTCATTTTTCACAATATATTAACAATATACAATTTAAATATTTGTTTTTATGCAAAATATTAAGATAGTCTGTATGATTTATATGATGCTGAGAACTCTGTTCAAGTGATTTGATCAATCAATAGTTATTACAAGCAAATATCTAATTATCATTAATGGGCATGATCTGTCACATGATAAACATTCCACAGCTACCAGTTATGATGTTCATAAAGAGAAGATTATGATTTAAGGTAAGAATTAAATGAACAGATAAAACTAAGATTAAGGTATTTTCATACTCAGGTCCTCAATAATAAGTAACAAGGGAATAAAACTATATAAAATTAGGAGTACAGGAGTTGAATATGATGTATTAGCAGAATGTATGGCAAAATGTCATGTTTATATACATTCTGATTATACAAAACAGTGGTTCTCAACTTTTTGAAGGTTGCAACACACCTCGCAGAATATTGCAACCATACAGGACACACCAGCCCACTCACCCCAGGACAAATCCAGCCATTTCCCCAGCTGTCCATGACACACTTTCCATTCTGTGGTGACACAGTAACGTGTCCTGACACAGTGGTTGAGAATTGTTGATCTAACATATTCAACTCATCTCATGCTTCTAATATTTATGTAGTGCTAGTCCCTTGCAGTGAATTTTGGCTTTCATATTGTTTTTGATAACATATCCAAAAGCAGGGTGGTGCTGTACATGTATAATAATCAAAATCCATATGAGAGGGAAAGTCTACAATATTTATTAAAACAAACAAGGAGTCCTGTGGCACCTTCCCTGTTTGCTTTGCTGAACTAGACGAACACAGCTACCTCTTTGGAACCTGTCAATATTAAGGGTCTTGAGTGATTAGGTATTCATTTCAATTAATCACAAAACTAAAAAAAAATCGTGATTAATTAGTTTTAACAGCATTGTTAAGCAGTAAGAGAATACCATTAATTTAAATATTTCTGGATGTTTTCTACATTTTCAAATACATTGATTTCAGTTACAACACAGAATATCAAGTGTACAGTGTTCACCTTATATTATTATTACAAATATTTGCACTGTAAAAAGATAAAAGAAATAGTATTCAGTTCACCTCATGCAAGTCCTGTAATGCAATCATGAAAGCTGATCTTACAAAAAAAGATTTTTACCCCCATTGGTTAACTCCTGGAGTGAGAGACTGGGAGCAATGGGATATGGGGGGAGGAGGGAGGAGGGGATAGCCCCTATCATTCTGCTGAAGCTGAGAGGGGAGCCATTTCCTTTCGTCTTTCCCTGCCCTCTGGAGGGGGATTGGGGTTACTTTACCTGACATGTCACTGGTAGGTCCCTCCGCAAATGATGCCCTCCAACCCACCCAGTGGTATGAAATTAATGCCACTATTTTTTTTTTCAGTTAAGCACAGGTGTTGATATTTATTTGAAATTATTTAAATATTGTATTTTATTTCCAACTGAGTTCTAGCTGTGTGTTGAAAAATTACTTAAATTAAGATTTAAAGAGCTGCTTATATTAGCTCTTGGAAGACTTGAAAAAAATAACTCAGAAATGATCCTTGTATGTTGTATATTATTAGTTTTGTTCTGTAGTTTTTTATTAATAATGATATTTGCATGAAAATGGCACTTGAAGAACTGCTGGTCCAAATGTGTACTTTGCACATGGGCATACATGGGTGCTATGCGCTGAAGTCCAGAAGTACTTGCTGGTGGTACAGGCAGCTCTGGCAAGGGCTCTGTTAGATTATCAAGGGACCACCCCAATGGACAAGGGTTCATAGAAGCTAGATTTCCTGGTGTCTGCTCCATAGGCCTGCAATTTTGCATTGCTAACTATGAGGGTCTGTTTGTAAAAAATATTGTTGAAGCTGATGTTTAAAGAAATGATCAGGTACAGTGTTTAAGTAAAAGATTTTCTGGACATCCATGTAGAACATACAGATTATCAGTGGGGGCAGAGTTTGGCTGGAAGACAGCAAGGATAAAGGAAGTGTAATCTGCAGCATGCCAGGTGCACAGTATTAAGTTTGACAGTTTAAAATACAAATGGTTGAGTAAGATGGGACATTGTTCATTCAAAAGTTACATTTAAGCATTGTTTGTAGGAAGTTGGTACAGCAATGAAGGTGATTTGATTCTCATTGAATGAGAATTATGGTACAGATAATACTTCAGTACATATGGTCTATCAGGAAAAAGCTTTCAATTCCCTTCTCATCGCTGATTCACGATGGTGCTCTGTCCCATTCTTCTTGGTAATGTGCTCCGTGTCAGACACCACGAGGTGCTACATGAGCCTGGTGTAGCATTGATTGATTCTGCAGCTGCTACTTTAACAGCTATTCCAGGTGAGCAAAGTTTAAGGGCAAGCTCCCCCTGAAGACAGAACCCAGATTCAGTCCTTCATGGAGGAGGGAAAGTTAATGGCAAAATTTGTCCTTTTGGCCTCATTTGATTCAACAGATATGGCACCCAGAAGTCTGGTCACTGTTATCGTGTGGCAGAGTAGACAATGATTATTCACACTGTAACTTGATTCTTTATGATTTGGATTGGAAAATTGGAATTTGGATTATGGAATGGGATTGTCAATAAATCGTGATAAGGAATTTGGGTTTGTCTGAATCTGACCACAGAAAATATTATAAAATGTAAACCAGAAACCCTCAGGAAATGTCTAGGAGTACTTGTCATGCAAATACTTTAAATTACTTGATAAAATCCTTTATTGCTAAAAGCATAAAGCCTAGAATTGAGAAAAGGTGAGTTGATAAATATACAATGTAACAATTAGTTCAAACTCACAGAATGCATTTAGGAAACCTTGTCTAGTCTATAATTTGATATATTATGTTTCCTGTTAAATCTGATAGTTGCTATATTTACACTTCGGAGTCAAGAAGGATGCCCAATACCTTAAACAGACATGAAGAGTGCAGAGTCTAGTAACCCTAACTGATATATTTAAAGTTATTCAAGCAACAAAGACTAGGTAGCTAAGAAAGAACAAGATGCGTCTGTGGTGTTCTTTCTCAAGAAAGGCAGATCTGGAAACTGAGGATTGTAAGCTTCTTCTTCACTCCTCCTGCTCTACAAATCCTAAGGTCTTAAATCCTCTTTTTCCTCCTACCAAGAGGGTTTGCAGTTTTATACCCTTCTAAAAATAAGTTAGGTTAGATCTTCCCTTGTCATCCAAATATGGGTCTTTGCCCCATAAATTGTTGGGATATATCCATATCATTGGCTATAGGGTTGTGCATATAATAGATGTATATTTTACCTACTAGAATATTCCTCATCACCTTTCCCCTTTCTTTATGAATTTTGTGGGTTTTGTGGTATTCTATGAGATGTCAAAGGTCCCACCTTAAGTTGTTTTTCAAGTTGTTATTTCCCTGCTGACTGATGTGTCATGATCCAAAATAACTTATCTGGGGTTTTCCATCAGAGATTGTTGACCAAACAGATCCACCCTGTCTGATAAAATAACTCATCGCTATATCCTTTTCCAAAGCTCCTACATACAGGCTGCTTATGATTTCTTATCCAGGCCTGTAGGTATCTTGCATTTCAGCTCTTCATATAAAAGTTAGGCTAACTTACCCACTTATGCAAAGTCCACTACTATAGAATGAAGATTTTTTTAACTTATAAAGAAAGATATACATTGTATGAAATGAGATATATACATGCAAGCAAAGCATAGGTAAAGTCAATGGCTACAACCCAGTGGCCTGGGCTGGGGTGAAGTAGGCCAGCAGGGCCCTAGACAGCAGAGAGGAAACGTCCAGCTGAGGGTGCTGATTAGAGTATGCCAGAGCTGTGCCTAATGAGGCAAGTATGAACAGCCATCCCTCTATAGGGGGATAGTGTGTAAACCAGTGAGGGGAGCCCAGGTAGAAGAGGTGAAGCCCTGCCTCAGTTTGCCTACTGGTCAAGGAAGGGCGAGTGGCTGAAAGCTTAAGGGTCACTTGAGCTTGGTTTGGGAGTGGGGTTTGTATTTGTATGCTACAAATAAACAAGCACAGGTGATTGTATGAGGTGGAGCCTGCAAGTTCTGTTATTGCATGGGGCTGAGACTACCCAGGGGTCCTAGAAAGGAAAGAGGACATGGCAATCTGCCATATGCAGTCATAAGGAAGGATTCTTGGTTACAATCATTAGCATTTTCCAGGAAAGTTCAGAATACCATTCAGGACCTTCCCTTTGAAATAAATTTCTTTAATGAAAGAGCAGAAACTTCTGTACACTTATCAAAGGACTTGAGATAAATCCTGCATTTTCTGGGGATCAACACCCCCATTCCCAGGCAGAAACACCAGAGACAAACCTATAGGCCAAGACTATCTCATCCTCATGAATTCTGTTACCAGTGCCCAGCCAAGCCCCCAAGATATGAGAAAGGGTTCAGAGATCTTGCTTTTCAACCCCCTCTACTGCCTTGACCTCTAACTATTAAATATTTCCAGCCACCTGCTAAAGTTCACATTTGACATATTGGTTGTCTTGCCTACCACCACTCATGTCACCCACGTCTTCCCTGCTATTTTTGTAGACTGTGTCACACTCTTCGCTTATAACTGGCAGCTGATCTTGACAGACATTTTGGAGAGTATCAACTACCTGATTATCAATCAGGGCTCTCTTTCCTGCCCACTATACTTCCTGTCCTCTGGTCAGAGGCATCACTGGTGCCTGGCACATGAGGCACAAGCCTCAAGTCCTGGTGCCAGTGCCCCAACTGCCTGGGGTGCCCTTACCTCTCCCATCCCTGTCCCTGGCTGGGTAGCCGGGGCCAGGCCAGCTGCAGTGGCACCTGCCTCTCCTCGCTGGGCAGCCCGCAGCAGTAACTGTCTCGCCTGGCTGGGGATCTCTGGCTAAGTTGGCATTGGCAGGAGCCTGGGTCCCTGATGCTGGATTGGAGCCAGAGGGCAGCGATGGGGATCAGGGGCGGAGTCTGGGCCTGGCCCCCTGGGTCTTTCCCTGGGGCAATGACACTCCTGCCTTTCATAGACCACTCTCACAAGGTGATTCTTCAACAGGAAGCAGAATTTTTCCTACATCAGGGCAATAGAATGCATCTCATCTCAATATCAAGGTAGAGGGGTCTACTTTTCATATTTCCTATTTCCCAAAAAAAGACAGATGTCTGGGCTTTTAGCAACTCCCACATCTTTATTTGAAGATCAAAATTCAGGACTATTACTTAAGCATCAATAATCACCTCCCTTCAGGAGATTCTTAACACGAAGGATGTGTAATACAGACATTCCCCCCTCCCATAGGAGAGTCCTGAGGTTTATGGTAGACCAAAAAAAAAATCTAGTCTAGAATCCTTCCCTTTGGACTGGCGATGCCACTCAGACAATTCACAAACGTTTTCTCTGTGGTGGCAGCCCATATGAGATGTCAGGGCTACACAGTTTTCCTGTACCTGGATGACTGGCTCCTGGTAGGCTACTCCTGCCAAGAGGTCAGATTGGTGACAGAGTTTCAATGGGGAAAAGCCATTCAAAGACAATAAACTTTGTTGGCATGACACTGGAGTCTGTTTCTTCAATAACTCCCCCCCCCAACAGATTTCATATCATGAGCAACTTGGTTGCATGGACATCCAGCAGACTGAGAACAACAGGGTTAACATGCCTTTCACTGTTAGGGCACACGGTGGTGTTTAGTTGTGTGACACCATTCATCAGATCCTCATCTAGAATGCAGAGAGGCCTGGCTCTGCTTAGTCTCCTTACTGCACAAGGACAACATCAACTTCACAGTAACCATTCTCATCAGGGTAATTACCTTTCTCACCTAGTGGCTGAACGTGGAAAAGGTGGGAGTTGGCAACCCCTTTAGTACTCCCATCCTCAGTGTCACCTTTGTGATGGACTTCTTTTGAGCTGGGGTTCCCATTTGAACAACCACACTACCAAAGGTTCTTGGACCCTATGGGAAGCCAGACTATACATCAACATAGTAGAACTGAGGGCAGTCCATCATGTGTTCAAGACTCATGTGCTCCTCCATATCCAAGTGATATCAGCCAGGGTGAGCCCTAATCTAAATGGTGCCTCAGGAGAGGAACATCTTTGTCCTCTTCCTTATTTGTCAATCTTGTGAATAACTTATTTTTTATTACATCTATCGCTCATTTCACGATTTTGATGAAAGATTTGGATGTGCGATTTATCTCTGTCATATAAGATGATAACTTTGTACAATAAGGTCTGTAAATCTGTGTTTATTCATGCCATATATAAGAAAATAAAGAAAATTCCTCTAAGTATATAGAAACTTCTTAATTTTAAGTGAAATGTACTAATATTAAGAAATTGAATTGTGCACTAACATTGGGTGGACCAATATTAAAGGATGTTACAATAGGTGAGAATCTTAGAATGTTAACCATAGTCTTTGGTTCAAAAGTTTGCTTTTCTTGCCTTTCTCCTCATGAACTGCAGCACAGCACCAGAGAGATCCAAATACTGGCCAGTGGTATTTTCAAAAAATAAAATAGCCTGTCATATCAGTCTCTTGCTAGTTATGTAGATAGAGTTCAATATACATCTTTGGCATCTCATTAAATATATCCTTTATTAGTTGATACATACTCTATTCCAGGCTACAAACAAAGTACACTTTCTTAACTACAGCATAAAACAAGGTTCACAGTATCATAGCGGGGCAGTAACTTCACTTCAGTTTGATCTTATATCTCACTGACTAAGTAGTGATGCTCCACCCCTTATACATCTGTGGAGACATGGCTGACAACATTCTAGTTATTTCAAGGAAAACGTAGTTATCACTAAGTCAGGAAAGTTTCATGAGATTCTACAAAGATTCAGAACATTCTAAGATGTTAGTGAAAAATGAATCCACATATGGAATACCTGAAATATTGTACCTCAACCATTCTATTTCCCTTTTGTTGCTAACAACAAAAACAGCACTCAGCGCCTGCCATCCCCCAAGTCTGGCATGCCAGGAAGTCACATGGCTCATCTGCCCCTAAACTGAACCTTGATGTCAAACAATATTGCTATCGCTGTTCACAAAGTGGCGCAATATCACTTTTCCCTCTGAAATCAGCTCTGACACTGTTGCATCAGAAATGACATCCCAGTTCAGGCTGCTTATCTGCTAGCTATTCAATGAGAGTCTTGTGGCACCTTAAAGACTAACAGATTTCTTCGGGCATAAGCTTTCATGGGCTCCAACACACTTCGTCAGGTGTACCGGCTGAAGTGGGTTAGAGCCCACGAAAGCTTATGACTGATGAAATCAGTTAATATTTAAGGGGCCCCAGGACTCTTGTTGTTTTTGCTGTACACAGATTAGCATGGCTACCTCTCTGGAAATTTTCACTAACTATTCAGAATTTCTTAGCAGACAACTTAAGTAGGAACTTCTCAGTGGACCACGAGTGGGTAAGTCGTCACACTGTTCTGATAAAAATATTCATACGATGGACCAGTGGTTCTCACCCACTGTGTCTGGACACATTACAGGGTTGCCACACAATGGTAAGTGTGTAACAAAGAGCCAGAAAGATGGCTGGAGTTGACCAGAGGGAGGTGGGCTGATATGTCCTCTAGGGTCATGATATACCACCAGGTGCATTGTGACCTGCAAAAAGTTGAGAACCGCTCCAACAGAGAGCTTCCCCCATATTGGTCCAGAAGAGCTATGGATCACAGCTCCCAGGGAAATGCTCTCTTCTTGTCCTGGACAAGCTATGTCAGAAATACCTTTGCTCCCATTCCCCTGCTTCCACAGATCATAAAAAAGCTATGTGGTGACAAGGCCAGCATCATTCAACTACAACCCACCTTACTCAGGCTTTTTTGGCTCATGGGGCTCCTAACAATATTTGCCCATCCCCCAGTCAAGACCCACCCCTTTCTGAACCTTGAAACTCAGGAGAAGAGTAAAATCAGACATCCCAGTCTAGGATCATTCCACCTCATTGCCTAGTATTTGAATGGGGTTGGAAATAGAATGTTCCTACATGGCTTTAATTAAGGCTATCCTTACCCAATGTAGGAAAGAGTTAACAAAGATCTGCTGTCTGACTGAATAAAGGCATTTCTATGCCTGCAACAGCACAATCAACATTCTACAGTCACTGCAAATATTTTGTAGATTATCTCCGATCCCTAAAGGTTTCAGGTCTCTCTATTAGTTTGTTGCAGGTTCACTTAGCAATGATTAGTGCTTTCCTCCCGCTGGTAGATGGATGTCCTGTCTTCACCCACCCAACTCAGGTCAGTTTCTGAAGTGCCTAATTTGGACCTTCCCACCAATTATCAATCTGCACCTCACTGGGCCTTAATCACCCCTAACCATGGTCTCCAAACTACTCTTTGAATTCTTGGCAACATGTTCCATCCCCAACTTGGCCAGGAAAGTTGAATTTGTAGTGGCTATCACCAGGAGGTTCAGACTGCTGGGACCCATCATGGCAGATTCTCCCTATATGTTTTTTCACAAGGAGAAGTCTTCCCTAAATTTCATCCTCAATTGCTTTCCCACAGTAGTACATGAAATTCACATCAATGAAAGTATCCAGTCAGTCTTTTTTCTGAAACACCATGTGTTCTGTCATTTTCCTTGCAAAGAACCAAACCTATCAGAAAATCACCAAGGTTTTCTTAATCAAGTAGCAAAAAGATTGCATAGTCAAACTACATCCCCTTAAAGAATCTCTGTGTGGGTTTCAGGATGCATTCTAGAGTGCTATGAACTCATACACATCCTGCCTCCCTGGAGGTGTCACAGCTCATTCAACAAGAGCACAGGCTGTTTCTATAGCTGTCCAGCAAGAGACCCCTGTACAAGATATTTGCAAGATAGCCATCTGGAATTCCATCCACATGTTCACTACTCACTGTGTGTTAGCTCTTGCTTCTCTTGCAGATGTAGCAGTGTAGCAGATGTAACATCCTTACTTTTGTCTTTCTCACACCCACCTCCAGTCTGAGCACTTAGGCTATGTCTACACTTCCCAAACTTAGTTCAAATTTGTTCATTTGAACTAATAAGTTCAAGTGTAGTTCAAACTACATTCAGAATTATAAATTTGAATTAACAACATGGACTAAGTCTAATTACAGAATATTCAACTTAACCCCCTTTGTTAATTCAAACTAACTGCCCTTAGTTTGAACTAACAAAGTGGACTTAAATCTCCCCAGTGTGCCAAGTTTGATCTAAGGATCAAACTAAGGTCTTAGTTTGATCTAAAGGGCAGGTATTACTAGTTTGAACCAAGTTTTCATTAGTTCAAATTATGGAATTCCTTAATTTGAACTAATGAATGCTTAGTGTACACAGGGATTAAGTTAGTTCGAATTAAGCCTGCTTAATTCAAACTAACCTGCAAGTGTAGACATAGCCTTAGAGAAAGCACACAAGGACAAAGATTTGAAGGAAAATGAAGGCTACTTATTGTAACTGGAAGTTCTTCGAGATGTGGGGGCCTTATCTGTATTCCACTATCTACCCTCCATTCCCTCTGCTTTGGATCCCGTTGAATGCATGATAAGCAAAGAAACTGAAGAGGAGTTGGCCCACACTGTCTCTTCTACCATCAACTTAGAGCACAAGGAGACTTGCTACATATATGCAGGCCAATAGTCTCTGCTTGGAAGAATTTCTGGACTTGGGTTCCTGGTGTGCATGCATACCCAACTGTAGAATACTGCCAGGTGCCACACATCTCAAAGCACTTCCAGTTATAGTAAGTAGCCTCCATTTGTTTTGTCATAGTTTACCTCCAGTTCCTAATTCCCATTCTGTGTTATAATTGTTTGTAGTCTGTGATTTACCTGACTGCTTTGAAATAATCTGATGAATAGAAGAATATTACATAATACTTGGTGATGACACTGGACTTCTAGTTCTCTTTTAACTGTGAACCCAATTCAGCCTTATACTCTTTAAAGATGCCTATACATTTTCTCCTTCCCAATCAGAAATTCTTCAAGGTAGTCCTCCTAGGGAGAGGCTCCAATCCTTTAATTCCCTAAAGCATCTGACGAAGTGGGATTTTCTCCCATGAAATTTCATGCAAAAATAAATTTATTAGTCCTTAAGTGCCACAGAAATCCTTGTTTGTTTGTTTTACAATACTTTAGACGTCCTTTTCCCTGCTCCAACTTCTCTCTCTCCCTCCCTCCCTCTCTCTATATCTCACCCCCCTCCCCCATGAACTAATAGCACTGCAGGGCTGCAGAGGGTAAAGGGGAGAGAATGAAAATCTGGGTCTACTCTTGTTCTTCCTTTAATTATGCCAATGCTACAGTTAGTTTGGCTACTTCAGATTTATTATCATTACATAAAAGAAAAACAACAACAAAAACTAGAGTCTGAGAGTTTTATTGAGTAAAAATTATATGTGTGACTTGAAACAATTGTGTAAGCATAAGCAGTTGTAAGATACAGCATTGATGATAAAAAAAGAAAGGATTTATCATGCTTAGGTTTGATACAGAGTACAGCATCTTATATAACTTTTCCAAAGCTGCTGTGCTTAAAAAATGGAAATAGAGATTGGAAGTGACAGCATATATCAGATGTTTAAGGAGCTATAGAACACTATTAATGCATATATCAAATTTAGACCCAATAATAATTTTGAACAGTTATTCTAATTGTACCTAATGTAAAACAAGGGCATCTATTAATAAATTGCCATTATATAGAATAATTTTGCTGATATACTTTGTTTTCAGATTCAGACAAATTAGTATCAGGGTGATAAAAAGACACCTTGAATTGATCCTCTGGTGGAACATGAGAATGCCAAATGTAAAATGCCTTTGTGCTTCATACTGAAAATCACATTGCTGAAAAACAGTAGTGCTGAATAAATTTAGGAATAATAATTAATTAGTGGAACAATGCTGACTAAATGCAATTGAAGTATGTTTAATAGCATATGCATTAACTAGGTTTAGAGCACAAATGGTACAGCATGATTTATATTATTTATTTACATTTATACGATAAAGCATGATTTAGAATACCTCATGTAATGTTCAGTTGTGTAATGTTTCCAAACAGCATTCATCTCACAAATGGCCCTCCTTCAGATATCAAACTGGGTGAAGCTATTAAATTTAGTTTCTAAATCTCATCTTCCTTTCCCAGATAGTCTTAGTCTTCCCCAAGATTCAAACCCAGCCTGTACCCAGCATGTCCTTAACCTCAGCTTCTTCTTGTCAAGTCCATCCTCCCAGCTTCTAGTTCCCCAAAAATTCTCACAGTGCTCCCATTTTGACTTCCCACAGTTTTAAGTTGTAGGAGTGCAAAATATCATGAAACTCAGCAAGTGAACCTTTTTAGTCAATTGTTAATTGATTAGAACTTGGAATCATATTAAATAATTTTCTTTTTCAACATCAGAAAATTCTACCTTTCTCCAGAGATAACATGCTAAACTTTTGGTTCATAAATATTGTGTTATTCTTATGGAACAAACAGGTTGAACTACTTTAATTGCAATACAAACTGGAACCTTAACAATGGCATTGCAATAACTCTACCATGATACATGTTGCATCTTGTGCTTTAGTCTTATTACAGTTCTTCTTTGTTAAGTGAGCCCTAAGTTTTCCACAAATTTTTTATTGTATATTCTGTCATCCATCCTCTGATCTGTATTTCTAATGGAAACAAACAGATGTGTGACAGAATTGTAAAGTAATATAATGATCAAGTAAAACATATGGAAGCTTCTGAGCAGATGAAAACACTACATTTAAAATATGAATGAAATTTGATTTAGTTGCTTCCGGCATTTAATTCCTTCCCCTTTTGTAGGTAGATAATTAAGGTACTTGACATACTAGCTATGGATAAGAAATATGTAGCTAGAAAAATATTACTGTATCTACAAGCAAGGGTTTGCCTAATTATACTCTGACAGAAGTAAAATGGAAATGTTACCATTAACTTTAAAAATGTGGATCCTAAGTGGATCACATTTCCAAAGCAGTGCCATAAGTCTAAAACTTAATAAAAAAGTCAGTCATGAAAATGACTGAGATAGAGGTCACATGGCAATTAGGTGTCAAATTAGCATTTAAAGAGTTATTTTACCATCTTTCCCAGAATTTCAGGACAATATAGTTTTAACCTCTCAAACCAATCTTGATAAGCCTGTTAGCTTACAAAAGAGAGAACAAATATATATTAGTAAAATATCAGTGGCATGTACAAAATGCATGACAGTATCTTGTGGAATTATCGACAGAAGTTTGAAGTGACTTGACTCATCACAAATTCCTTCTGATAAAGTCTTTTCCTTCACTATTATGTATTCTTCTATACCGCTTTATTCATTTGAAGTTCAAAGTTATTTCCATTCCACAGAAAATTGGTGTCTTCTTTCTTTTACTGATGAAAGTTGCTTTCATAAGAAATAAAGAACCATGACACAGATTATAGAGTTATTTACCCCTGAATTTTTGGTTGCATTTTGGAGACACTACACTCACATCATTTTAAATTGACTACATGAATTCTGCGGGTGTACCTCTTACTGAATCTTTGTCAGACATTACTGTGATGTTCGTCTCCTGCAACCTGGTCTGGTGTGCCTCTGAGCCTCCCTGATCACTCACTCCTGGGTTTCAATTTACCCTTCTGTGCTAGGTGATCCCCCTACTCCTGGGTCAGCTCCCTCCATCCTCCTGTGTGTAATCAGTCCCACACAGTGGACTTGCTTGCACTAGCCACTTATGGGATGATCCCCAAGTGAGAACCCTCAGACCTCATATGCAACCCCAGGAACTTCTGTCCTGCAGGGATCAGGACCCTTTCCTGATCACTTCAGGCTCATTTACTCTGGGCTGTCAATTTAACAATCAAACCAATTTGCAACACTTTTGCTCCAAGTTAGGCATTCACACGTTCACTCTCTTCTCAGAATCTATGCTGCTTTAGGTAAAAGATTAATAAGTTTATTGATCAAAACATGATTCTAAAGTAAGTATGTGAGACAAATCAATCAATCAATCAATCAATCAATCAAGAGTTTTTCACTACCAAATTAAAGGAAACAAGGATTCTAAGCTAAAGTTCCCTGTTGCAGTCCATTTCAAGCTTACCCACATGCCTGACTCTTAATTATTTTTCAGCCAAGTCCTTAGAGCAATCTGGATAGGATCTAGTCCTTTTTGAGTTGCTTCAGGATAGAATTCCTCTGGGGAAAAAGTCCCTAACCTGTTTAAATGTCTCTTTTTCTCTCTTCAAACACCCCTTCCCCCCCCGGGTCAAGTGATTCACTTTTGTTCAAAAAGGATGGGCAATCTCTGCTGTCCAGTTAAGATGCTACAGACATGTATCTAGTCTACTGTTATGCGAATTTCTTCTGGATGTATGTTTTCAGCCCTGATTTCTTGCTCCTACTTGAGCCATGTGAAATACCTTTGGGGACATGTTTCATATCTGTACACATGTATGATGTTGCAGGAAACATGCTACTATAATAATAAAGTGGACCATCTCATGAGCATTAAAAAAAATACCTCACATATTTTATATTAAACCACACCATTGCAAGGGTGAACAGGAAGGATACACAGATCTCATAACAAGGATGGGGGGGGGGTGCAGCATGTCATTACAGTGTGTCCTAAATTTGGTCAATAGCAGGCTGAGAGATACAGTGTTTGTACTCCAGTGCTGCATAGGATCCTCACTTGTAGACCAGAACCCCATTGAGTTAGGTGTTACATAAGCAGAACAAAAACAAAAGGCTTCCCTTCCCCAAAAAGCTCATAATGTATGTTCCATATCTTATCTTTCTTATTCTGCTACATAAGTATTTATAACATCACTGACTGTAACAAAAAGCAAACAGTTTGAAAGACACCAGTCTTCTTCTATTTGCCCCACATCTTGCAAAGGAATCTTGTGTATTTTTTAAAAAAATAAAAAAAAACTGCAGTGGGCTTTTGATGAGGGCCAGGCGGTGCAACTCCTGTTTGTGATGTTGGGAGAGAGAAAGGGATTATGGACATGCACACATCAGTGAAGCTTTTGTTGGGAAGTTACTATTAATTGATGGTTCTTAAATTTTTGCTTTTCTGTGGTGAGCACCAGTTATTCAAATGTCTTACCAGAAGGAGGACCAGAGGCAGGGGCAATTGCTGTGATGGCCCAGGTCTCTATTTATGAATTTTATGCTAACTGTAATGGTCCTCTCATCCCTACCCACTGGAGGGACACCTCCTGGTGATGGTAGTGGGAAAATGTTCAAGTGACCTTCCCATCCAGTTGCCTGTGCCCCATTTTTCATAGTCTTCCTCAGAGTCTTTTCAGGACATCAGCTCCCTGGCTGAGTCTGTAGCCTGTTCCCTCTTCTGGGGTATGACCAAGTCCAGGCCAGTCTCCCACTTGTCCCCTCACCACTCACTGGTGGGCTGGGGGAGACAGGGATGGACCCAGGCCTACCTACTTCTCTGGGCCCTGATCCAAAGACCCTAAGCACTGCTTCTTGGTGTTGCATTAACCCCCAGTACAGCATAACTGGTTCTCTAGACTACACCCTCACCTACCCCCAGGGACCTTCTCTCCCATGTTCCTCTTCGTGGTTCTGCCCACTGGAGCCAGACTGACAGCATTCTTCCCCACTCGCCAGAGGAAGACTGTCCTGAGCTGGGTCTGCAGCCCCTGTATATACAGTATCCCAATCCCTGATTGGTTCCCCAGCTGCTGGCTCATATTTGCTGGGTCTGCTCCCAGGGCTTTTAATCACTTCACCCGATTGGGGAAACTACCCTGCTATACTCACCAATGTCAACTTCAGCATCTTTGAGGAACATAACTGGCCCTTTATTATGAAGAGGGAATTGTTTTCTGAAATAGTTGATTCTTGAACTTGAAGATCAAGATGAAGAGGACCTTGAAATTATTGTAAAGGGAGTACTAGGGATGATGCCCTCTTTGCTGTGCATGAGTAAATACATATTTTTCAGTACAGTTACTTGAAAACACATTCCTATTCCTATTCCTATTCCTATTCCAGTCCTTGTCTTAATTGTTAGAAAATAAAAGCTTCTATTAGGAATATGGCTGTGAGAAAAAACCTTTCAAGTTTAGAGTGAAAACCATCAAAAATCGTTCTGATACATTTTTCAGGCACATCTCTCTGTTGAACTGTTGTCTACTTAAAAGATAGACAGGGATTTGGATTATGATTTTGTATTGTATTATTGTTCCTGTAGGCTATGGAGTTCGTAAAATAACATTGGTTTTAGCAGAGACTAGGTCATTCTTTGCATTCATACTAACTCTATATTTCAAAGAACAGGGACAGGAGAAATAAGTATACCTAATACAGGTAGTCCTCACTTAGTGACCGGGTTCCGTTCCTGAAACCCGGTTGATAAACGAATTGGTCACTAAATGAGGAGCAGCCCTTACCGGTATTTCAGGCATAATGTACTTTACTGGTAGTGGGTTTTTCAACCATTGGTAGATAGTTTTAATGTCACCTTTGCATCATTTATAACATTTTTCATATATATTTTAAATGTTTTAAGCTCTAATGTACTGAACTTAGTTTGCATAGTGTACTGTAAATATAGGTAATCTGAGAGAGTTGATGCGAGTTCTCGTACATCGCCATAATACCAACTCATCAGAGAGCCGGTCATAACTCTGAGGGGTCACTAAACGAGTAGGTCACTAAGTGAGGACTAGCTGTACTTAAAAAAGTCCTAACTGTGCTTAAGAAAACAGAAGAGACTCTCAAAGACATGTTCATCCTTGTGAAAATTCTACCTTTGTTGGGCTGCCAAGTTCAACATCAGCTTGACTACTCTGCTGCATACTGTAAATGTTAGCTGTGCCTAAGGCTCTTCAGATTCGTTCTTCCAACTATTAAACATGTATTTTTGTGTTTTTTCCATTAAACAAATGAAGCAAAAACAGTTTAAGTGTGTACCAGGTCTCCCATTTCACAGTAACTCATTCTCCACCCAGTTTTCAGTTTGAGCCATGAATATCATAACTCGTCTCTTTAAAAAGAAATGGGGACAGCTCTGTCTGTGCTTTAATTTACTGTCCCCTAGCTTCAGGGGTGGGATTAATGGGCTCAGGTGTTAGCATGGTGAACACCTGGGCCTCATAAAAAGGATTGTGAGAACTGTTTGGAGGGAGGAGGCTGCTGTAGAAAGAACAGGGAGAAGGTTAGGCCCAAAAGTAGGTCTAGAAGAAGCAGAGATATTGTTCCTTTCAGAAGCTGCTGGATACTAGAGACTGGAAGCAGAGGAAAACTTTCTATGAGAAAAAGAGCCCCAGAAAGAAAATCAGAAGAGGCAGTGCTCAGTTTTTGGAGAAGAAGAATAGTATAGGACCTGGGAGTAGGAGTAAAAAGCAGAGAACTTCAATGTAACCCAAAGAGAAAAGGAACCATTTGTTTGAATGTTTATTGGGACTTTCAGTTGGACTTTTGTTATCCCTGAAAGACAACAAGGATTGCTAAAGTGGAGGAATTTAGCAATGTTATGTTTGGGTGTGAGGTGATGTTTAGGCAGTGAGCTCACCCATTACAACTGAACATTAGGAACAATGTCCTAACTATGAAGGTAGTTAGGCACTGGAACAAATTGTCTGGGGATGTTTTAGAATTTCTGTCATGGAGGCTTTTATAATAGGTTAGACAAACACCTCCTAGGAATGTACTAGTTATTATATAGTCCTGCCTGGAGTGAAGGAGACTAGACTAGAAGACCTCTTGAGATCCCATCCAGTTCTTCATTTCTATGATTCTATGAATATGTACCAATAATTCTCAGATTACCAACAAACCAATTTTTTTCTAAATAATTTTGCCTCATAAAAGCACAGTCAATTTCCTATATTCCCCACATAAATAACATGAAAATAGAATGTACATGGAATACAAATCCTTCATTAATGGGGTTCATCGTGTATATCTTAATGTATAATAAAAATTAATATTGAAGTGCAACTGTTTTCTAATTTGTTTATTTCACCCTCACAAATTATATCATTAATAGCCTTTAATTATCCACAGTATAACAATATTTCTTGTAATCCTCATCCATCCTGTTAAGAACTTTGGTGTTATCTAAACCTCCAGAGAAAGCTTGAAGAGAAACTAACCCTGTGTCTCTGCTTTATTCCTTCTCCTTCTTTTGTTGTAATGCCAAGTTAGAGCCTACAAGACTTAAGCCAAATTCTGTTAGGTGTTTTTTTTTCTTTCTAATTTTGTTAATGTTTACCCAGCCATGTTCTCCTAAGGAGAAAATATTAGAACACAATCCTGCCTCCTGGGGGGTTCACTATTCCACGTTTCCCTGATGAGATCGAGAGTGGGTCATTGCCCCTTTAATGACTTGAAATAAGAATCTTGAGGAGGCTTGTGGTATCTCCTGGAGCACCAAGAGCAGCTAGGATAGGGGGTCTGTCCCACTCTTTGTCCCTAGAACCTACAAATTTATTTGTGACTTTTGTCTTTGACCTTTTCATGTATGCTCAAGAAGGTCACCTTGGCGAAGGTGAGGCTACTTACATCAATTTCTGCTGGTCTGAGAACCTGCCTTTAAAATAATGATGGGGTATGCAGTAGGAAGCTTTTGGATTTATATCTGGGCTCCCTATTGCTGTTGCTGGACATCTAACTGTGCCTTCTATTGGTGTTGCTGTGCTTTAGTCTGGTAATTCTGAGCTGTCCCACTGTTTCTCCATCTGGTGTTAGGTGTTTCCTGATGCTGGTGCTGATCTGATCTGCCAAGTACATCTCTTGCTGGTGATGATGTGCATCCAAATGTGCACCCTGCTGGGGGTTATCTGTTTCTGATCTTCACAGTAGGCTGCAGCTACACCTCCTGCTTCTCCTGCAGTGCTTCAAGCTGATAGTTTTGTTACCCCCTGCTTGTCCAGCTGGTGTTGATGTGCAAAGGGCAGAACCTAGACTAAATGGCACCCCAGATGAGGAAAATCTTTGCCCGCCCCTGAGGGTTAAACTTTTGAATACCTTACTTTTTTATTTTTTCCTGCATTTCACAACTTTGATGGAAGATTTGCACACATGCTTTATCCCTATCTTATGATAAATTTTTATGCTAGAATCTGTAAATCTGTATTTATTCATGCCATATATAAGCAAATAAAAGTAAATCTGTTCCCTCTAAGAAATTTTAATCTTAAGGATAACTGATGTGATGTAAAACAAACAAGGAGTCTGGTGGCACTTAAAAGACTAACACATTTATTTATCACATGAGCTTTTGTGGGGGAAAATCCCACTTGGTGTAATGTAGGATGTTACATTCAAAGATTATTGTACAGACCTACACAACAGCTCCATACTGCATCCTTTATCATACTTGAATAAACCAGTCTAGCAGGTTTTTCCTAACAACCCCTCCCATCTATCACTATGGCAACCCCAAGCACCTAAGGTAACCCAAAACATCACAACTCAAATGCACTAACATCAAAAAAATTGAATTTTGCACCAGCGTTGGGTGGAAAAATGTATCCACATATGAACACCTGAAACATTTTACTTCAAACATTCCATTTCCCCTTTTGCCACTAATAACAAAAACAGCACTCCGAGGGCAGTCGCCTGGGTCACTAGCCCCTAAATCTGGCTGTGGCAGTGTTTTCTGCTGCTGATGCTGGACTGCCAATTACTTTGGAAACTGACTTTGCCATGCCTCAAATTAACACTCTTGTGTTGTCTGTCACATCCGCAATTCTGATCTGTGGGGTTGTTCCTGCACATCTGCTGGGCTGAAGTGCTGCAGTTTTACCATGATGTTTCACCACACTGTATAAAAGACATTGCTCAGTATTGTATCTGACATTGCATCTGATGAAGTGGGGTTGGAGCCCAAGAAAGCTTATGCCTGAAGAAGTCTTTTACTCTAACAGGGGTGGCCAAACTTATGGAACTCAAGAGCCACACAGATTGATTATTAAACCTTCAAGAGCCATGCCTCTCCCCGCTGTCCCTGACCGTGCCACAGCTTCTCCCCATCATCCACAGCTGTGCCGCCCTTTCTCTTCTCACCATGCTGTGATTCTCCCTGCTGTCCCCAAATCCCTCCCTAACTCCCAGGCTCTGACGTTGGTTCCCCTGGGATGACGCTTACCCCCCCAGGGCTCCCTTACCTGGCAGCTTCGGCAGCTAGGCACAGACTGGGACTTCCCCCGAGGATGCTTAGAGCATGCTCATGGCAGGAGATTTAAAACTCCTATGCTGGGGCTGCTTTCTTCCACAAGCCACACTCTTTCATTCAAGAGCTGCATTTGGCTCCTGAGCCACAGTTTGGCCACGCCTGCTTTATAAAGTGCCACAGGACTCTCATTATTGTTGCTCAGTCTCTCAGTGATAAGAAGCTTCTCTTCACATTGCACCTAGGAGCTAGGACACTGGCTGTAAAGAGAAGCAACAGCTAGAGGTGGTTTTGAAAACTGTCTATTGCCTCCTAAATGACCTTCTTCTTCTTGAACACTTGTAGACCATCAAAGTTACAGAGTGAACTGTGCTTTAGATTCCTTTTAGTCCTTTATGACTGAACTTCTCAGAGGAGAGGCCTGGTTCCCTGTCTCCGGGTGGTGCTCTGGGATTACTGGATTGCAGGGCTGCAGCCTCTGCTCCTTTTTTAACCAACCACATTAACCAACCAAATTAACATGGGCATCTAACATCCTTTTCCTTTGGGAGGCAATCAGAACAGCTGATTATAGTGACTCAGAGAATTATTTGTCACTCAGCAGCATGTGGCATGCAGAGCAAAGGGCAAAACCAGAGCTGGACAGGTATGTTTTCCCTTACCCTTTGCAAACTTTGGTAAGTTTTCTTTAAAAACATTACTACCATCTCTGGCCTGGAAGAGACAACCTGTTTACCGCAGTTTTTGTACCTACTTCTCAGTGTGTCACTAACCAGAATCATACATCTGGGCAGCTGCAGTCAGCCCACTCAATCCCCACTTCTTCCTCACTCAGCATCTTTAATGTTTTAGTGCAGTGGTTTCCAACCTGTTCCTTTGCACAGACCACTACATCATCAGCAAAAGCCTTCATGAACCATCACCCGGCACTCCCTGGCCCTGAGCCCCTTACCACACCCCTGTCTATCCATGGCCCTGCATTTCCCTGTCACGAGCCCCTAACTGTGCCTCTGTCCTCTGAGTTCCTGCACACCCTGGCTCCAGCTGCACTTTTCCCAACGGCTATGTTCACACACAGGGGGTTATTTTGATACAAGTTGTTTTGAAACATCTTGTATTGAAATAACACCTTATTTCGAAATAAGTTAATTCGAATTAACAGTTTGTTAATTCGAATTAAGGAAAAAAAGCTCAAAGTGAAATAGCATGTTCAGACAAGTTATTTCGAAACGAGTCACCGTTGTTTTGAAACAACATGTTCTGACGGCATTGTTTCGAAACAATAGTTTTGAAACAACGTTGTTTCGTCCCCACATGGGGTTTAAGTTGTTTTGAAACAACGGTGCGTCGTGTGAACGTGGCCTTTCTTATTTCGAAACAACCTCTGTTGTTTCGAAATAAGACTGCTGTGTGAACACACCTAGCCTGTTCTCCCACAAACCACCTGCAGTGCCATCACTGACCACGAGGGTCCGCAGACCACAGGTTGGGAATCGCTGTTTTAGTGTTTTGATCCTACGTTCATGTTTGGAAACTCTGCCAGCCTAGGTGGAGCCAGGACAGGTCTACTTCCCAATTAATTCCATTTCCATTGTTTTTGCACAAGTACCATTAGTACTTTGTGTGATAGTGCCTTATCTTTGCCATTCTTTCATAGCCTGCCTTTAGTTGAACTATGCAGTCAGATAGGTAAACTGAGATTCTCATGCAATTTTATAAATATAGATAACATCTTCATTCTTTACAGGGTCCCAGTCCCTTTAAGAATGGAACCTTAATGGGGTAGAATCTATCTAGTTTGCTGAATGGCCCTCATATATCAGGCTACATACTCGGAATAGGCTACTCCACTTATTTCCCATTAGTCCCAAACCTATGTTGCTTTTTATAAGTTTTGGAGAGTTGGGAATTAACTCCAGAAATAAATGCTACAGTTGGACATAATACCAAAGCTCTTAAACTACAAGAAATAAAACCTCAGATAGAAAGAGGAACTATTCAGGGGCCCCTAAAGGGATTCACATAAATCACCATGTTGCCAAGCTCCAAAGAGGCAGCTGTGTTAGTCTAGTTCAGTAAAACAAAAAAAAAAGGAGTCCTGTGGAACTTAAAGACTAACAAATTTATTTATCGCATGAGTTTTTGTGGGAGAAAATCATCTGACCAAGTGGGATTGCAATAAATAATTCTGTTAGTTTTTAAGTGCCACAGAACTTGTTTGTTTTATAAACCACCATAGTAGCAGTAAAATACCCTGATTCCCCAGTGTTCAAATATACAGAATATTATTGTTGCAGCAGGCATCATAAGGTGGTACTGTTAAACATAGTATTACAAGTTTTTTTCCTTATGTATGAACAAATTTTCAGTCTTGGGTAGACATGTTGTGGTGTTAGTGTTGGGTTATACAAAGTTCTCTTCAGAGGAGGCAGAAGTTCTTAGGGTACATCTACACTGTAGCCTTAGGTTGACTTAAGGAAGGTTAAGTCAACTTACAGACTTCTGCAGCCACACTAGGCTTTTATGTAGTTGGCTTAAGCACTTCTTTAAGTCACTTTAATAATACCACCTCTTAAAGTCAACTTAATGCTAAATTGAGCTTATTAAGTCACCTTAAGCCAATGTAGGTGGGTAAAGCCCTTAAGTCGACCTAGCTGGCCTTTTGCTACCCATAATGGACCACTTCTTTGTCAACTAGCACTTTCCAGTGTGGATGCAGGCAGTTGACAGGAGTTTTCAGTGTGGACTCTCTAAGTTGACTTAACAATGTCAAGTCAACTTAACAGAGCCTCCAGTGTAGACATACCCTTAGAGAGTACCTGTGTAAGTAACATGAGTTTGTTCTCTGCCTTTTTTTTTTTCCTGATTAGATCAGTTTTTGAGGCAAGGCTGCTTTCTGGGAACCAGGCATTGATGCTGGGCTCAGATTCCTGAAAGGAAAGATTGCCTAGGTAGCGATTTACCACCTCTGTTTCAAGATGAATATATATGAGTAAACACAGGGCCAGATTAATCAGTCTGTGGGCTCCAGCCTGCCTCCATGATGGGCACCTCTGCCTGGGGCCAAATCCCCCAACATGGAAGCTGGGCCTCCATCCCTATCACTGCAGGGGGGGACTCCGGGGCCAAAGCGCACTCCTCCTCTGGCCAATCTGCCAGGGACAGCCGCTGGTGCATAGTACAGCAACGCCCAATGCAGCCCCCCAGGGCCATGGGCCCTGGAGAGCTGCACTGCAGTGCCAACTACCAGGTTGGAGCAGACTAGGCCATGGTCAGGCCCCGTCCCCTGGGCAGAGCAAGCAGGTGGTAGCCCATCCCACCCTGCCCCTGAGGGCAGACCTCTGCCTCCAGGACCCTGCTCCCCCATCCCTGCAGGCACTGAATGAGGTGGGGGGTACACAATTATCAGAGGGATTTTAGGGGCTGGAGCCTGGGGCCCCCTTTTTGGCCACCTCTTAAAGCCCCACCGATAATCTGGCCCTGAGTAAACAAATCAAATTGCACTTAGAATAAACCCACACTCTGTGTCACTGATTTGCTTCTTGAGTTGGGAAGTCAACCTGCAAGACTTTATTCATAGAAACATAGAACATGAAGAGACCTCATGAGACTATCAAGTTCACACCTCATGCTGACACAACATGAAGCATACCTAGATCATTCCTCACTTCTGTTGTTACTCAGCAGAGGGGTGATGCTGGTCTCAGAATGGGATGCTGGTACTGGAGAAAGGAAAAATGCTATATTAGCTGGCAGAGAACACAAAATTCCTCCCAGTCTCAGTAACAAAAGAAGGGCACTGTTCTGTCCTTGCAGCAATCACTGATGCTTGAATTTAGTTCAGTCTTACAGCAGTGATTCTGGTCTGAGTCTTGAGACATCCACCTCCTAGATCACTGTGCTAGTAAGGGCTTCCTATCCTGGGTCTGGAACATCATGCCTGTGCACCCAGCCTGGACCTTGGGCTAATCCCATAGCACTGGGTTTAGGATGTCTTTTGATTTGTTCTCTCCAAAAGCATCATTTTCTCACTGCTCAAGCCCATGAACTTTCTCTTAATCACCTTTCCTGTGCCAAGTGATAGGGGTCCAGATGCAATTATGTAGCCTACAACTAACCCACTGTTCCTGCTTGTATTGAGTGAGCGCCCATCCTTGGGGGCAGCATTCCTTTCCTTCAGTGAGAGGCAGACTAGTAGTAGGAAGCCAGAAGTGAGATTTTATCCCACTTGTCTAGTGAACCAGGGCTTTGGGGCAGACTCCTTTCCCCAAAACCTAATAAGTCAAGGTTTAAGGAGTGAAAGATTAACCTGTCCATAAGTACCAAAGGGGTAGCTGTGTCAGTCTAGTTCAGCACAACAAAAAAGGAGTCTTGTGGCACTTTTAAAGACTAACAAATTTATTTATTTATTACTCTTCAAGGATATGTCTACACCTAAAAATGCTAGTTTGAACTAGTTAGTTCTTGATTAATCTGCTTAACCAACAGTTTTTTTCTATTCATCAACAACTGTGGCTGCTGTTAGCATTTAGTATCTCATTAAGGGCCCAATCCAAAGCCCACTGAAGTCAATGGAAAGACTCCCATGGCTGTGAATTGATTTTGGATCAGGCCCTAATTTTAATCAGAGTAACTCGCATTTGTCTAGGGCTTTATCATCTGCTTTCCCTTATTTTTTATGGCCAGCCAGTCCTTTACTGGGACTGTTTTTGTGACTGAATAGGTACAAGTTTAGGATTGGGTTTCTGTGAGAAAAAGGTTTTTTAAATACATGTTTTTAAATAATACAATATTAATAATACTTATCATGGAATCTTAGAATATTAGCTCTGGAGAGAACCTTGTGAGGTCACCTAGTCCAACATGCTGCTAAAAGCAGAACTACTCCCACTAAATCGTCCAAGCCAAGGTCTGATCCAACCAGGTCTTAAAAGTTTTCAAAGACAGAGATTCCAGCACCTCCCACTAGGCATCCCATCCTAGTGTTTCACAGCCCTCCTAGTGAGAAAGTATGTTTTATCTTCAAAGGACTTTGGGCCAGATCCATAAAGGCTATGCCTACAGTAGAAATTTTAGTTTGGACTTTCTTAGTCTGAACTAAGCAGTTCTGGGTTAGTTCAAGCTAACCGTGTGTTAGTTCGAACTACCTATGGCTTTTTAGTTTGAACTAGCCACATTATTTAGTTTGAACTAACTTTTTAGTTTGAACTAAAAAAGCACAGCTAGTTTGAACTAAAGGTTAGTTCGAACTAAAAAAACATGGCTAGTTTGAACTAACCACTTAGTTCAAACTTATTTAGTTTGAACTAGCATGGCTACATTGTACTAGTTTGAAGTAGGCAAAGCCTAGTGTAGACAGGGGCCAAATTAGTCTGGATTAAGTCTCCTTAATCCAGACTAATTTGCTGGTATAGACATAGCCTAAACCAACATTTAGGTACCAAGATGCTTAAACGCCTACTCAGTCATCACTCACAAATTGCCAAGCATCTGAATCTCTGACCATGAGCATTCACACAACTGCCTGAGTCTAGACACCCAGTTAACTATGTCTCTTTTGACTGCGCCACAGGCAGGCCCAGTCCTGGCCACATGGAGTGAGGGAGCACTCAACAACGGGTGCTACCAATGTCTGCTGTGATGTCCTCTCTCCAGGGTCCTCTTCAGCCAGGGGGGTACTCCTCCTCCTCCTGTTCCTCCTCCTCCGGGGTTGCTGGTCCCTCCTTGGGAGCAGGGAAGATCTCCAGGCTGGCTGCAGGGGTGGCTGGTGGTGGGGTACCCTCTGGGCAGCCGGCATCACCCACCTCCAGGATGATGTCCTCTTCCAGGGAGTCCTCTTCCTAGGGTTCAGCTATTGAGGGGGGTTCCCCAGAATCAAGGGCCCTAGGTCCCTGTGCAGGCTAGTGGGCTCCCTGCCCAGGAATCTGTCTGGCTCCTTGAAATAGAGGCAGTTGGTGGCTCGAGCTGTCCCCCAGCACTGCCTTGCTTCCTGAACCCAGGAGCCATCTTGCCTCAGGGCCTTGATTTTTCACCCGTACCTGCTTGGTGGTGCAGGTGTAGCCCTTGGGAGCCAGAGCCCAAGAGAGGTCTCCATAAATCTCCCTGTTGCAGTGGCTGCTCCACAACCGAGAGAGTATGTCCTTCTCCCCTGAGATGGTGAGGAGGGTGAGGACCTCCTTTTGGTTCCAGCCTGGAGCCCTCTGACTGCCCTGGGTAGGAGTGGTGGCCTGTGCCATGCTGCAGAGGCTGCACAACAGCAGGCTGTTCAGGACAGGTGTGCCTGTGAGGGCAGGGAAGGGCGGTGACCAGGGGAGGCACATCCTTCCTGGTGCCATGCACTCTGGAAGGAAGAAGATCAAAACACGTTTAGTTCAAACTAATAGTTAGTTTGAACTAACGTGGCTCCACTGGGTTAGTTCAAACTCACCGTAATATTCCTTAATTTGAACTAATGAATACCTAGTGTAGACAGGGACTAACTTAGTTCAAATTAAGCCTCCTTAATTTGAACTAAATTGCCAGTGTAGACATAGCAGAAAAGTGCCACAAGACTCCTTGTTTGTTTTGCTAACCCTTCCACAGGCACATTACAGAAAAGTCTGTTGAAAAACTACATTCTATGGGACTGCAGTCTTCTTCAAAAGACAGGCAAAATTTAGACTGTTAGAGTATTGGGATAATAACGTTCTTAGCCCAGTTATAAGTCTTTCATTAAAGCCTGTTAATTGAGGAGAAAAAAAATCTTCCACTTCTCTCTTGTCCTGGAATTTCTCATGTACTTCATACTTGACATTTTCATTTTTGTCTAAGAGGATGTGTTATTTTCTCCTTCACGTGTACGTAGTCACTGGAGGTCATCTTTTGCCTTCACATCAGCTAGTTAATTTTAAAAGGGATAGCCGTGTTAGTCTAGTCCAGTGAAAAAACAACAAGGAGTTGTGTGGCACTTTAAGATTAACAGATTTATTTTTTGCATGAGCTTTCGTGGGAGAAGATCCCACTTCCTCAGATGCTTCGAAGATGGGTGAACTTACAGAAA
>ML682040.1:10109879-10195414 GCA_007922195.1 Podocnemis expansa | reverse complement strand
TTTCTGTAAGTTCACCCATCTTCGAAGCATCTGAGGAAGTGGGATCTTCTCCCACGAAAGCTCATGCAAAAATAAATCTGTTAGTCTTAAAGTGCCACACAACTCCTTGTTGTTTTTTCACATCAGCTAGTTGCCTTTTGCTCTGTGTCCATAGTTACTTCAGTGAAAGCTGTGCTGAATTTTTACTGGTCCTTTGAGAATCCCTAAAGTTAGCATCACTGGGGTGGCTGGTGGTTTTTAAAGGTGCTATCACCCTGTCCATTCTCTCTGTCAATGATGATTTGTACTAAACTAGTTGGTTCTCAGTAACTTTGTTGTTTTCATCAACTATGAAAGGTGAAGTAATGTTCTACATCACTTTCCTGGTCAGCTGAGGTCCACTTTGGGAGTCCAGGTGAAAGCACCTGAAAAATTTAGTTCTTCTTCAACTGTTCCTTGTCATTTTGTCAGCTTCCTTGGCAAGGACCTTTTAGTAGCGTGGGCTTTCTTGATGCTTCCAGAAAAAGTGCAGGAGAAAAGTGCTTTTTCTCTGTTGTATCTCCTGGTCAGAGCCTGCTGAGCCTGAGAGAAGTTCTTATAGTCAAATCTCTTCACTGTAGCTAACTGTGCCTTCATGCTGAGCGTATATGGGAAAAAACTGGATATTGGTGGGCTTACTCTCCCTGGTTTCCTTAACATTGGCTTAGATTCCTTTATGTTGGCATCCACAAAGAAACATGAAGGGAAACTTGTGGAGGTCTATGGTGTCTCATACGTCCAGCTGCACAGTCCCATCAGAGTTTTTCACTAGCTCTTTTAACCAAAACTACTTTTCAGTTGAAAACAAGGGAATCCTGAGTAAACTTATATCTGGAAACATATGGACTTGAAGTTCTTTTCTGAGAATAAAGTGTAAAAGATTTCAACATCCATTGGGATATCTCCTTTGCTAACTTTGCTGAAAAAAATTTTAGGCTTTTCTCCACAGATTTAGGGTAACAATTCATAGTCCTTGTAGCTGCTAATTTCTTCTTGAAGTAGGTCACATCAGGTAATTCTATTGCTATGAGAGTGCTCAGCACTTTGCAAGATCTGACCCTAATAAGTAAACACCAGCTTCCTCCAACTTGAAGCTAGAGCCCATATTCTTTAAAATCCTGCTTTTCATTGAGGTTTATCATATCCTGGAAGAAATTCTGAAAGAAATATGCTGAATGAACTTTCAGTAACATTCTAAATGGTGTTGCCTCAGCCTGATTAACTGCCTGCTCATTATCTGATTCACCATGTCAGTAGCAGGGGCTGTTGCTATGAATAATGAAATGATAAGAGTTACATAGAAGAAGACAGTGGTCTAAGAATCACATAGTCAATTTGAATGAAGGGGGGAGGTATTGTTTAACGACAATCAAACAAAGAAGATGCTGGTAGAGAACAATATAATTCTTGCCTAAGGATAGCTCTGTATACGATTGCATAAAATTGTGAAAAATACATACTTCCACCAAAAAAGTACTATCTGATCAAACAGAAATATACAATAGTTTTTTATGGCTTTCCAAGTGGAAAGCAGTGATTGTAGGAAGATAGGTGGAGGACAGGGATTTGGTTGTTGCATCTGATTCCTTACTTTAGATGGAATTAAAGGACAACTAATGGACAAAAATGTTCTGTAGTTCATCTGTTCATGAATTCTTAGCTTCACTAAAATTATACATATGAAACCATGTGTTAATAACAACAAAATAACAGCATTTGAATCTCAGTGTTTAGCAAATGAAATTAGTTGGTAGCTTACCACCTATGGATGGTAGTAGAATATGCTTGCATCTGACATGTCATGCTTGTTAGTTAGAATAAAACATTCCTAAACCATGGATATAATTTCTCTCTTCACTTTGTCCTATAATCCATCCTTTTGTAGCATTGTAGATTAAGGTCCTGATTCTCAATTTACTGTACTAGTGTAGCATCATTTTACAGCTGATGCGAGCAGAGTTAAATCCTATGTTAAATACATTTCCAGGAAATTATTTTTTCCACAAAAATTTTTGCTGATCGCCTTTTTTCTTATTTTTCATCAATTTTCCTTCAAAATTCTTGGGACTTTCATTCTACTGAAAATCTCAATATTTTGACAATTTGCTCCCCAAAAGTTTCCATTTAATTGAGAAAAGTAATTTCCTACCGAAAAAGGATTTAGATGGAAACTTCTAACCAGCTCTCCTTTATGTGCCTAGGCATTAATGATTGAGAAGAGTTTCTAAAGTCATTATAAACTGGTGTAGTGATTCAGCAAGGTAAAGCAGTAATCACCCAGGATTTTATAGCAAGAACAAATCTGTATTCAGCTTAAATCAAAATAACCTACCATAGGTGAAACAAAAAGAACAAAAATCCCCCCAAGCAAGGTGTTGGCCATTCCCTTACGATTTAGAGATTGAGTCTTATCTTCCCACAGGTTTTCTCTGCATTTAGATTAACTGGAAACTATTCTGGTTTTTTTTTTACCCTAAAGGATTAGTGCAAGAGAAGAAGATACGAAAGCTAGAGCTCACCTTTTTACCAGCATCATAGTACTGAACCTGCACCCTGTCAGTCAAGAAGGCAAAAAGTGCACAATCTGCAAAATATTGAAGCTCCCTGCTGTGTGCACTGCAGTGCAAATAAATATATCCATTGTTAAAAAGGTATAATAAAATTGAATCTTGAGAAGCTGGGAATACAATAAGTATTTATGAATTATGATCTACTTTATTTATTTATCTATTTACACTATTTTCTTTCCTCTTCACACAAGTTGATTATTAAACCTTCAAGAGCTGCACTGAGGCATACAGCCATATACTTTTACATACTAAATTGATTTGCTGACGTTCTTCCGCGAGCCACACTTTTTCATTCAAGACCCACATGTGGCTCCCTAGCCGCAGTTTGGCCACGTTAGATTGTAAGTACTTTGGGACACAGACTGTCTTTTCCATTTTGTGTTTGTGCAGCACCAAGCACAATGGGATCCTGCCCCGTTATTAGGACTCCTGGGCACTAAATTAATATGAGATGTTGCAAAAGTACAACTGCTATGTCAGATAGCGTAGTCTTGATCACGGATAATCAAAATGACTCAGAGTCTGACACCCTTATTTGTGTTGAGCTGTACTTCACATCACAAATCATACCAGCTGAAGAAGAGGGGCTAGTTGAGTAGTAAGACTGTCAGCGAAGTTAGCACTGAAGCCTATGGTAATAGAAATTGTCAGGCAACCCGATTTACACACTTTAAACTGCTTTAGATAAACAGCAGAAACATACATTAAAATAATCACACATTTCCTTTTATTAATGTGCCTAAACTGCTAGAATTGCTGTTAGATTTGTTTTAATCTTACCAAAGAGAGTGGCTGAGGTGAGAAACAAACAAGTATATAGACTAGTGTGACATTTCCTTGAAGATAAACCATATAAACTTGAACTTTATATTCAAAGAAGTATTTAAGTGAATGCAATGAATGATAGGTGAGATGTGGTCAGAAGGGGAGGTGAATGGTGGTAGTAGCATTCTGCAAAGACTGAGTGAAAAAAGAGAAATGATGAGGGAGGCAAGGGAGCAGGAAATTTCACTAGACAAGGCAGAAGATTAAAAGGTATCAAAAATGAAGCACTTAAAAGCATTAATCACTCTTTGAAATCTTGCTTTATTACTATAAATTACTGAGATTCCTGTATCAGAAAAAAATATTTCCCTATTTATTTTGCTTTCATGGTGTATTTGACAACACTATGGGCATGTCTACACACACAGGTTTATTTGGAAATCGGTCCTTTCGAAAGGACCGATTTCGAAATAAAACCCTTATTTCGAAACGAGCCCTTTCGAAATAAGTGAAACCGCAGTATCGAAATAGCCGTTATTTCGAAACACCGTTGTTTTGAAATAACAGGTCTAAAGCCGTTATTTCGAAACATCCGTTTCGAAATAACGGCTATTTTGGGGAAGGGGTAGGTTTTACTTTTCCGAAACGACAATCCTTATTTCGAAAGGACGAGGTCTGTCCTTTCAAAATAAGGAAACGTCATGTGACTATTTTTTTTTAATTTCGAAATAACGGGTGTTATTTCGAAATAAAAGGGCCATGTAGATGTGCCCTTTATGTACAGGCAATTTAACTGTTTCCCCTGCCGTGTTTCTAAGGGGAAAACTCACTAATTGAAAGGATCCCTATAAACAAATATGGGAGCAGAAAAAAAATCTTTTATAAATATTTGAAATGAATATTTAAAAAAATTAAGAATTTGGAGCACATTGTCTAAAGGCACTGTTTCAGAGAATGATTTTTTTAGATAGGTTAATTTACAAACAAATGAAAAAACACATTGGCATTGTTTCTTTTAATGTCCGGGCACCATAGTAATGGAAACACAATAGTTAACTGCAGTAATTCTGTAATCTTATAGCCATTGGGACTTCTAATGGACAATTTCAACACATCTCCTGCACAGTACTTTTTTTACAAAACTTAATAGCAGTGGTGGAGATGAAACTATTGTTTGATTCTGAGAAAGCATTAGATGACAATCAGAACTGCTTTGTCAACATGGGAACGTGACTCATCAAAGTTTTATTTACCAAATTCCTTGGCATTGTCAAAATCTCCATCATCATGGTGACAAATTATTTAAATATTGCTTCTTGATTAATCTGCTTAACCAACTGATTTTCCTATTCATCTACAATTGTGGCTGCTGCTAGCATTTAGCATCTCATTAAGGGCCCAATCCAAAGCCCATTGAAGTCGACAGAAAGACTGCCATGGATGTTGATTGATTTTGGATCAGGCCCTAATTTTAATCAGAGTAACTCGCATTTGTCTAGGGCTTCATCATCTGCTTTCCCTTATTTTTTATGGCTAGTGCTTTACTGGTGCTGTTTTTAATGACTGAATATGTTCAGGTTTAGGATTGGGTTTATATAGGGAATTTTTTTTAAATACATATTTTTAAATAATACAACATTAATAACACATCATAGAATCATAGAATATTAGAGCTAGAAGGGAGCTCATGAGGTCATCTAGTCAAACCCCCTGCTAAAAGCAGAACTACTCCCACTAAATCATCCCAGTCAAGGTTTGGTCCAGCCAGGTCTTAAAAGCTTCCAAAGATGGAGTTTCCACCATCTCCCTAAGCAACCCATTCCAGTATTTCACAACCCTCCTAGTGAGAAAGCATGTTCTATCTTCAAAGGACTCTGGGCCAGATCCACAAAAGAGAAGATATCTAAGAACAACCTTTAGATACCAAGATGCTTAAAACCCCTGCTCAGTTGTCACTCACAAATTGCCAGGCATCTGAGTCTCTGACTGTGAGCATTCATACAATTACTTGAGTCTAGGCACCCAGATAACTATCTCTTTTGCCTAAGCTCCTGTGATGCAGAGAGATGCTTGTAGAAGATTCTAGTTTAGGGATGCTCCCTAGTATGGGACTGGGTTGTGTGAATTGGGATGTCTGCCCTACATCAGATCTAACATAGCTTCTCCCAGCTGAACACATGGGAATCACTCCCATCTGTGTTATTAAAGTTCTTTTCTTTATTCATTTGATAGTTTATTCTTTAATGAACCCTCAAGAGCATTAGAATGAGGTCCTCAAAGAATGCAGTCACATAAGGCCCAATTGAAAATGCAAGAGCACACCAAAACTTACACAGAACATGAGGAGGCAGAAACAACTGGCTCCCTTACGAACTAGAGCCCCTGTGGGTAGAATATTGGTAGGAGGATTTAACCCCCCTTCTGCCTGATGTATCAGCACTGAAGAAAAAGAAGTCTGGAGATAAAATAGCACTGTTATCAGCGCCGGATCCTATGCATCAGATTTCTCAGAGCCCTGTGACTCTGAGGATATGTCTACACATGCATTGTTATTTCGAAATAAGGATTTTGAAATGAGTTATTTCGAAATAAGTTAATTCGAATTAACAAAATGTTAATTCGAATTAAGGGAAAGCCTGCAATCCAAATGGCTGTTATTTCAGAAAGGATATTTTGAAATAAAGCCGTTTGGACCTGTTGTTTTGAAACAGTTCTTTCAAAACAACAGGTCTACACAGTGTTGTTTCGAAAGAACAGGTCTAAACGGCTTTATTTCGAAATATCCCTTCCGAAATAACGGCCGTTTCGGGGGGGGCAGGTTTTACTTTTTTGAAATGATGATTCTTATTTCGAAAGGACGGGATCCATCCTTTTGAAAAAAGAAAATGTCGTGTAGACTTAATTTCTTTTATTTCAAAATAACAAGTGTTATTTTGAAATAAAAGAGCTGTGTAGACATAGCCTGGCAGAATCTCATTAGTTCTGAGGTCCAATCCTCACCCACTTACAATCTCTGTTGTTAGAAATGCAGATATGACTGTCATTTTGGATCTGGGTCCACCAAAATCCTTGGTTCCATCTTTGATTTCTGTATTGGTTCTGGGGCCTTTTCTGGAACCCATTCAGTGCCTGAAAATTTACTATTACCTTCTGCTTGGATGGAGGGGTGATGTTTCATAGACTCACAGACACTGGAAGGGACCATGAGAGTTCATCAAATCCAGACCCTTGCACTCTTGGCAGGACCAAGTACCCTCTTAAATTATCCCTGAGAGGTGTTTGTCTTATCTGCTCTTAAGCACTTCCGGTGATTGAGATTCTACAAACTGCCTAGGCAACCTATTCCAGTGGTTAATCACCCTGAAAGTTAGGAATTTTTCCTAATGTCCAACCTAAACCTCCCTTGTTGTAATTTAAGTCCATTGCTTCTTGCCCTATCAATGGCAGTCAAGTAGAACAGTTTCCCCTCCCTCCTCATGACAACCTCTTAGATGCTTGAAAACTGTTATCATATCCCCTCTCAGTCTCCTCTTTTCTAGACTAAACACACCCAGCTCTTTCAATCTTCCCTCATAAGTCAAGTGTTCCAGACCTTTAATCATTCATGTTGCTCTTCTCTGGCCTTTCTCCAATTTGTCCACATCTTTCCAGAAATGAGATGCCTAGAACTGTACACAATACTCCAGCTGAGACCTAATCAGGGTAAAGTAGAGAGGAAGAATTACTTCTCTTGTCTTACTTACCATGCTCCTGTTAATACATCCCAGAATAGTGTTTCCTTTGTTTGTAACAGCATTACACTGTTGACTCATATTTAGCTTGTGGTCCACTATGGCACCCAGATCCCCTTCCACAGTATTCCTTCCTAGGCAGTCATTGTCCATTTTGTATATGTACAGTGGATTCTCTTACTATGACAGCTGAAGAGACTTGTTTCTTCCCAGTTTGCTCCTCCATTGGCCCTCTTCCAGTGGGCTAAACCCCAGTCCTTGAGGATATTGATAGCTCTAGGTTATGTGGCCAAAATTTTACAATTTTGAAGCATTTTATGCTTGTCTTTATTGAATTTCACTCTGTTTGTCTCAGAACATTTTACCAGTTTGTCCAAATCATTTTGAATTGTGATCCTATCCTGCAAAGCACTTGCAGCTCCTCCAACCTTGGTATCGTCAACAAACTTTACAAGTGTACTCTCTATGCCATCATCTAAATCATTGATGAAAATATTGAACAGAACTGGGCCCAGAACCGATCCCTGTGGTCTAGTAGAGATACTCTGATGGAAAACTGGTAGATCCAATTGCACTGGATTCATTGACAATACAGACAGCAGAACCTAACAGGCTCTCTTAGACCAGAAGAAGATGGACATACTCTAGGAACTTGGTTTATCACCTGAAAGCATAAGGGAATGGTATATGTCTCTCCTCCCATGCCTTTAGAGGATGAAGTTTCATGATTTGGTGAAGGTTATGGTGTCCACTTTAAATCTAACGAGGAGTCTGGTGGCACTTTTAAAGAATAATAAATTTATTTATTGCATGAGCTTTTGTGGGAGAAAATCCCACTTCGTCAGATGCTTGCAGATGGGGAACTCACAGAATGGGAGCAAAACAAATGCAGGGGAGTGCAAGACATAACATCAGGCCAGACTGTTCAGCAAATCAAAGCAGTTGTTAGGATTTAAATAGTGGAGTACAGCAATTAGCAGGGAGTTGAGGGAAGGAGAAGGAAAGCAAAATTACCCATTGTAATGGGAAAAGAACACAGTTTTCATCCAGCCCTGAGTTTACTGTGTCATATCTGCATATGAATTCCAATTCTGCAGTTTCTCCTTGATGCTTTGATTTGTTATTCATTTACCTGAGTACAGATATTAGCAGATCAGAAGTGGAGTGATCAGGAAGACTGAAGACTCCCCCACATTTGGTTTGTTCCTATTTTGTGAGTTCCACATCTTCAAGACTCTGAAAAAGTGTGATTTTCTCTCATGAAAGTTCATGTGATAAATCAATTTGTTAGTCTTTAAAAAGTGCCACAAGACTCCTTTTTTGTTTTGCTGAACTAGACTAACAAGGCTACCCTTTTGACACTTTAAATCTGCCATCAAGCCTCCTGGAAGAGTCATCTGACCCTGTATTTGGTGCTACCACTAAGAATAGCATCTCCCTTCCTATTCAGGATGGCTTGAGCCAATCAGCAATAGCAGTGTGGTTCACTCCTGCCTCTTGTCAGGCTCTTGTTACAAATGCTAACAAGTTACCATGAGAGAGTTTTTCATACTTTCATATACACTCTATTCCTAATTCACTGGTAGTGGCGATGCTAGGAGAAAAAGGGAAGATTTATACAATTTCACTTTTCCTCTGCAGATAAAGAGGGGAAAATTGTCATCTTTGGGTAGAAGGTGCTTTCTTCCTTATTATTACGTATTAGAGTAGGCCATTATCAAATGGTCATGGCATGTTATCTGTTCCACTTGTTGGAGAAGATTACATTGTTCAAGACTTGCCTTGGGACTGAAAGCAACTGACAAATGTCATTTTGCTGGAGGGTCAAAATGTGGCTAATCATTCTCTTCAGAGTGTATTTCAGTGCCTGAGTCTCTGCTGTAAAAGCAGTTCCATCTTCAGTGACTATGAGGAGGTATGTGGGGCTTCCTTCTTCTCTGGCTTGGGATGGTCTTTTTAGCAAAAAGACTGATGAGTTGCTGAAGAAAGTTTCAATCTACAAGATCAATGGCATTATCACCGGGACAGATTGATTTCATCTGATGTAAGGGGAGTTCCTACTCCTTCCTATCATGATGAAGTTTTACCCCCTGTCATCATCTTATTTTTCCAGGACTCAAAGGCATCAACAATACGAGCTGCCATTTTCATATCAGAGTCATCTTAAGAAAAGTTGTAATCTGTTTTCATACAACCTACCACCTCTGTGATGTCTCCATCACAAGCACCAGAGAGTAGATTTGATAGAATGATTGAGAGGTGAAAACCATCCAAGCAGGAATTTTCCACCCTCCAATTTGGAGATAGGAGAGCCCATTTTATCAAATAGAGGTGAGTTTTGTTGGACCTATGCATTCTAGAAATTATGGAGAAGAACTATGCCATACAAGACAAGAAAATACACTTTCCAATTACCCAGCCTCTCCCTTTTCAATGACCCTTCTCATGAGAATATAGCAATGGTCTCCAGCCTTTCACCAGCAGATGGTGTAATGCTCACAGGTTTCAATGGCAATTGACATTCAGAAGTAGATAGCGATCTACTGGTTCAGGACTATGGGAAAAGAGAAACTGCTTGTGATGGGACATTCCAGTAAGTACTAGGACATTCAGAGGTGGGATATTTTTATTCTGGGAATTTTCTGATACAGAAGAAAGATGGGGATTTCACTCAATCAGGAATTTAAGGGACTTGAACAAGTACATTTGGATATTTCAGTTTCATATATTAATTTTGGCCTCCATAATTCCTTCTGTTTCGGTCATGGATTGGTTTGTGACTTTTGATTTAAAGGATGCATATTTTTTTTCCATTTCAATGAATTGCATTAGTTGCAAGTACCTTTAGTTAGTGGTGCCAGGAATCCATAGTACAGGATGATGTCATTTGGCCTCTCAGCAGTGCCCACACTTGAGAAGACAAGGTATTTTTTTTTATCCTTATTTGGATAATTGGGTACTGAAGGCCACTGAGTGTGAGGACCTGTTAAACCATATTGTGGTTATGAGCAATATATTCTTGGGCCTTGATCTTTTCATCAATATCACAAAATCAAATCTATGCCCAACTCAAAGATTTCTGTTCATAGGTTCTGTACTGGACACAGTGCAAAGAAAAACCTTTCTATTGGAGGATAGGTATGAGAAGTTGAGACAGTGAATTCTTTTGCTCAAAAGTGTCCAGCTTGAAGGTTAACCTTTTTTTTCTGTGTCTACATCTGTTATGCCAGTTGCTTACCTGAGAATAAGGCCTATGCAATCTGGATGTTTCAGGTTTACAGCCAAAGCTGGGACAGTTTGCACTTGTGGGTCACGGTATTTCCAAACATTTCACTTTCCTTGGGAGATGGTTAATTAGAACAAATATCTTCAGAAGTGTCCAGAGATGGCTTGGGATGTCAAGACTTCAGAGAGAAACAGCTGAACTCGAATTAATATACAAGCTAAAATCTGTGAAAGCAGGACTTAATTTAGCCTATGGGTTCTTTTCCCATTACAAAAGGTAATTTGACTTCAGGCTTCCCATGGTTGGAACCTAACAACTGCTCTGATTTGCTGTTACTGTATGACCTGATCCTATGTTTTACACCCTCTTGCATTTAGTTTCATTCCTTTCTGTAAGTTCACTCATCTTTGAAGCATCTGAGGAAGTGGGATTTTCTCCCACGAAAGCTCATGTGAAAAATAAATCTGTTAGTCTTAAAGTGCCACATGACTCCTTGTTTGTTTTGTTTTTTGTTTTTTGTTTTTTTTGCTGGACTAGACTAACACGGCTATCCCTTTGGAAATTATTTGTAAAGTTGAACTCTGCTGAACACCACCATATGCTGTGCCTAGTATTTATCCTGTGCTTGAAATTGTTCTCTTGTGTGTGAGATTGTTCTACATTAAGCAGAAAGTGACTTGGAGGTGTGGGGCAGGGACAGATAATATGGAAGGACAGAGATAATTAGTTGTATTTACCTTTAAAGTACATGTTAATTAATGTTGTGTATGTGTCCTTTAGTGTCATAAGTGAAATAATTCTGTAACCCTGACAAATAGGCATTATAACCAATGTCCAACAAGACTCCATATTGCCAGTTTGGAACTCCTGCTTAACCATTGTACTCCATTTTGTATACTTGATGAAACCTGGTTTAGGCATGTGCTGTATATGTTCATTTAAATGTGTGAATGAAGGGGGTGTGTGTGTGAAGGGACCAGTCTCAATTGCCAGCCTGTCTTGATGGACCACAATTACCATTTAACTAGCCAAACAATGCAGACATCTCTGATTAAAGGAAACAAGGAGCCACCCCAGAAAGAAAAGAACAAAATACAATCAAGCCTGCAAGTGACTGGTGACCAATGATCTCAAACAAACCCTGAGGGCAACATGACACAGCAAATCCCATAGACTTACATGAGGGCCAGCAAGTATAAAAGATCGATAAGAACATGAAAACTTTGGAGTCTAATTCTGCAGCTGTCATCTTGGAGCATCAGATTCATGACCAACAGAGGCCTGGCTCCTTCCTTGTGCCCAGCCTAGCTGGCCACTAGGCTGGCTCAAGCAACACATGAAAGGACTGGTAATTATATACCAGGTTCCAGAACTTCGTGTGTGTGTGTGTGTGTGTGTGTGTGTGTGAGAGAGAGAGAGAGAGGGCGACTGCTTTTTGCTATCCTTACTTATTTACAATAAATGTGGCATATTGCCTTGTCCCCTGAATAAGAGCCTGCTAGTCTTTTCTTTTGGGTGTTCTTGTTGCACATCTTTTTAGTAGGTGCCCTTTTGGTATAACAGAGGAAATGGAATTGTTAGAAAAGACTAGCAGGCTCTTATTCAGGGGACCAGGCAATACGCCACATTTATTTGTAAATGTGAAAATAGCAAAAAACAGACACATACATTGATACTCATGAAGTTTTGGAAGCTGGCATGATATAATTACTAGTCATTTTATGTGTTGCTAGAGCCAGCCCAGTGGGCAACTAAGCTTGGCATAAGGAGGGAGCCAGGTCTCTCTAGGTCATGAATCTGGTGCTCTGAGATGATAGTTGGAGAATGAGACACACAATTTTCATGGTTTTTTTTTGTACTTGCTGAGTCTCATGTGAGTGTATGAGGCTTGCTGTGTTTTGCTGCCTCAAAGCTCCTGTCTGATAATTATTCATCACCAGTCATTTGCAGACATGACTTTGAACTTGTATTTTGTTTTTCTTTTTCTGGGGTGGATTGTTCTTGCTTTTAAGAGATTAGTTTGAATTGTTCATCCATTAAGGTGGTACTTGCATTTCATCAGGAGAGGCTGTAGTCAACTGATCCCATCACACACCCTTCATTCACACATCTTTTTCATACATATTTAAATGAAATTACACAGTGTTACATCTTAAAGAAATTTTATCAAGAATATAAAATGAGTTCCAAATTTACAATATGGAGCTTTGTTAAATATTGGTTATAATATCTATTAAACTGAGTTAAATATTTTAGTTATGATATTAAAGAATAGATATACAGTGTTGCCTAACAGATGCTTTAAAGGCAAATTCTATTCATTTTATCTGTGTCCCTACATTGTGGCTACAAAAGACTGAGTAAATATTACCAGACTGTGCCTGGGGAAAAAATTCCTGAGATTTGAGAGTTCTGTTGGGAGATCATGAGTGAGGCTTTACCTACCAATAATGTCACTACTTAATGTCACTATTTATTCTGCTCTTCAGTTTTGCCCTCCTATGAATTGTGCACAGTATAAGTACACCTATCAGGCAGCATGCCACAAAGTTAACCATCCTTTTACTGAAAAGTTCCAGAGGGTAGCCATGTTAGTCTAATCCAGTAAAAATAGAAAAAAGTCCTGTCGTACTTTTAAAGAATAATACATTTATTCATCACATGAGCAAAATCCCATTTGAAAACCATTTTCAAGTGTCTGAAAAAGTGGGATTTCACCCACAAAAGGTCTAGCAATAAATACATTTGTTACTCATTGAAAGTGCCTTTCTTGTTTTACAGTTGCTGTACTTTATTGTGAATTCCTGTAATGTTGTCTGTCTTGCATTGGATAGTGTGATCCCAGTAATGCTGTATTTTTAGTCTGAACTCGCTCTTTCCTGTAAGAGTGGGCTTAGTTAGTTTTTGCTGTTAAATCCTCTCTGCTTTGTTTCCCCAGAAGGGGGATTGGGAGTCTGGCAGGAGCTAAGGGCAGGGTGGGAGGAATACTGCAGGAGGCTTCTCTGCTTTGTTTTCAGTTCACTTTGTTGTCCTCTCTTTGGATATTTGCTGGGGAGGCAGAAGGCAGGTAGCCTGGCTGTCTGGCTGGGTCTACCAGTTTGGTCTGACCCTGCTCACAGCACTGCACTGGCAGCCCCAGCCAGTCTGCCTGCTTGCCATGAGTTCCCCAATTTCCCCTACCTGGACTGCAAATACCCCTGGAAGCTGGGAGGGGGTCAGACCCTTTTTAAATTTCCTGTCCTGTGGTATAAGCAGCCCAGCATGGCATATTGCAGCTGCTGTGCTGTCATCCCTCCACTCCCCTGCTCTACAGTCTCATGCTGCCACTCAAAGTGGAGGGCAAAGCATTACAAGAAAGTTCAGGGAAGGCATGGGGTCTATTTTAAAAGCTTGAGAACTGTAGCGGTAGGTGTCTTCAGCATGGGTCAGCAGGGTGTCATCTTTCATCTGGGCACCTAGATGCCATCCACTTCTCCAGTACCTGGAGAACCTAAACAAGTTGACTGAAAGTCCCAGGGATGGTCTTTCCCACCACCCTCCCTCCCAATCCTATTTTCTGATCCCCTTACTCCTGATGTTTAGCAACTGAAACCTGTAGGAGATAGGGAATGATATGCCTTGTCAGAGGAGGAGAATTTTTATATGTCCTCCTCACATGGTCTGCAAGCTTTTAAGAGGATATTGCCAGCACCTTGATTCATTTGTAGGGAACACTGTAGGTGAATGATTGCTCATTTTACAGTTTTAATGCAGAGGGGTGTGCAGGAGTTGTATCACAACATGGCACGGGGCCTCTGTGGGGTGGGAGAGTGGTACAGAGGCTAAACACTCTGGACCAGGATAATCCATGGTAATCTACATGGTCAGACTGCATTGGTGCCTAGACAGCTGCTGGCTAGAAACTGACAGCTTCAGTTTTAGTCATCAGCTGGCATGGCCCCAGGGAGCATATTTCCTTTTAGAAACATCACATCTCCATGTTTCCAAAATTTCCATTTCATGTGGATCTTCCTCACTTCAAAATATTTCATGTGAATTCCGGTCTCAAGGGGGGCCCAGGATAGGGATAGGGCCTGTTGGGTTATGGGGGGTGAGAGGGCATCTGTTGTGGGTGTGGCCTATTGGGGGTGGACCCATGACTGGGGCAGGGTCCAGCACAGGTGGAGCCTGTGGTCCTGTGCCCCAGGTCGTTTTGCTATCCAGCAATGCCCCTGGCAGTTAGTTCTGGGCTGTTTTTCAATGATCCCTAAAAGAAAATGCCTGAATCATTTCCTATTATCTGCTGATAGAGACAAGGCCTGTGACTGGTCCATTGACATATTTAAGTAAAGTAAATCAAATTTTGAGAAAGAAAGAAAGAAACAAACAAGGAGTCCTGTTGCACTTAAAGACTAACAGATTTATTTTTCACATGAGCTTTCATGGGAGAAAATCCCACTTCACCAGAGTTCCCCCATCTTCAAAGCATCTGACGAGTGGGATTTTCTCCCATGAAAGTTCATGCGAAAAATAAGTGTTAGTCTTAAAGTGGCACAGGACATTTTTTTTTTTTTTTTTGCTGGACTAGACTAACACAGCTGCCCATTTGCAATTTGGGTAACAAAATGCCTTGGATGCACAAGTGGCGAATCAGTTGGCTCATTACACATTTGCTAGGTGGACCAGTCAAACAATTTTACAGATTTACACTGATACACAGACTGCATATGTATCAGTTCAGCATCACTGAAAGGCAACTATTTGCGGGGTGAATCAGAGAACCACTACACAGCCATTTAAAAAAGCAAATGAATAATATATTAAAGAGCTTATGAGCCATGAGTTTAAATAGGCAGGATTTACCAAGGGCCACATTAGTATTTGGTCAGAATATTACTAACCACAAGTGCCTTGAATCCTAATTTTACAACTGATCCAAAAAGTAGCATGTACAGCATCAGGGAATACCCTCTAACCCCACACCCAGTTTAACAATCTCCCACCCAAGAATTAATCTGGACCAGTCTGAACATCTCACAGGACCACAGCAGTGTGGTAAACCTGCATCCATAAATCAATGTAAACTAAAATGGAATAAGTTCATGACACTTTAGCTTTGCATTTATTAACAATCAGAGCACACCAGCACATCATAATTTGTATGGTTTATCACTAGCCTGGCTCCAGGACGGTCCCCGATTTAAAGGATCTGGAAATATCAAATAAGCTCAGCTTTTCTTAAGAGATCATCCCTTCGAAGGGCTGTGTGGCCTAACAGACTGGGCACTGGAGTAAGATTCAGGAGATCCACATTATGTTCCTGGCTTTTCCACTGGCTTGATGGGTTACTTTGTGCAAATCACTTTACCTGATTTTCTCTTTCTGTAAAAGGTGTATAATGAAACTGAATTAATGTGTACATTGCTTTGATTTCTATAATGATGAAAAATACTATACAAGAGAAATGAGTTAGTACAATTGGCTCCAATCCTAACTGCAAAGTTTGGGTGCTACTGCCACACACATAATATAATAATAATTAGGTATCTACCCCTTTCTCCCATGAAAATTTGAGTAATCTCTCTAGTCAGTATTTACTCCCTCCTTGCCTGAATAAAATGCCACTCCATTTGAGTTAGGGTGGCAGAGATTTTGCAGTTGCTGCAGATCTGGGCTAATAAAAAATAATGTATTTTATCTGGACTGCTGGAGATGAAAATGAAAATAAATCTATATATCTACATTTCTAAATCTAAAGGAAAGATTAAATTAGGTTGGATAGATCAAATTCAGTCTCATATACTAAAAGATCCGATGATTCATCACCTTTTCCGGACCCAAATGTATTTAAGGATAAATAGGCTCATGTTTAGCTTAATGAATGAATGAAATTGTTCTTATCCTCCTTCTGATCAAGGCAAACCATTCTAGTGCCTTCCAAGATACACTTCTATAGTATTCCATCTCTGTAGAAGATATGCCACAGTCTGTACTATGATGCAAATTAAATAAATGCAGAACAAATATTGGATCATCTGATAGCCTGTAAAATATAGTATTTCCACATTGTAAATTTCTAAAGGAATTCAATTGGCTTTTTAAAATCTTTGTGTATCATTTCTGAACATATAAAATATTCCACTGCAGCAGATACAAGTATGTTATAAGAATCTGGTATGAGCCTCTCACAAAAATTCACTAAGGAAATCATTACAGCTAACCCAAATTGATCAAGTGCTGATATTAAAATTCTAAATAGCGACACAAGTATTGAAAATGCAGTCTCTCATATAGCTAGACACCACATATTATTGAATTATATTTTCCTAGCAATATATTACGAACCTGGTTAACATGAAACTAGGTGAGAACGGTGTTGAAAACTGAAGCATGTGCTATAAACTCATTGAAGAGAAAAATGAGGAAAAAACTAATTCTCTGATATTAGTACTCATAAGCATGTGTTTCTTCAGTTCCATATACTGAGAAGTGTTATGCCAAATATAAAACAGAGAATGGATGATATTTCTATACTTTAAAAAAAATCCCTTCAGGTAAAATCAAAACACTCCACTGGCTGGCTGCAATTCAAAGGAGCTGAGGACACAAGTTTGAGTTAACAAAAAAAAAAAAAAAAAAGTGAAAAAAAATGGCACAAAAGAGCAATTTACTTTGATGTTTGAATGCAGATATTTTTCAGAAAGTAATCTCATAAGCTGTCCCCAGAGCCTAAGCAACTTCCACAGACAGCACTAAAACGTCTGCAGCCATAAGCTATTACTGATCGTGTCATCATTACTGGAAGCACTTTGACATCCTTGTTCTTTAACAAGTTGTCGGCACCAGTTGGCTATCCTTCTACTTCAGGTATGAATGACTTCTTGTTTTTGTTTTGCCTTCAATAAATCTTTAGTGTGGATGTTTAGAAATACAAGCCCACTCTCCAATCATGTTTGAATGTTCTTGTGTCTATCCTGCGTTATTGTTATCACGGAGAAATAAAACAGAAAAGGAGTTTGCAGTAAACTCGTATGTAACACCAGTCTATTCAGCACTAGTTTGATCAGTTTCATCAATTTACTAGGTCATGGTGATTTACAGAAACGCTGCTGGCCTGGGAAGAGACCCGGGGCTCGGCGCACTGGGACTCAGGACTCGAGCTCTGTAACCCTGGCCCAAGCGATGCCCCTGGTGATTTAGACATACTCTGTTACATAAAAGGAATTATAGTGGTATTCTCTCTGGCCTTAGTATTATGACTAACTTTATTGAGGAGCTTGTTTTTATCCTTGCCATCCTAAACCTGGCCAAAATTCAGCTGATCTAACTGATATCTCATGTGTGTGATCTCCTGGCGGAAGAAAAGCTTTGTGGTAAGTTGAGGGGTAATTAGATAAGGCATACACAGAGTATGACATTTTGAATAAAGCAGAAGATTTCGCTATAGAAAAATTGTTTTGATGTGGTTTTGAATATCACTTTTCGAAAGCAGCTTGGTCTAGAAGGTCTCCAAGCATGGTTTATTCTTACTGACATCAGAATGGGGAGTAAGGGCTTGGTGTATATTAGAATAAGTGGAGTGGTTAATATTCAAATTATCCAGTGTGACTGTGAATAATCTTTGAGAATTCAGTGATGTATGTAATTGCAATTGTGTGAATAATTGATAGTTTGATTCATAGACTGCACCTAAACAAACAAACAAACAAAATTGTTTCAGGTATAGCTAAACATTTTATTCAGTCCAAAATGAAACATTTGATTTCATCTGAGGGTATTTTTCCTTTATTTTTTAAATTAAACTGAAATACTTTTGAAAATAAAGTTATTTTGTATTAAAATAGCAAAATGTTTCTTCTGAAAGGTGTTAAAATTGATTTTTTTGGGGGAATGTTCTAATTTTTTTCTATCTGATACAAATTCACACTCTTTTGGTCAGCCTGAATCTGCATTTTTTTGATGAAAAAGATTCAGCCAAAAATGTTCACCTACTTCTAATTATAATGTGAGTATGCTGGCTTTACAGTAGTGGTTCTCAGCCTTTTGAAGTTCGTGACGCACTTGGCAGCATATCACGACTCTACAGGACACACCTGCCCACCTACCCCAGGCCATATCCAGTCATCTCCCTGGCTCTCCATGACACACTAACCACCCGTGTGGTGACACAGTAATGTGTCCTGACCCAGTGGTAGAAAACCACTGCTTTACAGTATCCTGAAACCCATTGTAATACTTGAATCCAGGAACAAGACCACCTGAACTAACATACTTAGAATATGAGCACAAGAGGGGGTTGACACACGGGCAAAGAAAATGAGAATCTTGTGTAACCTCTTCCCTTTCTTCCTGGATTACTTGGGAGAAGGCAACACTCACATGTACATAGGCACCAATGCTGCTGACAACCGGGAGATCCTGAGTTTCCCAGTGGTGATGTGGGTTAAGTGGGAATCGTCTATCCACTCCTCTGCTGCAGTCCCTTTGCCTTACCAGAAATTAAACTTGGTGGTGCCTCCACCTGGCTGGGTCCTGTACACGCTTAGTGGTGTGCCCTGGGAACCTCCAGGACTAACCCATGCGGCTAAGAATAATAATCTGTGGCATGGGTCTAATTCAAACTTACTGATTGTATATACAATATATTCAATGTGCTTAAATTGCAGATAATAAACCTTTACTTAACAAGGAAACATAACAGGATGGAATTGAATATCATGACTAATTTCAATGCACAGGGGCAAGTAAATAAATCAGTGAACAGACACAGAATACAGTTCAAACAAAACTTATCTAACTGGCATTTACACAGCCCTTTTACCCCACTTCCGGAGCGCACTCTCCCCCAGAGTTCAGAACCCCAACCCCTTGTTTGCATGGGTGCACTTGAAGTTTTAATGACGGAGACAAGGCAGCAATCTGCTGGTCCAGTGTATCCACTCAGAACCACGCTGAAGATCTGGAGTGAGCCCAACCAAATGTCTGTAGTCCTGACTCTGGTTCAAAGTTGGACTGCCACACTGCCTCTTCTCAGGCCCAGTCAGTCTCTCAGCAGACTCCCATTCTTTACAAGCCCTGCTCCAAAATGGAGGAGGGGAGACAGACCCTCACACCCTCACTGCGGGTCCAACTCAGCCAGCTCTAGGCTCAGACCCTGGTCTGGGCTGAATAAGCCACCAATCTCTGAAGCTCCCTGCTCGAGTGAGCCTCCAGCAGCCCCAGGACCCCCAGGAGCAGTCTCGGGCACCACAGAGGCAGTCACCAGCAGCTTCCAGATTCAGCCGTGTGCTCACTCCCCCCAAAATGGAGACTCCTTTGTCCCTCTGTGCCCCTGGAGGGGCAGGAAGAGTCCCTCTCCCCTTTCCCAAGAAATCATGGGAGTATTAAATTTCCATGACCTCTGGAGCACAAAAGATGGAAGCTAGGTACAGAGACATCTGCGTAGCAAGGAAGAGGTTTCTCAGAGTTCTGGTAACAAACTCAAATACTGTCGCTCAAAAGTCCTAAACATTGTAAAGTCTGGAAGTAAAATTAACTTAAAATCAGGTCTGTTCTTCTGACTCCTTTCTCCATCTACTTTTCCTCTATGGCTGACAGATTCCCACTGTCTCAGGAAAATCTCTATTCCTGCACGTAAACTGGGACTTCTCTGGGAGACAAGACCACATGCAGTTTATGGCAAAGCCAGTCACCACAGCTTCTCACATTCACTCTCACCCTCCAGAACACTGTACTTGCCTCCACTATGGCTGGGATACTCAAGTCTGTTTATCCTTCCTGGGCAAGTGAATGGCAGAAAAAAGAAGAACCCAGTAGTCATTTCTGGTTTGTTTGTTTTTTTAACCAGCTTTTCTATGGCAGTTGTCATTCTAGTAGCTGCACGACTCACATACATTCATGAATTTAGCATCATAATATCCCTGTTAGACAGGAAAGTATTATCCCCAATTTATAGACAAGCCAGGGAGGCACAAGAAGATTAAGAACACGATCCAGAAAAAACACTTCAGCACATGCTTACCTTGATGCATATGAATGGTTCAAAACTGCATGTCCTGTTTAGTTAAACACATGCTTCATTGCTTTGCTGGATCAGTGTCTAAAACTCAAATACTCATAGGCATTAGAGTGCCTAAATCCCAGTAAAACTAAAAGGAGTTAGCTACCTAAATGCATTTGAGGATCTGGGGCTAAGTGACTTGCTAAAAGTCTCAAAGAGCCACGACTAGAAGCTAAATGAACCCAGACTCAATGAATTGCTGCATTCACAAGTTCAACCTTCCTTTCTCCTCCTTCCTACACCCTTACTGTACCTGCTAGTGGACTCACAGCAATAGGGAAAGTAGTAATATCAGGAGTATTAGCACCACATCCATTCCATTCTGGCATCCCCTTGCATCACACAACTTCCCGTGTCCTAGTCACTGTTTAAGAGTGAGTTTTGTAGCTGACTGGCATGAAGTGGTAGTTATAAAGAGTGGATGGTGGGGACACACAAAACCCATTGGTTAGGATTCTGATTTCAATTGTGTATATCAGAAAAATAGCACAGTTAAAATCAGTGGAATTGCATGAAAGTAAGGGTGAAGGGAATCAATCCCCTGAATTACACAGATGAAAAAAAAAGTTCTCTGGCTAACATATGAAATAAGAACTTTAAAAAAATTGCTCATGTTTTAATGGCCATGTCTACACTGTCCAAGTTATTTTGAAATAGTTATTTTGGAATAACTATTTTGAATTTATTTCAAAATAATTATTTCAAAATAGCATTCTTTTGAATTTATTGTTTTGAAATAGGAGTCTAGTGAAGACTCTATTTCAAAATAAGGTGAATTTATTTTCCCCCCATTCTGTAATTTTCCCCATCTTCAAAGCATCTGATGATGTGGGATTTTTTTTCCCACAAAAGCTCATGTGATAAATAAATCTGTTAGCCTTTAAGAGTGCCAAAGGACTCCTTGTTTTGTTTTCTTGTTTTTTTTTTTTTTTTTTTGGTTGAAATAGACGGTCTTCACTAGACTCTTTTTCAAAGTAGGAGAAGACAGTGAAAAATATAGGGCCATTATTTTGAAAAAAAAAAAACAGTTCCACAGCTTGGAATGGCTTTTTTCAAAATAACTATTTTGAAAGAATTGCTCTTTCAAAATAAATGCAGGTTCAGTTATTTCAAAATAGCGCTTCATTATTTCAAAATAACAAAGTACTTATTTCAAAATACCAAAATGCCTGCATGGACAGGTAAAAAGTTTTTTTGAAATAAGCCTCATTTCAAAAAACTTTTCAATGTAGACATACTCATTATGATTTCTATAACTTCATAGGATGAGATATATTTCTCACCATATAAAAAGTGCAAATAGATTCTGTAGTTAAAATTCTCATTAACCTGGGCATTTTGAAGACTCCTGTTGTCCCAGCAGCTACAATTCTGAGAGATGATCTCATGTGTGAAATCAGCAATGTTGATGATCACAAACCACTCCAAATCATGCTTGAGTGCTGGTTTCAAAAAATCAGAAAAGAGTCTTGTTTTCTGAATACTTTGTGTAACTATTATGGTACAATTATTTAATGTTGTGTAATTTAATTATGTATACCTGGCAATAGACCTCTGTATTGCTGTAAATAACACCACACACAGGATTTTACAATATGCCCACCATCATCAGAAGACCTAGAAAAATCTTTCAAATAATAATATTAAGTTAATTTAAAATTAACAGATTAACTGATTGTCAGGAACACTACTGATGTCACTGGATTTTATCATTTTCTACCAATTTTACACTAGGGTTCCTCCATTCACTTCTAAGGGTTTCTGCTGGTCTGAGGGGAGACTCAGGCTGTGTGCAGTTTCCCCATCTATAAGTGGGGATGATATATTAACTCACCAGGCTGAGTAAATTGTGCATGGATAAAATACTTCTCAGAGGCTGAGCTGTTGAAGTGGGTTAATTAGTTTGTTTCTACAGTGCTTTGACAGTATGAGAGATTTATATAAGTAATGTTAGTTCCCAGAATTACTTTAGACTTTTTTAAAGTACTTCTCCCAAGGTGAATATGCAAAACAGTATAATCAGAAAGACTGGTGGCACATTTCCTTTAGTTACAGGGCATGCGGTCTGGGACGGATTTGTTGCAGCTATTCTGCCAAATGATCTGTAATAGGTACTTCTAATTCAGAGACCATGAAAGCTACTCATGTCACTGTTTCATTAAAAAGCAGGTAGCATTTTTCAGCCTCCAGCCAAATGCAATTCACAGAACAGTTAAAAACACATAAAAACAAGTTCAGCAATGAATCTTCATGGAGTGAATGAGATCGCTTAGGGTAAAGTCCTTTTCCATCCAGGTCACCGACTGAGTGGGCAGATATCAGCATCATGAAAGCTTTACTACAGAGAGCATCAAAAGATGCCTCTGTTTTTGGATGTTAAAATTAAATATCCGCTTTACCCCAAAGGGAGTCTCTACAAGGTAAAAACAAAGCTGAAGAATATTGTAAGTGGAGCTAGAGGAATTCTCTTACCACTTTTCCAGTGCTTGAACGTGGTACTCAACATTGTTTGAAGCATATTGGCAGACTGGAGAATAAAGTGCTAATTCCAGCCATTGACAAAGTGGATATTTGAGGAGCTGTGACACATGCTCCATTCAGGTGAGATGAGGGAAGGAAGGTGCTGCAGCAAATCCCTTGCTGTGCTGGAAAGCAGAGCTCTCATGTCAGGAAAAAATGGTTGGTAGAACCCTTAATAGGAGAGAAAGGCTTGATCCAAAGCCCATTAAAGCCAGCTGAAAGGTTTGGGATGGGGGCCATTAAGAAGACAGGAAAGATAGTACTTCCTATCTGAGAATCCACTCATGACCCGTGAGCCAAGAAACTACCTGTGCTGGCTGATCTCAAGGGAAGCAACAGCTGAAATTTCTTTGGGGTCTTAACTAGAGAAGATTGGAACCAGCAATGACTTCCCTTCCTTTGATATCAGGAGAGAGCTGGAGGTTTTCCTCTTGTTAAGGAAGACTTATAGTAGTTAAATATGAAAATCTATGCATTTTCAGAACTAATGTGTGCTACAGGTAGCATATTATCTTAGTTCAAACGGGCAGCCATATTAGCCTCATTCAGTAAAACAAACAAGGAATCCTGTGGCACTTAAAGACTAACAGATTTATTTATTGCACGAGCTTTCATGGGAGAAAATCCTACTTCATCAGATCCTTTGAAGATGGGGGAACCTACAGAATGGCAGGGAATAAATGCATGGGGGTGTTAGTCATGGGAACAGGTCACACAGGAACAGCAAAACAAAACAGTTGTAAAGATTCAAACACTTGGGAACAGCATACAGAGGGGGATGAGGTCAAATTCCCTGTTGTAATGACAGAAAAATCCTTGATCAAGGCTTCAAAGAGAAGCTCCTGAGATTGAATTTATTTGCAAATTTGGTTGCATTGCCTCAGGACTTGGGACACTGGATTTTTCTCTCATTACAAAAGGTGATTTGACATCATCTTTCTGTGTCTGCTGTTCCACAGTGTTTGAATCTTTACAACTGATTTGATTTGCTGTTACAGTCTGACCTGTTCCCATGACTTACACTCCCCTGCATTTATCTTCTCCTGTTCTGTAAGCCTGCCTCCACACCCGGGTTTTATTTCAAAACAATAGCCATTGTTTCAAAAATAAAGCTGGGTATGTCCAGTGGGCCATGTTGCCACACCTCCCATGCTGCCCCTCTCCTGAAGCAAAATAGCATGTCCACACACAGGGCGTGTATTTCACTTTAAGGGTTTCCCTTATTTTGATTTAAGTTATTTCAGTTTAGGTGTGAACACAGCCTAAGTTTCCCCATCTTCAAAGTGTCTGACTAAGTGAGATATTCTCCCATGAAGGCTCATGCAATAAATACATTTGTTAGTCTTTAAGTGCCACAGGACTCCTTGTATATTTTCCTTAGCTGACTCAGTCAACCTTCTGTGAGTACTTGGAATAGTGCAATTTAATTTTATAATGATTAAAATGTTATCGTGCCACTTGGGATCTGTTTTAATTGTGTGGTATGCAAATATCAACATACATATTCATTCTGAGATTAAATTAAACTGGACTGTGAGGGATAAACAGTTCTCAAGTGTTCCCCCTTATGTTAGAAAAACATTTCCAAAACTGTAACATTAGCCACTAAACATTATTAAACCTGAATTCAATATTCTGATCTCCCTCTTTAGCTGTGTAAAGTGCAACTTTATAAAAGTTAGTGTTTTGTGCATCAAGACTTATTCCTTAACAGCTGTGCTAAACATATTTCAACCAGATGTAATTTGCACTTGACAATCAGTTCAGGAAAATCAAATACTTTAAAATTCTAAATAAGTTATAATCAAATCATAGATGTGGGAAAGCTATTTAAAAACATTTATTCTAATAAATAATTGAATCATGGAAAAGTAAGGCTGGAGAGGACCTGATGAGGTCATCTAGCTCATATCCCATGCTGAGGTAGGATTAATTATATCTGGATAATCCCTATGAAGAGTTGGTCTAACTGTTTTTAGAAAGCTCCAATGATGTGTATTTCACAGTGTGCCAAGGTTAAATGTGTCGGTATAGATCATAAGCTTAACACTGGAATACTTTATAAGCTGTATTGAAGGAAAATAATTTCCTTGGTTACTTGAAAGAAAAGCATTAGCAAGTTTAGTAGAACATGGACCTTTTATTCATTTAAGCCTTCCAGATATGTTTTGTAATATATATTGTGATAGCAGTATTTAATTTTAGGGCTCTTGTGAAGTCTAATGACTGATATTAATCATGTGGTATTAATTAATTGGAAAAGTGAGTGGGTAACCAACAATAGACATGAGTTCAAGAGACATCTGTGTTTAAGGTAAGTTCTGCTCTCCACTGAACTAGTTAAATCAGAAGCAATTCATGCAATGAAAAACAGAATTTGGTCTTGTAATTGTTGCTATAGAAAGAGGATAAAATATGCTAGGAAAGGGAAGAAATATGGTACTGAATAAACTGTTAATTGACTGGATGGTATTTTTCTTGTTTCCAGTTATTTTTTATGCCCTTAATGTAAATCCTGCTCTAGTGTACTATTCACATGACATTCTGTGAAAGCTGAATGTGGTAGCAAAATTGAGACTGTGTTGTCAAAACTCATCACATATACAATATGGTTTATTTGGAGAATAAATTATGCTAGGAATACTATACCATTATGAAGTGATCCAGTGAGTGAGTGAGTGAATGAATAAATAAATAAAAACATATATGTCTTTGGAACAAGCAATCTTCCATACTGGTCACATGACTCTTAACAGAAAGCTACAGAGATTTCTGTATCACCATTTATGTTAATAGCTCAGCAGTCATTGCTTTAGCATATTACTTCCATGACTTGTCCAGGCAATTAGCTGTTGATTTATATTACTTTTTCGTTGTGCCTCTCTTGTACTTTCAGCATAGTTCCTACTAAGACATTGTAAGTGACACATGAGGGTATTCCTCACCCTGTCCTATGTGAGTGAGTAGGTTCAGGAACTGAAATAGGTGACATACAATCTCACAGATTTAACCACTGTATGAATACCAAGAAATTAGCCAGCCACTCATCAGACTGTCTCAGAATACACATATATTATCAATTACTAATTATTTGTATTTATTGAACAGCCAGAGTAAGCTAAGTGCACCACAACAGACATGATCCATGCCTCAAAAAGCTTATGGGATAGCATGCACTTAAGAACAGAGATAATGTTCAGGAAGGCACTGTCTTAGAATGAGTTTAATTTACTTTTATACTTAATGTTATGAATGGGTGTAGCAATTGGGTTATATGAATTTAAATTATTGTCTGTGAACCTGGGAGGAGGAGAAGTGATCTTTTAGATAGGCAGAAGTTTGCCAGACTGTCACAGATATTTTTATTCAAGGTACAGGACATGATAGGGAAGAATATAGGAAAACAACAGAGGGACCAGGAAATAGATGAAGCAAAGAGATTGGCATCATCTGCAGTGAGAAGGAGGTATGATAGGAAACAAGAATGGATATTTAGCAAAGGACAGTGTTGTGCAATATGTGAAGGTAAGGAAAAGAATTATAGTTTTGATTCAAGTAGGAAAGGGGTGCTAGCTGCATGTATTTGATTAAGACAGTGACATGGTCTGAGTGGTGATTAAGGAAACCCTGAAGGATGCTGCAGACAGAAAGGAAAAGAGGAGGGACCACCAAAAGGGAAACAGAAGGAACAACTGGAAAGCTAAGAGGAGAATATTCAGAAATCACAGGTATGGAAGCCAAGAGAAGAAAAATTTAGGAAAAGTCAGTGATCAGTAGGGGCAGAGAGAAGAAATGGAAGAGGTCAGTAGACTAAGCCAGGATGAAACTTTTGGATCCTGATAAGTTCATTTTAGTGAAGGAAAGATCAAGAAGTTAGACTGAAGGGAATCTTGAAGGAGTCAGGGTGAAGAAAGATGGCTGACAGGGTCTTGGAATTGTTTTTTAAAGATGGGGCCTCCTTGAATGCTGAGTGGAAAGAATGGTTAATTCTCTAGCCATGAAACTTGTTCCTTCTCATTACGTATGTTCATTAAGGTGCAGCAACTAAAGTCCTCTGGTTTTGCATAATCCCTTTAATCAATACATGAACTTTTACCTTGAATTCCAACCCATACCATATATCACAAACTAGACCATTCATCACTTGGACTAGAGAGAATTTAGCAATTTGCTTAGTCCTGAGCGCTGGGGTTGCAGTGCATAAGCTCTGCTTCATCACAGTCCTTGTTTATTCTCCTAAAATAACTTTCTGTTATTGCAGAATAATATCTACACTGAAAAAACTCACTAAAATACACCATGGGGAGCAGTCCTCCTGTGGAAGGGCCTTGGTAGTAGAGAATACAATTCAGAAAGAAGGACACAGTCTGAATTTCCTGACAGTATGTCTAGGACAGTCTGTACTAGCTTATCAGGAGTTAAAACTGCACTCTCAAAGCAGGACTCCCATGAGTAGGAAGCAATAGCACTGCCAGCCCTCTGTCAAAGATAAATAACCCCATTTGTACAACTGCCCCTACTGGTGCAAGAGGGTGCAGATCCTATCTCCTTGGCTGTGTCTACACTCCAGGGCTCTTTGAAGTCAGCTTAAATCAACTTAATGTCAACCTTGTTAAATCAACTTCAGGGTATGTCTACACTAGTAGAAGTAGCCCAGACCCGGGCCCCATACCCTGTCCTGCTGCAAGCCCCATCCATTTCTGGGTCCCGATCCATGTCTGGGGCTTGGCAGCAGGGGGTCTCAGAGCCCAGTCTGACCCCAAGCTGCCTGCTGCAGGCAGCAGGGGGCTTGGAGCTGGTTCCTGTCACTGGCAAGTGGCTCCAAAGTGCCTTCCACTTGCAGTGACAGGAGCTGGTTCCAAGCATCCTGCCAGCTACTTATGGCAACAGAAGCTGGATTGGGCCCTGGGGCAGGGTAAGGGGTGGGTCTCAGCCCAGGGCCGGCTCCTAGGTTGACTTAACTATTAAGTTGACCTTAGGAGCTGGTTTTATTTAGTCGACTCAAGCAAGCACTTAAGGTGACTTAATACAAGCCCAATTTGGCTGTGGAGTTCCTTAAGTCGATGTAAGGGAGGTTAAGTAGACCTAAGGGCCCAGTGTAGACATACCCCTTGAGACTGTGCATTGAGAAAATTCCATTTTCTTAGAATAACCAGAGAGATCACATGCATGCATTGCTGTATCTTGTCAGATTGCTGGTTCATGGAACTGTCCATCATCATGTGCTATTGTAACTCTGCACAACTTCACTTCACTAGGGTAAACTTGTACAGAGCAAGAAAACAATACAAAAACAGGCTCTTAATGATAGGGTACAGTATTTCATATTTTCCCATCAGGTAATTAGTGAGAGCTGTATAAAACAGTTCACTTCTACAACCATATACTGAATATTTTTCCTATTAATATCCACATAGAAATAATGCTAGGATTCAATAGAAAGAATAATAAAAACAGGTTTGTATGATGGTGCACACTAAGTAGTTAGTATGCAGTACTATTTAAAAGGACATTTTAAACCCAATAATTTTCTCTCTTATTAACAGCCATTGGCAGTTATAAAGAAAACTAACTGCATTTTTAAGTACCATTTAGCTGGTTGGTTCTTTCTCACATACTCAAGGACTAAGTGCCATATGTGCAGAAGAAATTTTCCCCTAGACAGATTGGTGGTGATCCTGGTGGAGGTTTTTTGGTCTTTTTCTGCAGTATGGCATGCAGGATACTTGCAGGGATTATCTGGGTAGAGCTGTTTTGATACATTCCCTGCCATTCAGTCCTTCTTATTCTCTACCTGTATCACGTAATACTTTAGTCTTTGATGAGCTGTAATACTTTGGTCTAATTTCAGTTGTTGGGTTGTGTGTGAAAGTGCTGGACTACAGGACCCAGCAGCCCCTTATACCTTAAATTCTATGACTATTTTACCAGTTGTTGCAAGTTTAAATTAACCGAGGTACCAAGATGATACTGTGATGCTGTCTGGCTTTAGAGAATCATTTATTATTATTTTTCATATTAATATTTTATATTTCAAATAATCCATATGTAATATACCATCTTTAGTACCAATGGAAAGGTTGTAATATACTAGGAATGATTCTATGGTTTATATGTAGGTGTCATATTTGTATTAAAAGTTAGGAATAGGCTTGTTCTATTTGTGTTTCAGTTTATTGAATTCCAGGGCACTCCCAGACTGGTGGTCTATAAAACCACTATATTCTTAATGGCCCATTAAGGAAGCTCCCAGCTACAGTGGACCCAGGGAGAAACCTGTTGAGCCACTAAGTCTTGCCCATATGACTCAACTGCATTTTGATTTGCAAGAACTCCACACAGCATGGTGAAGGACCCAGGTGATAAAAGGCAGAAGCCCCAACTCCATTTTGTCTTTAGTCTCCAATCTGCAAACAACACCCCCCTCTGGAACTATTCTGCTGCAACTGAACAAATGACTGAGACCCATCCAGGTGCTGGGTGTCTACCAGAGGAATTGGACTAACCTGCAAACTATAAATTCTTCAAGGACTTTCTTTATATGGACTCAAAAGCATTTATATGTATGTGATTCACTTTGACCCCTTTTAAAATCTTTCATATTTTGCTTCTTTTTTTTTTTATATTATACCTCTAGTTATAGTTACTAAAGGATTGGCTGGAAGCATGCTATTTTGAGTAAGATCCAAGCGTATATTGTTTTGGGTGATGTGGCTGATGTTTTGGGGCAGGAGAACCTATTTCTTTAAGAGACCCAGTGGCTAGGAAGGGACCAGAGGAGCTGATGAGCAATAAAGGGGGCTGTTTCTATTTTGTTTTGCTTTGTGATGACTGGTGTGGGGAATCAGAAGCAGGTTTTGTTACTGACTGGGAGACTGGTTTAAGTACCACTCATCAGTGGTTTTTGTACATTTAGGTGGTTATCTCAGGAGACCCGGGTCACAGATACTATTAAAGAATATTCTGGGTGGTATCGAGACAGTTCCTGCCTCAACAAATTTATGATATAGAGCACTAGTTTAGTGACTCCCATTGACTTAAGTGGGAATTGATTCAAACCCTGAGAAAGAGACACAGATAAGACAAAACATATTAGGAGACCCAAAGATGAATAGAATCCTCATTCTGCAGTGAGTGCTGCACAGACAGCTGTTTGCTCAAAGAAACATCACTGTAGGGTCAGGAGCACAGAGGATTTTTCTTTTGTATTATTTTTTGAATCTCTTCTCTTGTTAGTTTAATGGTGAAATTGAAAAACACATTTAGTACAGGCCACTGTATGTGACCCTTACCGGGTGAGCTGCCAGTTTACTCTTTTAAATCTTTTCCAATTTATAGGAAAGTTTAAAAATTACATTGCTTACCTCTTACAGAATACAGTTCTTAAGAGATCAATGACACACTTGGCAGAACTTAAATTGCTACCCAACAAGTGCTTTCTAATATACACTGTGGTTGCCAAACAAGACCTGGCAGCTTTTCTTCTCAGATTCTCAGTAACACACTTTTCATAGCATCTACTGCTGTGTTTCCTGTATTTGTGTCATCTGCTATGCTGCTGTTGAGGAAAAAAAAAAGTCAGCTAAAGAAAAGGTACAAAACTATCCTACTGTGTCACTAGGGTCCCAAATAAAGAGTGGATAATTTCTCTTTTCATAAATGATGAATCACGTTCACCAGTATTTAGGATTGGAAACCTCACAAAGTTCCCTGTATGGAGGATCTCTGGGATCATGGCCTTTGGTGTATCATCTGCATCCCTTCATTGCCACTCCCCCATCCCAATCATCAGATTTCCTGAAACTACTTATATGGTGCCTTTACCATACTGTCTAAGCAGCATTCGAGCAATCAGCAAAGGCCAGGGCTAGCTGAAACTTTGCCTCTTTATTGGTTCTCTGGCTCTTTCATTCTACCAGTGCCAAAAACTGTCTGCTGCAGTTGAACTGCCAAGGACTTCCCTGACAGCCAGAGCCATGTAACTTATCCAACAGGAGAATCCCATGTCAGGGAAGGAAGACAAATCCAACAGCATTATTTTAGAGAAGTAGTATGACTAGTGGGGAGGGATGATGTACAGATGGCCCCCATTCTAATCCCTTCAATTACATATCAGGATCCCTCAGAACCTCTGTGGATGTGCTTCTGCAGGCCCTGGGGGGAAGAGAAAAATACTGCAATTGTCAATCCCCTGCCTATTGGCCCACAGCAAGCACCCCATGAAGCTTCTCCCCTTCTACCTCCAGCAAGCAAAGGAATTGTCCCTAAGTAATTAATTCAGTACACATGAAGAGGAGAATTCCCTTTACTAGAGATTTTTCTGTTTGAGCACTGCTCCCCAGAGTATTCGTCTAATAAAAATTTAATCTTATTTCATAAACTACAATTAAATTGAAATGCCTGAAAAGCAATATATATTCCTGATGAAAGCCTATTTTTTAGGATCAGGCAGTGGACTGTTTTGCCTAATGGTCAGAGTGGGAGGTTCACCTAGGGGTTGGAGTAGAGGTGACCAGTCCGAGCAGATAAAACACAAACCAGAAGATGAGTTATTGAGGCCAGGGACTGAGCTGGAGCTGAGACCCAAGAAAGAGAACTGAAGGGTCAGAGCTCTGGTCAGAAGCCAGAAACCAAATGCAAGGAGCAAGCCAGAGCTGACAGCCAGGGGTTAAAGTAAGTGGGAACACCACACAACACCATTCTGGGGGCCCCTATTTTTAGGGAGCCAGCATTCTGGGTCCCTTAAAAATAGAAGGGGACAGCAGAACCAGCGTTTTGGCACATGCTCTCTAGGTGCCCCCCAGCCCAGCCACCCCTCCATCCCTTCCTTGGAGCCTGTGGCACCTCTGTCCCTTCCAGCCAGGGCTTGGATGTGCACATGCTGCCAGGCCCCAGCCTCTGGCCCCAGCTCTTCCTTGCTGGCTCCCTGGCTGGCCAGTGCCATGGCCTCCTGCCCCCTGCCCATCTCTTCAGCCAGGTAAGGGGGCTGGGGGGGGTTGGGGTGGATTGGCAGCTGGCGGGGAAAGCATGGGGGAAGGGAGGGTGTGTTGGGATTGTGGGCTGGGAAGGGCTTGGGGGGCTGAAGAGGGTACAGGGTTAGGAGTGCTGGAATGGGGTCAGAGAGCTTATGGAAGGGGGATTGGGGCTACGTAGTACATGAGGAAAGGGGTCTGATGGGAGTAGGTGTTTTGGGGTAGTAGCTGGGGTGGGGAGCTGGCATTTGGGGGGTAGGAGCTGGGGTGGGGGCTGGCATTGGGGGGCAGGAGCTGGGGTGTGATGTAGGCAGGTGGGTGGCTGGCATTGGGGGGGCAGGAGCTGGGGTGCAGGAGGGGGTTCTGGATGTGTGGAGAGGGAGGCCCAGATATGGGGGAAGGGACGCCCACCCATGTGGGAAGGGAGCGTGCCCAATTAGGAGGGTTCCAGGGCCTGCCAAACTATACTTTAACCCCTGCTGAGAGCCAGGAGTCAGGAGACAAGGATCACAATCAGAATATCAGCTGGAGCAGCAGTCACAAGAGAGCTGAGTGATGGGGACACGACCAGAAACACAACTGCAAGCATGGAACACTCTTGAGTAGCCAGATACCCATTTCTGCTGCAGGGTTCAAGAATATGCCTGCTGAAGTCTTCAGCCAATAGAGGTCCCATAGGGGCCCAGCCGAGGGCAATAAGCTTTGTCTGGCCTCAACTGGGGGTCCCTGACACCTTTCTAAAGAACATGATTTTATAGAGCAGAGATGGCCAAACTTATGGAACTCAAGAGCCACATAAGTTGATTTTTAAACCTTTGAGAGCTGCAGTAAGGCATATTGCCATATTTTACCTACTCTAAAATTAGGAAGTTTAAAATTCATTGCACACTTTAATTTTATCATAAAAAGACAGCAAATATTGATCCCACTAATGTCAGATTCTAATAATTACTTAAGGTTACCATGAAGACTAGGCCCACCTATACAGTAAAAACTTAGCTTCTCCCCGCTGTCCTAACCATGCCACTGCTTCTTCCCACCATCCTGACCTCCCTCCTAACCCCAGGCCCTGATGCTGGCTCCCCCAGGCTGACCTCTCTCCCTAGGGTCCCCTCACCTGGCCGCTCCAGCAGCTAGGCACAGGCTGGAGCAGGAGATTTAAAACTTCTAGGCTGTGGCTGCTTTCCTCTGGCTTTCATCCGTGAGGTGCATTTTTTCATTCAAGAGCCACGTGTGGCTCCTGAGCCGCAGTCTGGCCACGCCTGTTATAGAGTGTTCACTGTCTTGATATCCACGTGACATCCTCATACTTGTACCCTGTAGGTTATTAATGAGTTGTGCATGACCAGTGGAAGATACCATGACATGCTGTGTAGACTGGAAATCCTTTTTCCAATTAGATTGCTTTTCTGTTATTTTTTCCAGATAGAAATATGTATCTTTGTAGGGTGCCATAAAGGTACTCAGATGCCCAAACCCCAGACTTAGGTGCCAAAGTCTTAAGTTTAGGCAGCTAAAATGCCCAATGAACACTGTAGGTCTCTAAACTCACCCTACACCTAAGTTCTCAAGATTAAAGTTCCTTCAGTCTCTGTATATACTTGCATATAAGCTGAGATTTTTATGCCTTGAAATCTCCTTTAAAAAGGGCACTCAGCTTATACACGGGTCAGGCCAGCAGAGAGCAGTCCCAGCCCAGGAGTTTTTAAATCTCCAGGTCTGAGCATGCTCAGGGTGGGAGCCCCAGTGTGTGGCTAGAGTGGCCACGTTGGGGAGTCAGCCCGGGCCATGTTAAAGTAAGGAGCAGAAGCCCCAGCCTCTGTTATAGACACCAGAGCAGCCAGGTAAGGGGTCCGGCGTGGTGTGGGGGATGGGAGTTGGCCTGGAGGATCCAGCATCAGGGCCCTGGGGGTAGGGAGGGGGTCATGGACCTGGCAACAGAGCCTGGAGTTTGGGGGGGACTGTTGGGGAGGCCAGGGAAAAGTGGCAGCAGAGCCCAGGGGTTGGGGGCTGTTGGGGAGGCTTGGGGAAGCCGCTGGTGTAGGGTGGGGGTGGTTAGGGGCCCAAGACCACTCAGGGATCTTAGCTTGTACATGGGTCACTGATTTTTCCAGGCTTTCCTCCTTGGCCTCATCCTGATCTTTCAGGAGCTCTGCTGCCACCAGAAAGGAAACAGGCAGGGCTACTGCTCTAATTAAAAAACCTGGCCTTTATTTCTGTTAGTTCTCATGGGACTCAGTGATCATTGTGTTAACTCCTTCCTCCCCAAGGTTACTGCACTAGACTCCAGATCATTGAGCCAACTGAGTCAGAGATCTAAGCCAGAGACAATCCTGAGGGAACTTGCACCCAGAGACTCTCACACACAGCCAAACAGACATCCATGCCACACATAGAATAACATTAATCAGAAAACCTCTCTCCGGTGCCTGTACCATACCAATACTCAATAGCAGTAGCTCTAACATTGCCAATATGGACTTAATGAGATGAGTAACCCATGACAATTGCTCTCTTAATTCTGCACCTAAATAAACATTGTAAAATTTAGACAGGTGCACCTTCTATTCAGTGTGTGAAAACTAATACTGAAATAAGTTGGTACAATATTATTTGATTTATCTGTGTGCATCACTTGCATCATCTGTGCCAGGTTAGAGGTAAATAAAGTCTGTGTATATTATTTAGCTGTTATCTGTTTTAACATTTTTATTGGCATAAATATAGAGCAACTTTATTGAGGGTTGTGACAGGGTGCTGGACAGCAACCCCTTCGCCAGCTCTTTGTTGTGCCAGTTCCAATTAAGTGAGGTAAATTGTAGCTAGCTAGAGATGCCTGTACCTGACTGGTGAATAGGAAGCAACTGTCAGCCTAATTAGCCAGGGGCTATTCTACAAGCACAGGAAAAGGGAGGAAGGGGGAACCGCCAGAGAGTCAAAGATGAGGAAGGCTGTCTACCTGCTGTATTTGAAAAAATCCCTGAGGCAGCCAGCCCAGGCTGTGTAGGGTAAGAAGGTGGTAGGACTGCACGCTGTAAATAAACTGCCCTGCTGATTGCTGAACTGGATGGTTTGAGACAGAAGGAAGCAGTGGCAGAGGAGACACTCCTGCAAGGTTCAAAAGGGGCAGCTGTTTTAGTCCAGTAAAGCAAAAAGAAGAAGAGTCTTGTGGCTCTGTAAGCAAGCTGCCCACCCTCCCAGGGAGGGATGGCTGGTTCAGGTCCCCAGCCCCTCATGGGGTGGGACCACCAAGTCTTTAGCCCCTTGGCAGGGCAACAGTTTCATGGTCATAGGCCCCCTATGGTGCCAGACACCCAGTCTCTAACCCCTTGGTAGGGCAAAGAGTTTCACAGTCTCAATCTGTCTCTCTAGTGAAGAGAAAAATATAATGCTGCCTCCCAGGGTTACAGACCAAGAGGGGACATAGGGACAGGGATAGGAATCAATGAAGGCATCAGGTCACACAGCTCCACTGTGTCCCAGCTGAGGTCCCCAACAGTGGCTGAGGCCTCCAGGCCAGGGCCAGCGGGGTCCTGGCTGCAACGCGCTGCCCACGAGGCGTAGCTCTCCATTGAGGGTTGCGCCCCACACTCCTGTGCGCCACTCCTGGCCTCATCCTCCCATCACACTTCATCTGTTGGTTCTTCAGGGTCATCACCCAGAGGGAGATTATAAAACCCCTCCATCTCATCAGGCAGTGGCAGGTCTGGGAGTCCATCAACTTCCTCCACAGAAGGTAGTTCCTCAGTCACATGAGGTGCGTAGCAGCTCAGGGTCCTTAGCAGTCAATGGCAGCTCCTCCAAGTTGCAGGGGGGGATGCAGTGCTTCAGGGTCCATGGCTTGGGGGCACCTGAATGCCTCTCCACCCATGACTCCCTCTAGGGGCCTGTGGTAGCTCAGGGGCCCAGTGTTAGCTCCCAGTCACAGCAGTCCCTGCCAAACATCCAGGCCTGGGTCCAGTAGCCAGAGCTCAGCTGCCCCACAGGGCAGCCCCAAATCAGGAGAGAGCAGAGGCACACCCTACTCCTTCAGCAGCTGGTGCTGGACTGAGCTGGCTGCCTTCCTTTTTCTACTTCCTGCCCCGCCCCTCCGCTTCTGGCCTGATTGACAGGCTGGCTCTGGCTCCACCCCCCTGCAGACAGGCAGAACCCTCTGGCCTATCTCGGGGGGGGGGGCATGCCTTCCTGCTACAGCACTTAAAGACTAACAGATTTATTTATTGCATGAGCTTTCATGGGAGAATATCCCACTTTGTCTGATGCTTTGAAAAGGGAGAACTTACAGAACTGGATGAAAATAAATGCAGGGGAATTGTAAGACATGGGATCAGGTCATACTGCAACAGCAAATCAGAGCATTTGTAAGGATTCAGACTCTAGGAAACAGCATCCCGAGAGAGGGTGAAGTCAAATTATCTGTTATAATGTGAAAAGAATCCATAGTCATGATTCAGCCCTGCTTTCACACAATTTCATTTGCATATTAGTTTGATTTCCACTGTTTCTCTTTGAAGTCTTGATGTCCCCTTGATTTTCTTGATGACCATCGTTAACAAATCATCAATGGAGCTATCAGGAAAATGGAAGTGCTCAGCAACTGGTTTTTTCTTTGGTTTTGTGTGTGTGTGTGTGTGTGTGTGTGTGTGTGTTGTGATTTCTGATGTCAGTTTTGTATGCATTTATTCTTCTGCATAGAGATTGTCCTGTTTAACCAATGTATAAGGCTCGGGGGCATTTCTGGCACATGATGGCATAAATCACATTAGTGGATGAGCATGTGAAGGACTCTTTGATGGAGTAGCTGGCTTGAGTAGGTTCTATGATGGTATCTTTTGTGCAGATATATGGACAGAGTTGGCAGTGTGGTTTGTTGCAGGGATATGTGCCTGCTTTAATGTTTCTTCAAGGATTCTTCATGAAGACACATACACACATATGAATAAACTTAGAAAGTTACTAGGGCCCTCAGTCCTTCAGTTTTAATAGAGGCGAACTACCACTGACTTCAGGGTGAATTTTGGCTGCCAAAGGATTGCAGGAATGGGCCATTTGGTATTTGTCTGTCTTAAGCTAAAGAACATACAATGCTCTCCATTACACTGCAGACTGCTTACAGTACATACTTCATGAAACCAATTTACAAATCTTGTGCTGTATATCATATTTTAGGGCTGTTGAGGCAAAGAAAATTATCTGCCACTCACAATTCTTTTGCACTTCATATCCATTAAAAAAGGGGTTCCCAAATGGCCTAAAGGTGGGATGGTACACTGTCTACCAGCAGAACTGTGCTCTCCCTGGCTGAGTACTTAGTGAGTCTTTAGCTCTATGTGATGTATATAATCTAAGTAAAAGCTATAAAAATGTAATGTTTTGAGCTATAGGTTGAACAGAGTGTAGAAAAAAGTAACATTTATTTTAAAAAAATAACAAGCTACAATATGTCAAGTTTAATGTTTCTGAATACAAAAGTGCATTTCACTGTTAGGTAGCCTAGCAACATATGTATAGTCCATCAGAAAAATGGAAAGCAGTATTTCAATCTGACATGGAGTGATTCCTTTTTTGGAAACAAGAAAGGTGCACCAGTGGAGAAGATAATGAAAGTCCCTGACCATCTACAGCTACAAGACATGAGCCAACTGAATAAATAAACAAACAAAATAGTAAGAAAATATGACTAATAATTTGAAGCTCAAATTTTTTCCTTTACTGGCTTGGATGCATACTGTTGTCTCAGTGTGTTCCATTACAACTTATTTTAGATTTTTATTTCCAACATTAGATTCTTTTCTAAATAGTATAGGGTTGGGTTTTTACTTGCATGCACAAAAATTCAGATTTTATACTGAAATTGAAAACATTGTGGTGCTCAAAATAGAAGAACTGTTTTGTATTAATATCAACAAATCACACGTATTGCTTTGATAATTTTGTTAGCAATGTGGTGTTTATTATTCAGTTTTATACCAAATTGTTTTCCCTGTTTGAATACTTCATTTTGCTCTCAATACTTTTTAAACAGTCATTTTACTAAAGCTGTTTAGCTTCAAAGACCTTAAAGCACTTTTTGGAAGCATTTCTTGAAGCATCTTGCTAGGGATTTCTATCATTACAATTGTGTACATTAGAATAAGAACACTTTCATTGTTTATTTACAGTGTTAGCTTGTATGTTTGCACTAATTTTCTTCAGGAAATGTCAATAGTGGGCTGTTTTACCTATTGGGGCTGCACAGGTGGGCCTCGGGGGAAAAAAGTTTGGGAACCCTTTTCTTAAAACCATGCAAAAATGATAACTTACCTGTACGGCAACTCATCTTTGAGATGGGTTGCACATATGTATATCATCCACTTCAGGTGTATGTGTGTCCAATGCTCGAGTTGGAGACTTTTGCCTTCAGTAACCTCACACACTTGTGTGCCTGAAGAGAGCATGAAGGAAATTTCCCCCTTCATCTCCATTCCTCTATAGCACTCTGCCTAATAGCCAAAGTAGAGAGGAAGGTGGGACGATGGTGATGTGTGTGTGTGTGTGTGTGTGTGCGCGCGCGCGTGCGCATAACACATCTCAAATAATACATAGTGTATAGATCAGTAACTGTTTTTTCCTTCAAGTTATTGTGCACATATGAACCCCATTGCAAGTGACTTAGCAGCAGCTCCTTCACAGGTGGAGGGGTTTTGGATCATCTGAACAAAGAGTATAACACCAATTTGCAAAACCTGGAACTCTTGCTAGATGCCTGAGTGGCACCGTCATCACCACAGCCCCAAAGCTTTTTCAGAGTCACTACCTCTCAGGATTGAGGGGGCATCCTTTAAATCAGGGGTTGGCAACACCTGGCGTGTGTGCCAAACCTGGCACATGGGCCTATGCACAGCAGCATGCAGGGGGCAGCATCAAAAGAAAAAAGGAGTGCTCCATCCCTGTCACTGGCTGAGGGTTTTGGGGGTGGAGCTGGCATACATGCTGGCAAACTTTGCTGACCCCTGCTTTCAATATTTCCTACATTCTTTATTCCCAGATACCTGGGAATGACACAGCTACAATTATGCTGCATGCATCCACAGTTCAAACTGTATTGGCTCCTGCAAATGATCCACATAATTAAACAGGTTCTAAAGACTCCTTAATAAATTTATTTAAATTATTTTTAAATTATTTACATTTGATTGTATTAAAATACATATTGTTTGCATGCATCTAGCTTATCAAGCAATCCAGATCACTGTGCATTAGTGATCTTCTACATTATTTACGACTTCATTTTTTTTATCTGCAAACTTTATCAGTGATTGTACTTTTTTTTTTCCCCAGGCAGTTGATAAAAATGTTAAATAGTGTTACACCGAGACCCAGCTTCTGCAGAGCCCCCTAGAAGTACATCCTCTCGATTATGATTGCCCATTTACAGTTACATTTTAAGACCTATTAGCCAGCTTTTAGTCCATTTAATGCATGCCATGTTAATTGTATATTGTTCTTGTTTTTTAATCAAAATGTCATACAGTTCCAAGTCAAATCCCTTACATACAAGTATAAATACATTGCATCACCCAAACTTGTAATGTCATCAAAGAAAGATATCAAGTTAGTATGACAAAATCTATTTTCCATAAACCCATGTTGACTGGCACTAATTACATTGCACTCCTCTAGCTCTCTATTAATTGAGTCCTGTATTAGCCATTCCATTGCCCAGGACCAATGCCATACTGACAGGCCTATAATTATTCATCTCATCCTGTTTACCCTTTTTAAATGCTGGCACAATATTAGTTTTCTCCCATTCTTCTGGCACTTCCTCAGAGTTCTAAGACATATCGACTTGTTCCAAGCTTTATCAGAATTGTTTTAGTAAAGACGTAGTTATCTGTTCTGGAACCTTAACCCGCGATTACAGTATCTCTGCCTTTAGCTTGTAGTTAACCCACAAATGTGATGCTGTTCATTTTAATGTTTAAAAAGAAACAAATAAGGTGTTTAATCTTCCTTCCTTTGATCGCTATTGTAAACACAAAAAGGAACATATAATTACTATCTTGAACGATAAAATCATTGCAAGTATTTGTCCAGCTGTAAATCAGGAAAGTGACAGAGAATGACCGAAGCATTATATATGCTTAGTTGCTGATCCACCTGTGACCACACTGTCAGAAGCCAGAAGATTGCCAGTAAAGTTTTTATTTTGTTGGTCTGGAGGTTTGTAAAGGGTACTTAAATTACTTATTTCAAGAGCTGTAAAAATGCCTTAGCTTACATTCCCATGTATCCAAGGCCCAAGTACTTAATGTTCTCTACAATTGTCTGGAATGGACTTCTGGTAAATATTTCTAAGTCCTAGCATTCCCCATGGGACAAAAACTCTGAGCCTTGGCATGCTGTTTGGGGCTGAAGCTCTGAGTCCCAGTGTCCCCCTGTCTCCCAAATCCCATTTTGCAGGGCTGAAGCCCTGAGCCCCAGTGGCCCCCATCATGGAGCTAAAGCCTTCAGACCACCCATTGCAGCTGAATCCTGGAGCCCTGATGCCCCACATGGCAGAATATGATAGCCCAGCCACCCCACCTCACTGCAATGAAGAAGCACCAAGCTCTGCTCTGCTTTCCTCTTCCTTGTTCCTGAAGCTGAAGCCTGCAGACTCAGGGCCCTACCCCCTGCCCTCTGTGGGCCCTGGGGTTTTTATAGAATATTGTCAGAGGGATGTGGAAAGTTCTGGAAAATAATCTGAGAATTTAAGTCTTTTCAACAGCTATTGTCTCCTTCTTGGAACTTCCCTTGTAATATTGCTCCGCAGTGCAAGATGATTAGTTAGGGCTAACCTTTCAGCTTTACCCCTTTTGAATTATTCAGACTCTGTTAGTGGAGTACAGGTTTGTTTTTTGTCAATTAGCTTAAATTATTTTTTGTTCATATTAGGAAATGTCATCAAAAGTGAGTTACACAGAGGTGCAGGGGACACTGTTGCATGTTGTTTTTTCTGTCTTTAGAACTATAGCAATTTATTGAGGAATATAATCGGGTGGTTTCCCCACTGCGGAGTGGTAGGGGTTAAAGTCCCAGAGAGGGGACTGGCCAATGGGAACAGAGGGCTGATGGGCCAATCAGAGTCCAAGAGCCCATATAAAGTCAGGGCTGCAGCTTCTGCTTAGGGGAGTTTGCTCTGGACATGCAAAGAGGAAAGTTGGCTTGTCAGTGGGGGCTGTGAGAGACAGGATCTTGGACAGCTTCCTGGGGGTGCTGCCAAGGTACAGTGAGACTCCAGTCTTTATACAAGTGCTGGGGATGTGTTGATGTGACCTGGTGAGGAGCAGGCTGAAGAGGAGTGACCAGGTTGAGGCAGTGCTCAATGCAGTAGATAGATCCCTTGGGCCAGGGCCTGCCCACTTCCCTTAGGCTGTCAGTGGGTGGTGATCTCACAAGTGAGTAGTGGATGGACAGAGCCTGCTGCTGACACAAGTGGGCTGGCTGGGACTGGATTATACTCTGGAAAGGGGAAGACTGAAGGGATTCAGCTGGAAGGCTGAGGTCCTGCAAAGGATTACAAAGGTTGTGAAAGACATTGAGCACAGACCACCAGGTGGGGTACCAATTGAGCAATCCCCTATACCAACACCAGAATGCACCTGTCTGGTGGGTCACATACTGCCACCCATCTACACTGAGTCTTTGCAACATGTTTATTCATAGGATCAGTGCTAGAAGCCAGTAGTTCTTGCATGGTGGATGTGTACAGCATTGTTGTAGCCATATTGTTCACAGGACATTAGAGTGACAAAGTTGATGAGATAATATCTTTGATTGGGTAAACTTCTGTCCATGAGAGAGATCCCACCTCTCAACCTGCACAGAGTTCTTCTTTGGGGAGGTATGAGAAAGGAACTCCAGCCATCACAAATACAAGATGGAAGAGTCTTTAGCATAAGTAACTAGCACATATTGTAAGAGACTATTCAAGGTTGATTGGCACATTAATGTCTCTGAATTTAAGCTCCTAGGGTCATGTTTTGAAGGTATGATGCAGAAGTTTCCTTTGAAGATGAGGACTGTTAGCTCAGATATAGTATGTGGATGGAATTTTATGGACTCCTTAAAGGCATTAATCAGGAAGAATCTGATGAAGATCTGGATTCCATAAATTCTGGGTTGTTCAGTTTTAGTATTTTGAGTTTTGGGGGGTAAAGTCAGCAGTGACATTTGAACCAGATTCAAATTCATATTCATACTGTAACATGGGTAAGCTCATGAGTCTTAGAATCTTGAAGTTTGATTCAAGTCACCTCTATATCTAACACAACAGACTGCAGCAGCTCTCTATAACCACAAAGGGATTTTTCAGCTTGTTTTATTGACCTTTTGATACTATTAATTTGACAGATCACAAGAGAGCCCTGAATAAAAATTCTGCAGCCATTGTGCTCTGTTATTTCAAAGCTGATTTGGCAAATCCTTAGTCAATAGAACTTCTGGATAGCAATGTAGCTACCTCATGTTGTCAGCATAATGTATCCAACTGACATTTTATTGGCAAGCAATATGCATGAGTGGCAGCCACTTTCCTAGACTAAATAATTCACTGTTACTTTAGAAGAAAATTCCATGCTTGTAAAAGGTATAAGACTGATAAGGATTGAATGAAATAAGATTTCATTCTATCAATTCTATCTGTCCATAGAACTTGTATGACATGGTCAGCGCCAGTTCATGCTTCTGAGTTACCTGAAAACCTGCCATAGCCTTGACTTGGAAGTCCCACCATGCCTATTAAATCCTTGGTCTTGCTGCTGAAACTTCCTGCAAAGGTGCTAATCAGTGACAGTAGGATGTTTTTAGTGATACAGTGACTGAACTGGACCTTAATGTGAAAAGTTTTTCTTCATTATCAATTCTCCAAATTATCCAGTACCCCAGCTCAGATGTGTTTGATACACAGGAGGATTAAAAAGTCCAGCATACCTTCAAAATAATACATTTTTGACCAGTGCTCTGCAGTTGCTTTGTACCAGTCCAGCAATCCACCTTTGTGTGTTATGAGTATAAATGGTTAGGGAGTGGCAGTGTATATCCCCTACAGTCAGTGATATAGGCTATATATGGTGTTTTGGCTGGTGATGAGTTAAGGATTTACTCTAATTAAAAAGTGAGGTACGTCCTCTGACACTTTCTCCATATTATCACAAATACAAAGTCTGTGCCTATTGACTCCAGTGAGAATCCTGGGTAGACATCTAAAGGCATAGCTTTTAGCTGTTCCCCTTGCATTTTAGCATATGCAGGTATTTAGTTTTACTGCTGAGAATTTTATATAATATTTTGTGATGCCTAGAAAGTAGCCATCAGAATGAAAACAAACTCCCCTATCATTTTTTTTTAGGCTCTTATTAGTCATAATGAACAACTTTATATAAATTCTGTTTTATTGCTGTGTTCACTCCTTTCAATGGCAGCACTTTAATATTTCAGTATTAAAGATAGAGATGTCTCATCAGAAACAAGTGCAAAATAAAAAGAAACATTCATTTTTATCATAGAAAAATACATAAGGCTCCCATTTTGGAAACATTTTAAATAGTCTGTTCAAACAGTGCCCATGCTAGCCCATTTGGGGGCCGTAAGAAGGACTATTTTGCCCTCCCTTTGCAATACTAAAATATGCAGACTCTTGTAACAGAGTGAATGAGGGCCTCATATAGCTCCAGGGATGCTCAAAGAATTGCTTATTCTGCTTATAGTTAGAACTGGCTCCGGACCCAACTGTGAAAGAAAGACACGAAAGGAAAAATGCTGCAGTTCTATATTACATAACTAGGCTATGTCCACATGTACATGGTTAATGTGATTTAAGTTAAATTGAAATAAGTTAACTCAATCATTAATTTGATTTAACTTAAATCAAATTAGGAAAAACACCAAATCAAAATAGCAAGTCTGGGCCCAGGACTTGCTATTTTGATTCAGGAGAGGGGCACCATGGAGGGTATGGCAACATGGCCACCTGGCAGGGCCATGTGGCCAGCCAATCGCATAAAAGCAGGAACTGACCTCAGTTCCCTGTCCATTGTGACTGGCAAGAGGTTGCAAGAGAGATGGCTATGGATGCTCCCATGCCATCCTCAAGCGCTAGTTAAACCCTCTGCTAGCCTGCAGGGTGCTCCCCTGCAGTGGGGGACACTCTTCTCTGAGCCTGATGATCCCGGGGCTGAGCCCCTGACCATTGCTCACTGGCCCTTACAGCAGCTTTAGTTCCCTGCCCCCCCTTCTGTGCAACATTGCATCTGGGCACAGGATACCAGCACAGACTGATGGGAGCAGGTTGTCCTGAGAACCTGGAGCAAAGAGTAGCGGAGAAGGAACCTCTGGGTGAGCAGGGAGACTTTCACTCACCTGGTCACAGAGCTGCCCCGCTCCTGGGCCTAGGACACAGTGATGAGAGCAGCCATCCCCGTGGACAAGAGTGGCCATTGCTCTCTGGAAGATGGCCACTCCTGAGTTCACAGGTCCATTGCCCATCTCTTCAGCATCGGGAGCTTCACTGTGGGCGAAGTGCTGCTACAGGTCGTCCATGCTGCAGGACACCATCGCCGGTCTCACCGCCCTGGGGTTTCCAAACTGTGCGGGGATATTCGATGCTATCCACGTCCCTGTGTGAGCCCCACAGCACCAGGCAGCCGAGTATAGGAACTGGTAAGGATAAAACTCAGTCATCCTGCAGGCCCTTGTGGACCACCAGGGCATCTTTCAGAATTGCTATGTTGGACGGCCGGGGAGGAGGCATGATTCCAGGGTTCTGTGCAACTCCTCCCTGTACTGGAGCATAGAGGCGGGCACCTTCTTCCCCCAGATAATATCACCTTTGGGGAACTTGAGGTGCCCATCCTCATTGTCACTGATGCAGCCTGCCCCCTCCACACCTGGCACATGTACCCATGCATGGGACCCCACCATGCCAGACAACAGCTTTTTAACTGCCTCATCAGCCACTGCTGCCAGGTGGTTGACCAGGCATTTGGCAGACTGAAAGCCTGCTGGAGGTGCCTCCTCACATGCCTGCACCTCACCAAGGACACAATCATGGAGGTCATCAGTGCCTGTGTGGCACTGCATAACCTCTGCAAGTTCCAGGGGGAGACAGTAGCTGCAATGTGGGAGGCTGAGGCAGAGCTCGTCATGGCTGGTTCCAACAGCCGGAGGTTTTGGCCCCAAGGGAGCGAGTGCTGCACAGATCAAACACTGTGCACGGGGCACTAACAAACCTGTTCCTGACCGAGGACCTGTGATGGCTAGGACTGCTGCCCACACACCTCGTACCTCTGTCCAGCCACAGCCAGCCCCCAACCACACTCAGAACTGGTTCCAATAAAAACACAAATTGAAGTAATTTCACTGTTCTGGTTTTTATTTACAATGGGGGTGGGTGGGTTGGGGCAACGAAAAGCTTGGGAAACAAGTATGGGATGTGGAACTTTGGAGGGAGAGCTGGGGGTGCCATGAAGTGGGAGATGGAAAGTAGGTAGGGGTTTGGGGACTTTGAAAGATGAGGGGACTATGGGGAGGCCATCCCAGGCCCATGGCCCTCTGTGCCATGGCCTTGGGCAAGGCCACCCTGGGTCTGGGGCCATCAGTGGTGAGGGACAGCTCCCTGCCTGTGAGGCACATCCTCAGGTGCCGGGGGCATAAGGTGCTGTGCAGTTTGCCACAGGGTGGAGGTGACATCCTGCACTGATGGTCCACAGCATGTTGCCCTGCTGCTCCATCGCTGCAGCCTGCCACTCCATTCCCAGTGACAACGCGGTTGTCAGTGTTGGCTGTGCGCTGGAGCTGGGGGATGGCAGCTTCTTGGTGCCTGCCTTGCTGTTCCCTCCAGGCCTGGGTTGACTCCTCAGCTCAGTGGCCAAGATCAAGGAGGCTGTTGAGGATGTCCTCCCTGGTCTGGCAGGCTCTCCTCCTTTGCCTCCAAGCAGTCTGGGGACTCTGCAGAGCAGGATGGTGGGTGTGTTGGCAAGCTGCTGGGGTGAAGCAGGAAAAGGATTAGCCCCCCTTTTCCTGATGGCTGTGTCTGTGTGCAGTCTGTCTGTAGCAAACCTCTTCGCCCTGACTGTCAGCAGCATTCCCCATCTGTCCTGTGGGACACTGCACAAGGGGACACAAGGCCGCATGGTGCCCACAGTGGTGAGCGGTATTCAGCAGGATGTGAGCTGGGAAGTTTCCTGAGGCCACATGCCAGCAGTGCAGCTTGTGGACACTCTGACCTGGATGCTGGCACACTGCCTGGTGGCACCTCACTGATGAGCATCCCTTGCCCTGCTGGGTCCTGGTTATCCTGGCGTTGCGTGTCCCTCTGCCCCCAGCACCCATGGAAGGGCTCTTGTGCCCCCCAACCCTGTGCTCTGCATGTTCCAGGGCTGTGCACCCTAGGTACCCATACCATTGGCAGGCTTGGCTTTGCCTGCCTGGAGGGGGGAGGAACACTCACCAACAGGTGCTCCAGATGTTTGCCTGGATGTCCCCTCCTCTAGTTGGACGTAAGTGGTAGCTCCTCTGTGTCCCCCTCTTGCTCTTCCTCCTCAGGGGTGTCGGTCCCCTCCTGAGCAGGGAAGAGCTCAGGACTAGCCAGTGGGGCATCAGGTGGTTGGGCATTCCCAGGCTGGCTGACGTCACCCACATTGAGGGATGCCTCCCTGTCCGAAGGGCCTCTCTTGGGGGATGTAGCCACAGGGGTGAGCTCCCCAGAGTCAATGGTCCAGGAGGGAAGACCACTGGACTCATCCCTTAGGAACGCATCAAGTTGCTGGAAAAAGGGGCAGCTGATGGTGCTAGCTGGCCCCTGTAGCCGCCTCGCCTCCTTGGCATGGGCATAGTCCTGGTGCAGGGCTTTAATTTTCAAATGCACCTGCTCCATTGTGCATTCATGGCCCCATCCTGTCATTTCCTCCAAGATGTCTGTGTAGACATTGCAGTTGCGATGCCTTGTGCAGAAACATGCACAGATGTTCTCCCTGCCCCATATCTCGAGGAGGCAGAGGACCACCTCCTGCACCCACACAGGTGCCCGGTGTCATCCCTGGGCTGTGCCAGCATGTGCCTTGGCCATGTTGCACCAGCTCCAGGCATGTGGCAGCAACAGGGCTGGGCACTTCCTCCTTCCTAGTGCTGCACACCCTGGGAGGAGGAAGGGCAATCCAAGCCAGAATCGAAACAACGGCCGTTTCAAAACAGCATGTCTGAATGGCATTGTCTTGAAACGGCTGTTTCAATTCAACAGCTGTTTCGATTTCCCTCCAGGTTTTGTTGTTACAAATTGAGTTCCATTGTTTAGAAATGACTACCTCTGTCATTTCAAAACAGCAGAACACTGTCCAGACATAACTTTTTTTAGATTGAAACAAGGGTGGTTGTTTCAATTTAAAAACAATATGTGGACATAGCCCTAGAATGATTCAGAAGTGCTCAGCATTGGCTTCATCTGCTCCCATTCAACTCAACTGGAGTGTATTAACTTCAGTGGGAATAGTATTTGGCCAACTCTCTGTGGGTTTTGAAAATTGTACCCATCGAAAGGACTGAGCTGCCTGATGTCTCATTCTGCTGTGTCGTCTTTATCCTTTGCTTATTAAATTGGGACACTCTTTAAATATTCACTTCAGATTAGCCAGCGTGAAATTTCTGGTTTTGTCAATTCCAAAGGCCCTGTCTGTGTGATAGCTGCTATCTTGACCAACACATGAGGGATTGAACCTCCAGAGCTAAAAGCATGAGGCTTCCTACCTTGAGTTAACAAGCTGGGCCCTGTACCATACCCATCTTCTGTGTATCAGGAACAGAGGGGACCGTGGGCCACTTACTGACAGCGTAGATACAGCGGACAGCGAACTGAGCCATTACTAATGAACTAATTAGATAAAAGCAATTTGAACACAAACAGTTCAGTGCACTGACAATAGTGAAGCTAAATTGGTTTAGAAACTTGTATTTTTACCCCTGAACACTTTTAAAGAGCAGTTGTTGCAATGAGCTCTGACTTTCTATCTCATAATTCCCAGCACAGCTCCTAGCATCAGGTGCATAACATAGCATGTGCATACCCAGGCTACTTCTAAATCTTCTGCTCTACATGAGAGGTGCCTCTTGCATTGTTTGGGCCAGGGCTCTGCTCTTGCATTTGTAGAAAGCTTAGAAGATCCCCCAGTCCATTGTCAGACTCACTTGAGTGGGAAAAGTACTATTGTTCTTCTTGCTGACCTTTTTTTTTTTTTAAACTTTTGCCTCCCTTGTAAATTGTCATTTCCTCTGGAACAACAGTGTCACAGTTTGAGACTCCAGCTTTTACATCTATGTTTACAGCAAAATCTGTCTTTAACAGCCAACAAATATTGATTACCAGTAGAGGTGGCCAAAAATCCTCATGAATGCTTTAATGTGATTGCTTTACACTGGGGTTTTGGCACCATAACATTCAATTACCTAGAAAAACAAGTATTTTAAAAAAAGGAGTAGGAGTAATTCAAAACCAGGGGATAGATTCATCTATCTTTTCAATGAGATTTTTTTTTTTCATTCTGTAGTGGAGAATTTCTACAGCAGCAGGTCTTTTTTTCAGATTTATACATACCTGTGTAAGCATATGTATAAGTAATATTACATTGGCATACTTATGTTGGTCAAAGGGTGCAACAAACTTGTCCAATTTAATGACATATAAACCCCAATGTGGATGCATCTATGCTGACATAAAAGTACTTCTGTCAGCACTGTTCATGCTGTCTGGGGAGGTGGTTTTCCTTCAAGAGTGGAAAAATTGTCAGTGTATGATATATCTACACTAGGGGACTATGCCAGCATAGGCTTTGTACTACAGTCATTGTCTTTATCAGATAAAATTTTGCTCAACATTTAGACATTTGCAAAAACAAGGTTTTACAAAACCTAACACCAACAAGAATGCTTAGAGGTTTTTTGTTTTTTAAGTGGGAACAATTTTGAACTCATTTCAAGCAATGCAGCTTCATGTTAGTACATGAGACCCTAAACAGCCTAGAGTGTAGGTGCCTATATGTCTAAAAGGGTAAGTTCTAAAGGGCTTAGCTTAGTTTCCCTATCTTGTTGACTTTTTTCCAGTGCTGCCAGTTATAAAAACCCTTAAAACTTGTGATGTTGAGGAGAGTTGAATGGCATTAACTATGCTCCACCCTTTTCCCCTTCTCCATTTTCTCCTTTTTTATGTATGTATATATTATATGGTCCAGATCAGGGGTGGCCAAACTTGTGAAACTCAAGAGCCACACAAGTTGATTATTAAACCTTCAAGAGCTGCACTGAGGCACAGAGCCATGTACTTTTACCTCCTAAATGGATTTGCTGACCTCCTTGGGGGAGCCAGACTTTTTCATTCAAGAGTAGCATGCAGCTCCAGAGCCACCATTTGGCCACGCCTGGTCCAGATAAAGCTCAGTCTTGCTATAAATGCAAGGTCCTGGATTCAATGACCTCTCAAGGGCCCTTTCAGTCCTATGATGCAGTGGCAGCAATCCCTGGTGGCCAAGAATGATCCTTAAGTCACAGACTCATTGACAGATGTTGCAGATCATGTTGCAAGGCAGGGCTGAGCTGTGATTGCTATGTGAGTTGTCTGGCCTTTCTTTCTCTGGCATTTCTGAGACCAAGGTGAGGCAATTTTCCTTGGATTTGTTTCTTCTCTGACAAGTCTTCACCAGTTTGCCCTGTCTTGGGTGACTGTGTGATGTTGATTTCACATCTCTTGATGCGAGTCTTGAGAGTGTCTTTAAAACATTTCTTTTGCCTCCCACTCCCCCTCAATTTCCTTCCTCCTTTGGTGAGACAGGCATACAAGAGTTGTTCTGGCAGCTGGGGCATCCCTGGGGATGGGCAGGGCCCAGGGCCAATCAGCCTGTTGGGGGCCCATGTCCCCTGTGCTATGGTGAGGTGGGGCAGGCTGGCCCTGAGGCCTGGCCCCATGCTCCTGCCCCTCCCCTGGGCTGGCCACTGTGCCCTTGGGGGTGGAGAAGGCTGGTTCAGAGGCTGGGCTCTGCCTTCTTGCTCCATCTTTGGGTCAGCCCTCCCAAATCCTAGGGTAGGACAGCCAGCTCAGGGGCAGGGTGACTCCATGCTCCAACCCCACCCTGCCACATTTGGCTTCCCGCCGAAGGCAGTGGGGTGCGGGACAGCATGGCAGTGGGGGTCCAATGGCATGGGCTCTGCACTACCCTGCTAGAAGCAGGGCAATGTGGGGTCCATGGAACCACTGGACCTGGGGTGGTCGCCTCGCCCCCCCCACTCCCACCCAGGGATTGCCCTGTCTGGTTGGCATGCATCAAATACAAACAATGACCATGCCACCTGAGCTGGTGATGAATAGTCAGGGTCTGGACACTAAAGATGTTGGTGTCCATGAAGACACTAACATGAATGTGGTGATCCTCCAACATTATGCTGAAGATATTTCTGAAAAAGTGCTGATGGTAGTGCTCCAGCTTTTCTAAGTGTTTTCCAGTGGTCAGGCAGCTTTTGCAGCTATAGAAGAGTGTAGAGTTACCACCCCTTCATAAACTAAAAGTATGTCCACACTTAGTCTTTAAATCAAAATAATGCTGATTATTTCTATTTAAAAGATTGCATGTTCACACCAAGTTTCCTTATTTCAAAATAAGGAGCTACCCCATTTCAAAATAAGGAAAGTAATTTTGATATAATAAAACCTAGTATAATATCTAAATGATGGTTAATGGAAACTGTTATTTCAAGATAAGTGTGGATGTGTTATTTTGATTTAATTGTTATTTTGATTTAACACTTTTTTGCCCTTCTCCTTCCGAGGGTCCTGTCCTTTGTCTATATATTGGATGGGGGAATGGCCTTTTCTAGGGGGCCATGTTGCCACACCTCCCATGGCATCTCTCTCCTAAATTGAACTAGCAAGTCCTGTCCATGGACATGCTAGCTGGATTTGAGTTTCTAGTGGGGACATGTTGGATTGATTTAACTTAAATTGATTTAATGGCCTAAGTGCTGACATAGTCCAAGAGTCTAGTGTGTGTTCTAATGTCATGGTTATTGAGCATCCAGAGAGGCAGCCTGCAAAAGGCTGAATTTCAACATCTATCTTTGCCTTCTGTGAGAGAGGGCTACAAAGGTAGGCAAAGTGTTCTGCATTTTCCAGTTCCTCTCTGTCAATGTAGATCTTCCTTGCCTGGTTTGATAATTTACCAGCACCAGGCTGTTGGAGACCTTTTTTATTTTTTTTGCTGATGTTCAGAGTTAGCTTTTGTAAGGTTCAGAAGAGTAATTAAGAGGTACTTCTGTATCTTCCAATGAGTCTGCACAAATCTGCAGTGTAATGCACTTTGGTTATTACTGCATGAGTTACTTCCATTCTGGCATGGAAGGAAGAGAGGTTAAAGAAGCAGCTGTCTATCCAATATTGCATGCTAATGCCTGGTGGAAGACAATCTTGGATTAGTGTTTTCATAGTTACTAGGAAAATAGAGAAGAAAGTGGTTGTGAGTAGACAACTCTTCTTTAGGCTAATTCAAATGGCAAAAGGCTCAGAGGTAGAGCCTCTGCACAGAATGGAGGCAGTATCTGGTCACAGATGATCTTACAGTGGTGACAAATTTATCTGGGCAACCAAACTTTAGTATATGATTTTCCACAGAGCTTCACAGTTTGACATAATCAAAGGCTTTGCTTAGCTTGAAAAAGTCCACATACCAGCCCTGATGACCTTTTTGGCATTTTTTCTGGATATGCCAAGCTGTGAAACTCGTGTCAGAGGCATGTAGTGATGGTCTGAAGCCATACTGAAACTGTGAGATATTCTTCTGTGAGAGGAAGCAGATGATTTGCTAATAGACTAGCAAGAATTGTCCTAATGATGGAGAGAAGGGCAGTGCTTTGATATTTGGCATAGTTGGCCCTATCTCCCTTTTAAAAAATGCTGATGTTAGCATTGCTTAAATAATCAGGGATTTCTTCAGAGTGCCAGATTCTGGGAAAGATCAAGTGGAGCTTGTTTATCAGTGTTTCTGCCCCCACCTTTAGCAGTTCAGCTGGTATATCATCAGGGCCTGATGCTTTATTGTTCTTCATTTGCTTAATTGTGTTGTGAACCTCTTTGAGAGCTGGTAGATTGGCAAGAGTTTCTCAGACTAGGTGCTGAGGGGTGGGCTACATGGCATTGTCAATCACAGTTGATGCCCAGTTTAGAAGCTTTGGTAGTGTTTCTTCCATTTCTTTGATGGATTCATTGTCTTTAAGAAAACTACTACCATCTTCAGATCTCTGTCTGTGAGGCTATATAAGTTTGATCTAAACAAGGTCTTTGTCTCACAGAAAGTTCTGCATATCATGCCCATCAGCAAATGCTTCATATTCTTTTGCTTGGTCCTCCCACCATTTGCTCTTAATTTCTCTGATCTTCCTTTGAACCTTGGCTTGATCTGGTGGTTAAGATCTGCTTCTGGCTAGATGATGAGCTGTTTTGCCAGTCATAGAAAGTCTTTCTCTTTTGGTCCGAGATGGCAGTGATCTCAGTATTGTTATTGTCAAACCAGCCCTGATGGTGGCAAGTAGTGAGGTGAATACATTCCTCACAAGCTGCATGGATGGTCTGTTTTAGGGCTTCCCAGTTGTCTTTGATATTTGTGTTGTCATTTCCAGATGTACGTATAATCAGTTTTTCATGAAGTCTTTACATGTTGTATTGTCACTTAAGTGATTTAGGTTGCTTTCTATATTATGGATTCTATGATAAAGGGATTATTTTTGCCTGAATGTAAAATGTGTACTGTGCACTCTGCACGGATAAGTGACAAACACATGCTTACAGAGGCTCTGTCTACACTGGGAAGGCACTTGGAAGTCAACTTAGCACAGTCAACCTTAAGTCAACCTTCTTAAATCAACTTCAGAGTATGTCAGCACTGGAGACAGTGTAGACATATGTGGGGCCACCACACCCCTGGTCTTGTTTGGGCTCCTGGCGCCTCATCTGGCTCCAGGGGCCGATCCAGCCCCAGCTGCCGCTGGCAAGTGGGTGGGAGTTGGATCCAGCTCCTGGCCCCTTCCAGCAGGCAGTAGGGGCTGGAAGATGGCTCCTGCCACCAATGGCAAGGGGTTGGGATCTTGATAAGGCTCCTAGCCCCTCTCTTGCAGGCTGCAGGACCTGGTTCCTGCCGCCTGCAGAGAAGGGCTGAGAGCCCAGTCTGGCCCCCAGCACCCTTCCACAGGCTGCGGGAGCTAGGAGCCAGATCTGAGCCCAGTCTAGCTCCCAACTGCTTGTGCTGCAGTGCAAGCAGCTCAGAGCCTGGTCAATTTCACAGGCTCCAAGTCTGAAACTGACAAGGTTCCTAGGTGCTTGCCGGGCAGTGCAAGCAGCTGGGAGTCAGATCAGGCTCCCAGCCAGCTCCTAGCCCCTGGAGCCCGTGGTAAGCGGCTAGGGGCCAGATTGGGCTCCCAGCCCCTCTCCACAGGGAGTGGGGGTTGCAGCTGGTTCCTGCAGCCTGCAGAGAAGCTGGGAGCCCAATCAGGCTCCCAGTCTCTTGCTGTGCATAGCGGAGGCTGGCAGCTGACTCCTGTCCTGGCCGCTTCCCTGGCAAGCGGCCAGGGCACGAGTCAGCCACCAGCTCCTGCACCCAATGGCGAGGGGCTGGGACCCATGTTGCGGGAAACAGCAGAGACCAGAGCCTTTCCCCTTACAAGGCCTTTTGACTTTCTTCACAAATGGCAAGGCCCAGCACTACACCTCCTTGCCCTCAGGTTTTGGACCCTGAATGAGGCATCTGTCAGCCCTAGGTTTAGAGCAAAGAATAGTCCACACTCCACAGGTAAGTAACTATATTTATTAAAGGAAAGGGGGCAGTCCCCATCCCTAAAGAGTGTAAAACACAACACAGAACAGGTGGCCCAAAGCAAACCCAGGTGAAAGCACATAGAACAAATAACAAGCCTAAAAGAAACCAGTGACCCTCCCTCTGCCCACGGAGTCCCTTCCAGAAGAATATTCACTGTTGGTCTTTACCCGGCTGGGTGCTGTTCATGACCACACAGTCCCACAACCATCCTTGTCTGCTTCTGGGTCCAGGTCTGGCATCCTTCCAACATGCACCCTCTGCTTCTGGGCCGCTGGGTCAAGAGTCCCTTCACCCCCAGACAGAATCCAAGCCAGGTCTTCGGGGTCTTCCTAGGTTCGCAGTCCATCTGCTTCTGGATCCAGGTCCAAAGTTCCCCATGCTTGGATTGTCCCTGTCTTCTTCTGGCCCCAACAGGCAGGCTCCTCCACGACGTAGTCCCAAAAGAGAGAGAGTCCAACTAGAGCTCCCAGGCAGAGACTGAGCAAGCAAACTGCTGAGGAATCCAGGACTCAGTAGCCCTCTCTCCACGTCACTCCAAGCTCCCCGATCTTCAAAGAATCATCCTCCGACTCCCTTGAAGGTTCTGATGATGATGATTCCTCCGAAGAATCCCTCCCCCGAGGGGTCTTCCTTAAAAAATCCCACAAATCATCCAATCAGCGGTCAGGATTTCTCCCACCAAACTGGCTGTCCATCAACATTGCACTTTCCAGAAACTTGTGCACATGGCCCACAAACACTGTGCACGTCACTCAAATGCTGCCCACAGCACTCATTTACCAGGCAGACTCTGCTTTCCTGGCAGCCTGCCAAGTGCCCCTGCACAATGTGTCATTCACACTATTGTGCAACACGAGCCAGTTACATAAGTAAGGTGCCCACCTCTGGGGATGGGGAAACAAACATAACACATACAAACATAACAACCATACAATTATAATAAAATCCCAAATTTTCCCCAACACCCAACTCTGGCCCCCAGCTCCTCACCACATGGCACGATCCAGATTGAAGCCCCTGACAGATGGATCAGGGCCCTGGAGCCCAATCATGCTTCAGGGTGGGGAAGGGGGCAGGAGTTAAGTTGACTTAAGCAATTGCTTAAGTTGACTTAATTTCTAAATATAGACTGGACTTTGCTTAAGTTGACTTAAGGGGCTTTAAGTCAACTTAAGCCCATAGCGTAGACATACAGAGTGTTTTGAGTCCAAGGCTGGCAATACTGCCTAAAGGAGATACTCTAGACCAGTGTTTCTCAACCTTTAGTGGACCAGTGAACACCTAAAGGTATTAATGACTTTATGTGGAACATCTGATGAAAACATTTTTGAAAAAGCTGGTAACAGGGGTGGGATACAAATGCATGCCTGGAATCTTTGCTGTGGCTGGGAAATTAAATTGCTCCTCTCCACTCCCACTCAGCCCCCCGATGGGGGGAAGGTCAGGGTGGATCCCCGAACACCTGCACGATGTCTGAGGAACACCTGTGTTCCACGGAACACTTCTCTAGACTATCCTATCCAGTGGCAGAAGTTGATGATTGCTTTGCCTAGCAGTAGGATCCGTTGGCTTTGTCATGAGGTGGTGAGAGTTCATGGCCCTCCTTGCTCCACTGATTCCACACCATGGTTGAAAGATGCAATAAATTAAAGTGGACAGCCTAGATGGTGGGAGCCCTTACATCTGCTCCCAGAGCCACTTTGTACTCCAGCTGTGGATTCTCTTTTGGTGCCACAATCTCTTTTTAGAGTTCTCCAGAGGTTCTTCCTCTGTCTTCAGAGGTTTAATGTCTTCAGGCCACACAGTTGAAGGATTGGCATTGGCTTCAGCCTCGTCCAGTAGCATCTGCTCCCAGTCTTTGAGAGCCCTGGTGGTTCCTTTGGGGAAGGCTGTAGCCCCCAACCATTCGCCTGCTCAGTCAGTCTGAACCAAACTGAGCAGCTCCTGTTTGAACTTTCCCTCCACAGGGAGCAAGCCCAGCAACAGTGAGAAGCCACGGCTTTCTGTGTGTGGAAGAATTCCTTAACCTACACTTAACCAGTGCTGAGTTGGGACACCCCATCACACTACTATAAATTAAAAATAATCCTAACTATGAAATGGGCTAGAGACAAGAATGAATTTTCATTTTCCAAACTGTAAGGAATGAAAAAGTAAGCAAGCAGAAAAAAATAGTGAAAATACAATTAGATTTTGTTTTAAATATTTCCATTTTACTTAGAGGGGGACAGAAGAGAGAATCATGAATCTGATTGCCTTTGAGTTCTAGGGGAGGGTTCAGATTTTCCCCCTATGGTATTGCTTCCAGGTCCTTTCAAAATGGAAAGGGTCCTTTTTTCTAAGTCTGATTTGGACGAAACTGGAATCTCATAAGGTTTAACCATTTAGGGCTTAAACCTCCTGTGGACAGTACACAGTTCTTCAGTGTCTAGTCTTACTTTTGTTCTTACTTGACCTTGATCTTAAACCCTAGATTGTCTGAACCAAGATTCCCACAGTATATTTTTTGCCAATCCCTGTTATTAATTAGTACTATATAGAATATTATTAGTAGCACAGCTAAGAATTTTTCTAAATCTGACACTTTAATAGGATTTGGAATAAAAAAGAGATTTTAAAATGGAAGGCTCTTGGGGTGAGATTTTTGTCTATTAAATTAATACTGGAGAAATAGGCATTACTATGTTACATAAGTTTGGTAGGAAGATGAATAAGACTGACAGCAATCAAAAGGCAGAATCAAGGATAGCATTCACTGCTTTATCTGAAAAAGAAAATTAACATTGACCTGGTGAATAATAAACTAATCAATCAATCAATCAACCAACATATAAGAAGGTAAATATAACACTAAAGAAAGCAATTTGATTGTGAGTTGTTTTGAAATACCAAAGCAGACATGCCAGGCTTAAATTTTTACAATCATGTACCTGAGACACGTAGGCAAATGTGTAATTATATCTACAGAAAAAGAATATGTCAAAAAAATTAAAGAGTGGAATTAACCAGGTCAATTTTAGTACCATAATTATACTCACAGAAAAATAATATAGCAGATAAATCAAGAGACTGGAATTAAACTGATCAATTTTAGTACCAGTCCTTCCTGTTCAAAACAACCCTACAATACAATATTGAATAAAATATATAATTATAGGGCAAATTGAAATACCATTTGAGGTTTATGCCAAACATTTTTAGTCCTGTTGCTTTAAGTCTGAAACTTGTACTAAATACTACTTCATTTTAACTAGGCAGAATAGGGTACTTTTTTCAGTCAGTTGCCTTGCATCAAGGATTTAATCAGCATGATGGAGGCTATAAACAATGAAGTAAGGCTAAGGCAAGGGAAGAGCTGTAGCAATACTGGGCCTGGAAAGTTCTGCCCCGCAGGCACTGCGAAGCGTGCTCCTGAAGAAAGGACCAGTATAAAGAGTACCAGCAGCCCAGGCAAAGGAGAGGGGAGATGTTTGCAGGAAGAGCATTGATCTGCAACAGTCAGAGAAAAAGCTCTTACTGTGAGTAAGAGAAATAGCTGTTGACAATGAGGCACAACTGAGTTAAGGGTTAAACTTTGTAAAAGCAACTTAGCTGACATAATGGCATTTCCTTAGTAGATGCTGAGCTTGTTTCCTGTTGTGAGTAACCTGCTTTGCAAGCTAACTTTGCAGGAGCAATTCAGCTGCAAACAGGCTTACAAAACCAATGTCTGTCCAGTAACAAATTCTAGTTGGCTAAAAATTTTGAGTGACAGTATTGTATTGATATCGAAAAACAGTAATTGGCAAAAGCACCAGTCAAGTGGTGACACAATATCTCAACCAAATACCAAATATCGTAAAGCAGAGCAACAGTAACCTTATGGGGTTGTGGAACAGGGATAAAACTATTGTGAAAGTCCACAAAAAGTGGAGGTCTGTGGAGATACGTATCAGATGGTTGAACTGATAATTGATCACCTGAAGTTCCCTCCCCAGCAATGAATCAAACTGCCAGTAAGCTCACAGGTCAAGAACAAAATGTCCCACTTGGGATCAGACTGGTGCACCTGAACTGAATCAAAACTGACTCTGAATCAAATGAATGAGCCATGGTTCTGTAAGTATAATGCTTAACACTACTGACTGTAGCCCAGTATCAACTAAGGGCTTAACAATAGGAACAGGTTTAGGAATTGTAATTACACTTTTGCTGTAATGAACCTTTTGCTATCTCTGTTTTTTGCCTTAGAACATTAAAAGAATAGGAGAAGATGATTTATTCTAATTAGATATCACTAAATAAAATGAGTTAATAAAAGAAATCAAGTTTACTTAGTATCTGCTTCAGTGTCTCATCCCTTCAACCATATCCAAAGAATCCATTTTTGAAGGAGAAATCATATTGAGGAGGTCTGGCAGTGAGTCTTTCCCTCATGCCTTTTGAGAACTGTGTGGCACACTGGAGGGTTGCTTGTATCAGCCTTGAAACTCTGGATTTTGGAGGTAAAGACTTTAATTAAATGGCAGCCATGCCCTAAACTGAAGCACTGGCTGGGGTAGGAAGGCAGATGAACAAGAGGTGGGCTGAGAATAAAATATCTTGTGCAGTCATACTTTGAGGGCCTTGAACCAGGACTCAGTGGAACAGGAGTTCCTGGTCCCCCTATCCACCACAGAGTCCCAGTCCTGGTATGGACAGAATTATGTGGCTCCTGACAAGGAAGCTGAACTCCATTTATCAGATCTGAAGATGCTGAACTAAAAAGAGAGACACTGGAACACCTGGCCCTCACCAGTAGTAGGCCTGCTGCCTAAACAGACAGCCCTGATAGAATTAATAAATGTTTTTAAAAGAAATTGAACTTGTCTATTTAAAAATATATATACTCTCTATTGATAGTTAGTATTGAACCTGTAAGATTAACAGATAAAATCTGTTCTGATAATATGAGGCAGCAAATTATCCAGTCTCTTACATGTAACATTACTCATGATAAAGCATCCATGACACTTAGATAATTTTCTGGACAACTAACTAATTTCATGGAATAGCTGTCATTCAACACTTGTAAAATGTCCCTGAATTCAAGATTAACTCATGTCATGAAAAACTTTAGCAGGCATAGAGCTTTTAGCACATTCTGCTATGACTCATCAACACAGAGTACCATCATAGGATTATAATATATTTCCTCTGGTTAGCAATTGTGGCAGAGCCCTCTGAAACTTTAAAATAATAATAGAAATACCCAAACTCTCTTGACAAATCTATCAATTACTGATATTCCACTACTGCTTTTTAATAATTGACTCATTTTCAACACAATCATGATGTTAAGGATGTGCAGGGTATTATGGTGAGGGAGGAGCCTCCCCACTTCTATGGTACAATGAGGTTTCATCACAAGGCTTTAATCCTTAAACTATTTGCTCATGCTCATACTTCTTTATGAATAGTCCCAGCTCTCTTCCTTCATTCTTCATAGTACTAATGTAACTAAGGGATGTCTACACCTGCAAGTTAGTTCAAATTAAGCCTCCTTAATTTGAACTAATTTATTACCAGTCTACACTGGGATTTCATTAATTTGAATTAAGGAATTCCTTCATTTGAACTAATGAAAGATTAGTTAGAAATAGTAAGACCTGCCGGTTAGTTTGAACTAAGCCCTTAGTTCAATTGTTAGTTTGAACTAAGGATGATGTAGACAAGGATTAACCCTTAGTTCGAATTTAATAATTTGGAACTAAGGGCAATTAGTTCAAATTAACAAAGAGGACTAATTCAAACTAATGTTTGTTCAAATTAGTCCAAGTTGTTAATTCAAACTAATAAGTTTCAGTTTAGTTCAAAATAACCTGGAACTTATTAGTTCGAATTAATAAATTTGAACTAACTTTTCCTAGTGTAGACGTAGCCTAATAGTATTAAATAGGAGTAAAATAAATGCACGGGAGTATAAATCATGGGATCAAGTCAGATTTGTTAGTCTTTACATGCCACAGGACTCTTCTTATTTTGCTGAACTAGACGAACATGGCTACCCTGTTGGAACTTAATAGTATTGGCTATGTCTACACTGGCAAAGTTATTTCAAAATAGCTATTTCGAAATAACTTTGCCGATATTAACTTGAAATAATGATTTAAATAGTGAGTCTTCACAAAACTCCTTTTTTGAAATAAACTAGGGATTAGTATTTCGAGTTAGTCTACACTGGACTTTCTAATTTGAAATAGATGCCCCCAAGACAGGTTTCCTGCCTGGGTAGAGATGCCCCCTGCAGGGTAGCCAGGGTAGCCTGTTGGGTGAGGGACCCCTGGCAAAATACAGCCCTTCTGGGGGGAATCCCCTAATAATTTTGAAAAAGCCAATTCCGTGTTTTGGAAGGGCTTTTTGCGAAATAACTATTTCAAAAGTTTCTCTTTCGAAATAAAAGCAGGTTTAGTGATTTCAAAAAAGCGCTTTATTTTAAAATACCAAAGTGATTATTTCAAAATAACTAAATGCCTGCATGGACATGGAAAAGTTTTTTTTTTTTGAAATAAGCTTCCTTATTTCAAAAACACTTTTCAGTGTAGACATACCCATTGAGTTTACCAGGATGTTTCCTACATTTCAAATGTATGGAGGGATTTACGCTGTATTTCAAGACAGGGTTACTTGTGTATGGCCCAAATACATGGTACAGTTAGATGTTTAATGTTCTTTTATTAAAAAAAAATGTGGCTGGTTCTCTTCTTGTGAGAGGAATTTTTTATAGGGGACTACAAACACTATCTAAAATGTAAAATTTCATGTTCATGGACTTTCATTTTGCGAGGCTTTAGAGTAACTTTTGTCTATCAAAATGGAGATGTCAGAAGATAAACTGCTTGACTTGTAATCAAGTCCCAAGACAGAAATTACTGTAAATTTCTTGCTTCTGAACGGTAACTGGAAGTGATGGAAACTGATAACCAATCTTAAGTTTGAACTTAATTTTGCTGGTGAATGAATGCTGAGTGACTGGTTGTTGCTTTTTTTTTCAGTCAGCTCCTTTTATATAATTTCTATGTTGAACTTTCTATGAACCACTGCCATTTTACACAGGTAAGACTACACCACTTTCCTCAAAAGCGGTCTGTGTCTGGATTGTTGATAGTTTCACAGGTCACAAATGTCTCTCTTTCATGCAAAACAATATTTTTTAAATTGCTGATTTAAACAAGATTAGTCAAAACTGACTTTGGCTAAAGATGACCTAATTTGACTCTGATCTGATGAAGCTGCAAGATGCCAAGGCAGGCCTCACATGTGATTTGTCAGAAGACCATGGAGGTACCTAGTTTAAGGAAGAGTAAGTAAAGTTGCAAAGCAGAAATATTAAGGATAAGACTGTGAAACATCATTTCTAGGGCCAACAAGCCACCTGGCAGAACAGAGGAAGAGAGGAAGTCATGGTATCAACAAGCAGGCTGGTCAAAGGCTGTTGTGCTCTACTTGCAGCTGAAGAAGATCCACTAGTAAGAAATTCTGTGCCAGCAGACTATCACCATCTGCTTTCTTGACTGCAGTTCTAGTCTCTATTTGCCAAGAGTCCAGAGACTGCATTAGCTGAAGAATTTGCAACTCCTGTTACTTTAAAAATCTTATTTTCTCCTCCTTTTTTCCTTTTGATTAGTTGGGAAGTTTTTAAGTCTTTAAAAAAAAAAAGGTTGTGGAAGTGTGATTGTGGACATAAACCACACAGTGAAGTTTACAGAGATAAAGTAACAGAAAAAACTTTCTCTGGTTTAAACAGCACTAGAAGCTGTCTCATAAAATTGCACATTAGGTTATTGGAGTGTATTCTGTGTTCTGTTTAAAGGTCTCAGGAGGCTCGAAATTATCTTCTGTAACTTCTCATAAATAGGAGTTAAACTTCTGCCGATCAGGAATGTTTTGTTAAAGTTGGTGTTTGATATGTCTGAGGGAGGAGGAACGGGTTAGAACTGTACTCTTATTTGGTAGCTAAAAAGGATGCTTGTAATTGTCCCTAAGGTTGTGGCTTAGCCATTAAAAATTTGGGTTTCAGTATTCAACACATGGACAGATTTAAATCAAAGAATTAGTTAACTTTCATAAAATTCCTTACTTTGGATTTATAACTAATGGAGGACAGAAATTCCCTAGACACCTAGATAATTCTGACATCTTATCTTCACCTACATTCTGCAGAGCAAGGTGAAACCCTTCCAGGGCACTGCCAAACTGAACTGGTGTTACAATTTCTTCCTGACTCTACGTATGGTGATCAGTTGGACCCCATGCATGTAAGAAAGCATCTAAGACTGCAGTATGACTTTGGTTACTATGTATATACAAGAGCGGATTACCGTGCTGGCCCACCATAAGGGGGGCCCTCCACCCTGTTGGCAGTGGGTGGGGCAGGGAGGACCAGCCCAGAGGCCAGGCTCCACACTCCCACTCTGCTTCTGGACTGGTGAGTCCACCCTATAGGTGGGGTCAGCCTATAGGTGGGGCTCTGTGTTCCCTATAATGATGACAGTGTACACTTAAAATGAAAAAAAAAATCTAAAACTTATGTAAGGCAGGCTTAGAAGCTATGCCTAACAGCTTCTGAGGGCGGCTTCTAATCTGCATGGGTTTTGTATTAGCATGAACACAAAAGGGTACAATTAGCTGATTAGCATACTAGGTGCAGGGCATAGTGGGTTATTTGGGGTTAGTCTTCTCACAAATGTATCAATATCTGTAATTCTACTAAGGGGGGATATGAAGTACTGTCCTTGTGTGAACTGCTACTCTCTGTTTGTTTCAAATCTGTCTGGGTTAGTTAAGGGGTAAAAACTACCCTTAGTTAAAAAGAGCCTTCTAGGAAAGGTGACTGCATGTTTCAGCCTGAAAGAGTTGAAAAACAGGAGTGGGGGGGGTTGCATTGTTTCGGTGCTTGAGGCAGTTTACCACCTCCTCTATTGCTTTTCCTGTTCTTTGTTATGGAAGTAACTATTAGCAGCTACTTAAAGACTAAGAGAGCTGAAATCACTGAGCTCACTGCAGAGAGAGAGTCCTTCTCTCTCTGAACTGTAGAGGACCAGTGATGGGGTGACCAGCTGGTGGATGGTGAGAGTGGGCACCATGAGCGTGGTGAGCGGAGCCAGTGGATGGTGAGAGTGGCCAGTGGCGAGCTGGGCGACATGAGTGACTGGAGGGTGGAGCCAATGGACAGTGGGCGGAGCCAGTGGCCAGTGAGAGTGGCTAGCGGTGAGCTGGGTGGCGTGAGTGACAGGTGGCTGGAGCCAGCAGACAGCAGGAGGAGCCAGCAGACAGTGAGAGTGGTGAGTTGGGTGGCGTGAGTGACTGGAGGGTGGAGCTGGTGGAAAGCGGGTGGAGCCAAGAACCAGTTCTAGAGGATAGAGTGAGTGACCAGTAGATGGTGTCGGCAGACAGCTGGCATGAAAGACACTCCCTATGTACCCTAGGGTTGGTTAGGAGCCTAGTTAGCACTGATTTACCAGATCAATGCCAGTTTTGCCATTAAGTTTGTATGTTCTATTATGTGGTGTGGGTTGTTGGGAACTTCACTCTATGCTAATTTTTCTAGATTAGTGCTGGTCTCTGTATTTGGCCTTTTGCATTCTACTAGTATTAAAAGTTCAGTATACTGCATTCAGTTTCATGCTTGCAAGTGGGGAAGCCTTACCCCTGTGGGGTGTCAGGGAACAGTGCAGGATTCCCAGAAATCTGGGTGAGGGCTTGAGCCAGTTGGTGGTGTTGCGTCATTGGGAAACCACTATATATAGAACCTGGCCCTTGTCTTGCCAGCCTGCCCTGCCAGAACGGTTACACATAAATATGCTTGTCTGTAGTTTGACATGGTTTTTACCATTCCAAATTCTGTAATCCCAAGTGACTAAATCTTTGACTCTCATTGATGAAGACTAAGAATGTTAATAATTGAATTGTAATAAAAATGCTAACCATTTTTTTTTTACAGTTTTGCCTTTCACTGCTGTATTGTGTTATGGCACTTTAAACAGTTTATGGACAAATACTTCCCAAGCAATTTTCAAGGGCTTTTGAAATGGTTTAGTGTTTTGAAAACAACAATGATTTGTCTGCAGTGAAAATGTGATACCCATGTTGCATCCCTCATTTAAGGGGCTTTTGCTCTTCTTGTCTTTCATACTGGGGATCTTAATCTAGTGTTGCTATGTCAGACAACTGATAAATATGATCAAAATACTGATGGGAAAGGCAACCTACCTATATAATTCATAGGGGTTTATACAAGGATGTTTCCTGTGTACTATTCAATATTTAAATGCAATTTTCATGTATTAGATTGATAGCAAATTAAGTTCTATCAAGGTGGTGTATGGTCCCCACCCTATATCCCAGGGGGCATTCACAAGTAAACATCTTCCTTCTCCAGCTCTTAACATGATGGGACACTTGCTAGCATATCTTAAGGCTAGCCTTTCTTGACCAGCGATCATTTGCTTATAAGCTGCATACTAGGCTGGTGACTTCTTCCAGGTAGGCTGGGAATTGTTTCCCCCATTGGTTAGCTAAATTCTGCCAGCTGGAGTGAATTAAGTTTGTCCCTAACAACATGGGGACTTCCTGGTGATACTTTGTCCCAGGCACCACAAGGATGGGGACTCTTTTGTAGGTTTGGCCAAGAAAAGACAAGTCTATTTTGATTGCTCCATGATGGGTGACACTTCAGCCTCCAGCTCCCTTTATTAGGATATCTACAGACATGGGCCTTAATTTGCCCAGGGTGAGGTGGTTCTTCCAGAAATCCTCCATGATGGTTGTGACCTGAGACCTTGAATCAATTAGAGCCTTGCACAGAATACCATTTACCTCCACAATTTCCTCATTCAAGGGCCCCACCAGGTCAGGACGCCAGGTAGGGACTATTGGGGTATGCTGGGGAGCCATGCACACTGATGCTGTAGGGAGACATTTCACCAGTTTTACACCCTTCACCTGCCCCTTGATGTCAGGCATTAACAGTTTAAAGAAGACAAAGTCTTAACTTGCCCTGGATCCATAAGGTGGGACTTGGGGGGCTGATGGCAGCCCCGAGCTACATGACCTTCTTGCCCACAATGGTGGCATATGAAATGGCCTCTGGCACCGTGGACACTAGCAGTATATTGACCACTTCCCCATCTGGAATTTTGGGGAGTTATCTGTGCTACTGTGCCTTGCTGCTGCAGTACCTGTGCCACCTGGCTCTGTCTTTGGAGGATACTTAGTTCTTGAACCAGCCCAGTTAAGCCCTTTACTGTCTCCAGCAACACATGATCTGGGGCACTACCATGTGGCAGCACCACAGGAGTATTTTGCACAGTGCCATCTGACAAGGCAGCTTGTTGCATGCTATTTATTCCCTGGGCTGGCATGTCCATTTTGCCCTCTGTGTTCCTCTCTCAGGCCAGCTAACACAGTTCTCCTCACAGCTGTTGGAATGTCACATAGTGAGGTTGCATAGGTGCCAACCTATTCTGTACTTCTCACTCCCAGATGCCCCGCGTGAACTGCTGTGTCAATTTATAATATCAGTCAGGGAAAGGATGGCCTCCTCTGAGCTTCTCCTCAGCTATTTGCAGTAGGGCCTCTAACTCGATGGCACGAGATGAGGCTCTCTCTAGGGCATTGGTGTCTCTCATAAAACCCTGCCATGGGATCCAGTGACAAATGGCAGTCACTATACTCAGCTCTAAGTTCTTCAACCACTCGAGTTAAGCACTGCTCCTGAGGTGGCGGGTTAAGGACTAATTTTCAAGCCCCTCCACTCAGGTATCTCACAAGGGCTGGAAATTTCAAAGGTTCAGGAATGCCAGTGGCTGGTAGCAGGTACTGTATATCCTTTATCCAGTCCTCTATATCTATTCTACAGTCTGTACTATCAGTGAACACAGGAACCTCATGGATCTGGTGCTGTGCAGGAGATAATGGGATGGCTCTGGTGCTGTACAGGGGGGCATTACTGTATTCCTCCCTAGGATTTCTTCCCTAATACTTCCACCCCTAATAGTGGGATTCAGCTGGCTACAAGATATGGAGGGGCTTTCTACCTTTACTGACTCAAGAACAGGGTCAGGCCAACCCCCCATGGCTCCAGATGATGAATGCATGCTTTTCCTGGCTGTCTTGCATGGGAGCTTCCCTGTTGTGTATGCAACAAAAATTAAACTTTCCCTATCCGAGTCATGGCACCACATAGTAAAAAAAAAAAGTTACCCCTCCTGCCTATAGGCCCAGCATGAGGATGTTCAAGAAAGGGGAATTCTGCCTTGTGGCCTTTACACAGGCTTGGGAAACTAGGCTTGAGAAGCCTCTGTGTGCTCTGCGTCATGGGTTAGTTTGTGTTAACTCAGACCAATCACCGAGAACAAGGTTTTACTCTGAAAGAAACATACAGCAGCATTACAGTCCATCAGCCTTCTCCCTGCTTGTCAAGTTCCAAACGGACAGCTGTGTTAGTCTAGTAAAGCAAAAAACAGCAAGGAGTCTGTGGCACTTAAACACTAACAGATTTATTTATTGCATGAGCTTTCATGGGAGAAAATCCCACTTTGTCAGACACTTTGAAGAGGGGTAAGCCACAAGACTCCTTGCTTTTTTTTTTTTTCTCCCTGCTCGCCTGCCACATGTTTCTAACCTCCATCAGTGCAGACGCTCTCTTTGCAGAGGAGGGCAGGAGTGCTACCTATAATGCAAACCCCCTTACAAACCAGTCTTAACTCCCACAACAACTGAACCCCAAACAAACAAGCCAGCATCGTCCTTTGGTCTCATTTCAACTCTTGTCAGGGTGTTCTTTAAGCCCCTTCTGGTCCTACCTGAAAGAAACATACATCAGCATTACAGCCCATCCGCCTCCTCCCTGCTTATCTGCCACATGCTCCCAGCCTCAGTCAGTGAAGACACTCTCCGCAGGGAGGAGCAGGAGTGCTTCCTGGCAAGAGCCAGGGTGTTTCTTTCAGCACGCTGCAGTTTGTAGTCCACAACTTGTGGTTCTCACTGCTGCTATTGAAGCACCCTGTACCTTGGGCTACATTAGTTTCTAAAAAAGCACAAAGCAGAACCCTGCAACAGGATGATAAAAAAGATGAACCTAAATAATCAAAGTTCAGCTTGAGCTTCAAAAGACTACAGAGTGGCTGTGTGGTATCGTCGGGTCTGAGTCTGCGGAAAGAAAGTATAAACTTTTTGATAGAGTATGCTATCATAAATATGAACACAATTCTCAGAACAGAGGTCGCAAATAGTGGTTATGTTGTAGACATAGCGGCACACAGTCTCACATGTCCAGCTCTCCTGCCTAGTCCTAGGAAAAATGTATCAATGACTTTTTTGTTTAATGTTATGTGCTGATTCTAACTTCTCCCACTGCAAAACATTCAGATTTGGGTTACTCTACACCTATGTGACGTGGCATTCAGACCCCATGCTGACCAAAAAGAGGATAAGAAGAGTCTGACTTAGTCAGTGCTGTTCTGTAATACCTCTGAGTGATGGCAAGCCTGAAGGGAAGGATTAAAAGGGGGAAGGCCCAGCTCAGTAGCGACTGAGTGGGTGGATCTCTTGTACTAGTTCTTTAAAAGAAGTACTTCCTGGTGCTAGAGGAGATATTCAAAGATTGCTAGATGCCAGTGCCTCCCTGTGACAGGTAGGCCTGATGGGGGACTTCTATATTTGCTTTGTTTTTTTTCTGGATAATATATATGCCTTTTAAACTTGAGACTCATTTTGTTGCTGTATTTGGACTCTGATTCAAGTCAGAGTAAGACCATAGTAGGCAATGGTCACTGGCAAATAATCTGAGTTTATTTGACTCTACTGGAGCCCATGTAGTAACTTGTCATAAGGCCTGAAATGACCTGATTACACTGAATAGATTTGTCCTAGGTTGACTGAGATTTTTTGAAATGTCTGGTGTATTCAGTGTTAAATTCTGTCCCTTTGCAACAACACCGAAGACAATGAAGTAACATGACATGATAGTCAGGGTAGACTTTAATCTAAAGATGTTCTGACTTGCATCTTTTAACCCTGGTGTGACCCTGAAAAGAGGAATGTAAATATCTGTCAGGAAAGTAGACCCAAATTCTATCTTTCTTCCTCTATTATGATGGGATGTTTCATTTTAATGTGTGGTGTATTTGACTAAATAGGAAAGGCCTGATTTACACTTAAATTAAAGCCTTTTAACCCTCCCTTCCCTGGCCCTATGAAGGGTCCTTGAAATAGGTATAATTTGCCAACCTACCAGAACAGAGTAAAACCTAAGTGTAACTGAGAATCCAGCCTTGTGTGTAAGTGGCACTGTTGAAGTCGTTATTTTCTCTCAAATGTGGTCAGAGTTCAAGGAAAAAACTGCCAGTAATGCAGGCTTCATCTAGGATTTGAGCATCAGGTTGTGTTCTTCCTAGGTTATGCATTGTCAATGGTAATAAAAAGTCTTCAGACAGATCTCTGCATTAGTTCCTTATCCTCCTAGTTTTTGAGCAACCTGTCTTTGTTGTTTACTGCACAGCACTCCTATCCAATTTCAGAAGTCAACAGGGCATGAGAGCTCTCCATCAGAAGATTAAAGACACTCCAAAGCCACTAGGGTTTCGCCTCTCAGTATAATTTGACACATTGTACTGAAGCTGGGGAGATATACTATTGTAAAAGGAAAATATGCCAGCATCTTAGTAAGAGGTATCTAGAATTATTAACATGTAACATCTTCCAGTACCGTTGTTTTATTAAACTTGGGTCATGACACCAATGGGCAGATAGTTCAGACTGTTCAAAAGGGTTTTGAAACTCAAAGCCAACTGCTGAGCTCTGAGGTCACATTGACATCTTAGAAAGTTGCATTCAACTTAAAATACAATGGTTGTGTCAGTGCATAATTGTATGCATAGGATTTCCAACCCTTCATGTTCAGAAGGACGTTTATGTAACTTGTGAGATGGTTTGTGCAGAAATGGAGAATGGGAAAAAAAAATGACTTTTTAAAAGCATCTACCATTTTATCCTTTCTGCTATTACACACAATCTACTATCATTACAGGCTTTTCTGCTATAATAACTTGAACTCGCCATATCTTTCCTGCCAAGTACATTCAGCACCAATATAATCGCTAGTGCCAGGCTCTAACCTCTATAACACCATTTTGACAGCAGAGTAACCATTATCTCACATAGAACTACTTCTGATTTACATCAAAGTAACTGGTAGGTGAAGCAGGCACATGGATTCCTGGCTTTAAAACCTCTGTTTTAGAACAAAAGCCATTTGTGGACTAAGGCTTAAAGTGTAGAGAGTCTCTTTCTCTCTAATTACTAAAGAGAGGAATAGGTTGAACTAAAGATCATACTTGATACACCCATCCCAGGAGGAGGTATTAAATCTCTGCTTTGACAGAAGGGCTAGAGGGAGGGAGAGATTGATAGAGTTGGTTCCTGTATTAGCAGAAAGATTTCTGTGGCAGGGTACTGAAGGCTGGGTAAATGTAGTTTGGAATAGCACCGCTCTCCAACCCACTCATGGATATCGTGAAAGTCACAAGAGCCTAGGATAGATCTATGGTACATCTACATTGCAGCTCATGTACATTGGCTTGCTGTAGCTGTATTTTCTCTAATGGTGAGAATTGGTTTTGTTCTCCATGGGCTTGGACTTTTAACCTCTGAACGAGCCCAGGTAATATGCAGAAGAGGGCTCCCTCCAAATTTGAAAAGATAGGGAGACCATCGTATCAGTGTAGTAAGTAAACGATGAATGTAGTACAGAATTTAGCTAATATATGTGCTACAATTTCTTCATCAGTCTGTGCACGAAAACTGTGTTTTTCTCATGCACATATGTAGTTCTCATTTGCAATTTCATCCTTGCCTAAATATTTCTCAGTGATTAACAGAGGCTGAACTGAAAGACTGTTTTTATGACCACAACATCTAACTCTGTATATTATGATACTAAATACGTAGGCTTTTTATTTGATAACTGGACACTATGGACCTGATTCTCTGCAGCTCCAAATATATCCATGGAGATTCACCAGGATAAGTCCAGAGTAATGCAGTAGCTAATCAGGTCCAGTATTTTACACTTAATGTTTATACTGAACTTTAAAATATAATTAATATTCACTGATTATCTGAGAGCAGTTTAGTTTTTATACTTCCATTTTACATATAGAAATACATGGAAGCAGGGGCTGTGTCCCATTTTTGCCATTGTCTAATGATTCTGGGTACCTGTATTTCTGGGTATGTAAAATGAGTGACTTTGGGCTTGACCTACAGTGATTTGAGAATTTGCAGCTCCACCAGTTTCAAATGGAGTTGTGGGTACTCAATGCTATTGAAAATTAAGGCCAAGATACATGAAGCTGGGCGCTCAGAAATAGGCATGTAATACTGGAGACCACTTCTGACTTGGAAAAGATCCTCTGCTAATCTAGTGCCGAGGGTGTGGGTTTTTTCTTTTAAGCAAATCTATCAGACCGTTCTGTTTTCCATCTTCATGCTTGCTTCTGTCCCCCATCTCTGTGGATCAGTGTCATGCAGATTTTTTAAAACAGAACAAACCATGCAGTCATTCAGAGTCTCTTTCTTCGTTGCCACACTGGGGGAGAAATAGGTGGTTGATTTATCTGTTTCTTTCCCTGTTCAGATGTGTGTGTATAGGGTCTGTTGCCCAGATACATATGAAGACATTGTTTAGGGAAGAAGTGAATGAAATGACTCTTGCATGTAAGAATAACAGATGACCAATGTTGTCTAATTAGTAAATTGATTATAATCATTAATCAAATTCTTGAAAGTATTCAGCAGCAGAATCAGAGGTCCAGAAATCACCAAAATGTTTTAGATGATGATCACTGTAGACCAGTGAATCCAGAATACTAAGGAATGCAGATGATACTGATGAATAGCATCCTTTCCTACTTTACACACCCCAGTATATCTTCTATACTACATTATACACTTTGTTCAGCAAGCATACTGAAGACTTTTTACCAAAGAAAGGGAAAGGAAAAACACGCATCTAAGAAATGAAACTCTCCCTACTAGCTGCTCTTATTAAAGTATTGCAAAAACATTATGCTGGCAGTCAGTTTATTAGGGCATGCATGCTAGGGTGTCCTTCTGACTGCTGTCTCAGCTTTTGCAGCTAGCTGAATTGACAGACCTCATTAAACACAACTCATAAATTACCAGAGACTTGGGTAAGCAGCAAAGGTGTTCTGCTGGGTTTATTGCAAGTGAAGTACAGTGCTGGTGTCCCGTAAGTGTTACAGGTACCCCAGACATGTGCTCATCATAGTGGACTGGCTTGGCCCATGATCCCCTTGATCAGACAAAGATACTTCTGCTGGAACCCCTTTCTTATACCCTGATGCAGTGTGAAACTTGTTTGTATCTCTGCTATAATGATTGTTCTGTATCTTGCTTCCAAATCAATCACAACACTGTCATCCATCATCTTGTCTCTTCTATGTTAAGGTCATCAGGGTGTTTCTGTACTGTCACTCATGGCTGTGCGTACGCACCACTGTATCTTGCGGAGAACATGTTCTGCCTCCCTATATTGTATTTCTGTTTGGGGAACATGGGTCTAGTCTCCTAGGATTGTGTTTCTGCAGTCACCATATATCGATGAAGTGAGGATGACTACTGCTTTTAACAATACTGCAGTACTGCTCCTTAGGAATGCCAACACATTAACAATGCTGTAGTTCTGCCAAGTTCCTGTGTCAGTCATTGCACTTGTAAGCAGGCAAACAGTTGCTGTTTCCTAAGCCAGACTCTGATTCAAGCCTCAGATCTTACATATAGGGTTGTTATATTAGGCTACAGGCTCTCACTTTCTGCTATGTATAGGGCTATGTCTACTCTAGAAAATTGTTCCCCAATAAGTCTTTGAATTATAAAAAACATAGTTTAGTTATTATGCAATTGTGTGTCCACACAGCCATCCTTTTGCTGGTGCCACTAGGACCGCTTCTAATGGCAAAAGAGGCTGTGTGGAGGAGCTGAGAGGTCAGAGGGGGCCCACAGCACACAGGCTACCTGCTGTCCCCCATCCTTGCTTGGTTCCCAGGCATTGTGCCCGGGGCCCCCAGCACCCCACAGCTGTCAAGGTTCCTGGATCCCCAGAGGCTCCATGACTGCAGCCACCACAGATCCCAGTGACTCCATGGCTCCAGCCACTGGGGTTCCAGTCCCTAGCACTGGCACAGGCAGCTGTTAGGCTCCTGGGTCCCTGGTGGCTCCACAGCTCCAGCCACTAGAGTTCCTGGATCCTTGATGGCAGCTAGAGTCGCAGAGCTGCTGGGCACCTGGGAAACCTGATGGCTGGCTGCCCTGCCACTAGGGGAAGGCAGCTGCTGTCTGCGCCACCGGTGGGGACCCAGAACCCCATTCCATTACTTGTCAATTTCCTTGCTTTGTTAGAGCAGGGAAATTGACAAGTATGATAAGTCCTTGTCCCAGAGTGGCCTTGATTAGCACTCTGGGATACTTCTGGAGGCCTGTAAATGTGTATTAAAAATTCTGTTAAAGCAGCAAGAGTCCTGTGGCACCTTACAGACTAACAGATTTCTTCAAGCATAAGCTTTCGTGGGCTACAACCCACTTCGTCAGATGCATGTTGCATCTGATGAAGTGGGTTGTAGCCCACGAAAGTTTATGCTAGAAGAAATCTGTCTGTAAGGTGCCACAGGACTCTCGCTGCTTTTGCTATACACAGACTAACACAGCTACCCCTCTGAAAAATTCTGCTGTGTACACACACTCATTAATGTGGGAGAACTGTACTTCAAAGTGTCTGATAAAGTGGGATTTTCTCCCATGAAAGCTCATGCAATAAATATATTTGTTAGTCTTTTAAGTGCCAGAGGACTCCTTGTTTCCCTCTGAGTCAGCGCAAGGAGCCTATGGCGGGAAGTAGGCAGTGGGCAGTTGAAGGGAGATACAAAAAGTATTTAAAATAACTTGCATATCTCCTTTCATTTGCTGCCAAACTCCCATTGTGGTGTAGACCAGCCCTAAATGTCTGCAATTCTGAAGAATACTTAACAGCTGTGCAACCATTTGAAGAGGTAAAACACTGCATCCCTAAGTAAAATTTGTATTTATAGAAGACTTGTGTTTAAAAAAAATAACCCCCCCTTTATTAAGCACTAATTCATTAGAGTGACTCTACACAGGAATATATTTAATAGCTATTAAGTGTATCCTATAGTCATAATGAGATTTTTTTTAACACTACTATTTTTTTTTCAAAATGCTGTACAAACAATCTAAAATAAAAACAGATAAGATTCAATAGATGGCAGTGTGAATTTCTGTTACATTTATCCTTTCGGCTATCCTTGCCTTAAGGTAATTATAATGGAATTCCATTATTTAAATGTGAGAATGTTAAAGTCCTAAGGAAATCAAAAGCTTCCCATAAACATCATGCCTGTGAATGGCTAGGGAAATTGCATTTTCTGCAAATGAGTTTGAGCTTGTAGGGTAGAAAAGAAAGACATGTAAGGGCCAATTATTATTTTAAGAGGCAAGGCACACATCACAGCTTGAAAAACATTCCTCAGGGGCAAGCCCAAGAGTAGTGTGTTCAATCACATCAAAGTATACTGTTTTGTATAGTTACCACACTAGCAAGTCTATATCATTTTGATTCTACACTCTTAGTTCAGTTATGAGCTAGATTGAGCCAACAGAAAATAGAACTGTTATTCATGTATTTTCAAATGATGAAATCCCCAGTCCTGGGAAATCTTTCTCCACTGAATTATCTTGGAAAAACTCACTCCCATGATATTACAGTGGAAATAGCAGCTCCCTATTATTCAACTCAGAGCAACACAGGGAAAACCTTTCAGGATAATCTGTTGCTGATTCACTTCTTAGAGCCAGATTCTTCTATGTATTTAAAGTGATGTACTGCGGCAGTGCTGGTATGGTTTTTAAATATTAAAGATTACTTGGATAAGTAAGATGTATTTAAGTCAGCTAGGCCCCATGAAATCACCCTTGGGTACTTAAGAACTTGCTGAAGCAATTAGTAACAGTTCCAAGATTATCTTTGAGAACTCATGGAGTTTGAGTGAGTTCCCAGAGGACTGGAGAAGTGGAAACATAGTGCTGATCTTTGAAAAAGTAATTCCCCAAGTTCTCTGCTTACAGATCAGTCCTCTTAACTTTGATACTTGAAGAGATACTGGAACAAATTTTGAAATCAGTTTGTAATCACCTACAGGCTAACAGAATAATAAGCAATAGCCAACATGAAATTGTAAAGTGTATCTTGCCAAACTAATTGATTTCCTTCTTTAAACAGGGTTATTGGGCAAGTGCCTAGCAGTATTGCTGTAGACATGACACATCTTGATTTTAATAAGGTTTCTGACACAGTTCCACGTGACATTCTCATACATTAGAGAAACATAGTAATTTCACATGGCCAAGGTGGGTGTAAAACTAGTTGAAAGAACATACTGACAAAAGTAGATTGCACTGGATTGCTGTCAAACTGGGAGGGCATATCTAGAGGGGTTCTGCAGGAGTCTCTCCTGGGTTCAGTTATTCCACATGTTTGCTAATGGAGTGGACACCAGACTGGGGAGGTTTGAATGCCAAGGGGTTTTTGACCTCTATTCCAGTTTTGAAAACTTCTGAAATCAAGAAGATGAAATTCATTAAAGACAAGCTGAACGTACATTACTATACAAAGAAGAATAACTTCCTAGACAGTAGTGCTGCAAAAAAGGATCTGCAGGTTATAATGGATCACAAACGGAATGACTCATCAACTGCAAAAAGAAGTCCAATATTCTGCAATATATTTATAGAAACATCATATGTAAGATATAGGAGGCAATGTCCTCTTGTTTGCACTGGTGAGGCCTCAGCTGGAATACAGTGATCAATTCTGGATCCATACTTAAGGAAAACTCTGGACAAACTGGAGAAAGTTCAGAGGAGGGAAACAAAAATGATAAAACTTGACCTATGAGAGAGGTTAAACAAAAAAAAAAAAGGTGTATATCTTCTAGAGAAGGAGTAGTGGTGGGGACCCTGATACATATTAGAAGACTATTAAGGTCCGTGACTAACAGAAGATGGTGGTCAATTGTTCTCCAAGTGTCCACCAGAGATGGAATACGAAGTAATGGGTTTAATCTGCAGCAAGGGAGATTCAGGTTAGACATTTAGGAAAAGCTTTTTATCTAGGATAGCGAAGCACTGGATTAGGCTACCACAGGAGCTTGTGGAATTCCCATCATTGAATGCTTTTAATAACTGGTCAGTCAAACATTTGTCAGGGATGGTCTAGCAATGCTTTTTCTGGGTTTAAGGAAAGGGATTAGATGACTGTGATTAGATTAGATGACTTCCAGCCCTACATTTCTGTGCCTGGTCTATACTTCTGCAAAAATTATGTGGCAATCAACAGGACTTGCACAGAATTGCTTGCATAGCCACTTTCAACTTCTTAACTCCTTTTCAGCATGGTTTCTTCACTGCTCCCTGCCACTTGAGGAGGTGATTTTACTAAGTCAGTTTCCAGATTGGCTTAGTATGTCTTAACTGATTGCTAAATCAATCTGTAAAGATTGATCTGAAGGCAGCAACTTTGCTGCAGTTTTTGTTGATGTGGCCTGGTATTCTCTATGAGGGCCAGGAGGAAACTGCAATCCTTTCATGCAAGAAAACAAGGACTGATCCCCATTACTGACTCACAGGACATGATGGCCCACAGAAAAGATGAGTGGTGAATACATGAACCCATGGTTATGCACTAGTTCATGCAAGGTGGTCTTGCTGGTAGCATCCTGGAATACAAGTTACTCCAGTGTGGATCAGGGGCAGGTGGGAGATGGTATTGTGGATCTCTTCTCACCTGTGCAGGAAGGATGTTGAACATGAAGCTGAACCACACAAAGTGGTGCATTAACAAAAGTGTGGTGTCTAGGTGCAAAGGAAATCCTGCCTCATCTTGGACTATCTGTTATGGGCAGTGCCCCCTAATTCTTTGTTTTTAGTACTCTGCAGACTTCTGATGCCTCAAACTTACTGCTTGAAATCATGCACCAACTGCATAGAACAAAATTAAGAATATCGTGTAGCTGATGTTGATTCCATGTGACATTTGTAAGAAGACAGAATAAAAGCAATACCAGCTTGATGCCTATGAAAGACATATGAGGCAACAGCTTTATTGTGCACCTTCTTGTACTCTTCAAGTATAGTAGCAGGGGGCTTTCATGTGATCAAATTCTATGCAGTCTGATTCCATTGACTCCCATGGAGGTAATGATAGTCAGTCCATAGTTAAGACTGAGTTGAGTTTAGGTCCTATGACAGGATTTCACTCTTTCATGTCTGGAGAATACAGTGCATCATCCCTAAACTTGCAGTATTTATTCAATGAGTACACGGTGGATTTTCTGAGGCTTTAAGTGTAAATCTGCTAACTAGTCAATGAGTTTAATAACTACTGTTTTTTTTTTTTTTTTTTTTAAAAAGAAAGAAATAGCTTATATAGCCTTTAGGTGCCACAGGACACCCCCCCCCCCTTTTTTCTTTAATAGGCTCACATTGACAGAACTCCTAAATGATTTTAATAATGAGATCCTAGAATCTTCAGATTTTCAGAGTTGAAGAAGCTAGGTTGCAGTTAAGATTAAGTATTTAAGAGTACATCTAATTATTACAGTTATAGCCTAGTAGATGGAGCCGGGCTAATCACTCATGTCTCTGTTCAGTGTGCCACTATAACATCAACTGAACCAATAATTACCAGCTAATTTGTATGATGCAGTTCTGTTGGTTAAACTATCAAAGACATGAGGTGAATTGCACAGGTTTGGTTCCTCTGAGGATCTGGCCAAATATTATTATTATTACTAGCTGTAACCCATGAAAAACGAGGGGGAAAATCCAAAGGGAATTTATGAAATACTTATTTATTTTAATTGATTAATAGCTCTTTAATGTTTTTTGCAAAAGTTCTGTGGTCAGCTAAAACTTTTCCTTGGTAGTTCTTATCCTTCATGTAAACTTTCAGATTTTCATGGTTTCTTCCCCGAGTGAGCACCATATTGCAATTGTCTGAAGAGTCAATGTGAAATATTGGAAACAGCTGAAAGCATAATGAGAGCTTTATAATTTTGACAAGTTCCAAAGGGGCAGCCATGTCACCAGAGTGAACCACCCCTGGGTTTCACTGGCTGTTACTGTCCAATTTTTAAATCATCAGTCATTTCACTTTTATGAATTACCATGAGGTTTGCAGCTACAATAAGGTATATACCTGTGCCATGCCAAGACTCCTAGGCCTTTGTGATGTCAGAAGTGACTCAACCAGGAAGCAAAGGCTGAGTCACTTCTGACATCACAATGGCCTGTCATGTGGTACACGTCACATCATGCAGGCACATAGCAAATTAGGAGAGTTGATAATACCCATAGCTTGTTCACACAGCTCAGATACTAACAAAACTGTTCAACACCCCTGTTTCATAAAGCAGGCAAACTACCATGGTGAAAGTGATCAATAAAAGAGTAGATGCATCCTTTCCACAAGAGATCCTGATAGTGAAGGACGGGAGTGTACATGGTGGGGTTTGTTGCAAGGCCTAAAAGGGCAAAACTTACTGTTTCTCTTAGCATTGACTGATACTTGCTCCCTTTTCCAAATCCTGACTTCACTTGCTGCCAGTTAAACCTTGCTGTTCATCCTGTATGTATTGATTCAGGGACTGTAAGGTTAGAAGGGCCCAATATGATCATCTAGTCTGACCTCCTGCAAAATCCAGGCCTCAAAACTTCACCTAGCCACTCTTGCAATAAACGTCTAACCTATGGCTGAGTTATAAAGGTTCTCAAGTCATGATTTAAAGACTTTAAGATACAAAGAATCTACCAACATGTGAACCAGGTCCCATACTACAGAGGAAGGTGAAAACCCCCAGAGCCTTAGCCAATCTGCCTTTGGGGAAAATTCCCTCCTGACTACAAATATGGCAATCAGTTAAACCCTGAGCATGTGGTCAAATCTCCCCAACCTGTTACCCAAGAAAGAACTCTCTGTAATAACTCAGAATGCACCACATCTACCCTCCCTTCTTAGGCCACTGGAATATCCATCATCCGTAGTCAAATATCAATCAATTTCCAGAGTCAGCTATCCCATCATACCATGCCTTCCATAAACTCATCGAGCTCAGTTTTGAAGGCTGTTATGTTTTTTGCCCCCACAGATCCCCTTGGAAGACTATTCCAGAACTTTACTCCTCTAATGTTTAGAAACCTGCGTCTAATTTCAAGGCTAAATTTCCTGGTCGACAGTTTGTATATATGTGACATCACCTTCCAGCACATCACATACCCTTGGGGATATGGAACATGTAACAACATTGTAGCTAGACATATCCTGCCATCAATTTGTAATCAGGAATCCCCAGTGGTACCAATACAGAGTTTTGTTCATAGACTGAGGTCATTGCTATATATTTTCCAGTGAGTCATTTGTTGGCTTATATGTAAACCTTGTGTTTCTACTCAGTTGTTGTGGATGAAGTAATAGCAAGTATCTGAAGCAGTTTCTATGAAACAATCCCACTGAAATCAATGGGGTTGTTCAGAGGTCCCAATAAAAAAGCCCACTGGAGTCAGTGGGAGGACTCTTGACTTCAATGGCCCCTGAATTAAGCAAATCAGATGATACTGCTCTGTGTGAGCAAATATATTGTGTGTGGTTCATAGCTTTTAAAAGTTCAAAGGTAATTTCAAAAAAAACCCAACACTCTTAATAAAGAGTGATTATAGTAATTCAAGTTCATTATAGTGAAATTACAATTAACATTTAAGTTCACTAGCAATTTATAACTGATATTTAATTTCATGGGCAAGATGGAGAAAAATGATTCTACCTTGAGACACTTCATCCATCAAAGCTCTTGCCAAGTTGCAGCATACATTATGTCTCATAAATAGCTTGTGCCCTGTGGACAGAACATTGTTATTAGCAGTGGTTGGAAGCAATTGCTCTATAAAAAGGGATGTAGTTTAAGTGAAGTATTTCAGATACAGTCATGTTTTATTCACACAAATGTCACTTCTGGCACTTACCCCAGTATTAAAAATGTGCTAATTTTTATGCATCCTCATTTGATTGTTTAATATTTTGATAAACCTGTTTCAAACTTTCTGGTAATATCTAATAATAACAGCTATGAAATATTTTGATGATCAGAATAGGTAATTGCACAATACAGCCCATTATTAATGATGTTGTATGCATCATAGCAGAAAAAGAGATTTTTATACTTGCTCAGTGCTTTGTTATAAGATACCAGAGAACCAAAGTAAATAGAGAGGAATAATGGAAAAGTGATGGACAGACCATAATGCATCAGATAGGGAAATACCATGAAGAACCACTATATTGCCCTCATAAGGTAATGATATTAGACTACAGAACTCTGTATTTATATCACCAGCACTACAGACTTCTGCTGACAAATGAACACTATGCTATGGTCCCAAAACACTAGTGAGGATGTTTCCCAGTGTTATCCAGGGTTTCCAGACCCCAAACCAGTGATAACTTAATTGTTTCACTTCAGGTACCGCCAGGAAATAATTAATGGGAACACAGCACTTTGGACTGATCAGATTGATATAAATAAGTGTTATCTTATCTAAAACTACTGTTTATTTGATTTCAACAGTCACAGACATAATCAATAGGTTTAGAACATCCTAAAATCTGAGACTGTACTGCATAATTACCAGCAGGTCAGCAGTGACTGGTTGCTTCCCTCCAGGGAGTAAGGTATCAGAAGACAATCTGTCTGGATAGTTTCAAAATACTGTTTTAGAGGGGTAGCCATGTTAGTTTATTTCAGCAAAACAAACAAGGAGTTTTGTGACACTTTTAAAGAATAACAGATTTATTTATCACATAAGCTTTTATGAGTAAAATCTCACTCCATAATTGGATTTTATCCAGGAAAACTCATGTGATAAATAAATTTGTAGTCTTTAAAAGTGCTAAAATACACAGTGTTATCAAGTCTTTTTATAACTAACTTTTACAAAACACATTACCTCTTCTAACTTCAATAAATGACTTATCAATAAAATATTCCCAGCAATCGCAGCCATAAGTTTCTGAATCAAAGGTGCCCAAATTCAGGGTCTCCATTCACTTATTTTCTTTTGTGTCATAATTTGTTAACTCTTTTCTCTCCCCACTTCTGATAGCAGAAGCTAAAAGCCAGCAGCTAGTATTTGATGTTGTCTCCAAAAGCCCTGCTTGTCCAAATTTATCCTTAATTATGTAGTATCCTATTTTTATTAATTAATATAAGTGAATGCACATAATATGGCCACAATTGGCTGAATCAGTTTCTGGGGTAACACATCCCTTAATTATGGGGCAATATCAGACACAAAAAAGAGCTCTTTGTAAGCTTAAGAACACCTCTCATCAAGGGCATCGCTGCTGCTGGGCCCATGGGGCTCCAGTCCTGCCATTCTCCATCCCTGCATCCTCTTTTGCTTTTGTATACATAAAGAATTGATTTTTAGAACTGAAACCTGGCTATCAGACATCTACTTTAACAAATCCTCATTCAAACATGTATGTAAAGTATTACATGTAGAGTATTACATGTAAGGTATGTCTACGGTGAAAAGTTTTTTTGGAATAAGGAGGCTTATTCTGAAGAAACTTTTTACCTGTCCATGCAGGCATTTTGATATTTCGAAATAAGAGCTTCGTTATTTTGAAAAAACAAAGCACTATTTTGAAATAACTAAATCTATTTATGTTTTGAAAGAGCAATTCTTTGAAAATAATATTTTGAAAAAAGCCATTCGAAGTAAGGGAATTGGCTTTTTTTTCAAAATAATGGCCCTATACTTTTCCCTGCCTTCCTCTGTTTTGAAATAGAGAGTCTAGTGAAGACTCTCTATTTTGAAATAATAATTCCTATCTTATTTTGACATAGAGTCTTCAATAGGCTCCTATTTTGAAATAAGAAATTCAAAATAATGCTATTTCAAAATAATTATTTTGAAATAAATTCAAAATAGCTATTTTGAAATAACTATTTTGAAATATCTTTGGCAGTGTAAACATAGCCACTGAGAAAGCATGGCCAGACTGGGGCTTGGGAGCCACATGTGGCTCTTGAATGAAAAATTGTGGCTCCTGGAGAAATAGCAAATCAATTTAGGAAAGCAGCTCCAGCCTAGGAGTTCAGGAGGGTGTCAGGACGGTGGGGAGAAGTGTGGCATGGTCGGGATTTTAAAAAACTCACCACTAGCTTTCAGTCTTCTACATCGAGCAGCAGCTAAGTTTTTACTGTATGGCCTAGTTTTCATGGTAACCTTAAGTAATAATTAGAATCTGACATTAGTAGGATCAATATTTGTCCTCTTTTTACGATAAAATTAAGGTGTGCAATGAATTTTAAACTTAGGAAACTTGGAGAAGGTAAAAGTATATGGCTATATGCCTCAGTGCAGCTCTCGAGTTCCATAAGTTTGGCCACCCCTGCCACAGAGTATTGAGTGCAATCCTTGCTTATTATAAATTCCCCTCAACACCCAAATAATTGGAATATTCAAGAGTACAACTCCAATTAAAAACAAATATCTACATTTCTAGCAGTCATGTTTCTACATAATATAAACATGGTGCCCTCATTAACAATTGTGAGGTTCTCATATACTATGGTACTGTAGGTAGCCTTCACAACAGACTTTCAAGATAAGGCGTGCTAATTATCCCACTTTTACAGATGGGAATCTGAAGCACAAATGCGGAGACTAGATTTGGAAAGGTAGTTCCCAGTGAAATAAATGAGAGATGGGTGCTTAAGTACCTTATTTAAAAATCTCAGCCTAAGTGACTTGCCCAAAGCCGCACAGGAAGTATTTGGCATAACAGGAACTTAAACCTACACTTTTCAAGTCCTAGGCTAGTATCCTAACCTCTGGACTATCTGTGCTTATTCTTACTGACAAAAGAGGGACTGGGAGTGTGGCAACTCTGGCAGAGGAGATCTGGCCACCTCTTTCTCTTCTCCCTTCTTTGGGGCCCCAAGTTGACTTGGTGGCCAGCATGGACTTAATCCTGGACAGACATTAGGCAGAACTAGCCTTGATGGGTGAGGAGAGTACCAGGTGTTCAGATGGTGGGCTACCAGATGAACCCACTGTGCCCTATGGATTGATCCAGCAGCTGGTTTACTTTCTAGTCAGGATCTCCCATAACTCCATGGGCAGCTCTTTGGGCAATGGGTTCCCCCGACACACCCACAGTAGGAGCTATAATAGCTGAGAAGCAACATGTGAGGGAAGTTTAGTGGTCACCCTCAAAAGGCAGGGGGAGATTCAGTAGTCTACCCAGAAAGGTAGTGGGGAGGCTTTATGGTCAGCCTCTGGAGGATGAGGGCCCATGGACTGGATCCTGCCACTGGTAAGAGGCAGTTGCCCAGGCTGAGAAGGGAGAACCCAGGTAAGGAGGAGGGGAGGAGCAGGAGAAAAGTTCAAGAATTCTCAGGGGTCAAAAAGATCCCACCAGTGGCCTGGTGGTGACTTCCAGTGCACTCTGTATGGGTTCTAGGGCCCATACTAGTATTTCCTAATACAGACCAGGGCCTTGCCTTGGAATTAGTTAGGCAGTTTACCAGCATATAATAAATTTCTGTTCATGGAAACTATTCCTTTCGTTCAAGGCCATACAAGAATCCAATAGAATACTGTGAATGAAAAATTGAATTCTAACTTCCTGCTGTATAAATCATTGCTAAATGACTACTATGTTCCCAGCATTCTCAGCATCCCCAAGAAACAGTGCCATGCCATATGGTTATGTTAGTGATAATATTTACAGGGAATTAATAATGAATGGTTAGGTTTAATGGTCTTTTATCTCTCCCACCCTTACACTTGGTCTCAGTTGAAATCTTGGGACTTGTTTAGTAATATTATTTAGTCAAGAGGTGAGCACAGTTCCTTTGGAACCATTCACATCTCTTGGACAAATATATAACAAAATATTTTTTGAATAGCATACTGTGAGTGAAAACCAGTTAATAGCTCTGTCCTTTTTTTTAGGGCTCTATTCCTTAAAAAAAAAAAAAAAGGACTAATTAAAATTCATATCTACTTAAGCCTTTTAAAACTGCATAGTTAAAATATCTGTGACTAAGCTATGAAGTTGAAAAGTCTGATTATTTATCATGCATTGTAATGTGTTGGTTACCAGCAAAATCTGACCAGGGTAACTGCAGTACCACAGAATTTATATTTAATTCTGTATAATCTTTTTGGGCAAAGCTGTCTCAATATCACAACCAAGTACAATGTTGGTCACATGACTTGTTAGTGCACATTTGTGTCACTCTTCAGGACCAGGTATTGGTGCTGACTACTATTACAATAATTTTCTATTCTCTATAGGGTCTCATTCACTGCTCATTACTGGCCTATCTGAGTACTCTCAAGTAGTTCATTAAGTGACACGACTAACACCTGTCATCAAGATCATTCCTTCCTTCAGCCTCTTGCCAGCTGTCATTGACTAATGCTGTCCCCAACAGAGGATTTTCTATTTAAAATAGAAAGTCTGTGGCTCTTTTTCTGAGGCCATCTGTCAGTAATTTAGAAGGCAGTTGTGTGTTTCTGCTTAGGACACTATTACAATATCTGTACCTAACTGGCATTATGCCCTTAAATAAAAGTTAGCAGCACCCTCCAGTGGTTAAATACCTGGGAAAGTCAGTCAGGAAGAAGACAGGAAAAAGTGGCAACAGAGCATCCAGCTAAGGAGATATGACTCAGGCCAATAGCTACTGATATACTGAACAGAGCCCTCTCAGTGTCTGTATTTGCCCTCTGTGGATCAGGAAATCAGGTGATCTGTCAAGCACTTTTGCTGTCCTGCTCAGCATATACTCAGCACAAGGTCAGACTTGCCCCACCCGGAGATATGGTTTCATTAATGAGTTCAGGTGAACCTTCTATCTTCTTAACATCTTCTGCCCTGAGGGCCGTTTCTTGCATCCATAGTGAAGTAAGCCAGCTGCACTTGACTGTAAGTCTTTAGGGCCCCATCAGTATCTCCTTGCTAAGTTCCAACACCTTCTAGGAGTTGACTTTCTATATAAGAGTTCTGCTTTGGGGTCTTACTGTTGGCTTTTCTTGGTAGTTAATGACCATGGGCTTTCTCTCCCTTTTTTGTAAAACTGTACAGATTTGCTTCCATTCCAGTTTTTCTGTTTTGGACAAAGTCTCCAAAGAATTGAAAGAATAATCTATTCAAATCTCAGCCTAAAGGTGTATTTTTGGGACCAAGTGACTTAGAATCTAGTTATGAAGAAGTAAATTTATGTTACTATTTGGATAAGTTAAAAGGCCCTGCAAGTACAATTTGATGAAAAACTTAGGTCTTGTAAAGATAAGTTTTTTTTATTAAGAGTGAAATCAACATAAATTGATGTTCAAGATCTACACATTTTTTTAAACCTCAGAGGAAACAGTTTTTAGAATAAAACCCTGCAGTGTTTCCAAAACAAAGCATCAATGCATTGTACTAGCGTATGAGACTCTAAATGTGACTAAATGGCTGTAAATCAATGTGAAACTAACTAGTTTCTATAATTACCCAAGGGAAATATAATTCAATACATTTAATATTTATTTAATAGTTTCAATTAAATACAGCTAATATTTATTCATTTTATCAGGCTTTATAAGAAACGTACCTCTATTCCACATGAACATTATCCATTCCAGATCTTGCTGATAACCAGAAAGGCTACAAATTCAGCCCTTGGTTCATCAGTATTTACAATAGTTAAACAACAGCTCTGAGAGATGCTGGATAAATCAATAAGGCTTTCAAGGTATTACATGGCTATAGAACTGCCCCTGTAGTCTCATGGTGAAAGCTTGTAATTGTAGTGACAGTGTAAAATCGGTAGTGTTTTAATAAAAACACAATCTTATGGATGTTAAAGTTAATTCTGTTACTGCTTATGTAACCTGCTAGGGTGGGCTCAAATTTATTCAATTGCCCCTCTCCAGTGCCTCACAGAGAAAACCCCTGATGAAAGCAACTGGAGAGCCAGGATCCAGTTGTTAAAAGGACTCACAGCGAAGACTGCTCAGAGTTCCCATCCCTCATTAAACTACCACTCAGCAAAAACATACAATGAACTTTATTAACTATCTAAACACACCTTATCCTAAGGAACCACAATACATTCAAACAGAACAGTAAGAAACCCAAGAGTCCCAAAGTTCAGGTGGAGTCACCCTTATCTCAGTTGCAGTCTTTTAAGTCCTTGGGGCTTGAATGCAGAACGAAAGCAATCCTCATCCTCTCTAGCTGCAGGAATCTTCAGGCAGATGCCATGCAGTCCTTTCCTCCTCCTGTGCAGCCAGCACCATGCAATCAGGTCACTGGCCATCCAACTCTCAGTTCCACTGCAGACAACTCCCCTGCAAAGCAGTTGAAAGCTGGGAGAAAACATCCTGCAGTCCACTCCTGCTCAGCTCCTTTCACCGAGTCCCTTAGCCAATGTCCTCTGCAGCTCTCTGTTTGCTCCTCTCCAGCCTTCTCTTCTCAAGCTTCTCCCTGGGTATGTAACTCCAGCAAAACAATAAAACTTGTGGAGCATGCTCAGTGTGCTCCCTCACCCTCTTACCAGAAGTTTCTGGTTTCTGGGCTGCAAAATCTGCCCAGCAACGTAACCCAGCCATAAGGATCCCTAAAAGAGATTGCACCTATTTAGGCACATGGGTTACA
>ML682040.1:10097502-10109869 GCA_007922195.1 Podocnemis expansa | reverse complement strand
TAAGGATCCCTAAAAGAGATTGCACCTATTTAGGCACATGGGTTACACTTACTACAGAACAGTGTTCAAATTCTCTGCCTACTTGCCACTCTACAAGTGAAAAATCATCTCCAATTTTTTCTTCCTGTTTTCAACTAACATTAGCAAGATGGGCATGTGGCACCAAGTTCCTTGCACCTAAATTTGAACATGGCTACTGAAGGTGAATATTAGACCAAATGCATTTGCAGTTTAGCCACTGAACTGTGACCTAGCAGATCTGAGTTCAGTTCCCTTGTCACGTGAGAGATTTCCAATGCGACCACAGGCAAGTCACTTAATCTTTTCGTGCTGCAGTTCTCTCTGCATTGTAAGAATAACAATATGTTTCATGATCTTTGTGCAAGGAATTATGTGGGAGGACTCCATGTTTTTAAAAGTAAATAGTCTCATTAATAACTGAAGCTGTGACTACAAGGAGCTTGGTAGGCCTGTGCCCACAGACTTGCTCCTCCAAACACTTCTCTTTGGTGATCTGTGCTCCTCCCTCCAAGTTCCTATTTTCTTTCAGCAATGTTTGTCTGTGTTAGCATTTGCTGATGTGGGCATAGCCTACTCTAAGGAGATGTTTTTTACCAGCATCCCATTGCTACCTCTTAGCGTCACAGTGCTTTAGGTATACTGATTTTGAACCCGTATCCCACTTTTTCTTTATGTTGCTGCTGTTAATGGGGAACTTCCTTTCACTTTGTGGCTCGTTTGTTCTTTTCAGTCATTCTGTGGCTCCCTTGCATTGTTCATAAACCTCATTTGTTTTGACTCTCTTGAGTCAGGCCTGCTGACAGCTACTATTTGAAACTTGGGAGTGCTAAAAACCCTCCCCTTAGCTCAAGGAAGGTGTCACTGATCCAGGGGTTCAACTAATTGTGGAGGACTAATGATAAGAAAACAGGGATGGGTGTGAGAGGGTCAAAGGTAGAGAAGAAGGAAAATGAAAAGGGCCCGCTGACAGCTGATAGGTGTTTGTATCAGTCATACAGGCCAAAAGGTATATACAAGTTTGTGAGGTGGCTGCATGGCTCATCAAGCTCAATTATACCAGAATTCATTCTTTTGCCAGTGAAAACTATTGCCCTCAATAAATCAGGTATCATGTCCTTAGTTATTTGTAATGCACAGTGATTTCTTTTGAATGCTTTGTTCAGGTGTTTTAGATCAATATAGATCCTCAGTTGATCTGAAGTTTTTATCAATACTCTCATGATGTGACAAAATTCACATATACACAATTATGGTGTGATTGTGTATCATTTATGTTCACCTTTTTAGCCTTACTGTGTATTGTTTAATGCAAAGTGTATCATGTAAAATGTTTTTGGAATGCTCATGACCTGCTGAACATTTTTATTACATTACTTATGTTTCTTGGGGTGTCATATGGTTAAGAAACTTTGCTATGTAATATTTCCAACTATGTGTTTCAGACGCTTTAAGGATGATCGAGGCCAGGAGTATCTAACCTTTTCATGTGAAGGCCCATACTATTTCTTTTCTTATTCAGTGAGACAGATTGTTGCCCAATGAAGTTTTGTTTCAGCACATTCACTTGGTCAATTCTCACCTACCCTGTGAAGCTGTCAAATTTGCTAGTGTGTTTCGTGCAGTAGTGCTGCTTGATATTGTATTCCTTGAAAACAGCTATCTTCTCTAGACATCAGACAGAACATGCCCCTGTAGCTCTCAGTAACAAAATGATCATTGGTACAAGACCCTTTGAAGCCTCAACATTCAGCATCAATTTTTCTGCTTGCCTCTAACTGTTGAAGCTGCTATCTTTGTTTTGATAGGTATCAAGATGCTGTACCAGAGAGCGAGTTAGCAGAGAAATGCGAGTAAAGCTGCTTAACAGCAAAGCATGGTCCTAGCTAGCCAGGCTCAGGGCTGGATGGGAGAAGCAGCTGCATCTCCCACCTTGGCTGGCTTGGAGCTGGAGAGGCGGGATGCTTTTCCCTCAAGCCAGCCAGCCAGGGGTGCAGGAGAGGGACTACTGCTGCACCCACTCTGCCCACTCTGGGCTGCAGGGGAGAGACTGCTGCAGTTCCCCTGTGGCCAGGATAACAACCCATTGTGGGGCAGACTCTGACCCTGAGTTGGACAACCCAGATCTAGGCAAATATTAAAAGCAGGTAAGCAGTAATAGTTCACAACTCACTCAGGCATGCAGAAAACAAGCCAGCTCTTCCAGGAACACTGGACTAAACGAAGTATCTGATAAGGCAATGATTCCAAACATGACAAAGGTTAGGCAGGGATACTGATGGGTCACTCAGCCCTGAATTGAGGGGGCATTAGGCCTTAGTTGGGTCATGGAGACATTTGAAATGGGGGGGAAATTTTGCTCCCAGGAGCTCTTTCTTTCAATCCATCTATAAGACAACATCAAGACATCAACAGGAGGAGAACCTGGTTCGGGGCTGACCAACCAGCCTCCGATGAGAACCATCTATGACTCATTTAGTTTGCTCCCATTCTGTTAATTCCTTATCTTCAAGCATCAGACAGAGTAAGATTTTCTCCCATGAAAGCTCATGCAATAAATAAATTTGTTAATCTTTATAAGCACCACCATATGCCTTCTTTATTTTATCTAAGGCTACTGAAGTGTTAAGCTTAGTTTAGAATGTGATTTGCCTTTTACTTGCCTTCTTCCGACTTATAATCACTTCAGTCTTTCTGTACTTCATAAACGTATTTGTATGTTTTATCTAAAGCAGTGCATGTTTGGGGGTGTGCAAGGACTTCATATAGAGTAAGAGCTGGGGCATATCAATTTCTTTGATAAACTGAGGAACTAATATTAGCTTGCAGTGTTCAGTAGGCAGCACTGAAGATCACAAGACTGCAGTTGCTAGAGCTGTATTTGGAACTGGGGAATTTCCTGGGAGTCGTTATATTACATAATCCCATGCATGGCTGGCCAGAGGCACTCACACACTCAGTTAAATAAGCAAGGAGTCCTGTGTCACATTTAAAGACTAACAAATTAATTTAGTCTTTAAAAGTGGCAAACAACTCCTTTCTTGTTTTGCTGAACTAGACTAACATAGCTGCTTCTCTGGAACTTGTCACTCAGTTAAGAACCACTTGCTTGCATGGGTTGACCTAGGAATAGAGGGTTCACGCAGCAGTGACAAGTGCAAAATGGGCCCCAAGAGTGAGGATTGAAGTGTGACATGCCTACCCAGATTACAGAGGGCAGCATCACACACCAAGCTGCAATCAGCTCTGTGATAGATTCAGGAGGTGTAGAAATGTCAGTTGCTGCTTCAGTGGCTATGCCTGACCTAACAGAATTGTGTTTATAACGTCTCTCTTGGGTTACATATAGGGGTCTGCTTCAGACTTTATCTTGTCCTTTAGGCAGTGATCTCCTAGATCTGTCCTTCGATTCTTAAAGAACACAAAGGGGGGTTTAAGCTGATTGTTGCTCCTCTTTTCACTTTGAGGCTATTCTGGCAGTGGCTTTTGTTCAGATCCATGACTTGCACTACCCTGAGGCCCAGGAAGATGTATTATGTGCATTACCTGCTATAAACTCCAAGCAGGAGATGCTATAGTAGAGTGTGAGGTTATATTTGTCCCACAGCTGTGACTGGTCAGGGACTCCATAGTGACTGCTAATGTTCAGAACATGAGATCTCAGGGTTCTGACAGCTGGCTATATTTGGACAGCCATGAAGGTAGTGACCTGTTAAATTGAGGAACAATGGAGTTTCAGCAAAACAGGTGGCTTAATATGCTATCGGTTTTTAAACAAATATGCTTATATTTCACTTAAAACACTGTTGAACTCTCTGATACCTCTTAATGTGTTTAGATTAGGATTCTGGATGCTTTCTTGGTAATTTGCTGCATCCTACTAAACAAATATTTTTGTTAATTGTTTGCTCACATTACCCAGATATTCTGCTTTTCTCCCTTTGAATCCAAATCCCTGTTAAAATTAGAACTGAGCTTGAGGGAAACCTCCGATATAAATTTTCTCAGTTGCAGTGTGTGTGTTGATATAGGGCTGGGTTTGAATCATTAGGTCTGAAACCAATTAGACAACTTGGGTTCCATGTTGATTCCAAACTAAGAGGAGTCTATTTTTCTACTCTGGTTTAGATGGGCCAAAATCTTTCAGGAACAATTTCGATACGTGGGTACTGTTGAACCTACCCCATAACTAGATTGAGAATTAGTCCCCGTCTCCTTGCCACATACTCAGCTATACCTTTGTGAAAAAGTAATCTCTTCAAAGGACTGATAATTGGGTAGCTTTTTCACCCTTCACTTCTAGGTAGAGCTGCATTTATAATTTTTTATTTTTTTTTCAGTTTGGGGGGGGGGGGGAATCCATTTGACCTGAATGGAACTGAATTTCCTTTTTAATTTTCAACTAATTGAAAAAGCTGCCAAACTTTGGTTCACTGTATATGCACATGGACCGACTTCCTATCTGAGCTACAATACAGTACTGAAGAAGAAAAAGAACAGAACAGTGAAAAAACAAAAATAATATGGCATGAGCATAAAAAGTTGTAGCAGTTTCTTGCCACCACAGTGAGTGAAAAAGGTGCATTTTGTATAATCAGCATTAAGGAACTTTACTGTATCATGTTAACCAATACACTCCACAAACTTCATAGCCTTCCCTTTTTAGTTCCAAAGACATAGCCGTGTTAGTCTATTTCTGCAAAACAAGGAAGGAGTCCTGTGGCTCTTAAAGACTAACAAATTCTTCAAAGCATTCAGTGAGTGGGATTTTCTCCAATGAAAGCTCATGCCATAAATAAATTTGTTAGCTTTTAAGTGCCACAGGACTCCTTACTTGTTCTCTCTTTTTTAGAGCTATCAATGTGTAAGAAACTCAGATAGGAGGGTCATCCCCTACATTGGGTTTGCAAACCGAGAATCTGATTTTTCACTGAGTTTCTCCAATATAGGTTGGTATAACATTGCTGTAACATTGATTTGCTTCACTGGTATTACACCAGAGAAATGCAGGGTGAATCAAGCCTCTTATGTCATTCTAATAGTACTAGTCCACCAGTGATATGCCTACTAAGGAAAATGACTCATTTTAGCTAGAGTTAAAATCCACCATGGAAGAGGAAATATACTAACTGCTGTTCTTTATGCTCCTAGTTGTTCTGTAGAGTTGGTGAGCTAATATATTGGTATTATATGAAACAAAAGGCAAATGGGTTCTAATTATGAGGATTTCTCCATGAGAGGTGTCAAACTCAGGTCTTGTGGGCCAGATCAGGCCCACCAAGGGCACTGATCCAACTCATGGAGTGGCTGTCTAGGCTGTGCCTTGAAGCTGTCTGCAGCAATGTACTCCAAAGACAGGCTCCTGGCACAGCAGGGCATGCTTCTGACTCACTCACTCACATGGTCCGAGTTACAGCACAGGGGAACAAAAGAAGCACCTGAGCCAATCCTGGCTCAGCTCTGCTGTGGTCTGCCAATCAATCAGAGTCTCAGTCACAGCAGGTTAGGCCAGTGTCGGAGAGCCACTGAACTGCCTCTTCATCCCAACTGTTCACTGTCAGTCAGTCATCATTATAATTTGCTTGACAGCACATTGCACAAATCACAAATAAAAAAGGAAAAGTGGCTGGGGCCGGTGTGGGAACAAACCAATCAAAGGCAAGCTGGAACTGAGCTAACCAAAGGCCAGCATGCTGAATTCCTGATGATGAGTGGACAGGGAGGGGGAGACGCAGGAGCCCAGCCTGGCTGCCCATGACAAAGGCTGTTTTTTTTTGTTCTTTTTTTTTGCCTGCCACCGGGAGGTAAAGGAAAGAGAAGGACGGGGTGTGGAGGGTGGGGTTTGAGAGGTAGCATGGGGAAGGGAGTCCAGAGGGTAGAGCAAGGGGAAGGTGTTACAGAGCCTGTGGCCTTGGGGAGGAGCAAGAGGAGCCCACACCACTCTGAACATGGAGAGGGAAAGAACTGGAGAACCCATACAGCCACATGGCCTGTGACAGGTGTTCTCTTTTCCATTGTGGCCCCCCATATTGAATGAGTTTGACACCCCTGCTCTAATTAGAGTATAATGGGGACTTTTTTTAAAGATAATGTGCAGAGCACTGATACAATGGGGAAGAAGCAGGGGTTCTGGAACAATTTTTTATAATGGGAGGTGCTTAGAGCCATTGAATCAAACTGTAAACCTTGTATATAATGGAAAATGCTTCAAGCCAGGAGTATAATTGGCACTACCCACATGCTCACAAATAATTGGACTGACTAACTGTTTGAGTTGGACAATATATTACATTTATTCAAAAGTTAACATCATTTATGATCATCTCCTTTTTCTAACATCAAGGTTGTGTATAGCCAGGGTTATGCACAAATTGTATCCACATCTGTTTTGGGGTGTTGTCTGGGTAGTTTGATATACGATGTCATACCACTGTCTCCTTAGTCATCCACAGCATCTCTTTCCATATAGTCTTCCAAATAGAACAATTTAGGCAGCCAGACTGGGTTCAGTCTAGCAATATGACCACACATTTGTAGTTGGTACCTTTTGATGACTGTGATTACATTTCAGACAAACAGCCCAACAAATCAGAGAGAGAGAAAAGGAACATAGAGCATGGTCCACTTCATGTGATCACTATCTAACCCCATGCCACCTCCCAACTGCCTTAATTATACTAAGCTTCCTGCAGAGGCCTATTAACTAACTAAATTCAATAAGCAAAATAATTGATAGTCTATCCCAATAATTGACAGTGACTTGTACATCTGTTTGACTGCTAAAATGCTCCTTTGAGCAGCTATTGCCATGTGTTAACATAGAGCCCAAGTAGCAAGCACTGTCTACTTGTTTGTCTATACCATAAAGTTTAGTGTGTGTGTGTGTGTGTGTGTGTGTGTTGTTTTTTTAATCTCTGTTCTTGGGCTGTTATACAGGTTACTTGCTGCTTCCTGGTTGTATTCCTCTGCAGGCATGCCTAAGATATACAATCCTTAGGATAAAGATCCAAATGGGGTAGCAGTGTTAGTTTAGTTCGATGAAACAACAAAACAAGGAGTCCTGTGGCACAATTTAACACTTCTTAGTCCATTCAGATATACATCATAGAGTTATACAATGTAGAATTGTTCAGTTGTTAGGAATACAGAGTTCCTTACATTTTTCATTTACAAAAGAAGTACCTGCCTGTGTTAGGGGCAGGAGGGAGCCACAATGTGCCTGTTCTGTTAATTTGTCCTGGTAGAAATTGTTCAGAAATTGCTGGGAAAGATTAAATGATCCCTGTTAACTCACTGTGGAATGTGGGTTTTTTTTCTCCTGCTAGGCTCCCTCCCCAGTTGTTGTTACCTGTGTCATTTCTACTTACAGATTATGTGCAGGAATTAATGAGATGAATCTCTTGCAATAATAATGAGTTAGAAGATGCCTTTGTCATATAAATAATATCTCTAATAATCATAACAGAAGATGGACTAAGGTCGAATTTCCAAAACTGCTTATGTCCTTTGGTTTTAATTAGCTTCCTAGAGGCTGTGATCCCAGATGTCTCTTTTTCTGCCTACCTTTCCACAAATGGCATTTCTGCTGGTCATTGCATACATGTCATGTACCTCCCAGGCTATCTTAGTCTGGCAGTCATTCATCTGTCTTTGGAGTTGTGTTGTCATGTTGCCCATGTACTCTAGGCTTTTTGCCTTATCATCTAACATGTCATTTTAATCAAACTCAAATTAATTCTCAGTAATGAAAGTGACCATAATAGGTTTGAGCTCTGGCTTCCAAGGTATTTGTCCATGATTATAGCTTACTTTCATGACCCAAAATAAGGAATGATACCTTTCTGCAGAACTGTGTGCAACAGCATGGCTTGATTTTTGTTCCATAAACAACTTTTTTGCTGTACTACAAAAATGATTTAGCATTAAAAATACCTTATTTTTTTCAATCCAGTGTAAATTCTACAGTCAATCTCTTTGCAGAAAAATCCATTTATTTTACCTAGGACAGAAGTACTGGCTTGTGGTTAGAGCATCAGATTGGGATTCAGGAAAAAAAAAAGATTCAATTCCTAACTCTCCCACTGGCCTTCTGTGTGAACTTGGATGGCTGCACTATGACCATTTCCACAGCTGTAATATAAAGATCATAATATCTCCTTTGTGTGGCTGGCCTACTCAGACTGCAGGCTATTTGGAGCAGTGAACTCTCTATGGTGTTTGAGGTCCCATTGTGTTTATGCACTGTACAGTCTCTATTGGGGCCTCTACATATTACTGAATATGAACAGTCCTAGGGAAATGACTATACAAGCATCCTCATGAAGAACAATGCTGCAGAATATAATTTAAGGATATTTTCATGTTAAACACACTCCCATTATGCTTATATAATACTTAACAGTTGACTCATATTCTGACTTTTTTATGGTTAACATGATAAAATGTGTTTTCTATAAGTCTTGTACTACTTATAATGAAATTAAAAAAAAAAACAGTGAGGAGACTGATTAAATATCATTATTTGTTTGTTAAGTGGGGAAGTGAATCATTAATTGCCAGATCAGTGTAATGCTTTATTTATGCCTAGCCTTCAATGATGCAACATGACAGAAATACACAAATGTGTAGAACTGAATGAACAGCCCTTCAAAAGAAAAGGAGCAATCTGAATTCTTTGCATGTTACAATTTATGGCTTACTGCACCTCAGCTGTAAACATAGAATCATACAACTGGAAGTGACTTCAAGAGGCCATCTAGTCCAGTCTCTTGCCCTTATGGCCAGACTAAGGATTATCTCTAGAGTATCCCTGACATGTGTTTGTTTAACCTTCACCTAAAACCTCCAGCGATCTCCACAACTTCCCTAGGCAATTTATCTCAGTGCTTAAATAATGTGACAGTTAGGACGTTTTCCCTAATGTGCAACCTAAGCCACCTTTTTAGCAATTAAAGTCCATTGCTTCTTGTCCTATCCTCAGAAATTAAGGAAAATACTTATTCTTCCTTCTCCTTGTAACAACCTTTTATGTACTTGAAAACTGTTCTCATGTCCCTACTGAGCCTTCTTTTCTCCGGACTAAATGAACCCAGTTTTTTTCAATCTTCCTCACAGGTCATGTTTACTAGACTTTTCATTATTTTTGTTGCTGGTCTGTAGACTCTTCCCATTTGTCCACATCTTTCTTGAAATGTGGCATCTAGAACTGGCCACAGTACTTTCAGTTAAGGAGTATGCTAAGAACATGGACATAGAACTTGTCTAGATTAATGGGTGCTATAATTTTTTTTTTGCAGGTGCTATCTGCCTGAAGAGATGCCACAATTAAAAATTTCTTTATTGTTAAAGAAGAAATAGTGAACAGAACAAACAATGATTACTTCAATTAGTCTCTTCTGTTGGTCTCTGTGGTAAGCTTACACAGAGCTCTCCGTGGCTGTGACCCCACCAGGAAAAGTTAGTCCAAACCTGTTAGTTTGAATTAATAAACTCAAGGTTAGTTCAGACTAACCTCGAACTTATTAGTTCGAAATAACAACATGGACTATTTCAAACTAATGTTAGCTCGAACTAGTTCACATTGTTATTTCAAACTAACTGCCCTTAGTTTGAAACTCTTAAGTTTGAACTAAGGGTTGGTTTGAATCTACATTGCACTTAGGCCAAACTAACACTCAAACTAAATGCTTACCGGAAGTTCAAGCTAGGTGCTAGTAGTTACTAGTTCAAACTAAATGTTCCTTAGTTTGAACTAAGGAATTTCTTATTTCAAACTATGGAAAGGCTAATGTAGACTGGGACCAATTAAGTTAGAATTAAGCCTCCTTAATTTGAACTAAATTGGCAGTGTAGACCCAGAGCATGTGACTAACAGAGATTACAGCTCTAAAAGTTGTTCTGTGCTCAGAAAGACTTCAAGTACCTTATTTCATAATTTAGTAGTGAATCCTTTTTCAAATGGGCAAAAGAAGTCCTGTTTGGTTTATCATGGGATGACATAAACCATTTATAAAAAAGAAAAAGTGAATAATAATTTTATTTTTAGCTTTTAATAAGATCATGGTGTATAAATGAATTTTATTTTCTATTCCGTGAATTTTTTTCAGTGTCTCTGATCTTTTGTGCTAATGATTCTATATTCAAAGCAAATAACACTGATAAAGGAGTCCTTTGTCTTGTTCCTCTGAAAAATGGTATTGACTCAGTCTTTGCAATATTTTCCCAAATATATGATTAAGGATTTTTGTAGATTACTTTAGCCCATTTTTGAAAGTGTGCCCCCAAACCATATTTCCCCGACATTCTAAGTAAAAATGGCCATTCTACTGAAATGAAAGCTTGTTAGAATTCAGACTTCTTTGTTAGGGCTCTTGCAATGCTATGCCACAAGATGCAGGACTTTTTTTTTTTTTTTTTTACATTTCTTAAATTGTTTCTTATTTATGAAGACATTTGACTTTAATGTACTAATTTAAGCATATTCTCTAATCTGGATGCTGGTAATATAATTCAAGTTTTATTACTGTATTCATTTGATCCACCTGCATGATGCTGTATCTCGTAAATTCTTACATGATTTAGGTTTAACCTCTGCTTGATAGAAAATATTTGGTAAGCATTCTATTTGCCCCCTAAAAGGTTGAAATATATTAGATAACAAGGGAATTATCTATGTTGTTAAACACCTTATTGAATTCAGAGGCGTATTCATCTGGTCCAGGACTTTCCCCTAATTTTAATGATATTACCACTCTATTTCTTCCTATATTACTTTGTCATTAAAAGATACTTTTATGATGTCACTCAAAGCATTTTAAGTTTCTTTATTACAATTTCAGAGTTCAGGGGATGTTTCCTGTAAGGATATTTGTTATAAATATGGCCTTGTATTTGATTGATTGTTTTTTATAATATATTATTAAATCTTCCTTCTTTTTTTTTTTTTTTTGTTTCTTTATTCACTAGACTTTATTTTCATGGAAACAAGGTCATGTTTCAAGACATGTATTACATAAGATTATTGTTAGAATTAGATTAAAAACTTTGATATCAAAATAAGATCTATCCTAGTATATGTTCTATCAGTTGTGGAGAGAAAAAAAAAATCTTACAACATCCTAATTGGAGGGAATCTCCAGATACCTCATGTGTGCTTCCCTATATGAGAATTTCAGTGTTTTAACATTTTGGTGGTGCTTCTTGGCTCTTTGATAGTTTATGCCACATCAGGTTAAGACAATAAAATCTCCTGCCACTATTACTTGATGCTTCTGGACTGTTCTGACAAAAATACTATTAAAATGAGCTATCCTCCTCATTTGGGGCATAGATGTTACTTGTAGAGGTTTGCGCTCTATGCATCCTTGTATCAAAACCCATCTGCCCTCTGGGCCTATTTTCATACTTTTACATTTCTGCACTACTTATTAGTATATCTCACTCTTATGGGAACTGAAAGGTATTCCATATACGTGAGTTGCCCATTTCCTTTTAAATTTGATTATTGTTGTTTTGAGAAGTTTCTTGAAGCATTGCCAGTGAATACAATCTCTTTTTTCAAAGTTGGAAGAGTGTGTGTGTGTGTGTGTGTGTGTGTGTGTGTGTAAATGTTAGGGACTAAACTACTCAAAAATATCTATATCTATATCTATCTGGATTTTGGGTGGTTTAGTGCATAACAATATTTCAGCAGCACCAGATTGTTCCTGATTCTTTATCATTTTTTTTCTTTTTTAAACACAATCTATTTTTTCTGTACAGCTTTAACATTCTCATACCCTTAATAGTTACACTTTTCTAACATTAACTCCTATGTATAACTTATTAAAATTACCTGAAATTGTTAATAAATTTAACTTACAAATCATTCTAAAGATTTTTGCCACTGAAGTAATATTTTTCACATTGTTTTTTACATTTCAAAGTAATCTCAATTCTCCTTCCTGGTACTTAGGCTGTATTCACACAGCACTTTTGTTTCGGAACAACCTCGTTGTTTCGAAACAAAAAAAAACATGTTCACACGACGCACCGTTGTTTCGAAACAACGGGAACCCCAAGGGCATTGTTTCGAAACAAGTTAAACCCCATTTGGGGGCAAAACAACCTTGTTTCGAAACAACTCGTGTGAACATGTTGTTTTGGAACAAGGTGTTCCGAAACAACAGGTAAGGGGCTGCCCCCTCAGCACCCTGGCCAGGGTGCTGAGGGGTGTCCCCTGGCCAGCGCCTGGACAGCCGGGCTGCAGGCACCGGCGGGGTTCAGGGCTGCCTGGCGCTTAACCCCATTGGTGCTTGCAGAGGCGGTGCCTGCAGCCCCGAGGAAGCGAAATAGCAGGTTCACAGCTTTT
>ML682040.1:9949061-10097102 GCA_007922195.1 Podocnemis expansa | reverse complement strand
GGAAGCGAAATAGCAGGTTCACAGTGTGAGCCTGCTATTTCGTTTCCAGCCTTTTTCCTTAACTCGAAATAACTATTTGTTAATTCGAAATAAGTTATTTCGAAATAAGGCGTTATTTCAAAACAAGTTGTTTCGACACAACTTGTTTTGAAATAACCATCTGTGTGTGAATACAGCCTTAGAGTCCTCGATGAAGTTGTGGTAGCCTGAATTAGTTCTTTCTTTTTGATCTCCTTCATTTGGTTCTGAAACTGCATTCAGGAACTTTTTTGTTTTTCCTGGCTTATTAAAGATGCAAGTTTGACCTGTCTGTTATGTTTTCAGAATTGCTGGGACAATCAATGCAAATTTAAGCTGTTTGCAGAGTTTTGTAGATTCAGCTCCTTTGCTCTATAAACGCACAGAACAATTTTAATGAAAAGAGATTCTGTTACCCACCACATATTTTTTTCACCTTCCTGGCCATGGCAAGAATCAAAACCTGATCTATGAAGCTGTGTTGCCATATTATGATAGGACAGTGTCTAGTTCAATTTCCATTGCAGATACCCTGATGTGGTTTGCCTTTTCAATCTTAATTTTATCTCATTTGGTCAACAGACTTAGAGCTTTTGGAGTTCTTTTTTCAAGTATTTTATGGGGCATTTGCTTTTGGTCCTCTCCGACAACTCTGGAATCCTAACTTTTTTTCTGTCATTGCTAGTTTCCTAATCAATGGTCTGACTTGAGACTCCATGGCTGCAAGTTATTCCTCCTCACAGTGTCTGTCCCCCTTAATGTTGGTAGTTCAAGCATCCATGTCTGGAACAGCAACAACTAGTTCATTTATTTCACTATTCATTGTGTCCAGTTTGTTGCTTAGTTTTCTTCAAGACTGTTGAAACAGGTTTCCAGCACCAGAGTTAAACTGGCAATAATCTGCCTTCAGCTCATTTATGGTTATGGTGCACAAGAAGCTGGATATTAATGTGTGTTCACACAGCATTCTTATTTCGAAACAATGAGGTTGTTTTGAAATAAGAATTGCCATGGCCACACGACGCACGGCCATTTTGAAACAAGGAAACCCCTTGTTTCAAAATGGCAGCCATTCTTTCGGAACAGCTTAAACCTGGTTTCCCATCGTAACAGCATTTTTCCGAAACAACTAGTTTTGAAACAACGCCAACGGGACATGCTGTTTCAAAACAATTGCTGTTTCGAAACAGCATTTGACCCTTACTCCCAGGGTGCTAAGCACCCTGGGAGGAAGGGCTGCCCCCTCAGCACCCTGGCCAGGGAACCCTCAGCACCCTGGTAAGGGTGCTGAGGGGCGTCCCCTGGCCAGCAGAGGGAGACTGCAGGCACCCACGGGGTGAAGCACAGCTCCACCCCCAGCTGGAGTGGGGCGCCGGGGAATCCCGGGGCGGCACTCACCCCGGCCCCTGCAGCGACGGGCTGAGCTGGGCGCCCCGGACCGGTGGCGGGCTTTGGGGGCAGCCCAGGCGGGGGTGCAGTGCCCGGCTGCCCGGCTCTCCGCCCTTGCCTGCAGTCGCCCCCTGCAGACAACCACAGGGTGTGGCACCTGGCTGCACTTCACCCCACCGGTGTCTGCAGTCCCCTCCCCAAGCGAAATAGCATGTCCACAGCGTGGACATGCTATTTCGCTCCCTTATTTCCAAGACACCTTTTTTGTCTTTGGAAATAAGATGTTTCAAAATAACCATTTATTTTGAAACAGCTTGTTTCGAAACAAGCCCTTTGTGTGTGAACATAGCCTTAGTCAACAGTGTGTCCTTGTTGCCAAAAAGTCAAACAGTATATTGGATTTCTTCAGGAGTGCTGCCAACAGATTGAGGCATGTGATTATTCCCCTTTATTTGGCATTGGTGGGATTGTATATGGAATATTGTGTCCAATTTGGGGCTCCCCACTACACAAAAGATGTGGACAAATTAGAAACAGTCCAGTGGAGGGCAATGAAACTGATTAGGGGGCCAAGGCACATGACATATGAGGAGAGACTGAAGGAACTAAGCTTATTCTGCAGAAGAAAAGAGTGAGGGAGGATTTTATAGCAACCATCAACTACTTGAAGGTGTGCTCCAAAGAGGAAGGATCTAGGTTATTCTCCATGGTGACAGAGGACAGACAAAGGAACAGAGGTTTCAAGTTATAGCATGGGAGTTCTATACTAGATATTAGGAAAAACTTTCTCATTAGGAGGGTGGTGAAGCACTGGAATGGGGTACCTAGGGAAGTTCTGTAATCTCCATTTTAGAAACTTTTAAAGCTGGGTTAGAGAAAACCTTGGCTGAGATGATTTAGTGAGAATGGTCCTGCTTTTATCAGGGGGCTGGACTTGATGACCTCATGAGGTCCCTTCCAGCCCTAATAGTCTTTGATTCCTTACTCTCATATGTTCTTTTTGGCCTTTCTTCCCTCGTCCTTGAATTGCCCTTTGTTTAGATTTGCCAACCATTGGACACATTTGTGACTGACATAGTAACTGTAAGACCACCTGCTGTACCCCTCTGTCCTGCATTATATTCTGGCAAGATCATTGCTCTGTGACTCTCCCTGGGGTAGATGGACCTTCTAGAGACTACACTCTATTTAGCTTGCTGGCAGGAGATCAGTGTGTCTGCTTTTGCTGTAGTATCCATGTATTCAGGAAGAAGGAGTATGAGAGACTGTCCTCAGTCCATACCTTGGCTGCTCCTTTTTCAGGAGACAGTGAAAGAGCTACTATTAACTTCTTCTTTCAGCTTCCCAGCAAATCCTGAGAGCTTGTATCTTGCTACTGCCTTTTCAGGAAATCCAAGGAAGGGGGAAATTGGGTGGGTGGGTGGATGAGGTTACAGTCTTTCATGGTGTATATCTCATCCGAGGCTGGTGCAACCACTTGGCAAATTAGGTAATTGCCTAGAGTAACAAAATGTGTGTGTGGGGGGGGGGGGGGTGACAAAAAAGTGAATTAACTATTCATGAAACTATATAAGTAAACAAGTAGGTTTCATCAATGGGAATGAAAGGTCAATGAGAATGCACAATCAATATCCTAATAGTCTCCTTTTCCAGTTAAAATAAATTTGTAATTATAAATGTACAATTATTATTCATACTAATGCACACCATTCATTTGTGACATAATAGTTTGTGGGAGAGGGATGGTGTGGCATGGCGCAAGGCTCAGAAGCTCTCACAGTAGTGGCTGTGATCCCGGCACTGAGGCAGATGGGCTTTTAAGTCACCTCCAGTAAAGCCACTAGTGTAGCTTCAGTGTGTCAGTGGGGAGGAGAGGCCTCCATCTGGCTCTGATAATCTCTTCACCTCCCCTTCCATGCTATCTTCACCTGGTCCCTGCTTTCCTGGACTCCCTCAGATCTAATCAGGGATGTAGGGTCCAAGTGGGAGGCCCTGCTGGAAATTAGGGAAGAGGTGAATGGGAGTACACCAAGTTTGCTTCCTCACACCAGCATGACAATTTTATGACTCCTTTTAAGACCCATGCAGCCAAAAAAGAATTAATGTCATGTACTTCAAAAGAAGCCATTCAAAGAGTTGTTTTGAGACTGGCTAACTAATGAGAATTCATCCAAATCTGAATTAAATCCCACTGTTTCTCTGTCTTGGTAACCTGCACCACTTTTGGGAACATACAGTTTAAACAACTGTTGGTGCTTAACGAGGGATTTTAGTAATATATTAAGTTACAGTAGCTTTCGATATCTTCTTTAAAATAATCACCCAAAACATTTGACTCAAATTCTTGGTGATGCTCTTCAGCACCACCTCAAATTCATGTTGAAGTCTTGGTGGTGATGTCCTCTGCATTGGAAGGATTATTCTGCCTGCTCGTCTGTGGTTGCATCTTCATGACAATGCTCAGGAGAGATGAAAAAGGTCCCTTCCAACCCTATGGTTCTATGTTTCTATGAAAATCTGGGAGCATAGTCTAATGCTTATTCACTTAAGAGGTTTTTTATTATCCTTTTGTTCTATAACTTAATGAAAGGAGGTAAGCTCACTTCTTTCAGGGTTCATTAGGTTCAAAATTAGCTGTTAGCCTCTCATCAACACCTTCCTTGGTTAGCAGTTTCAGACCGGAAATATGTACTATGTTTAATGGACATGCAGCATACTTCTAATTATGTTTGTTCTTGTGGTGAGAAATCCTCACACTATCTTTAGAGTTAAAATTCAAACTTTCTTATTCAGCCCACTTTCTGAGTTAGCACAGTCACTCCATTAAGATTTGATGGGAGTTTAAGGTTTGAGTTCAAATATGTATAAACATCCTTAAATTTCTACATGAGTTTTTCAGTTCTCAAAAATATATTTTAAAATTTTGGGAGCGTTTTCAAGCTTAAATAGCTATTCAGGAAGGCACTGTCTGTTCTTAACAGTCTTTGAATAGGTAACTCTCTTTTTTTCTTTCCAAGTTGATAAGCATTGTCAGTTTCATATATTATATTATATTATTGTCAGATAAATAATTCCCCAATTAATTTGAATATTCTATACTCAAATGGCCTCTTATGTTGTTAGCCAGCATCATATGGTAGTATATTTGTACATGAAGAATCTCCTATTCACATGACAATGACATTGGAAAGTTTAGACTTTTATATAGAATATTTGCAAATAAACATCACAAAAGGAATACATTTAAAGAATAAACAAAATTTTACATCAATAAGAAGAAATGAGGTGTTAGGAAGAAATCAATATCTCTTTCAAGACATTTATCAACAGTCAATGTTTGTCTTAGTCTGGAGGCATTACTGCTTATACAAATTATTTTTAATAAGAATGAGGAAGGGGTGAAATGGAGGCCTTTTCTTTCTAAAGAGAGAAAGGGGAAGAAGGCCCAATTTTAGAACTTGTACAGCTGTTGATAACATCTCTAATGCACCACTCGTCTTTGAAGTAGGTTGAATAGAAAGCGTTCTTGCATTCTTTTAAAATAAGGAGTTTTACCAAGATATTTATGTATTAGAATATTTTTTCTCAAGTTAAGACCATACCTATTTCAACTGCTAACTTACACAAGAGATGTCCTGTTCTTTGATAAGACACCTTGTAGAGGTGTTGTTTCTCCACTCTGGCCCATAAGGGGTTAAAAGGGCCTTGGCGCAGCAGCCAATAGATTGAGAGCAGCTGGGAGCCAATCAGGGGGCTGGCTGCTCAGCATATAAGGGAGCTACAGGGACTAGCACTTAGTCTGGGTCAGGAGCTCAGGGAAAAAAAGTTGCCTTCCTAACTGCTGGCTGAAGGAGCCAGCACCTGGGAAGCGCAATGGCTGTCACTGGCCGGGAACTGACCAGAGCTGGGGTCCTGAAGGTGCTGATGGTGTCCTGGAGGTCTGGAGCAGCAGTCTAGAGGTGAAGGCATCTTGAAGGGGAGCAGTGGAGACTGGAGAAACAGGCTGGGACCAGACTGTGGAGGCACATCTCTGAGGAGAGGGTCTTGTGCAGCTTGGGGCCATGGGAAAAGTGGCCCAGAGAAAGACTGGTGGATCCATGACTTAACTCTTCTTGGTCCCCCACTGCTGACAGAAAGGGATCCCCCTATACAACAGTGCTCCTTGAAATGTTGAGATTGTGTGGCCTTACAAGGACTCTGCATCATACCCCCAAGGACAGTGGAAATTGTAACAATTCTGATACATTCACAGCCCTCAGAATCCCTGGAAGGGGGGCACAGGATGTGTTCTTCATAAATATATACGTAAAAATAACAGATTACTTTAAAAATGCAAATGGATAAACGATCTTGTAGATCATCTAACTGAGGCACAGTGGGATTTGTATATACATAAAATGCAAAACCATCCTCTGTCCTCAGGATACTGTATTCTAGTGTATCAGTCAGGCTGTAGGTTATTTCTTTGCATATTTATGCCAAGGGTATAGGAAAGAAGCCAGTTTTCTTTCAGAATTTTTTTTTGGTTCTAGGCCATCTGGTGACCTGGTCATGTAACAAGATTAAATAAATCTGATACTGAGGCAGGGATTAATAATAATCCCTACACTGTTCCTTTTTGGTGATATGACACCACTGAATTTGGCAAACAAAACAACAAAAATGTTTTCCTAATGCCTGACCTGTATGGTTCATGGATAATATTCCACAGAACACGCTGCATTATGAGGAACAGTATGCCGAAGTAATTAAGGACTTTGAGGAACATTGACTAATGTTTGACTTCATTACTCTGAAAATCTTAACAATTAACAGAGTAGCTGCCATCTTTGAATTTGCAATTATTTTGTATTACACAGAATCACTAAACTCCTAGTCCTTGGAGTAAATGTGAATTATAATTAATGCTGATAACCAGGAACTCCACTTTACTCTTTGGTACTGCATCTCCATTCCACTCTAGATGAGGAATGCCTTTCCTGAACTGGACAACATAGATTGCCCTTTTCGGTCTGCTGCTGCAAGAGGCAGAACCAGTGCTGGACTTCCCATTAGGCACTGTAGGCACAGTACCTAGGGCCTATGAAATTTTTAGGGCCTACAAAGGAGAGAAAAAAAAACCCAGAAAAAACAAGGAAAATCATGTGGTTTAGCATTAGAATAGTTTAAAGTATATCATGTCAATCAACTTAATTCAATTGGTGTTTACCCCTCTTTTTGCACATTTCTGAGTGTAAGTGCCTAGGGCCCACAAACACCAAAATCTGGCCCTAGGCAGAACCCTTTGGTTTTTCCATGAGGCAGTTCAATGGAAGTTGAGGTGCTTGGTGTAATATATGAATTCTCAGTCCTGTTAGGATATGCCCCTGTGTACTTGTAAAGTGGTTTTTGAATTAGGGAGAAAGTAGAAGTTGATGTTGTGGGTATGACTCACTGAAAGAGCCAAAAAGTATTAAAGGAAAACACAAGGAAGAGGATACTACAAGGACTTGGAAAAAGAAAGTATTTTTTGAAGGAGAAGGAGGTCTAAAGTTACTTTTCTTGGGCTGAGATACTATTTTCAGGATTCAGCCCTGTGCTAATTTTGTAACTGAAACTCCTGAACACTGTTCCTATAATAAAGGGAAAATACTGATACTGATTTAACTCCATAAGCAGTTCTGCTGTAATGAATGTGATTAAGAAACAAATTCCTTAACTTTCAGATGACTGAGGACTTCTAAACTAGTTCTGAAATTAAGGAAAGAAGCTGTCAATTAACTTTTGCCTTGAAAAATTGCCACAAACTTTTATCATTTTAGTCATGTAATCTGCTCACCTACCCTTTACTATAATGACAGTTATAAAAGGAAATTGCCTGATATATTGCTTCCTATTTAAAAAAAAAGGCTTAACAACAAAAGCCCCTCACTCTTCTACAATATATAGAATTCCCATTAATAAATCTTTCCCTAAGGATGTCTCTCCAAACCATGTTTTTCTCAACACCTCTCTGCTTTCTCTCAGCCCTTAGTTTAAAAACTCAGTCACAGCCTGTTAAAGTATGCATGACAGCAATCTGATTCCACTACAGTTTAGGTGGAGCATCTCCTCTCCACATACACATCTTCTTTCCCAAAGCTTCCCCAGTCCCTAATAAAACTAAATCTCTATTCCTAACACCATCTCATCCACACGTTGACCCCTGCAATTCTACCTGTCTAACTGGCCCTGAATGTGGAACTGGAAGAGTTTCACAGAATGCTAACATGTAGGCCCTGACTTTAAGCTCTTATCTTGCAGACTTATTTTGGTACCCTGGAGATACCTCTTTGTACCACAAACATTTGTTCCTTCCCAACACTGCACGTATGTCCACCTAGATGTTTCAAGATCCTTAACCTTTGCGAATTCACCATGTGGTTCTCTTGATCCTCACAAACTTAACTATCTAGATTTCTAACAATGAAATCCCTCACTACCTCTCTTTGTAATAACAAGTGTTCCCTTCCCTCAAAATATATTCTCAGTGCAAGAGGATATTGTAGCATCATGTAGAAGGATAGTCCCAACTAAGGGATTGTTTTCCTCTGCTCCCAGTTTCACGTTCTCCTTTCTCAACCTTCATCCTTCTCAATAGCAGAGAGACTGGGAGAGTGACAGAGGTTGTTTCAAAATAAGAAGTGGCATGTCCACACAACGCACTGTTATTTTGAAACAACAGGACCCGTTGTTTCAAAATAACGGCCATTATTTCATAACCGTTAAACCTTGCATCTAATCGAAATAGCCGTTGTTTCAAAATGGTTGTTTCAAAACAACGGCGTTCGGACAGGTTGTTTCAAAACAACACCATTGTTTTGAAACAACTGTTTTGAAACAACATGTCCGAACGGCCTTTTTTCAAAATAGCCATTTCAAAACAAGGGCTATTTCGAAAGCAGGCTTTCCCTTAATTTGAATTAACTTATTTCAAAATAAGGACTTTATTTTGAAATAACTCATTTCGAAATGGGTTATTTCAAAATAATGATGTATGTGTGGACATAGCCTATGTATCTCTCTGTCACCCTGGCCGCCTCTAGTTCAACCACTCTTGTCTAAGAGCTGGTACACAGTCTTGGAAGACCATGAGTTCTTTGCTCTGAATGCGCCCATGTGCCATCCACCCTGAAGATAGGGAAGGAGACATGCTGCTGTCAGTGCAGTAGACTGGCTAGTACCCTAATTCTGATGCTTGATTTCTGCTGGGCTTCTGCTTGCATTGTTTTTACCTTTGAAGGTTTTTTTTTTTGTTTAGTTATTTCTTCATTTTTCTATGTTATCAGCAACAAATTTGAATTTTTTATTCAAAATTTTTTTATTTCAGTAACATCTGTGTTACTGAAAATATAAGTAATATAAAAAAACACTAAATGTTTTGACACTATTGGAACAAAAATGGAAAATCAAAACTATTTGTTTTCTATTACAAATTTGGTTTAAATAGACATGATCTGACAAATGCCTGTGTTTGTTTGTTTGTTTATTTTTTTGAGAACTGTGTTTTCTGCTGGGGAACACCGGGGGAACTACTTGAGTGAAACTTTTCAACCAGCTTTTCTGTATAATGAAAACCTCTCTGTCTATTGCTATGTATTATGCTAATTTAAAAGAAAACTCAATTTAATGTTTACAAAACCCAGATTAAAAATGATTTCCAAATATTATCCTCCCTTGAATAGCCTTGTGAAACTATCATTTTTAGACCAGCTTTTCCTGTTGTTAAAATTTTCTTGCTTCTCTCTTGCTGTGAAAAACCTACACGAAGAACATAACACTAGTTAGAGTGAAATTGTACATATAATACAGAATGCTGAGAAACACACACAGTGAAACTGAGAAGTAAAGAATACATTTTAGGCTCATCAATCTCAGTAATAATGTTACAAGAAACACCAGCAAATAGTAACTAAAACACTTTCATGCAGGTGCTATTTGTAAGTTGATGGTGTCCCTTTGATGATGTCCCTTTAACTTTAAAGTGTGAAATTCAGATCTGTCCACAGAGGAAAGGTCAGTTCAGTTATTCATAGGTATAAACTTTAACTCCCATAGGCTGTAATCCTCAGGAACATAAAAGGGTATCATGCATTGTAGTTTAAATTCTGGCTAAGAAGTTTGATGTCATCCCTAATGTATATATTAGTCTTGCGCATGAATGAGACAGACTAGAAAATACAGTGTACAGGAGAGAGCTAGCACTGGTTGAGTAGGCTCCTGGACGTGAGCTACCACAAAGCAGAAGTATTTCCCAAATTAATTGCTAATTAAAATGAGTCAAATCACAAATGATAAACCACCATAATTAGAGCTTGCTTATGGGGTGGGAGACTGCACATTTCTTTGAAACATTGTTTTTTAAGTTCTCTCTTATCCCGTCCACCTTAAATTTCCAGGATAATTTTAATAATGAAAAATCAATCTGCCCTACTAGTCACCTGTGATGTCATTGGAAAGCCAAGGTTCATCTTGTTCTTCATTCTGTAACCTATAGAGCTAAATATTTACTTGATCTAACAATTGTGCTCATCAGGGCTGGGTGAGGGGTTAATAATGCTATCTAGACAGCACTCTGCCTCCCAATAGTCATTCACCAGATTAATCTGTCTCTGAAAGGAGGAGCGCATTTGATTTATTAGTGAAAGAACCCCCATGCCTGTCTGATCACCTACCTCCTCTCTCTCTCTAGCATTATTTCTACATGATATTGATGAACTGAAACACCAAAATTCAGGAGTTAGATCCCTCACAAAATCATGAGGAGACTTTTAAGCCACATTTTAAAGCTTTCTCTACAACCATAAAGGCTTGAAAGATGCTGTTTTTGTAAAAAAAAAAAAATGCTGTTTTTGTAAAAAGGTGATACTTTCAGGCAATCTCTTGATTTAAGCTTCTGGATCTTAAAGAAAAATAGGAAATACCACAAGATCCTCCATACGAATTGCGAGGCTGGACAACATTGCCTACAATAAGTTTCTAGCCCTTACTGGGCTTTGCTTTAGAAAATATTCCATAATTTAAAACTTACAGCTTTTATTCTTTATACTCACCCTACATTTCCCCTTTCATCCTAATTACAGGCCTAAATATCACCTGAAGTAATTCTTCTCAATCAGAAACCATTTGGATTTTACATTCCTTCTTTTTAACTTTAGAATTTGTTCAGCTCTCTGTCTGTAGTGACTAATATGCCAAAGTCTACATTCTGAATGGAAAAGAAATTAGCAGTAGAAGACCTGAATGTTGCTTTGATTTTCTGCACTACCAATTCTCTTTTGTGTTGCTGCTTTGCTTATTCATACGGTAGTTTTAGTCATTGATGAAGCTGACTTAAGTGTAAGAGATAGTGGAAGAATCTGGACACCTCAAGATAATAAACATGGCCTGTAAGGGTAGTTTAAGTGCTCTTACCGTGTAGTCCCAGCCTGTGTGAGTGCAGAGCACGCCCGGTTCTGTAGGATGGCCCTGCAGTAGGCCTGAGGACCAGGGATAAGCATTCGAGCTAGCTTAGTATTTTATAATTCTGCCATACACTATGGGTATGTCCACACAGGGCTTTTATTTCAAAACGACACTGGTTGTTTCAAAATAAAAGTGCCTATGTCCACAGCATGTTTTCTCGTTTCGAAACAGCTTCAACCACTTTGCTTTCGAAAGGAGGGTTATTTCAAAACCAGTAGTTTCGAAATAATGCTGTTTGGACGTGTTATTTCAAAACAAGGATTGTTTTGAAATAACAAGGACCTTCCTCCCAGGGTGCATAGCACCCTGGGGGGGAAGGTCCCACCCCCCCCAGCACCCTGGCCAGGGATCAGCACCCTGGCCAGGGTGCTGAGTGGAGTGCAGTGGGTTGGAGGGTGCCCCAGCCAGCTTCCTCCCTGCTTCCCCTTGCTGGGAGCAGGGGGGACGGGTGCCTTAGCCCCCTTCATCCCCCCCTACCCCTGGCAAGGGGAAGCGGGGGGAAGCCAGCTGGGGCACCCCCAGGGCTCTGGCCCCCGCCAGCACTGCGGGGGAGCTGCTGGCCCCACAGCCCGGTCAGGGGGACTGTAGCCCCCGCAGGGTGGCTGCTCCAGGTGCGGCTCACCCCGCTGCTGGGGCTGCCCCCAAGCTCAGGGTGCCGCACCCTCAGGGTTCCCCACTGCCCGCCCCCTGCTTCTGCTGCAGGTGGGGGGGCTTCCCCTGCCCCCCTGCTGCTCCTGCCGCGGGTGGGGGGCTTCCCTGGCGCCCCCCCGCCGCTTCTGCTGTGGGTGGGCCAGGGCCACCTCCCACCTGGGGTTTCCCAGCATCCCCCGACCTGCTCCTGCTGCAGGAGCGGCGGGGGGGCAGGGGAATCCCGAGGGCGGGGCGGCTGGCACAAGCCTCCCTGCCCCTCCCCTCCCCTGTCTCGAAATAGCACGTCCACTCTGTGGACGTGCTATTTCAATTGCCGCTTTTTTTCTTATTTCAAAATAGCTTTTTTGTTATTTTGAAATAAGGCATTTCGAAATAAGGCATTTTGAAACAGCTTGTTTTGAAACAAGGGCTTGTGTGTGGTCATAGGGTATAGTTCCAAAGGGGCGCTCCTGTTAGTCTAGTTCAGTAAAACAAACAAGGAGTCCTGTGGCACTTAAGAACTAACAAATTGATTTATTGCATGTGCTTTTGTGGGAGAAAATCTCCAATAAATCAATTTGTTATGTTTTAAGTGCTCCAGCACTCCTATCACTATAGTCTCTGAGTGCCTTCCACATTAAATCACTGGCACCACTGAAGACCTTAGTGGTTTCCAGGAGTGCCTGGCACTTCTCGCCTTCTCTTAGCTATTTAAAATAAGTTGTTTTTCTTTTTAAAGAGTTAATTGATCTTAAGTCTAATGCTGGAGAAGCTTTTTTTGAAAGGGAAGAGTCTGGGTTAATCTGATCTTCTCTGGAAGCTTATTCCAGTTATTTCCCCTCAGCTGAGAATAGATGGGGCCAGAGGATCAATTGTTCTCCAGATCAGCTTTGCCAGGAGCATGAAAGAGCACTCAGCCTCCCCCAACCATTAGGCCTAATTGTTACACTGACCTACCAATCACCTGCTTGGGGACTCAAGAACTTCAGCCTCTGGATTTTAGATTCTGGGAAATGAAAACATAATGAAAATTCTGCTTCTTTTCATCCACTGATCCTCAGTGGTATGTATGTGGTCCCCCCCCCCAATCTTAGCAGTGTCTGTTTGGGGAAGGACTGAAGCATCCATGTAACAACCTGTCCTCCAGGGCATCTCATTATCCCAGCCCCAGACCTCCCTGTTGCACACTGTATAGAAACACTTGCACTTGCACAAAGGACAGCTTTGCCAACGGAGGTGGCAGACATAATGCCCCCCCCCAATGTAGCCCTCCAGACTATGGAGCTCACAGGGAGGAGTATTAAGTATCTATCTCCCCTGATGGGTCTCATCTCCAGGCTATCCAGTTCAAGGGGAAGAGTGTTAAGGATCAATCTCCCCTGATGAGCCTCAATCTCCTGTGTGAGTTTCTTCCTCCCTAGCTTTGTGTCAACAAGGAGGGGGGTGAGTTCCTAGCCCCCCTGAACAGTTTCTCGGCACCCCCATCACCACAAAGGAGGGATCATTGTCTGGGGTCTCAGTTTCATCATTGGTCCTGACCAGGATCCCACTCCTAATTGGCTATTTTTACTCTGGCTGGGCAAAATTATATTAAAACCCCCTGTCTCAGCTAGCTTGTTGTTCTCCCACCCTTGGATGCTAAAGGGCACGTCGCGACCTGGTCGGACTGATCCCCCGACTGAGACAGGGAGCACCACCCACGAGACCTTTTTTTTGGGGTGTACACGGATTGCCGGCCAAACGATTAAGTGCTGAGATGCTGCAGCTGGTCTGCCTCCTCGCTTTGGGTTCTACTGCGGTCCTGGGACAGGTATTATAAATCGATATAGGCCTCCTACCTTCTCTTAATCATTCTACTTGGTACCATTTATATATAGCCTGTGTTTGTAGCTTCTTCACCTGAGTTTTGTATAGTTTGTGTAGTTGTTATTATTTTCTCTGTACCCTGCATAATCTTTTCATGATATAGTTGCTTATGGTCTAGCATAGTTTTGTGTTGTTAATTTGATAGGTGTTTTGTTAGTCATTTGTGTTTTGCATCCTTCTTACTGTATAATTGTTCATTACTCTGCTTCTGCTCTAAACTGCTGGCCCCAAACTTCCCCAGTGTACCTGGGGGAGTGTGGGGGTTTATTTTTCTCTCATCTGACTTTTTCATTCTGCTACCCACCCTTCTTGGCTAGCAAGGAGGAATGGCTTCCAGCCATTGGTAAATACACGTCGGGTGGGCTGGTCAGTGCCTATACCGATGTTGAGGCAGTAAAAGGCCAGAAAAGTCCTTGACTTTTTATGGCCACCCTCTCGTAGGTCATTACTCCATACTGTTATTTAACCATAAGTACTTTTGTAGGTTGTAATTGTTTTGTATAGATTCTCATACTTTATCCTGTTGTTTGGCTGGAGGTGTTTTACAGGTGCTTTATATAGACTTTCTTGCTCCACACTGTTACTTGGTTATAAGTGCTTTGCATAGGTTTTTAGCTTTATATTGTCATTTAGTTATAAGTGTTCATTTAGATTTTGCTTTATGCTGTTAGTTGGTTATAAATGTCCTATATAGAATTTTGCTTCATATTGTTAGTTGATTACAAATGTTTTTGCATAGATCTCCTTGTTTTACACTGTTAAGTGGTTAAAGGTGTTTAAGGTGTCACTATAAAAGTAGGGTTTTTTGTTTACTTGAACTGGTGTCGGTCTCATTGGTGGGTGTTGCTGGCCCATCCCAGTCACATCATGAACCCGGGGTTCAACAAACTTTACCTGGTTAAATGCCCCCTGATCCTATATCCCAGTTGCACACTGTAGTCATATCACCTGTGTTGCCACAGGGCCCTCTGTATTCACAGAAAAGAAGAGCAAGATCAGTTTCTTGACACACAGCCTATGTGTAGTGTAGCTACATAAACAAAGAACAGAACCTTATTTGCATAAGTGATTGGCAGATCATATTGTATGTGGAGAGGTAACATATTGAATTTAATTGGCAAAAAGTCAAGTCATTTCTTGCTCTAGTCATCTGGCACTGAATGCTCTGTTCCTGTACCTTTCTTCCCTTTGAGAAAGTACATTCTTCACAATACATCACTGTATATGCACAGCTGTGATACACAATAGTTCAAAGAGGTGTTAATTTTCTTCTTCACAGCTTATGCGACAGTAGCAAAGACACCATCACTTTCTTCTAACACTGAACAAGGAACTATACCTGAACAAGAACAGCAGCGTTATCTTTAAAGCTATGTTCTGTCCACTTCACTGAAGAGATTCTGCCCCAGTTTCCCTACAGCCCAGATTCCTGCTACATATTATAAAGAGACAGTAGATACATTTTGTTTAAATCCAGTGGTGGTTAGAAAATAAATCTCTCAGCCCCATTAATTCTGTTTAAATTCTACTCTTAAACAATCTTCTAATAAAATAAGGATTCAGAAGACACTAAAGAAATTTGTTACATCTCTCAAGATCTTTTTTCAGAACAAGGTGTAGTAACCCTTGGGGAGGAAGGGGTTAACACTCTGGTCAGTGAGTCCCAGGACAGCCAATAGGGACAAAGCACAGGTTTTTGAATGGGAACAGCAGCCTTGTTTGTGCCTGTTTGGATGCAGCAGAGCTCCTGGAAGGATCAGGAGGAGGCCAGAGGGGCCTGAGGAAGAATCCAGCAGCATCTTTACCAAAGATAAGTTAAATTTGTTACTGACCAGGTGTGGGTAGAACAGGGAATGTTTACTTAGACACGGTCAGGGTATTTTCTTTGTTTTTGGCTTGTTTCTTGGATTTCTCTGTGCTGAGCACATGTAACATCCCCCCCACACTACCCTGTAACTACCTAAGTTAATTCCCAGAGAAGCAACTCTCTGTGTTTATTATCTTTTATTTTTGATTACAGATTTTACCTTTTAAGTAAGTTCTGGTTCTGTGTCCTGGAAGACAAGAGGTTTGTGTGCACGTGCCTTAGACTGCACAGGCAGCTACTAGAGGGAACCCTGTTCCAGTTCCAGCTCATATTGCAGCTGGGGTCCAGTCACTTTCCTGACAGAGGAATACACAGGATTGCAAGTACCTCACAGGGAGGAATTCCCAAGTGCGCCTTCCTGGGTCTCAAGAGGTTTTTTGCATTTGGGTGGTGGCAGCGATACCACTCCAAGGCCAGGAATTGGAGGCCTTGGAGACTTCTAAGAGCAGGCTTTAAGGCCAGTGGCTTTTAAGGCCTGTTGCAGGCCCCCACCTTCTGCACTCAGAGTGCCAGAGTGGGGAAAAAGCCTTGACATGGTGGCATAGCGGTGTGGACTTTTTTGAACCAGAAGGACAAATCTCAGAATTTTTTAAAGGACACATTGTTTTTGTTTTTCGTTTTTTGGTTTTTTTTTTCCTCCTGTGGGGTAGTGGACATTTTAGGAGAGTTTTTTTTTTTTTTTCTTCATTTTCCTGTCTCGCTTTTTGGTTTTTCTTTTTCTTTTTTCTTTTGCTGCCTGGGAAAAAGGCATGCAAGGGGTTTAACTGGCAAAGCCAAGGAGTCTGAAACAAGCAGTTTATTTTTTTTTTCTAGCTTTCGTGGCAACGGGATAGGCCAGAGTAGGGCAGGAAAGCAGCCCAGTGAATGCGGTTGCAGTGGGGCAGAGGAGCCATGGAGACACCAGCCCCAGATGAGTCCCAGAAGTCCAACTCCAAGGCAGACATGTGGAGTGGGGACGATGAAGCGTGTAATAAGCCTGTGGAGGCAGGAGTGGATAGGAGCAGCTATGTCCCTTCCATACCACGAGGGCCAAGCTGGGAGGATGTCTTTAAGACAGGAAGATCTCTAACTAAGAACGAGATGGAGTTTTTCCTAGAGATGAGGCGCATAGAAGCAGAAGAGAAGGAAAAGCAGTGGCGCTTTGAGCTGTAGAAAGCTGAGAAACTGGGTGCTGCAGCTACACCAGCTTCTTCTACTGCCATTCCTATCCCACCTTATGCTCTCCAACCCAAGAAATACCTAGCATACCAGGTAGGAGAAGATGCGGAGGCCTTCCTAGAAAATTTTGAAAGGGCCTGCCTTGGGTACAGCATCTCCCCAGACCACTACATGGTGGAGTTGAGGCCACAGCTCAGTGGACCCTTAGCAGAAGTGGCAGCTGAAATGCCTAGAGAAACCATGAACAATTATGAGCTCTTTAAACAAAGGGCCAGAATGAGGATGGGGCTGACTCCTGAACATGCCCATCGCCGGTTCAGAGCCCTAAGGTGGAAGCCAGGCGTGGCATTCACCCAACATGCCTACCAACTTGATAAAAATTGGAATGCCTGGGTATCAGGGGCACAAGCTAAAACTGTGGAGGAGCTCTCTCCCCTAATAAGACTGGAACAGTTCCTAGAGGGTGTTCCTGAAGAAATACAAAGATATATCCTAGATGCGAAGCCCAAATCTATATCAGAGGCGGGGGAGATTGGAGCCAGATGGGTGGAGGTGACAGAGAGGACCCGAACTTGTGGCAGTTTGTGGGGGTCCCAGGAGGGGTGTCCAGAGACAGCATATCAACACCAGGGACAACCCAGGTGCCTACCTTGCAGGGAGGAGCCCAGTGTACCACAAAGGAAGCCTCCGGTACCTTCTGACCCCACAGCCCCATTCTCCAGCAACAAACCTCGCTCCAGTGACCAGCCAGCTGGGCGGTGTTTTAAATGTAATGAGCTGGGGCATGTGAAGGCAAACTGCCCCAAGAGCACAAACAGAATGCAGTTCCTTGCAGCGGGGTCACACCATGTGCCTGCAGGCCCAGATGCCACACAGATACCTCTAGAGCAAAGGGAGATCGTGAGTGTGGGTGCGAAGAAGGTTGTTGCATGGAGAGACACTGGAGCACAGGTATCAGCTATCCATAAGTCCTTTGTGGACCCCAAAAGCATCAATGTGAAATCTCAAGTAACTGTTCAACCCTTCAAGGCAAACTCTTTTGACCTGCCTACTGCAGAGTTGCCTGTGCACTACAAAGGCTGGTCAGGGACTTGGACTTTTGCAGTTTATGATGATTATCCCATTCCCATGCTGGTGGGAGAGGATTTAGCGAACCATGTGAAGCTAGCCAAAAGGGTGGGCACCATCACCCGTAGCCAGGCTAAGCAGGTCTCCCAATCTAGCCCTGTTACTGAGCCTTCTACCAAGGTCCAGTCTGTGTTCCCAGATGCTAGAGGACCAGAGACCCAAACAGAGGCGGCAGACACAGACCCCAACCCAGCATCTACAACAGCAGCAGTAGAGGCAGTCCTCGATTCCTCGATACCCAGCTGGAACGAGAACCAGACCCAGCGCTTGTAACCCCCTCAGAGTCACGGAAGCCAGCCTTGGTGGGTGCCACCAGACCTGCACTTGCAGCAGCAGGTAGCCCTTCATGAAAGGCTGTCCTGGAGTCTGCAACACAACCCCATGCACCAGCAGAGAGTGTTTCACAACCAGGAGAGGCACCCACATCTGCATCACTTCCAGAGGGACTGAGCCTGAGTCCACAATCCAGGGAGGAACTGAGGTCCCCAGCACCAAGGGGCAGTTCCAAGCCAAGCAGGAAGCAAATGAGAGCATCAAGGGAGCTTGGAGGTTGGCACGGAGTGGCCCATCACCTCTCAGCTCTTCAAATAGGTCCAGGCTTGGTATCGAAAGAGGATTTTTACATGAAGAGACTCTCTTGGGTGGGCACAAGAAGAACTGGCATTGTGAGAGACCGTTGGTAGTTCCAACTAAGTACAGGGGAAAGCTCTTGAGCTTAGCCCAGGACCATCCTAGTGGTCATGCTGGGGTGAACACGACCAAAGACTTGTGGGGAGGACCCCTGAAAACCACTCCTGTGAAGGTAACAGGGTGGGGAGGGGCTTGCTGGATTTGTGGGGCCAGAGGGCACTTCAGGAGAGAGTACCTGGCCCAGAAAGACAGGGAGAGTCCCAGGGTCGGAACTGAGCCAGAGACACCTGTGCCCTGGAGGGAACAAAGGAGATGTTTCTGGCGCCAGGAGCAGGGCCATATAAAAAGATATTGCCCCTCAGGTTAAAGAGGGCGAGGGCAAGAAGGCCCAAGCTGGCCAGGTCTGGAATGGACAAGAAAGAAGGGTCTATACAGATAGCGGCCTGGGTGCACCCCTCAACCGGGAAGAGGGACACCTCAGATGAAGCAGTTGGGATGGAGCGGGCCCAGACCAACAGTGGAGTCCAGCTGAGATCATGTGACCTGTAGTGAATTTTGTATGTGTACACTGTACTGTATTAACCCTGTTTTTTCCTAGTCCCAGGAAGAAATCACAGCCAGTGTGGGTCCAGCCTACACCAGGCTGCCCAGCACCATCTGTGATTTGGGGGGGGGGGGCGTGTAGTAACCCTTGGGGAGGAAGGGGTTAACACTCTGGTCAGTGAGTCCCAGAACAGCCAATAGGAACAAAGCACAGGTTTTTGAATGGGAACAGCAGCCTTGCCTGGGCCTGTTTGGATGCAGCAGAGCTCCTGGAAGGATCAGGAGGAGGCCAGAGGGGCCTGAGGAAGAATCCAGCAGCATCTTTGCCAAAGATAAGTTAAATTTGTTACTGACCAGGCGTGAGTAGAACAGGGAATGTTTACTTAGACACAGTCAGGGTATTTTCTTTGTTTTTGGCTTGTTTCTTGGATTTCTCTGTGCTGAGCACATGTAACATCCCCCCCACACTACCCTGTAACTACCTAAGTTAATTCCCAGAGAAGCAACTCTCTGTGTTTATTATCTTTTATTTTTGATTACAGATTTTACCTTTTAAGTAAGTTCTGGTTCTGTGTCCTGGAAGACAAGAGGTTTGTGTGCACGTGCCTTAGACTGCACAGGCAGCTACTAGAGGGAACCCTGTTCCAGTTCCAGCTCATATTGCAGCTGGGGTCCAGTCACTTTCCTGACAGAGGAATACACAGGATTGCAAGTACCTCACAGGGAGGAATTCCCAAGTGCGCCTTCCTGGGTCTCAAGAGGTTTTTTGCATTTGGGTGGTGGCAGCGATACCACTCCAAGGCCAGGAGTTGGAGGCCTTGGAGACTTCTAAGAGCAGGCTTTAAGGCCAGTGGTTTTTAAGGCCTGTTGCAGGCTGCCACCTTCTGCACTCAGAGTGCCAGAGTGGGGAAAAAGCCTTGACACAAGGTAGTGTTTTATGCAAGAATAAATAGGTCTGCTCATGCTGGAAGCTTAGACAGAGATTGGTCCTTGAGGATTTGTATAAAGGCAAAACATTCTGAGCACCAGATTTGTAGACTAAGAAAATGTCAGGGTAACGTTCATTGAAATTACCCAGAATTATAGAAGTGAAGGGCTAGAAACAACCTCTAAAGATCATCTGTTCCTTTCTTCCACGCGAATGCAGTATCAAATAAACCTGATAAATTTTCCTAACCTATTGTTTCCTAACTTCTTGTTTTTTCCTAACCTCTAATAGTGGGGCTTCTCACCTGGAAGCCCATTCCAAAGTGACACTTATTTTCCCTTATATCCAACCGAAATATTCCTTGCTGAAAATCAAGCCAATTGCTTCTAGTCTTACCTTCATTGCACATGAAGAATAATTAATCACTCTTTAGAGCATTAAGTGTATTTGAAGACTGTTATCAGATCCCTCCTTCAGTCATCTTTTCTAAAGACTAGATGTGCCCAATTTGTTTAACCCTTCCTTATAGGTTTTCTAAACATTTTTTTATGATTTTGGTTGCTCCCTTCTGGATTCTCTCCAGTTTGTCCACGTGTGATGTCTAGAATTGAACACAGCATTTAACTGAGGCCTCCTCAGTGCTGAAGTCTACTGTGTTTTAGGAAAAACATTTTTTGTTAATACGCTTGTGACAGATTATACCCCTGTGTTCACATCCAACACATGCTACTAGAATAATGTTTGTGTAATATGTGCTTTGTCAGATATCATTTGAAAACTCTTAATTTGTTCATCAATATTGTACTGATAAAATATATGATGGCACTGCATGTGAAGTTATAAGATTCCACCTACGTGGCGTTCTTAGTACATGTTCCAGATTTCACAGCACTACCTGAATAGAAGCTGGCAATCAGGTCTCTTCTAAACAAAAGAATGTGCTCTGCTTAATTTACATTTAAGCAGTAAACAGAGTCATTAACCAGAAAGAGAAGACTAAGGAAAATTAAACAAGTGAAAAAACAGAAAGGAATATCTTTCCACATAGGCTCTGGGTCGCTGTTCTCGGCAGTAAATGTTTTTCAAGACAGGACTCAAACTATGAAAGAGAAAGATGGATGAACATGCCAAGGCAGGCCTCTCTCCCACTCTGCCAATCACAGTCACTGCACAGCTACAGAGCTGAGGGAAGGGTCCTGACCTGAGAATTTGGTCAGTAATCGGCTGGAGCATCAGGTGAGGAAGTTAGGTGGAAAGCAAAAATAAGTAGATAACAGTCTGAATTTTATCTTCATTTTTCTTGTAATCATTTCTGACTTTTAGGCCCATCATTATTTGCATTAATTTAAAACCTATCTTTGTAGTTAACTTGTTCTGTTTTATCTAATCCAGTGTATTTAAGATGAAGTGTCTGGGTAACTCCAGGTTTAGGGTAACAATTTAAGTGCATATTATTCCCTTAGAGGATACTTGCTTACTAGGAGGGTGGTGAAGCATTGGAATGGGCTACCTAGGGAATTGGTGGAATCTCCATCTTTGGAGATATTTAAGGCTCAGTTAGACAAAACCTTGTCTGAGATGATTCAGTGAGAGTGGTCCTCCTCTTTTTGCAGGGGATTGGACTAGATGACCTCATGAGGTCCCTTCTAACCTTATGATTCTGTGACTCCATATATTTGTACTATAAATGAGGGCTGGCAGTATATGACACGTGTTTATAGAAGGGGAAGCCGAGACTGGGGGTGTGTTGCAGTCACTCTGCATCATAACCAAGGCTGGTAAGAGTCAAGGCACAGGCATTGCTGGGAATGGCTTTAATTCTGGCTGCTACAGCAGTCAGGCATCATAAAAGGCACTACACATTACAGGGTAGTAGTGACACAGCTACTCAGTCTGGATTGTACGGTATGTTACAACCACTAGCAGAATGCTATCAGTCTTTTTCACAGCTGTACGACACTGTTGGCTCATATTTAATTTGTGATCTATTATAACTTCCAGATCCTTTTCTGCAGTACTACCACCTAGCAAGTTATTTCCATTGTGTAGCTGTGCATTTGACCCTTTCTTTCCTAAGCATAGTACATCATGTTTCTCTCTCTTATATTTCATCTTGTTGATTCCAGTCCAATTCCCTAATTTGTCAAGGTCACTTTCAGTTCTGATCCTGTCCTCGAAAGTGCTAGCACCCAATCCCAGCTTTGGGTCATCTGCAAATTTTATAAGCATTCTCTTCAATTCATTATCCAAGCCTTTAATGAAAATATTGGATATTACTGGACTCAGAAGCAAGCTTTGGGGGACTTAATAGATACATCCTCTTACTTTGATAGAAAACAACAAACTATTTTTTAAGTATGGTCTCTTAATCATTTATGCACCCACTTTATAGCAGTTTAATCTAGATCACCTTTTCTTAGTTTGCTTTTGTGGCTATCACATAGAACTATGAAAAATAATTAATAAAATCAAGATATAATGAATCTACTGGCTCCTGCTATCAATTAGGAGAGTCATTCTTTCAAAGATGGAAATTATGTTACTTTTATATGATTTGTTCTTGACAAATCCATGTAGTCTGTGTATTTCATTACCTTATATGTAGCATTCAGTCCTGCCATACTTTTTTTTTTTTTTTAATATATGATGGAGAGATTATTTAACCAGAGGGAGAAAATAAATTATGGTATCTTTATAATAAGATCCTAAATTCATGGACCTTAAAGCACTTTATGATTGTTAGTATCTTAAAACACACACATGCACACTCTTCTGAGGGAAGTTAGCGTGTGGTGACTGTAGAATAAAGGGGTGTTTAAAACTGAGCGCCAAATAAATTTATCCCAAGGCCTACTAAAATACATATTCTGTAAAAACAAGAAGTGGTAGATTAAATCTTCATAATTGTGTCTCAGTGCCAGAATATGATTCTTACTATTTTAGTGACACAAGTTTTAACATGCCTTATGGAACACAATGATTAAAACAAACAAAACAATCATAGCTGTTGACTAGTTTTCCTCATTAAAGAAAACAAATGAAAAATAAAATGGAACATAAAACATGAACATAAGTTACTTCAGTTGTAATCTCTTCTGTATATTTCAATGGAGAGCTTTCAACAAAGATTACATCTGTTATAGTGGGTTTATGCTGGTGCGGATATTCTTGCCTAGGTTAGAAGATCAAAGTGAATCATTCCTCAAATTAGTTGTGATTCCTGCCTCAGGGTGTCATAGATAAAGAAGACAATTTATCAATAAGCAGAGGAATTCCAGTTAAAGGCTTGTGAAACCTGTAGTTTTTATGATGGAGCAGGATAATGAATATTAAGAATCTTATATTCAAACATAATTCTACTACTTCTGTTTATCAAAATTAATTTATGCCTCCCCTCCAAGAATATAGTCTGAACAACTTGGTCTTTAACAGACAAATCAGTTACTTTAAATTTTAATAGTATTCAATAGTCCATTAAAATTACTAAAAGAAAAAAAATAATGTAACGTTTTGGCACTGATTTTGCCAACTTCACCTCACCAATATTAGCGGACCATAAGGTTGCTGCTTTTTGATGCTGCTTTGTGGCTTCTTTGTTCTTAGGCTTATTTGCTTAATTCAGACAGATTTATACCCTTTCCTTTCTATAATTTTGCTGAAGATGCAAGATGGGTCTTTCAAGGGTTTGGCTGAATTCAGATATCAGCCCCTGTCACCTTTCATTGCCTCAATGCCTTTGTAGGCTAGTGTTCTTACTTTATTCAGCTGATGATATGTAATCTCCCTAATGCATATGCAGCTGAGTTGTAATTGTTTTTGTCCTTGTGGCTAGAAAGTCCCAGAACATATTCAGTGCTGGATTTAACTTTCTCTTATCTTGTACACTTACTGAGATGCCTTTAGTTCCATTATGGTTTAATAGGAATTGAAATTCTATTTCAAATGATACAAACACTCCTATTTTCTTCATCTCTCAAAGTCACCTTAAACTTTAAGAATTCTTAGTCTTTAGTCATAAATAGTCAAAACTATTGTCTTTACTTCTTACAAGACCTAGGAGGAGTGCTTCTTGTCTTTTATAATTTAAGAAGCTGCTTGAATATTTCCATATAACTGACTAATTTCCCAATTAATATCAATATTCAAATAGCTTCCTATATTAGAAACCAATGGTAACATAAAGTGACTGTGCTATATTGGTGCACAAAACATCTGATCTTTCAAATAAGAATGGCATCAGGCAGCTATATGAACATATGTACTTAGATATGAAATATTTGCAGCTGTATATAAAATAAAATAAAATAAAATAAAATAAAATAAACCTTTTAGTAACTTAAGTATTTGAGTGCAAACATGAACTGGAAGCAACACATCTTCCATAAATGTTCTCTTGGAAGTGTTAAGAACAAAGACCTTAGCGCATTTAAAACAATGAGTTTCAATAACTATTTCTAGAATACTTTGTGTGTGGATTTAAACTAAAGACTTTAGATTTTGCAAAGGGGTGGGGGTTAAAAAAAGCCAATTTTTATGACATTTTAAAGTTCTATCTAACACATACCTAAGCATTATCCCATATCATTCTTAACATTCCTTAAGATTCTTTCACATCATATTTTACAAAGTCTATTTTCTGGAGCTAGAACATTTCTCTGTATTAGAATGCTACCTTAGATAAAGGTGTTCTTTGAGAAGACCTTCTGGTAGTGGTTTACATTTTTGATGAAATGTTTCCTAGATATACTAGTGCATTCAACCATCTGCAGTACACTTATAATATCCAATTTAAGTCTCCTATCAGCTAGTCTATAAAAGGCACAGATTACAACAATTAATGCTTATATACCAGAATAGTGTAAAAATAAAATAGAATGTTAAATACTAAACTTGCATTCCAGATTCTGTATAAACACAAGTGGCTGAAATAAATATAGTTTTATGATCAAGAAGATGTAATCATCCTTTAAAATAGGGGGTCTGTCTTGTTCACAAAGTGGAAATTTCCTTAGCCTGTATGTATTTGTGACAGGCTGTTCCTCAGATCTGGTCTGGTGTGCTGCTGTGACCCTCTGATTCCCACTCCTGAACTCCAATTCACCCCGCTTTGCCAGGTGACCACTCACTCCTGAGTAAGTCCACTCCAGCCTCTCACACGCAGTTGGTCCCAAACAATGGATGTATATTCTCTTGCTACTTGACGACAGACCCTGAGTGAGCACCTCTAACCCCATATACCACCATGTGAGCTACTGTCTACAGAGGCTGGGGTCCACTCTGAATCACCATGAACTCAAGTCTATCCATTTAACAAAGTAATAGATCATGCCCAGCCTTCTTCACTCACACCCCTAAAGATAACACAGCTTTAGATAAAACTACTAGCTCATTGATCAGATTATAATTCCGAGTGAGAATATGGCGAGTCATGGCAGAATCACAATATGAATGACTCAGGAGAGACCACAAGGAAATAAAAGGAAAAACACACATGCTAGCCTAATGTCTCTACCTAAACTGATCTCATAGTCCAAGTTTATGCTCAAGGTGTTTGGTTGTCAGATGTTTGTACAGCTAGTCTCTGCCTGAGACCAGTCAGGGCCCAGATCTTGCTTGAAGTTGTTTCAAGATGGAGACTTCTAGGCCAAAAGCCACAAATCCCTATAAGTGCCTCTCTTTGTGTAAAAACCCTTAACCGCTCCCTTTCTAGGCTGAGGTGATCTCCTTGTTCCGTCTGAGCCATGGAGCTTAATTAGCATATCTTTGTTACCTCCTCCAGGTACTTGCTTACTCACAGCTTTGGTGGTTTACATGTTGCTGGAAGAGTTATTTCTGTCTCCTACCCCCCAAGCCATGCTACACATCTGTACACATGCACGAGGCTGCAGGAAACATATCATCATAGTAATCATGTAGAATAGGTTCTGAACATCTATAAAGAAACCTTGAATGGCATCACTGACATAAAAACATACAATCACAGTGCATAAGTGAACAGAAAAATCATATAGATCATAACCCAGGGTGCACAGATGTGCATCCTGTGACACTATAGAGTAATTAAGACAAAAATAAGCTATTCTTCTCCAAGTACCATATGTATGAAAATACTTCTGTCAAATTCAACAACAGCAATTCTATAATAATCTACCATATAAATAAATTAGCCACTTTTTGTATCAATATTTAGGACTGTTCCATACAGGGAACAGATGCATTGACATGGAAAATGAGATGAGTGTTTTTGCCTATGGACACATGAGAAATGTACCACAGAGTTGGGTCCAGACCCTAGATGTCCTAAAATCCAGCCCTCTACTTTAACCACAGGCCCATCATCCCCTGATTCCCAATGTAGTGAATTCTGGAAGGGTGTCTGCAACTGAATTTGAAAAACAGTTCACACACATGTTCCCTGTCATCCCTGATCTCTCACTCTTGAATGGATTTGAAAAATTCCTTCTGACCAAAAACAAACTCAAATACAGGGATTTGAAATTGCTTGTTGCCAAGTAACTTACTATGTCTACATGGAAATCAGTGTACAGCTATATAGAAATGTAAATTAAAGGGTGAATGCACATGGTACAAATGGAAAAAAATGTATGTAGGATGTTGAGTTGAATTTTAAGTTAAAACTGGAATTTCTATCAAATACATAAAGTTATATTTACCATACAGTTGTTTCTAAATAGATTCTTTAACTGTAATCAGATGATAAAATTACAAATGACTGTTAAACAAAATCCTCCATGTGCTGTAGAGAACATTATCGGTTCTTTTACTTTTATCAGTCTCTAGAATCTGTCTTATGAATGAATGTCATGAGTATGGAACTGTAGCTGATGAGTTTCCATTCACATCAGTGGAAATTGGATTAGGTCCTATGAAAGAAAAGCGTTAAAAAGCCAGAATTTAGCCATAATCCTTTGTCCTTGATGGGGTCTTTTGAGGGGATCTCTACTGCCCCTGACCTTTCTTTGGTTAGCTTATCAGGAAAGTTCTTGACCCCTAGTGTTTAAGTGAGCCTAGTGGTCCACTTTAGTCTCTTTGCCTGTGTTTCTGGAAGAAGTCTGATGCCAGGGTGTACTTCACTGTTCCAATCCTTTTTTTCCTTCCCTTTTGTCTCCACGCTCGCTCTCTTTTTATAGGAGACATTGTTTCACCTACTGGTTGCAGCTCTGGATGCCTGCAAGGCTGCTGCTATCCTGAAAAGAGATTCTAGCCATAAGGTCTGAATAACTTCCCCCCAACCATCCCCTCCTTCCCTTGGTCACATGTACTTTCCCATCCCCATCCTTCCCCTGGGCACGTATACTTTCCTCTGACCCGAGCTCTTCCACTGCACCCCACTTCCTCCAGCTCTGGCACCTGAGCTCTTCCCCGGCCTGTGCACCCAGCCACACATATCTTCCCCTCTCCCCCAGCCCTACTGACCCTGGCCTCTAGTCCCTTTCTTTACTCCCCCCACACCCTGAGTCCCAGCCCCTTTCCTTGTCCCATCCCAGTCCTGAGCTCCTTTCATTGTCTGCCCGTGCAGCTCAGTCCGAGCTCCTTTCCTTTCCCCTCTTCCTGACATGCATCCCAGCCCTGAGCTTCTTTCCTTTCCCCTAGCCCCACCCCCCCATGCTGACCTCCTTTCCTCTTCACCCTGGCTCCAAACCCCTTTACTTTCCTACCACCCATCCCTAGCTCCCAAGAACCCTGTGGCCCAGCACAGCACTTACCTTGTCTGGAGTGGGGGAGTCTCCAGACACTGAGCTCCAGCTGTTTACATTTCCAGCCCTGGTCTGTCCTGGGCCACATGTGTGGAAGAGCAGCAGGGTGGGAGATTTAAAATGGCCCGCTGGCCCCAGCTCCCAGATGTGGCTCAGGGCACTCACTAGCATACTCAGGGACCATGCCTCATTTGCTTAATGGCAGCAATGCCACTGGGCACTGGATGCAATTGTGGCTGCTGTGTAGGGGGGTGGTCAAGCTGCTAGCTATTAGGTAGGAGAGGCTCTTCTCCCTCTTTTGCCTCTGCTCAGCGTGGGGTTCGTAGACCCCATTGCATCCCCAAAATGTATAGAATGGAAAGTTTAAAGCTATAGCATGTATCCCTCTCTACTTCTGCTTATACTAAATGTGCAGTAATGCTACCAAATCATGTGTTCCAGCATCTTTTCAGCTGCTGCCTTATTTTACAAACTCGTATCAGAAAGATAGATAATACAGACACATACTTGGCATTATATATGGCATATATATTGTATATAGCTTATATTTGTCATATATAAGCAGATAGCTTTGGGATGAAATGTTCAGTTTTGATACTCTGAAAGAATAACATGAATACTAATGAAGTTAAGGATAGCTTCATCTGCAGCTTATTCATAGTAGTTCAATCCTTATCAAAGTTCTAAGTAATAGACCATTTGCTTTTAATAGCTCAGTGCTTCTACTTGTGTCAGAAGTGTATCAGACTAAACTTCTGCGGTCAAAATACCACCACTGAAATTCAGCATTCACAAACTGTAACCCACTGCTAGTGACCTTCCTCATCTTGGCATTCTAGAAGAAAGCTATCTTAATTTTCCCAACTTGATACTCAGGCCTTAGGGAAGAGTAGAATTTCTACAAATCTAGAGAGAATACGTCAGTGGTTTCCTTCGCGCATCTAGTTCTTTTCCAAAGTCTGTCAGAGAATAATAAGGAGGTGAGTGGTTCTTTGACTTGTGGTATAGTAGGGCTACAGCAAAATTGCTATAGATTCATTATTCATGCACCCCTAGTGAATTCTCCTCTTACACTATGTAGATGACCAGGGCTGTATGGGAGACCTTGGATAAGTGATTGGCTGACCAAGTCTTATAACTCTGACTACAGCTAGCAGTTACATATCATCACTAGCGGCTCTTTTAACCAGTTCTCATTTACTCGAGGAAGCTGGCAGGCCATTCAAAAAAGCCCCACCCTTCTGGAGAATATGAGTGATTGATAGTGTCAAGGTATATCTATACTGATGGTGGCAAAGTTGCTGCCATTAGCTTGGCATTCTGGGAGCAGTTCGCAGCGAGCCTGAACTCTCTGCGTAGCTCCTGGAAGTTGGCCCTAAAAGTCATGGGGGTCAGGAGGTGTAGGGGAAAGCTGACCGCAAGGGATTTTCAGTCAGCTTTTCCCTGATGTGCACTGGTGGCTTACAAAGTTGCCACCAGTTACACAAGTGATTTTATGTTCCTTGCGTAACTGGCGGTCGACTGCCACCAAAAACCTTCTAGTGTAAACTAGGGCTCAGTCCACTATTATGAACTTATCAGGGGTATATTCTGTAATAGATCAACAAATACAAAGGGCAATATCAAGTAAAATTTTGCCTAGGTCCTTACTATTTATTAGTGGTACAAGTGGTGTTTGGTCTGTTATTAGTTTGCAGTGTTGATTTACCATGGATAAGGACCTAGACCAAAAATATTTTTGTTCATGTCTAATTCTGAGCATGGTTTCCAGCTAGTTCCTATTTTAAAATAAAAAGTATGATGCACAGGAAGGCTGGTAAGAGAGAACATGATTTTGTGGCCACCTGATATGCATCAATTACAAAAGTAACAGATGATATCACTTGGCGGCTCTCAGGATGGTGTTACTGGCTATTGTTACAAATGCTTTTTATTTTCCCCTAAACAAGCCCAACCATTTGCTTCTTACACTGGGATTCAGAGAAATGGAGATATAGTGAGATCTAGCTTATGAACTATAGAACCAGAAAAATAAAGTCTGTATAATATTCTTGTCAATTTTCTTTAGAATTGTTTGTCCATCAAATTCACCATTATCTTTCACCTGTTGTCAGTAATTTCCTTTGGCTGCTGTATTCTCATCTTTAATAGGTTGCTTGTATAGCAAATTTTGCTACTTGCTATTTTCACAAGGTGTTTGCCTTCCTTAATTGTTTCAACTGATACTTACGCTTGCATGTTTTTACAGAAGGCGATATAAAACATATTGTAGGGAATTTACCAATAGGTGGTGCTGCCGTAACTAAATTCTGATGGGACTCATATTCAAATTTAATTGAGGACTTCTGGAGACTCTCCATGATATAATTCTAAAAAAATGGTTGCTTTTCTGTAACATCAGTATGGTTCTGTGATTTAGGCTGCTGGGAGGGAGTTTCAGGGAATAAGTTGGTTAAGAAGATATTAACTATCACCAAACAGTCTAATCTTAGCAGGACTGAGTAAAGAAGTAACAACTTCAAGGTGTGATTGGTTTCAACAGTTCTGCAATGGACAATTTTTAAAAATGGCTATGATAAATAAAAAGGACACGACTTCAAAACTGTGCTTCTGGATGAAAATCCAGTAGGTAGTATTATTAACTGCTGAAAACTGTATAATTGAGATAATACAGATGTTGTTCCATATCTTGTTTGTTTGCATACTTAATTTACAGTCAGTTTTCCTTCATACGGAAGCTGAGATTTGGAATACTTTTCTTTTGAAATTAGCAAATGGAATTGTAGAAGTACAGAAGTGTGCAATCTTACTCAGAGAGGTAAAATATTTGAAAACTACTTTTTAACATCCTTTGTTGTTTTCAGTATATAAGCTGATGGTTTCCCCCTAAAATATTCTGTACTGCAGTTCATAGAAGTCACCTTTATTTTAACTGGCATTATCAAATTTTCTTACTATTAGTGCAATTACTTGGTAACAGTAACAAGAAAAAATTTCCTGATTTGGTCCCTTAAGAAAAAATGATATAGGATTTAGCAGCAGATGATATTCCCCTCCCCCTAACCTATATAACTTTAAGCCAAATTTCACTCCATGGATATAATTTTCTATTATACTTTATGATGGTTTATGGGTGCTGTAGAATAGGTAGTGCTCTCCTTATATTTCGTAGGGTTTTGACTGTGACTCGTAGGCACAGCCCATGGTAAGTGGCAGCACAGAGTCAAACAGTCAAGTAAGAAATCAGCAGAAGCTCAGCTAAGCGGCAGAACCTCAGAACATGCCACTGCAGGAGGAGCACGGTTTTGAAGGTAGTTGTGGTGTTTTCCCAAATTAATGCTGGATTCGCTTTCCTTTTTAATAAAATTTCTCTTTTGTTATACACAGACTCAGTGCTCATGAAAGGAGAAGTATTTCCTCTTAGAGGCAACTGGAGTGATGTTAAGGTTGCCCACACTGCTGGGTGGGGGCTCAAACTCTTTGTTTTGTGTTGTGAATAGGGGCCCCTATAAACCACCTGTTGCTCCTATCAGCTCCACCTGGCAGGAGGTTTACAGTATTAAACAGTCCTTTGGATATTGTTTGATATAAACAATTCAGTACTAAAAATTACCTATACATCATGACTCTGTTTTCTTGCTACTCCTCTTAACCTTTGATTTAAGTTATGATAACTATACGTGCAGGACACAGATAATACTTTTATATTTATGTTAAGAACAGCTGGCCACAGCTGTAATGTGGGAAAAGACTTAAGACATCAAAAGGTCAGGATAATGTACTTCCTGTTCTGTCATACTGTTAGTTATTCTTTTACTAACAATAAACTATCATCTGACAGAAATTTCCATGTTCAGAACCCTTTGAAAATATCTGAAGGAGCATTGAATCTAATACTTCTTGGATAAAACCAACTAACATAGACACTTATACATGTGAGGTACAGCAAACTTCTTGTTTTTGGAAGGCAATTAAGCCATTGATCTAATGGAATATTACAGAAAGGTGATGATCTGGCCATTGTATTTTTGAAAGGTTCTGATTCTGACTTGCCCATTTACTTGTTTCTGAGCACATTTTAGAGCAGTGAATGACATGGCATCACTGACAACTAGAACGTCTAGCGGTTTGCCATCTTTGCTGAAGACATGGGACAGTTGATTTTAAGACATATGTTTTGAATATTTTAATCATTCAGATAGCTTTTTTATTGAAGGCAGGAAGAATTGGGGACTCTCTACCTTGGGAAGCGTGGGAACTTTGCCCCAAATTCTATTTACCTGAAGGTGCATGGCATCCCAAAGAAGGTAGAACAGGGCAGTGAAGGGACTGGTTCCTGTCTTCACTCCTACCTCATATATACTGACAATGGGAGAACTGCATGGAGGACGTAGCGTGCGTTCAACAAGGGGATGAAGTATTTGATTCATTGCCTTATTGCCCAAGCAGTCAGGAAGTGTTTTTTGTCTCAGCTGCACAATGTCTCTCGGCATTGGGTTTGCACATCCTCTCACTTCCCCTTAGTATGGGCTGCACTGATAAGAACAAAAATCGAGCCTTTTATTGCTACTATTTACATAAATATATACAACTGTCAAGGAACTTGACAATACCAATAACAAGGGATTTCTGTGTCCAAAGAATTTTCAGTCTGTAGAATGGAATATTAAACATTCTTTTAACCATTTTTTAGCCCTCTTTCATGTCATTTAGTTAGTTAGTAAAGTGTTTTGCAGATAAAGACCACTATACAAAAGCAAAGTATTAAAAACTATTTTTACTAATAATTAAATCATCAGTGCACCAGTAATTCTGAGGTTAGGGTTCTTTATTTTCCCGTGCCACAACTGTAATGATCATCATTAACGTCGAAAGACAGGAAAATGAACGGGGGAGGGGGAGAAAGCAGAAGAGTGATCCAGGCATCCTCTAAGTACAGTATTTGAAAAAAGAATCAGTAATGAGGCAATAGGTAGGTCCATAATGCAGAGTTTAAAGTCTGGAAATAACAATTACTTTGGATTTATACTGGTAGCATTTGGCTCTATCTCGATTCCATCCCTTCCATCCAAGTCTCAATGGGCTTCACTTGATGGTCCAGTGCACTCATTTTTTATAAAAAAGTTTGCACTTTATTTTCCATCAAAGATGTAGCAGCTTTTATTTAAATCCTGTATAGCCTAGACAGATTCTCATTAGACTTGGTTCATCCAAAAGCTGTCTCTAGGACACTAATGATAGTGACCCTGAGGGGAACAGATGAAGCTTGCTGTATGGATACTGAGATCCTGGGCTTCAAAAGCCATTTGTTTCATTTTTAATTTTGGTTCCTAGGCAACTTTCTTTACAGTGATAGCTGCAGCAGCCCTGCTTGATGCCTTTTACTGGGGAAAAAGTGCAGTCTTTAAGGAGGTCGGAGTTTAAATAGAAGATCTGCAGTCAAAGGTAGGAGCTCTGAATCTGAGTTATGATATGGATGCTTAGCTCTAATTTACTTTTTAGAATGTGACTTTTTAAAAATACTCCAGTAGTGCGCTAGCTTTGTTCCCACAGAAGTCAGTAAGAGCTAGATCAAGCTGGAGACTTCTGAAATTCCACCCTTAATATATTCTAGAGAGGGCGCATTGAGAGTCTGGCTGCTGGGTGGAGGAGGCAGTTCTATGGGACTCCCAGTTGGGTGGAAAGAGTTGGAGGGATCAGGAGGATGGTGGCCTGACACTTACCCAGATTCACATTCCAAAGGGGCAGCCGTCTTAGTCTAGTTCAGGACTCCTTGTTAGTTTTACAGGCTCACATTGAAATGCTCAGAGTGCTCACCACTCAAGCAGGTGACGGAGCTGCAGGGCCAGTGAAGAGCATGGGGGGGGGAAGGATGTTGGGCAGGTTACATCTATTCTCACCCTTAGCCTGTGCCCCCACAAGCCATCTCCCCACCTTCTCTTATTGACAACAGTAAGAGAATGGGAATCCCTTTGAGACTTGTCCAGCCAGGCAGATTAGGGAATTTGGAAGCTCTCACTCCAGCTGGGTGAAGGGTGGGTCCCCTATGTTCAGCTCTAGGGGAACAGAGGTGGAGGTTACAGCTCCGAGCCTGGCCCTTCCTTCCCTTCTCCCCCTTCTTCAGGGCAGCTATGCCTACACCTAGAATCTTAGTTCAGACTTGGTTAGTCCAAACTAAGTAGTTTGAAAGTTAGTTAGTTTGAACTAAGCATGCTTAGTTTGAACTAACATGTCTACATTGTGCTAGTTCAAACTAAATCTGCAAATTAGCTTGAACTAAACAGTTTGAACTAACTAGTTCAAACTAGGCAAAACCTAGTGTGGACAAGGTTTGAATTAGTTTGAATTAAGGCTCCTTAATTTGAACTAATTTGCTAGTGTAGACATAGCTGGCTGGAGGAGGCAGCTTTCAGCCTCAATGCAGTGGGAGGCCTGGGGGTAGCCACGTCTGGGCAGCCCATTCCAGGGAATCCAGGCCAGCCAGTAGCCTGCGTCTATGCCGGGCCCCAGCAGGAGTTCCCCACCTTCCTCACTTACCATATTGCTGCTGAGTGAATCCTTTCTCCTGTCTCCCCTAAGCTACACTGGAGCTGCCTCCCAGGAAGAACCAAACACTTGTGGAGGGTGGGGAGCCCTTCACCCTGACTTCTTCCCAGCTTCTGGTGTTGGAGGCAGGTTTTCAGCCTCACTGTCTCAGCCTCTGCAGCGGCAGCAAGAAACTATGGTGAGGGCAGCAGCAGCCCCAGCCCCAGCAGGTTACATCTGCTATAGTCCTTAGCCTGCACCCTTACAACCCCGGGAGTCTCCCTAACTAGCTCCCTTCCCTTCACCCTCCCTTATTTACAGCAATGCGGTTCTGAGAGTATGGGAATCACTTTGAGACTTGCCCAGCCAGGTAGATGAGGGAACTTGGGAGCCATCACTGCAGCTGGGCTGGGGGTCGGTCCCTATGTTCAACTCTACGGGCCAGAGGAAGGGGTTGCATCTTCCAGCTTGTCCTCCCTTTTCCCCCTCCTTCGGGGCTGGAGGCCCCTTTCAGTCTCAGTGCAGCACTGGGAGGCTGAGGCAGCACCCCTTCTCGCACTTCTAGGCAGCCCATTCCAGGGAATCCAGGTCAGCCATTAGTGCGCACCTATGCCTGGCCCCAGGAATTTCTCACCTCTCTTACTTACCATATTGGTCCTGAGGGAATCTCCTTGCCCTTCTCCTGCTGCCTGGGAAGAGCCAGACACTCGAAGGGGAAAACAAACAAGGAGCTCAGCTGCCCAAAGGAGGATATTTGCACACACTTCAGCTGCTTTCTTGTTGCCCCCTGCTAGGCCAGCTCCAGGGTACACAGCCCTGCTCCATCAGGTCTGTATGCCACTGCCGGTGTGGTGTACAGGTTTAGTATCAATCAATCATAGGGCTGGAAGGGACCTCATGAGATCATCGAGTCCAACCCCCTGGGAATTGAACCCAGGACCTTCTGCATGTTAAGCAGAGGTGCTAGCCGCTACACTATGCCAAACCAAAACTTTATCAGAGGCAACTCAACCAATCACCAGCCTCACTCTACTGCTAACTTGCACTCAGTGATTTCACTGGATATGTGAGGGAGATTACCCAAATGTTGGAGTAGCTGGTTTACTTTCCCTAGTTCTTTAAAACCACATGCACAATTAAAAAAAAAAAAAAAAAAAAAAGGAGTCATGTGTCACTTTAAGACTAACAGATTTATTTTTCGCATGAGCTGTCACGGGAGAAAATCCCACTTTGTCAGATGCTTCAAAGATGGGTGAACTTACAGAATGGAATGAAAATAAATGCAAGGGGGTGTAAAGCATAGGATCAGGTCATACAGTAACTGTTACTGTATGTTTTACACCCCCTTGCATTTATTTTCATTCCATTCTGTAAGTTGGAGGCCAGGGAAATGGGGCAGGAGGGGTTAGGGGGTGCCTGGGAGGCCAGGGAAAAGCAGCAGAAGGGGTTTGGGGATCAGAGAGGGTGTCAGGGACTCTGGGGGAAACTGGAGGCATAGGGTGGGGGAGTTAGGTGCCAAGGCCATGTATGGACCTTGGCTTAGACACAGGTCACCTTTTTTTCTTTCTTTTACTATTTTGGGGACTCAGAACCGGGGAGTTTACTTACTGCATGTACTCGCAGATTAGCCGATCCACGCATAAGCCATCAGTTTACAGTTTCCTGTGCAGGGAGTATGGTAGCTCAGACAGCTTCCAACCCAGAGAGTTGACTGCCCTGTGCTGCATCACATCCAGCATGCACATCACATGCACAATTGTCTAGCAGCTAGGATTTCAAACAAGAAACATTCATAATTGCGACAATCCATTTCTGAGCTAACTGGAACAAGCTTTGCAAGTGGCATGGCATTCAGAATTATAGAAAATGCAAGCCACCCAGCAAGAAAGTACTGGAAAATATACTAGCACGGTGCTAAAAGTAGCAAAAATAAAATTCCCACGATAAAAAGTTTAAAGTGTCATTAAAAGTGACTCAGCAGACTATAGCAGGCCCTGCAAATAGTGCAGTGGTTAGCATCACTGCTTAATATGCAGAAAATCCTGCGTTCAAGCCCCTGGGGATTTGACTCAATGATCTCACAAGGTCCCTTCCAACCCTATAATTTGATTCAATTCTTGATTCAAAGTGTGGCAAGTATAAGAAGAGATAGCACAGGAGAGATTTTCCAAAGGGGTAGCAATGTTAGTCTGTATATTGGAAAAACAATAAAAGTACTGTGGCACCTTAAAAACTAATACATTTCTTCATGGATAAGCTTTTGTGGGCTCCAGCCCACTTTGTCAGATGAGACGAGCTCTGCCCAGATATTAGAAACATATTCCAGGGTAGATATTTTAGGATGTGTGTCAAACAAAGGAATTAGGGAAACCCCAGGAATGGTGGTGTATCTTTCCTGGCATATGTGTTCACAAATAATATTAGTTAACAGTGTTGGGTTGTTAAGCCACAAAATTTGCTATGCTGTTGTTAAATTTATAATTCAGATAAAGAGGTGACTGATTTGTAAAGAAAGTTTTAAGGAGATGGCACTTCAGCAAGACAGGAACCTAAGGAGCCATGGCATGCATGACTCACTGCTGAGATGCCCTGAACCTGTGGAAAAAGAGTCTATGCCTTTGTGATTTGCTCATCCAATTGAATGACCTGGACAACACTCCCTTACAGCATTTGATCAAACCTGGGTGAATAGCGAAGTTGTGAAGTCGTTTTATGATACTGACCTGAATTTATTTTTACACAAAGGTCTGCCAGGGAATAAAGTGGCCTTCAATGCAAATAAAAAATTGTCCTATTGTTTGCTATTACTATTTTAAAGCTTGTTTGTAAAAAGTGAGAGGATGGCTGGATGGGTGTGGAGGGGGAGGTTCAGGACAGTAGAAGGGAAATATGACATCTACTATTTCTTTAATTGTGAAGAAGGAAGCCAGTTAAAAGAAGAACTGTGATGTGTTCTTGGTCTAGTGAAGCAGTGGGAGAGACAGAACAGGTATTTCCTATCTGCTAATATAGTTCCTTGTTCAGTGTTAGAAGTCAGCTCATTTATTTTTTACCTTTTTTCACATGAGGGGATGTGGCTGTGACTGAGGCATAGGACTGGAATAACATGGTCACCTAAATTAGTATCTGAGATCATTTATCTCTGACAAGGGAAGTCTTATCTGTCAAGAATGTAATTACACCCAAAGCTTGACTGAAATTGTAACTCATTTCTTTGGCACTATCGTTTGATAGCAAAAAAGCAGAATTACTGTTGTAGCTCTAGGATCAACTGATAGGAGTGGGATTCTTTCCATATCTATAAACAGAGCAAGTTGTATGTTTTCTGATCTGTTCATTTTGGATGCAACACAATCATCTGACAGAAAACTTTACCAAGTCACCCAATGCCCTGCTACTTATACTCAGCTAATTATTTGACCACTGATCCGCAAAACATTGGCTATGTCAATCAAGTGCCCATCTGTTTGCTACAGATTCAGTGTGACACTAGAATCTACAGCTTTATTAAGCTGTTCTTTCTTTAAAGTCTTCAGCAAAACAGCACTGTAGAAATAGCACACAGAATCACAAGTTCAAATATCCTCCTCTTTGCCAGAAACAGTACGCTGGGGACAGTAGAAGGGTCACAGTGGAAAAAGTCACCAAGCCAGTAACAGATAATTAGTTGGGGAAGATGGTCTCTTGACTACTTCTTTGGCTCCTAAACAGCCTTGAATGACCTTAGTGTTTATTCATGGTGAAACCATTTTATTGCTCTGAGAGAGAGATAAGTCTAGTTCAATGAAACAAACAAGGAGTCCTGTGGCACTTTTAAAGTCTAACAAATTTATTGCATGAGCTGATGAAGTGGGATTCTATTCACGAAAGCTCTTGCAATAAATAAATGTGTTACGCTATGTCCACACATACATGCTTATTTCGATTTAAGCTAAATCGAAATAACTTAATTTGAAATAAAATCCTTAATTCGAATTAACTTAAATTGAAATAAGCAGAAACCTCAAACTGAAATAGTAAGTACAGACACAGGACTTGCTGTTTCAAATCAGGAGAGGGGCAGCATGGGAAGTGTGGCAGTATGGCTCCCTCACTGGGCCCTGCCCCCACCCAATATATACAAAAAGGAAGGAGAAGGGCAAAAGTGTTATTTCAAAATAATGGATATTTTGAAATAACACATCCGAACAGTGTTATTTCAAAATAACTATTTTGAAATAACAGATGATTCAAATTAAAGTAGCTTTAAGCTATTTCGAAATAACATCTCTTGTTTCGAAATGATGGAGCTCGTCATTTCCAAACAAGAAAACGTCATGTAGACCTAATCTTTTTTAAATCGAAATAACCAGTGTTATTTTGATTTAAAAGATATGTGTGGACATACCCTTAGTGTTTAAAATTGCCACAGGACTCCTTGTATATTTTACAGAGTCCCTGTTCTGGTAACCACCCAATATTTTCATATTCTGCTCTTTGGACACAAATTGACTGGGAACAGGTTTGGAGGAAGACAGTCCAAGGCCCTAAACACAGCATGGCATTGGAACCGTTATGGGCCTATTCCCACACCATGGTTCCACGCCTCATTTGGAGTGGTGTCAGCATGGGGGTTCCAGAGCACCAGGGATGGCAGTATGGGGCTCCCTTAGTCCCCCCACACTCCTGGAGGGGAAGTAGTGGCATAAAGTTGGCCTCCTTATACATAAACCCACCAGCTGCAGTACTTGCTTGGGTAGGTGAATGGGCCCACTGTACTCTTTTGCCACATGCAGCATCTTCTCTTGGGGTGTTGTAAGCAAGATCACCTACAATGATGGGTCTTAGATAATATCCCATTGCGTCATGTCGTTCACATGTCTCAGAGCTTTCATTTTTACAGTGTCTGAAGACACAGGCTTACATTGTTGCATCTCTTATATTCTTTTCATTTTTTTAAGTTTTTCTTCACAACCATAAGGACTCAAAAAATTGAAAAATTCAGATTCTGACAAACTGGCTCTAGGGTCTGGAACACTAATTCTTCAATTTTTAACTTGGCTGGGGGTCTGATTTCACTAATACATTGCTACAACCTTTACTTGGCATTGCTTTCCTGATACCTCAGTGGCAAAACTGCACTGTTTTTCCTGCTTTTTATTGCCATTGGTACTTACAATCAGCCTACACTGAAGCCAATGTTATAATTTCCAGTGCAGGTGTGATTGAGCTAGCCTGCTAAAAATAGCAGAATAACAGCAGCAGCACAAACAACAGGATGGTCTACTGTCTGAAACTGTATGTATATACATGAGGTGCCTAGCCCAGGCCGCCACTCACACCACAGTGGGTATATTTCTATTTTTAATACACTAGCCTGACCAGAAGTATGCCTTCTTGAACTGGAAATTGCACCACCAGCTCCACTTAGACATATTTGTTTTAGCAAATATAACTAAGGAGGAGTGAGCTGTATTCTGTTTCTTCTTGTGCATTATAAGGAAAACTATATTAAGACCTCAATTCGGAAAGGTACTTTGACATGTGCCTAACTTAAAGCTTGTGAAGGACCCATACTCCAGTCAGCTCTCCATGTGTGCAATCCTACTGAAGACAAATGGGATTGCAAAAGTGTTAGTGAAGGATTAATATGGCTTTCAGAAAAGAACTTTGATTATTAATATGATGCACCAAAAATAAATAATTCATTTGGATTCTCAAAGCAAAGGTTGAGTTTGCAGGACTGGCAGTTTGGAATTAAAACCAAAGCTTCCTGCAAACTGGGCACAGTTGATGTGGAAATAATTGGAAAAACGATAACTATGGATTCCCCCAATGTCATTTAGGAGGTCATTTGCAGTGTAGGTTTCTATATCTCCTTAGACATGTTTCCTTGGCAAAATGTTCACATTTGGAATGTAGAACCCCAAAAGTTGCCACTCTACTGGACCTGCTTTGGCACCTCCTCTTATGATGGCATAACACTAAAGTCAATTGAGTTACTCCAGATTTATCACTGGGACTGAAAGCAGAACCTGGCTGTATGCAAGATTAAACTCTGGGAACAAAAGAATAATTATACTGCATCAGATCAGTGATCCATCTAGTCCAGCAGCTGGTACAACTCTAGAAGGTTCAGAATATGGTGCAAAAATCTCAAAATGAACAATATCCTGACCATAGGAGAAATTTCTACCTAGACCCAGACAATGAACAGAGCCCTGAGCAGATACAAATATGTAATTCCACATCCTATACGCAAGAAATGCTCCACAGGTATCCTTGTTGTATCCGCAGATGAGGATATAATGTGGATATCCACAGTTATTTGCATATTTGCAGGGTTCTAGCTCTGCACAGATAAAAATATGTGGACCTGTATCCAATCTGCATCCACAAGACATGGTCTGCAGATATTTGCATTGTATCTGTGGATATAATGCTGATATTCATGGATTTGCAGAGCTCTAACCGTTAGTGTTTGCATGCAATAAGCTTTGAAATCACAGGGCAGCTGGATGATTTTGATATACAGTACCAGTGATTTACAGTGTTTCATGACACTGGATTGCCAACGTATTGCCTTTTTCCTTTGCAGTGCAGCATAAACACCTAAAGAAGTCTTTAGGCTACACAGTTGCGTCTGAATTGGACTCCATACTTCCCCAAAGTCTGGAGGGTGAGCTGATTGCATCCAGGTTTTTTGTTTTGGTTTGTGTGAAGAGACACAGCTGTGTAATTTAGATCAGGATCCAGGTTCTGATTCTTTCTCTCAACACCAAATCTCAGAAGAATTTTTGCATCTGGGGCTTTAGTTATAATATATGCACACTCTTTGTTTAGCACTGAAGCATCCCCAGCTGCTTCACAAGGAAGTATATCATCATAAGTGCAACCTAACAAAATAAAATTCACTGTGGTTAATAAAAACACAAAGAAAATAGAAAAGATTCCAGCTTGGTTTACAAAGGAGAGGCACAGGATGGATGATCCTCATATTAATGCGATTTAGACATGAAAAATACCATCCATGCAACTGTTTGTTTTTGTTTTTTGTTTTTTTTCCTCCAAATGAGTGCTGTTTGAAAGCCAATACACTCAGCAATTCTAGACCCTCAGGGAATTTTTGGATGCATAAAATTGAGAATGAATCCGTAGGATAAACAAAAACAAGGCTAGCAAAGAAGTTTGGCCTTAAAGAGACATTGTAATTTGACAAAACAAAGAAGGAGTGCTGTGGCACACTCAGACATTAACAAATTTATTTATCACATGAGTTTTCATGGGAGAAAATCCCACTTCATCAGACACTTTGAAGATGGGGGAATTTACAGACTGGGAGGAAATGAAATGCAGGGAAATGTAAGTCATAGGATCACGTCACACTAACAGCAAATCAAAGCAGTTAACATTCATACACTGGGGAACAACATATGCTGTTTGATTTGCTGAACTAGACTAAAACAGCTACCCCTTTGGAACTTGTAATTTGATAAGTAACACAAGATTAATAAGCAATTACATGTTGATCCAAAGCCCACTGAAATTACACGAACTCCTGCCATGGATTTCAATGGGTGTTAGATCTGGTCCTGGCACTGAATCTCGAGCAGAACTCAGCCTGAATAAGGACACTTGGTCCATGACTTTCTGCACTGACTGAAGTAGAATATACAGGGAAGACCCACCATGGTCAGCCATTGGTCATTATAGGCCCTAACAAGGGCAGTTCCAGTGTTCTGTTCAAATGTAACCAGACAGGAATTTATCCAGGAAGGGGAGGAGCTGAAAAGAATAGACCTATACTGGGACTGTCTGCTCTTATGGTCTAGGGAGCAGACAAGAACATTATTTGAGTGAAGGACTGATTTTTATTGAAAATGAAAACCCTACTTCACACAGAATGTTTACCCCAAAAAGAGAGAAAAGACAGATGCCGTGAAATCCAGAGAGAACTTCACTATTGCAATTTTTTACATGAAGGAGGCTCAGATGAGCCTCAGAGATGCCCTCCCCAACAAAATAGATTTAAAAATATTCTGATGTGAGTGGAAGAACATTTTGTGCAACGAGTGGGGAGTATATTTTTTAAAGGAAAATTGTATAATCCCAAAAGTTAAAAAAGCATCAATAACCACAGCATACTAGGGGCTCAAATGCAGTTTGAAAGAAACACTGCACACTAGAGATCTATTATTGTTCAGCATTATCTATTCATTACATTAGTTCATGAGATCTAAGAAAGTGGTTCTAAGTCAGTCCTGATGCAAGTAGGTGTAATTCCCTTTGAATAAATGCAATCCTAAAACCAGGAAAACTCAAAAGATGCCTCTGAGTTATAATTATCTAGCTCCGATTGTCTTGATCTCTGAGAACCTGAGGTTGACTCAGCAATTCTGGTATTCAGAATAGTATCTTCTGCTACAGTTTGATATTGCAATCTCAGAAATAAATTTCTCACACACAATCTTCTGTTTTAAAATCTGACTTTTGTCTGATCAGCCAGTGTATTATGGGCATGCCATGGCTACAGAATGGCCTTGATTAAGTAAGGTCGCTCAGTAAATATTCATACTTAACTTTAAACAACCTAAGTAATGCCACTGACGTTAATGGAAGTACTTCTTCATACTTATAGTTGAACATATGCTTAAATTCTTTGTTGGACCAGGGCACAAAAGTCTGATCCATTTTGTCTGGCTTTGCTCTGAGGAGTTCATGGGAGATGCTGAGCATTTTCATTTCCTACTTAAGCACTTGGCAGGACCAAGTCCTTAGAGTGAAAGACCCCCTTGGGTAGATAATAAGTAACAAGATGGGCCACAATAATTAACCATAAAGTGTAGCAATATATTTCCTATGTCAGGGGTTGGCAACCCAAAAGTGGAGAAGAGCCATTTCCCCCACCCTTCCACGACAACCGCATGAGTTTGAGCCGGCCAAGCAACCATGCCACAGCCCCTAGCACTGGCAGGGCGTGTGTGGGTGGCTCTCCCTCCCTCTGCTCCACTGGTAGGGCAGAGCAGTGCTCCCCACCTATCCCTGGCTGGAATCAGCACCATTTGGCCAGCAGACTTGCTGAAGACCACCAGCTCATTCTCCAGACATCGTGCCTCCCCAGGGGGAAGGAGGAGAGCAGTTGGTACGGAGCTGGGCTTGCAGGGGCAGGGCCCTGGAGCAGCCTGCTCCGAAGAGTTCAGGTCACTTTGCCCCCAGCCAGGATCCACGATTGAGCCCATTCAGCCCTGGAGTGGTTGGAGGCAAAGTGGCCTGAACTCACTGGAGTGAGCCACTTCAGGGCCCTGTCCCTGCAAGCCCAGCTGTGCGCCGGCCACTCTTAGCAGGGATGGCTGGCTGGGGATAGGCATGGCCGCGCTACTCTGCCCCAACTTTGCAGGCAAGGAGGGAGGGATGGAAGGAGGAAGGGAGGACCACTTCCCTGCACATTACTGCCAGCACTAAGGGCCACGGTGCCGCTGCTGGGCCATCTTAGCCTCACGCAATTGTTGGCGGAGGATGGGGGCGACCCCTGCGCCCTGGAAGTGGGTGGCCTGTGTCAGCCGGGAGCCGCCTTATTCAGCCCCGATGCTGGGGCAAGCCAGGAGCCAGGAGTGTCGCTGCCCCAGGAAAGGACCCAGGGCACCAGCCCAGGCCTCACCCCCTACCCAGAGGCCACGCCCCCTACCTGGAGGCCACACACCCCGGCCAGGGATGGGGATGGGAGCGGCAGCCGTGGCCGCAGGTGGCTGGGCCCTGGATCCCCAGCTGGGGATGAGGCCGGAGTGGCCACCATGGCTGTGGGCGGCTGGGCCCTGGACCTCTAGCCCAATTGGGCTGGAGACCGAGAAAGGTGGGGCCCCGCCAGACCCAGGGCACTGGCACTGAGATTCGGGGCACGGGCCCCGTGTGCCAGTGACGCCCCTGCTGGGAGGCCCCCTTGCAGCCTGGCATCCCTGGAGCACACCTGGCTCCCTGGAGAAAATTGCCACGGAGATAGAAAGGGACACTTAGGGAGCCACGGATGGCTCACTGAGCCCGTGTTGCTGATCCCGGTTCTATGCTACGTAGTGGTGTAGTGGCTCCATAGTTAAAGTTATGTAATGAATTGTGTTGAATGCAGGGATTATAGTGCTTTGTTACTTCTTAATATTATATTATCTCCTAAAATAAAAATCCATGAAACTTAGTCTAAAAGTACCATATGATTTTTTTGGACAATTTAGAAGGAAATCTATGATATTTGAGTAATTTAAAAATGTCTTTTTCAAGACATTCTGTTTTACTAAACTTTTCTTCCCCTAGTGCAGTGATTCTTATATTACTGTCCAAGGGGAAGCAGAGATCTGTGGAGAATGAGCTGGAGGTCTTCAGCAAGTCTGCTGGCCAAATGATGCTGATTCCATCTTCTTATCCTACTTGCTAGATTACATTAAAAGGAAGCCTAAAATACATCAGTCAGTGAAGCTGCACCAAGGATTTATTCATCCATTTTTAGAGTTAAATTAAGGGGGGGGGGAGCAAAAAACCAAAAAGAGGTGCATTGGTTTGCGGGTAAGAGAAATCCACTCATTGTAATGATCTTGAGTGTTCATTGAAGACCACACTGTTGAATGAGGGAGCAATAGAACTTTAATCACGCAGACACGTATCAAAGGGGTGGCTGTGTTAGTCTAGTTCAGCAAAAGAAACAAGGAGTCCTGTGGTATTCTGAAGGACTGGAGTAGGATTTTCTCCTATGGAAGTTGGAGTGATAAATAAATTTGTTAGTTTTTAAAAGCACAACAAGACTTCTTGTTTGTTTTACAGACAGGTATGAATCCTAAGTGTGTAGCTAGGAGCAGCCATGTTACATCTCTTGTAGGGCACGTCTCCCAAGTCACACAACACTGGCTTATGCTATGGAGTCTACAAATTCACAACCTTCTACAGGCATACCAGGGGCCTCAAACACACAGCTTGCAGGTCACATGCAGCCCCTAAAGCTATTTCCTGTGGCCCACGATGACACGATCATTACTAATATTTGCAATATCACTGTATGAAAATGTTTCAGTGGTGTGGCCCTCAGGCTAACATATTAATCCTCATGCAGCCCTCTACTAGGCCTCATGTGGCCTTCATGGTGATGAGTTTGAGACTCCTGCTCTACGCTCATATGATGCTACTGCATTTCTGTCTTACAATACAATGCTCTGTTATGAGGTACAATTATCATGGATTTTACATATAACATGTATAATTTGTGTGTTTTCTATTATAATACATTCATGTCTTATTCTCAACACAACAAGGTAAGGTATATTAAATGTAACAGACAAGCTTTCAGTGTTTGCCCGACTCTCAGCAAGTCACAGCACCACTTTGGCCACTCTCCTCCCTCCCCCTGGGGAGGTGCGGCCAGCTGTGGGTAGGCAGGGAGCGCTGCTCCGCCCCCACTGCAGAGACACTGGCTGGGCAGGCAGGCAATGCAGCCGCTGGCCCTGGCAGTCTGTGGCGCCCCCACTCCCCCACCACCCCATGGCACGAGTACTAGGGTAGGTGAAACAGGTGACTGCTATGGGGACCCCTTACTGCTCAGGGCCCTAGGCGACCACCTGCTTCACTTACTCCAAAAGCCGCCTCTGTGTTGCACTAAAGCATATGAGAACAAATTTACATGCAGGCTTAATTTTTGAAAACTGTGCATGTTTGACAGGTAGGTAAAATGCTCTATGAGTGCAAATTGGGAATGTTTGTGTACACAGATTTACATTTATGCACATCTCTGTCTTGCATGAACTGGGAATTGTACATTGAGCACAGTTAAAAATAAGATCATACTAAAACGCTAAGGAATATGCATGTTGAAAACTTGACTTTTTTATCCTCATTGGTAAAAAGACAGGAAAATCAGACCATGGGCTCATTTATAAGACAAATAATCCCTTTAAATTTAGAAATGTTCAAGTCTTCCTAGAACTAAAATGGACCTTTTCTAAAGTCAGAAATATTATTAGAAATTATCATTTGGAAGTGGAAATGCTAAAGAAATACAAGAAAGACCATTCTTGTATCTGGAATTAGAAGTATAAGTGTTTGGAATATCTCACTAATATTTATTTTTGTAAAACTTTCAGAATTCTGCAGATTTCAGAGATTTGAGCTTGGTCTAGATAAACATACAGAGAAAAAGATGAAATTATTACAGCTGAGCTCATTTGTACTAGCTGATGAACTGTTCCCCCAAACATTTGGGTGCTTATCTAAACTACAACTGAATAGTAATCCTTTGAAGCTTGCCCTTATCAAATTCAAACTTAACAAAATGGTGCTCCAAATTCCCTGACTTAAGTGGGTCCTCTGACTTAAGTCAATGGCTATGTCCACGCGTACATTGTTATTTCGAAATAAGTTATTTTGGAATGAGTTATTTCAAAATAAAGTCCTTATTTTGAAATAAGTTAATTTGAATTAAAAAAATGTTAATTTGAATTAAGAGTAAAGCTCAAAGTGAAATAGCACGTCCAAACACAGAACTTGCTATTTCTCTTTAGGAGAGGGGCACTATGGGAGGTGTGGCAACATGGCCCCCTTGCTGGGCCATGCCCCCACCCAATATAGGCTAAAAGGAAGGCACCCTGAGAAGGAGAATGGCAAAAGTGTTATTTCAAAATAATGGTTATTTTGAAATAACATGTCCGAATGGCGTTATTTCAAAATAACCTTTTCAAAATAACAGCTGTTTCGATTTAAAGAAAGTTTAAGCTATTTTGAGATGGCGGCTCTTATTTTGAAATGACAGAGCCCATCATTTCGAAATAAGAATATGTCATGTGGATCTAATCTCTTTTATTTTGAAATAACCAGTGTTCTTTTGAAATAAAAGAGACGTGTGGACATACCAAACTTTATAAAGATGACTTGAACAAATGGGGCCTCTGTAAGTCAACTTAATAAGCTTGACTTTCAGTTGACTTACCTGAGCCCTCTAGTATAGACATAGCACATGGTACTAGACATTCTTCATCCTTACAAACAGATGGCCCATGCTTCAGAGTTTGCAGTCTACGTTTTTATTGGAAAAAAGAGTCTAGAAAAAGAATTTCCAGAGTGATAGCCATGCTAGTCTAGTTCAGCAAAACTAAAAAGGAGTCCTGTGTCACTTATCAAAACTGAAAAATTTATTTATCGTGTGAGCTATTTTGGGCAGCGTGTCTGATGAAATGGGAGTCTACCCACAAAGCTCATGTAATAAATAAATGTGTTAGTTTTTCAAAGTGCCACAGGATTCCTTGTTTATTTTAGAAAGAGCACAAATCAATTGCACTATGAAAATACAAAATAACATGAATGACTCCAGAAGTGCATAACTGTGATATTCTTCATTTATGGAAGGTGTTCCCATTGGTCAGGGCTTTGGCCCTTTGACATACCAAGGGAGTTTTGATATGCAGACTTGGGCCTTCCAACCTCCAGCCCAGGGACAGGTGAGGGCAATACAAAGATTTTACACCCAAGAATATCTCTGGGTCACTTCCTATCCTCTGCACTTGTCGAAAGTTCACAGTCTAGGTGGTCATTTCACTGCTTGACACCTCTTCCCACCTAAGTGTGATAGCTCTTTCCATTTTGGGGTACTGGCTGCCTTATCTTCTGCCTTATTCCTCTGGCGACGTCCGTTCTAAGTCTCCCCACTTCCTTGGTAGTCCATAAACAAAGCGCAGAAAATCAACACAAATAAACTGGATGTGTGGGTCAGTGGGGGAAATGCTTTCCTCTCTAGGAATAACAGAAGCAGTTCCTCCGTATCCCTAAGACAGGGACCTTCAGAGGTTTGCTGGGGGAGAGATCCTACCTTCCTTCAGTCCTTTTCTCAACAGCTGCAAGCTAAAGGTCCTTTTCTCTTCCCTAGTCTGCCTACAAGTGAACTGTTGCTCTCTTTCAACTCCTCTCCAGTCTCCACGTGTCTTGCTTTTGTGATGGGGCAGGGATAGTTGAGTCTAGAGTGATTTGTTAGCTCTTTGTTGCCCAGTTTGAGATTTGTTTACCCCATCATAGTATGTAAGACAGGCTGGCCCAATGTGCAAAAAGATGGAATTAATGCCTTCATTGCTCAGCACACACCACTGAAGATTTTCTTCCTGAGAACAGATTTACTGCTTTTTAGCAATGTCCAGAAGAATAATTCCATTTCATGGATGAAATACATTTGATATAATTGGGATTATATCTCTGGAAATGTTAGGTGCACAGTCCAGTCCTAGCTAAGATAGGATCCTAATTTGTATTTTATGGGTTGCACTGAACATATGGCACATGAAGTTGCATATTATGTTGCTTCCGCTTTTCCATGAATTATGTGTTGTTGATGTAGACATAATAGAAGATTCATATCTACAGCTAGATTCTCATTCCACAGAGGAGACCCTTCAGGTTGAGTCTTTCAGTGATCAACCACAAGAAGATGATTTATGGCTATGTATTTCTCAGCAAAATTGTTTGGTTTGTTGCTAATAATAAAAGGGTATTATTTGAATATGAGGCAATACAGATATATTTCCTAATTATTTCATTGAGCAGGGTTTTTGTGATTTATGATCAGTCTACAGTAAATGTCTCTCCACCTAGTTTTATGTACTTGACCCAATAATTATGGACAAATTTGATTCAATGATAGTGTTTATTAACAGACATTGGTATTCACTTGAATTATTTAAGTTAAGCTCATGATGAGGAGTAGTAAATATAGTGTGGATATTAAGAAGTAATTTACACCTCGAGACTACAGAAAAACATTGCTTAGCAGTTATGCTAAGTAGTGACACAGTGTTATTACTCAGGACATTTCTGTTTTGGATCTGGTATAGCATTGTATCATTCTGTAGTGTTTATGTCTTATAGACACCAACTTTAAGGTTCAGTGGTCTTTCTTTTTCACATCTTTGGAAGACAATGCAATTTACATATAGATGAATTTCAACCCTTCGACAAAAAGTTTCCATATTGTGAAGAGGCAAATTAAAACACTCTTATAAATTAGATAGGAAGCACAGAAACTGAGTCCAGCAGTGACTGAGTATGCACGTCAAATGGAAATATTAAAGCCTGTTTGTTAATGAGGTAGGAAATTTGATAAACACCAAAAAGTATGTATATAACATTGTCACAGAAGGTCCATTTATTAATATTTTCCCTTACAGCTGCTTCATGGCAAAAAATCTCAGTCAAATCCAAGTGAATTAAAGGCATTAATGACACTGTTTTGAAATGTATATTATACAACATATCAGAGTTTAACTCTTAAAGATTATTCAGCCTTGCTTCAAAGTGATGCTGATGAGCAGAATTTTCACTTCAGTAGACTTCTAGATAGGAGATATATATAATATTTTCCTATTTCAGTCAAAAGACCAATCAAATTACTAATATAATCTGCTCAACTGAATGAAGAAGCAAGCCAGAACAATGTAGGAGTACAGCAAAGACAGTCTAATATACCCCAATGAACACATTGTAGAATAACAAGATGTATATTATAGATTTGAAGCTTATTTGGATTAATACAGAGTAATTGTAAAACCAGTGAAATTTTATTATCCTCATCACCTCACTAAATCTGAAAAATAGCATACGTCAAACCTTTTTAGATACTCACCAATGCCCAGCCAATACTGTGAAGTGCATTACTTTTATTTAACAATTTTTATTCTAAGAGACTTCTGTCATTAAAGTAAGAAATTTCTGTCATCTTGTTGTGAGGTGATTACCACGACAAAATCCTGAAAGTACAATTATTAAATGTGTTGCATGCTATTAGAAATTAAAATCAGGAGGAGTATATGAATAACCAGGTTGAAGAAGAACCAGAACACATTGTAGAATGAATAGAAATGAACACCAGTCAAATGAGTTAGAATGGCACTAAAGCTGTCCTATATCTCAATCCCTGGAGTTAATATCAGAATCCTCTATGCTTTAAATGTACTCTAACAGGATATTTTTACTATCTGTTTCTCAAAAAAGTTGTTCTCCATCACAGTGAATTCTTAATTAGGCATGCTATATCAGAAATACCTCAATCTGGTATTGGTAAAAGAACACTTCTGTTTTTTTTTAGAAAGTGTATCCCATTTTTCCTTTTACCCTTGGTCCTAAATCCCATTAAAATTTCCTTACATTGCTTATGCATTATATCCACTCTTGTCTCACACTTAGATGCAAGATCTGTACTTCATGTTCTTATGTCTATATACAGTGCTTAGCACAATGGGGCCCTGACTGTTAATAGGTGCCTTTAGATACTACCACAATACTAATAAATCATTATATTCCAGCTCTGTTTTCCTTATGGTCATGGCACAGAATATTTTTATCATTCAATTCAGATAAATTTTAGAATATATTTTGAAAACAAAGATTGGCAAATATATCTGAAATATGAATGCCAGGCCCATTTGTATAACAGTGCATCACCTAAAAAGCTCTGTGAATGCCAATGTGTCCCATCTGTAGACCTAGAACTATAATCTATTAGTTGCTGTTGTCCTAACAAAATTAGGAAAAATTAGAACTCTGTTATCCCTTACAAATAGTGTGGTCTTGCTTAACAAAGCATATAATACAGATAAGGTCAGTCAGGAAAAGACAATTCTAAAATGTATTTCATAATTGTGTCATTTATTTGATTTGGTGCTACCATGTGCTGGAGACTTAGTCCATCTGGATCATACACCTGAGTTAGATCTCCTACTGGGCCAATAAGCTTCCAGTACAATTGATTTGTTTGCAACATCTTTGGGGCTGAAAGCAGGGGAAAAGCTTTTATTGATGGAAGGGGAAATAATTCTGAAAGCACTTCATGCATGTACACAACTTAAGCAAATATTGATTAACTTTTAGTAAACATCACACATTTACAAAGAGGTAGCTGTGTTAGCTAGTTCAGCAAATCAAACAAGGAGTCCTGAAGCACTTTTAAAGATCAACAGATTTATGTATCACATAACCTTTCATGAGAGAAGATCCCTCTGTGTCAGATGCTTTGAAGATGGGGGAACTTAGAGAATGGGAGGCATTTATTTTCCCCCCATTCTGTAAGTTTCCCCCATCTTCAATGCATCTGACAAAGTGGGATTTTCTCCAATGAAAGCTCATGAGATACATAAATTTGTTAGTCTTTTTAAAAGTGCTGCAGAATTCCTCATTTATCAGACATCTAGTAACTCTTATGAGCCATGTATGTGACTGTACTGTTTGCATTCCCCAAGAGTTCCAGTTTTCATCTCCATTGAATAGGATTTTTCTCTGGAGGGAAATTACAGTGGTAATAGATTGGAAGTTGAAATAAGTAAACTTCAAACTAGAAACAGGATATAAAATTTTAACACTATGAGTAACCACTGAAATAGCTCTCCAAGGGATATAGTAAATTTTCTGTTACTTAGAGTCTTTAAATCAAGACTAATTAAAAAAAAACATGCTATAATTTGATTCCTTGTTTATAACTTGACTAGGAGCTACTGAGTTTGATTCAATAATCACATGGTGGAATTTTATTTTCAGTTATGAAGTTTAGATTAAATTATCATGATAGCCCTCTCTGAACTTAAAATGTATAAGCTTGTTTCTCATTTTCACTAAGATCTCTTTATTATTACAGTGCATGTAAGGCTGCACAAGTTTTGGACTACATATAATCCCTATTCTGCCAGTCAACAATAGCTGCTGTGTATTATAGATCCAGGTTCTTTTCATAGGACAATCTATGCTAGACCTTGTTTATGCAGTTGTTGGTATTCTGATAACTGAGTATTTTATCAACCAGTATCTTCAGTCCTCAGGAGGATGTCTGGAATGGGTTTAACCATCCCAATATCAAGTTCAATCTACAATAAAGCTTTCACAACTCAGAGGAGGCAAGTCAGGATGTACACTTTAAGAATTCTTAGGACAAAGCAATAGGAGGAGATGTTTATTGGGAAAGGGACAGAGAAAGATAATGGAGGACTTTGTAAAGCAAACATAATGTCAATCAGTTTACCAAGCAAACAATACTGGACAGTTTGAAAACTCTTAAGGTCCCTGGTGCCTCAGAAAATGCTATATAACAGTGATCCAGCTAATACATATATGCATTACTGTTTGTTTTGAGGTCTCTGCCTTTTCGTCAGTTGGGAGAATGGTGTGAATGAAATATGCAGTCAGTAAATTGAGGATAGTCTTAAACTCACAGGAATCCAGGAGAGATGGAAAAAGCACAAGGATTGTTTCTAATGAACACATAGTCTAACGCAGACAGTCCATGCTGAAATGTCATGCTGTCCAACATGGTCATGTACAGCACAAAGTCTCAGCTGTCCATTCCCAGAGGAGTCTCTGAACCTAATTAAACAGACAGATGAGTGCCAGCATCTCATTTGTGTCCCTCACAAATGAAGATATTAATGTATTAGGGTCAGGTGAGCAGCATAGTGAAAAGGGTGTTTTGTGAACAGAAACATGCTGGTCAACCCAGAGCAGGCAGTTTATTTCCACAGGGACAACAATGATTTATGGAGGTGACTAGTTAGGAGAAAGTCAGAATAACCGAAGATGTACCAATAGCACACAATGTGTATAGCTATTCTATTTTGTGTGTGTGTGTGTGTATTGATATATACCCATACACACCGTTTCCTGGCAGCATATGCATATCCTGAGGGTGAATATATTTTTTTTATTGTATGTTATGAACAGTGAGCTTTGGGAAATGCAAGGAGTAGAGTTCAGGTTCTGGACGATTAATGGTATAACATTACTGTTATATGTATTTTGTTACCTAGAATACAATTAAAGAATACAGTGCATCTGATATAAGGTATTTAATAAAGATGAATTTCATCTTAAAAATACATGTAACTATTATGTATATGAAAAGTACTTCTAAAAGCCAGGAAATGAAGAGATGCAGAACTCATACTGGTTTAATCCTAGATAGCTGGAACTACAGTGTTTCAGGTTAATTAAATGATGCCTTCTGACCTCTTTGGTTTTTAGTATCTCTATGCTTTAAAACTTTATTAGTAAAAGTTTATTGAGATTTTAGGCAGACTTAGCAGTTAAGGGAATTTACAATTAAGTGTTATACTATCCGTTGTCAGGAGACCATGTAATTACTGCTCCTTTTCACCTCATGTAGAATCCAACAGTCTACAAAAAGGTCAATGTGTGATATAGAATGAATGGTAGAAAGATGTTTGTTTTAGGCCCAGGTATGATGTTTACAAGGGCTGGGGTTCTTCTGGTGTTTTTCCATTCAATGAAAGTAAAAAGTTATTCATTGTTTCTGATAAAAGCATTAAGAAAGCGTGGTTGTTGGTTTTTTGGTTTTTTTTGGTTTTTTGTTTTGTTTTAAGCAAATCAGGACATGAAAGCAGAGCCAGATATAGGGGCTTGACAGGTGAGTTCTGGCGATATCAGAGAGATTTCTAGGTATAGAACACCATAGTTTTCTGTGCAGCAGAAGAAGCTGCCCTCTACCTGAAGAGTGACATAATGTCGAACTTGCTGCTGTCTTTCTATCTCACACTGATATTGACTATCCTTTTCCTTCTCTTCTTCGTCATGCTGGCACCAGTGATCCCAGTTCATGCTCTTTTGCTCATGGTCTGTAGAACTAAATTTAGTGCAGTGGTGTTGACAACACCAAGCAACTAAAAATCATAAGTGACTCACATCAAGAGATTTTAAAAACAATAAATGTGATATATTTATTATTTGCTTTTTTGATTGATCTACAACAAAACCCCTGGAGTTTTTTCCATGGTGAATTTTTTTTTGTTTTTTTAATTAAAGGTTCTTTTTGTTGCAATGCAAACAGTTTTCCATGCAAAAGTGTGAAAGAATAATAATAAAAAACAGCATGATACCCCCAAAATTATTTCAGTAGTAAAATTTGGCTATAGTCGCCACTGGTATACTATTATAATATACTAATAGTAGATCAACTTTAATTTGCAAATGCCAGTTATAAAGACAGGTATGCTTGCCTGAATCAGTAATTCAATTATAAACACTTTATCTTGATTAAACTTTTGTTTATCCTGTTATTAATTTTAATGTGATGTTTAAGCAATTTGGTCAGTTGTTTAACCAAATCCAGGTTAAAATGAATAACTTCATGGAAAAATTAATGCAGTATTGATAGCTGTATCATAACTACAGCGTTTCACACCATAACATTTTATATTGTTTGGTAACCTGTGTTATAAATTGTTAAATCTAATCAGCTAAATGCAAAAATAAAAATCATTAAGTTTCAGTGCAGTAATATTGTGTTGGAGTAATAATAACATTATCACTCCACAGGGTGTACACGCTAGACATGATCTGAGAGATTTACTTCAGATTAACCTGTGATTGATATGCTAGGGAGCCTGGGCTTGTTGATTATAGGTTGAGTCTACTAATGGTATTTAAACTTGTTGAAGAAAGCCCACATTCATGATTCCTGTTATTTTCTACCATAGAGGCTTAGCCGTGTTTGATCCAAATAAGGATGTCTTTAATTAATTGGTAGCCATTCACTTGACATGGCACCTGAGCTTTCTGTATGTTCTTTCTTTAGAGATGTATTGTCCAGAAACCCAAACCTAGAATGTCACAGTGCAACTAGGTGCAAGGACTCAGGAGGAGGCAGTCATCCTCCCATGATACAATGTGCTCATTCCCCCTCCCCTCTTCTTTCTCTCAAAAAAAGAGCAAAACATTTTCCATGCTGTCTTTCTCAGTTCCTCTGGAGACTACCTGAGAAAATTAAAGATGGTCTTGCTTGTGTGGAAGTCAGACCCTATTGCTAAACTGGATGATGATGTGAAGAAAGGATGGTGAAGATAGAAGGAATTCCCACAGAAGAGTTTCTTACACGATAAGCTTAGATAGTAGGTGGTGTCGCTATCAATCAGTCCTGACCAATTAACCCTCTAAAGGCAGGCAGTAAATTAGTCCTAGCTGATGTGTGATCTTGCAGGCCTATGGAAGAAAGACAGGGATTGCTAGCTTTGCAAAACAAGAGATAAGAAACCTTCAGGAAATGTAGCCAGTAAACAAATAATGAAGTAGATACTACAAATCCCCCTTCCCCCTCTTCTTTTCCTTGGCTAAGTGTATAAAGAGTGACAGTTAACATTCAATTATTGGAACTTTGTCATCGGGGCAACTGCTGTGTTCACTGCCACAAGTCATCGCTCCCCATGCACTGCACCTTTAGTCATTCACTGGGGTTCCCATCTGCTGAAGGGGCATAAGCATTGGTGCTTTCCTATTTCTTTTCTTTCTTGTCTGTTTGTTTAATAAAACTATTTTGTTCTTGTCTTTTACCTTACCTCCTGGTGTTGTGTCTACCAAACCCTTCGAACTATAGGGCCCGAACTGTTATTGAGTCCTGTTACAGAAGAAGTCTGTGTTACCATTCAGCTGATGAACCTTGGTATCAGTCTCCATCTCTGATCAGAAACTGATGCAGCTGTATAGCCCCTGCTGCTATGTGGCTTCTGGAGAAAAAGAGCTCCTTTGCCACTGTGGACTGTGCTTCTATTCTAGAGGATTTAGCCATTTTCTTGCTAGCTGTCCATCCCAAGGTCTAGCATGACACAGTTTGGAAAACAACCATGTCCCAGCCTGCTAGAGGTAATTGGCATGGGAAGCCCTGAGATAAAACTTCCCTACTTCTTATCAAGACATACTGCAGGCATATAGGAGCCATGCCAAATTGTGCCACAGTGAGCACTGGTAGAGAACTTCAGAAAGGCTGATAGGGCCCAAGCCCTAGGTATTTTATTTCAACCAAAGACTGTCCTTGACCAGGTGAAAACTACAGATTGCTTGCTCATGTCATTGGGTTCAGTTATATAGAAGACAATGCATCCAGAAGTTGCCATTTGGGTCTGTAGAGAGATCTTTCAGTTCAAAATGATCTGCTCACTATATTCCCCCATAATGTTTGGCAGTTCTTGGCTGGTGGCTCATGATTCACTTATCCTTTGCCTTGAGCACTAGTTTAGTTTCTGCTCCAAGTTTTTCCAGCAAGTCTGTCTACATGTACTGTCTGATGAACCCCAGAAACAAGATACACACCCCTAGACCCTGGATATGAGTCAGGTGGGATCACCATCAGAACTGACTCCCTACTATCCTGAAGGACAATGACTATGGTAGTATCTCTGAGAAGAATGCTGACGTTTTATCATAACACTAGGATTATGACTGCACAACTGAACTGCAACCTGGGGAAAAGGTGCAACTTGGCCATATCCATATGATGTTGAAACTTGAGCTGGCTATCCTAAACTTCTGTCTCCTGGAGAAATTAGCCAAGGTTTTTGTATGGCCATATAGCTGTTGTGGTGGGACTCCAGTTTTGTTGGTTAAAAAGGAAAGCTGGCACCCTGTTTTTAGACATGGATTACTGAGCTCTCAGGAAGGTTACCCGCAGGAATCAATACCTTCCTCCATTCATCCTGGAGATAGTACACCTTGTATAATAGGCTCAGATATTCACAAAAGTTGACTTGTGGGTGGCTTGCAATCCAGTTGGGATTTGAGATGGGGTAAGTGAAAAATAGCTTATTGAATCTGATGGCCATTATGGCTGGGTTATGTTATTTAGTCTCACAAATGCCTCTACTTTGTAAATAAGGTCTTCCATGGCACCCTAGACTAGTACCTCATAATCTACCAAATTGCCCCATTGATAACACTTTTCTACAAAAAACTCAACCATCCAGTGGTCTGCAGAGTCCCAACAAGTATTTGATCAACTCAAGTTGAACTTTACCAGTGCCCTGATCCATTCCAACTTGGCTTGACTTTTCATTGTTGAGATAGATGCCTCAAATGTGGCAAATGTGCCTCAAATGGGGCCATATTCTGTCAAAGGTGTGCTCCCGAACAGCACCTCAATTCTTGTGCCTATTATTCATGGATGCTCACTCCAGGTAAACAAAATTATGAAATTCAAGATAAGTAGGTTCTAGTCATAAAAGCAGCCTTCAAAGAGTGGCACCACCATCTAACAGGTGTGCAGTACCCAGTATAGGTATACATGGATCATAAAAACTTAAAAGTACCGATACTGAACCAAAGTGCTGAACCAGAGGCAACTGCTCTTGGTCCTGTTCTTTGTAAATAACAGTCAACCCTGAACAGAGTCTGTTTTATGCAAACTGTGGCTATATCGACAGTTGTTTCATTCAGCAGGCCTCCTCTGGTAACATTGAATAAACATGATGATATGAGGACCATGAGATACTAGAGTCAAAAACAAGAAGTAACTCCCTCTGGTATCTTGGGCATCGGAAGGCTGTGCCCCAGAAGAACAAGCCCGAAAGACTGCATCCAAAGTCTCTACCTATGTCTTCTGACAGCCTTCTATGTAGGCCATCTAAAAAATTCATACAGGCAGGATATAAGGCACTGGAGCTCTAGAACCGAGGTCTGCAGAGCTACTAGGCAGCTGACAGTGCCACGCTGCTGCCAAGCAGCAAATGTGGTGAGCTTGGGCTTCATTGCCCATGACCCACTGTAGGCACAGGTCATGGAAAGTCCCACATCAAGGGGTCTGACAAGCATAAGTCCCATAGCTCCTAACTGACTTCCCATTCTATATAGATCTTAGGGGTGTTCCAGGAAGTGTCCAGGCAACAGTGTGAATTTCCTGTAGCTGCCATGGCTATCCCTTGCTCCTGTACCCCTGGCTTTGACTTCTGCTTGCCTTGATTTGGGCTTCACCTTCTGACTTACACTCTGACCTTCAGTATCAACCTTGGCCGGGAGCCTGACCATGCATTCTTCTGTTACTCTCCACTTCAGGTTTGCCCCTGCACTGCCTCCTAACTGTGCTGTGTTGGGATCCTGACATAATTCATTTAAAAATAAATTAATATTCTGGATATTTTAGTGCAGTATACATGGCTTACATTTATTGTAGAGCAACATAACACATGAAAAAGCAAGTTTTAAAGAAATAACATTTCTAGTATCACTTGGAATGAAATTATATGGAAAAATTCTTATAGAAAATTAAATGGAAATCAGAAATTTAATTAGAGCAACACAAACATTTTAAATATCTAGGTGATTTCTCATTAATTTAACAAATAGATCTTGACAACTTGTTCACAGCTCAATTCACTTAAAGATGCCAACAGCTTTAATAATATCACTATTTAGCAAATGATTTAGAAGGTAAAAAAGAAACCATAACTCTGAAATCTTATTAATGAAAGACAAAGAAAAGTTTACTGCTTATAAGCCAACAGCTATAAGGAGACATTAAGAAAAATAATCACAGTAAAAAAATTGATGGCTTAAGTTGAAAGATAAATCTATTCAATCTGTCCATTTACCTTTCATTATGAGGTATGTAATTATTTTAACAGAAATCATGGAGAGAATTTATAAGCATAGACAAATGTGCAAAATAATTTAATGAGCTGAGAAGCTGTCTATAATCATATTTCAAGGTAATATGGACAAATAGTTAAGTGACCCAGTTTAGGACACAAAGGCTATGTCTTCACTGGCAAGTTAGTCTGGACTAAGGAGGCTTAGTCGGGACTAACTTAGCCTAGTGTGGCCTTGGGCTTTCTCTAGTTTGAACTAAAATTTTTTTTTACTTCAAACTAAATAACGCAGTTCAAATTTATTAGTACCAGTGGTTAGTTCAGACTTACGTGCTTAGTTTGAACTTTAATTCAAACTAGGCGTGATGTAGCCATGGACTGATGCTTAGTTTGAACTTAAGAAGTTCAAAGTGTGCTGGTTAGTTCAAACTAAACACATGTTCTAGTTCGAGCTAAGCGTTAGTTCGAACTAGATGTGCAATTAGTTCAAACTTATAAGTGTGAGGTTTGTTTGACCTAACCCGAGGTTAGTTTGAACTAGCCTTGAACTCCTCTGTTTGGCCTAAAAAGTCCAAACTGACTTTTGCTGACGTAGACATAGCCAAAGAAAATGTCTGTGTCACGACTAAGTCAAGCACCAAGGGACAAACTTCTTTCATGTCACTTAGCCCTTAATTATATTTGTGGGCCTGAGTCTCTTTTGCCTTGCCTACTGTTTAGTTTCTTTGCCCCTATGCAGAAAGAATATGAACTTTCCCACTCTAATGGGATGATCTTTTATATGCTAGCTCACACAACTTGTTTACCTGTACACATAACGTAAGCTGGTGGAGAATCAAAGACTTTTTTTTTTTTGATGAAACAAATGATGAATGATAAAAAAAAATGCTTAGAAATGAGTGGTTGGAAAGGACTTGCTTTCCAAAAACTAACATTTATAGTCATTGCATAGTTTATTTTTATATGCCAATGAAAGTTTAAATATGAAAACCATTATACAAACATAGAGGCAACTGGTTCAAGTCTCCTGGAATGATGCCTTCTTTCAATGTATTTTTGCACAGCTATATTTATACATGTGTGTACACACACCAGGCACCTGAATAAACTAATGGTTGTTTTCTATTTGAGCAAAGCATGTTAGTCTTTTCCAAAGACAAGGTAAGCTATTTATATCTGTGTGAAATACTACCAAAACAGGACTCCTCACTTACATCTTCACTCTATACTTACTGTAGACAGGTATAAATAACTCTATAAGAGACAAGAAAGAGGAAAATTAAGATCTAGGTCTCTCATTATGAAGAATTTATAATCTAGATACATAATAAGAATAGCAACAGTTGGACAGATCAATGGTCCAGGTAGCCTAGTATCCTATATCCCACCAGTGACTGGTGCCATGCTTATCAAAGAGAATGAACAGAACTAGGCACTTATCATGTGATTCATCTCTGTTGTCTAATCCCAGGTTCTGCTAATCAGAGACATAAGGAAACCCAGAGCATGGAGTTGTATCCCTGACAATCTTGGCTAATAGCCATCGACAGACCTATTCTCCATTAACTTCTCTAATGCATTTTTGAACTGAGTTATACTTCACAACATACCCTGGCAAGAAATTCCATGTTGTGTGTATTGCGTGAAGTTTTTCCTTACAAACATTTTAAGCCTGTGGACTTTTAATTTCATTGGTTACCCCTTGGTTTTTGTGTTATATGAAGGGGAAAAATGACACTTACTTGCTCCACACTGTTCATGATCTGATAGATCTCTATTATCTCCCATCTAAATTGTCTCTTTTCCTAAACTGAACAGTCTCACCTTTTTTATCTCTCCTTATATGGAAGTTGATCCATATCCCAATAATTTCTGCTGCCCTTCCTGGTATTTTTCCAATACTAATTTTTTCTGAGATCAGGTGACCAGAATGCTGCATTCAAGTTTTGGGCATGCCATGAATTTATATTAGCATTATGATAACTCCTGTCTTCTTAACTGTCCCTTTCCTATGGGTTCTGAACTCTTCAGTATTTTTGACTACTGCTGCACACGAAGCAGATGTTTTCAGAGAACTATGCCCCAGGAATCCAAGATCTTTTTCTTGAGTGGCAACAGATAATTTAGAGTTCGGTGGTTCAAACAGCTGTATTAGTGGTTTGTTCTGCTGAACTAGACTAACATGGCTACTCTTTGGAACTTAGCTAATTTAGAATGCATTATGTTATATGTCTAGTTGTGATCAGGGCTGAATTAAGGCAGGGGCTTTAAGGTTACTGCTGAGGGCTATAGGCTAAGGGAGGCCCCAGCCCTGGCCCCAGTCCCAGTTCCACAGCAGCAGCAGCAGTGCCTCCAGTCTGAACACTGCTTGCCTGCATTGAGTGATGGCATGGAAGAGGAAGAGCTGGGGGGGCAGCTCAGCACAGTGAGCTGAACAGTTGGATGCTGCCTCTTTGTTCCTAGTGCTGGAAGACTTCCACTGAAGTTTTCCAGCACAAGGACCCAGGAGGCAGCTGTGCTGAGTCACTGCTGTGCTCATCTCCAAGCTGGGTGGGTGTGGGCTAGCACACCGAGGTGGTGAGTGGCTCATCTCTTGTGTGCCAGGCTGCAAAGAAGTCACTCCTGGTACAGCTCAGGAATTTTCTAGCTCCTCAACCCTGCTCTGGACCCAAAGATTGAGTTGCAGGGACCAGAGCCCATCACACCTCTTCACCACCCATCAGGCAAAACTCTGCTGCTCCCAAAAGTGGGGAAGAGAAGGACATAGCATAGACTTTGCAACATGGGGTGGTACTGCTAGTGGGAGGCACCAAAGTAAGTATGGTGCCAAGACACGAGGAACCCCATTGCTCTGCCCCCAGGGATCCCACAAAACCTAACAATGCCAGGCCCACAGGGGCATTAATCTGGCCCTGATTATGATTATGTTTTTCAGTGTGCACTACTTTCCATTTATCAACATTTAATTAAGCTGCCACTATATTGCCCAGTCACCCAGTTTTGTGAGATCCCTTTGAAATTCTTCACAATCAGCCTTGGATTTAACAATCTTGAGAAATTTTGTGATGCCTGTGAAGACAGCCACCTCACTTGTGTACTTCATTTTCCAGAAAAGGCAAGTAGTCTTGTGGCACTTAAAGACTAACAGATTTATTTATCGCATGAGCTTTTGTGGGAGAATATCCCACTTCGTTGTCTGATGAAGTGGAAGAGTCTCCCACGAAAGCTCATGCGATAAATAAATCTGTTAGTCTTTAAGTGCCACAAGACTCCTTGCTTTTTTTGCCTTACTAGATTAACACTGTTGCCCCTTTGGAACTTCATTTTCCAGATCATTTATGAATTTGTTGAACAGCACTAGTCCCATACAGATCCCTCAGGGCCTTGTTATTTACTTCTTCCATTATTAAAACTGACAATTTGTTCCTACCTTTTTTTCTTATCTTTCAACTAATTACTGATCATTAAAGGAATCTTTCCTCTTATCTCATGGCAGATTAGTTTGCATAAGAACTTTTAGTGAGGGACAAAAAGTCTGAAGGTACAACTAAACTACATCTACTGTGTCACCCTTGTCCACATGTCCTTCCAAGAATTGTCATAGATTGGTGAGGTATGATTTCACTTTACAAAAACTGTATCTACACTTCCCAACAAATTATGGTCATCTATGTGTCTGATAATTCTATTCTTTACTGCAGTTTCAATCAACTTGCCTCATATTGAAGTAAGGCTTGTGAGAGCCTTTAAAAAAAATCAGTTAGTAGATGACATTTCATGGGAAAAGGGAATAGGAAACAAACAAGCCAAAGTGAATAAGCAATTAATTTTAATGTATTCAAATCTCCTCAAGATCTTTAAGAATCTTTCATTTGGAAACTCAAAGGAAAGCAAGAATCCTGGACAAAGTCCCTAGTCTTTCAAACATAAATCCACTTAAATGTTATTGAATTTTGGAATCATTATGTCGTTGGAGTTCACTACCTAATGCCTCAAGGTGACCCACTTTCCCTGGGCTTCTACATTTCCTAATGTCTCCCTCTTTCCCTAAAGAGATTTATGTGCTGTATATGTAATTTCCAAAATAAAACACAAAGGAAGGCCAAACCATACAACATAAAAAAAAATATTCAGAAATGCACTGGGGCATAATTATCATGCATATAAATTATGCCTGCCAGAGCTGGCTAGCTTTTTTCCTCAGGAGGAAAGCAGAGTTTGTCTTTTCTCTATAGGTTTCTAGCTCTGGGGCTCACACATGTAGAAATTCAGTGTTCATTCAGTGTTCATTTATGCTATTTTGTGTTCTTCCATGTCCCCCCTTTTCTTCCTCTCCTTTTCAGTGTTTGACTTTACAGTAGCACAAAGAAGGAGTCCTATGCCACTTTTAAAGACTAAGAAATTTATTTATCACATAAACTTGTTAGTCTTTAAAAGTGCCACAGGATTCCTTGTTTGTTTTGCTGAAATAGACTAATGTGGCTACCCCTCTGGAACTTGTCTTCTCATTGGCTCTCTCTGTCACCTCCTTGGGACATATATTATTTGTATAATTTATATGAATACTCATAGTATTCATATTTTGGTTAGATGTTCTGCAGGCAAATATGAATATCTAACAAACAATATAGTTATGTGGAATCAATTCACCAAGCCAGTTCCTGGTGAATGTGGAGTCGGTACTGTCATAACTGGGTGTACCACTGAATATAAAAAATCCAGTTTGTGAAAATGAAGCTGCATATACATATGTGTGAATAAATGAGTGGTGTGTAGGGGTGCACTTACCCCACACTGCATAGAAAGGGTTAACATTTCATTGCATTCTGGACAGAAGAAGTCCCCCTCCTCTGCCTTTGTGCTTGCTCCAACTGGTGTGCTAGTATGAAAGGAAACAGCTCACTTCTCTGTTGGAACTGGATGCAGAGGAGGAAAAATGTATGGTAGATGCTCCAGCCAAGGTGGCAGAGTTGCCCACAGAAGCCCAGTGGAGGTCAGATTTGCAGGCCGCTCTACCTTCTGAGAGATCTGGAGACACTGGTGATTCTTAGGCCATGGCTTCAGGAATCAGGGTAGGAAGCAGTCCAGGGGGAGTGTGAACAGTTGTTTGTCTGTCAACATTTGTCAGCTGAATCCCTGCTGATTCACCTGACACTGATGGGGCCCTGAGCCCCTGACTCAGTGAAGTGAGGAGAGCCCTAGACCCCCTACCCTAGCCATCTCCCACCAACAGCTGGTGGCCAACTCCACTCTGGACATTAGGTTTCTTTCTCCTGAAGGCTGGGGCTGCTCTGTTGACTTTGGCCACTGGGCCGTGCTGCCCTGAAGACTGGAGCCATTTCTTTGACTCTGGTCATTGGGCAATACAACCATGAAGGTGAGGTCAGCCCAACATGCTTGACCTCAGGACACTCCCACCTCATGTTGAGGAGTGACGAGATGTACTTACCTTGCGACAGATGGCTATTGTAGAACTCTGACTATGAAACTTAATGCTTTTCTGTTAAGCATCTAGATAGAAAATCCTAACCATTATAACCAAAGCATTGTGGGAGAGAGGACGCGTACCCCATGTGATCTGGTTTCTTGGTTGTTGAGGTCAGCAGATCCTCACAATGGAATGCCGCCTGTGTTGCACAGTTATCTCTTCTTTATTCTGTGTGCAATGTACCTTTTGTTGGTGATTGCAGTAGAATTACAGTTCCCTCCAAAATTAGGGCTCAACCCTTCAGAATTAATTTAGCAATGACCGCAATTTCTTAGCTCTTCCACATGATGATTAAAACTGAGTATTTTTTCTCCAAACATGTTTTTTTCTTTTCTAAATTTTGGAAATGAGTTTCCTCTCCAGCTTCCATCCCTTAGTTAAGACTAGAAGAATTCCAACCGATATCATCATTATTTCAGAGCTAGGTGCTGTAATTTATATATAAACTGGCTATGTACCAATTCAAGCTGGAAAATAGAAAAAGGTTTTTAACTATCAGAGGGGAGAGGTTCCGGAACTGATTTTGAATATCAGCTGTAGAGATAAATAAGTTAATTAGTTTTAAGAGAACTGGACACATTTATGAAGGGGATTGTTTAATGGGGTTACTTGTGATGCAAGGGGGCAGGACATAACAGCCTTCCTTTCAGTGTATGTCCTGTGTTGCAAAAATTCGTGCTTCAAGGTTTTAGCCTCCCAGCAGCATGGATTTTTGCTTCTCAGGATATTTTAAGAGCTTTTAAACATCTCCTTTCTCTGAATTCTTAGAAGATAGAAATGGATAGATATGAGACAGTGGATGGGGAGGGCCAGGGCTCCGAAAATTCGTTCTCTCAGGTGCTTAGATGGCTGGTTCTTGCTCCCAAACACAGTTTCTAAAGAATCAGCATATGTGGGGTTGGGAAGGACTTTTTCCCCCAAGTCATTGGCAGTCACCTTTTGGGGTGGGGGTTTCCTTTTTCTGCAGTATGCAGGTGCAGCTCATGTGACAGGAATATTTCACTTTCCGCTCATAGGAGTGATGTGCCTTTGCACATTCTACTCTCTTCCTATGACACAACCTAGTCTAAACTCTTGCAAGCTGGAATGCATTGATCTAACTGCAGTTCATGGGCTTCATGTGTGGGTTTGAGGGTTGTTGGTGGCCTATGATATACAGGATGTCAGATTAGAAGATCTGGTGGTCCCTTCTAGCCTTAAACTCTATGGTTCTATGATGCTATTCATAGTCTGTGCCATCCATGCCTTAGCACTGTCCTCGACTTCATTTCATTGAGAGTAAACAAAATACTGCATTGCAGCAAAACAAATGTAAAGAGCCATGGGATAGGGCAGAAGTCTGGATAAGAATGGCTCAGCTTTATTAGCCTTCCAGCAAAATATTAAGACAACCAAGGGACAAGAAAAGCAGCCTATTCACTCCCTCACTTATTGTCTTATTTTATTCATCAGAACTCTTAAATGGAGCCCGCTAGACACATTCCCTTTTATATGAGGATAGCAGCAATGTGGGGTTATCAGAAGCCTGGTGCAAAGCTGTCATTTGATATTGCTGCAATCAATGCAGTGTACATAAAAACCACACAAATGGAAATAGATAAATAGTAAAAAGGTAATAAATTACAGCTGCACTGTACAGGCTCTTTTTTAAAAAAATTAAATGAGTTTAATAGTTGAAAACTGCATGATGTTCTCTACTTCAGAGAGGAGAAGTTAAAATTAGATGGATGGTAGCTAACAGCTTCATTCCCCAGAGGAATCAAGAGTCAATGGTTTAGAATTCAGTTTATTTTTTTATAGCATTCTGAGCCAGCAGATATCATACACATTATCAGCAGGAGTGCCTGTATGTGACACTGTGGTAAAATTAGAAGCACAGAGCATTCCTTTACCCTCTGGGTAAATCTGATCCTCTACTTTCAATGCAGGCTTGGAAGGGTCCCAGGCAGTGGGACTGGTGCCCCTCCTTAGTTCAGGAGGGTTTCTTTGGTGTAGGAGCTGTGTTTCCCTGGCCTGGAGCTCAGCTCTGTAGGACAAACCTCCACATAACAACATCCAGGGAACAGCTGGGCTGAGGGTGGAAGATACGGTTCTATGTGCAGGCTGACGCACCCTTTGTAAGGCAGCTCTCTAGCTGCTCTGAAACCAAAAGTTGAAGATTCCTCCCATTTGCATCTCAGACAGATGTTCAGGTCAGTGCTGGGCACAGGCTTTGGGCAAGAATGAATCCAGGGTGCTTCAACAGCAGTGATGAGAACTACAAGTTTTGGACTACACATTCTTTCAAGGGGCTTTTGAAAAATACCTGGAATGTGGAGAGCCAAATTTTGTGTTCTTATCTCTGTGCAACTCTATATAGTCTAAAAATTTATTAGTCATGTTAATTCCTCGCTGCCTACAGCCCTTGTTCTTCAGACATCAAGCAGAACAGAAGGAAAAGGCTGTCTATATTTAGGGCCAGATCCCGAATCACTGAAGGCAATGGGGGTCCGATCCTTAGTGGAGATCAATTGACCCTGATAAAGCATTGGCAATTCACACCAGCTAAATCTACCGTTAATTTCAGTTCTTAATAAGCCATTAGTTCTTTATGCTAACAATGCTAGAATTTGTCATGTTATTTCTAAAGCAGTAAAATGAACCCAGCAGGTTGCACAATGTGCTTGAACATTAACTGGATGTCTGAGAGACAGCACAGTTAGGGTAGGCTGTGAAACACATTTTAAAGGTACAGGTAGGAGCCACCCAGAATATAAATAGTAGAATCTGATCTTCTGAGGTGCTGAGAGCCCCCAAATCCTAGGTTTTGTAACTTCTGCACCCACCCGAGATATCCAGAGTGGACTTAGTGGCGGCACTGAATTCAAATGTTCAGTTTCCATACCTACAGGTAGAACCTGAGAAAGGATAGCACGATGCATAGAAATGCTTGGCTATGTCTGGTTTATTGTAATATATACTTTCTGTAATGTGGTGAGTTGTATCTGCTCATTTATGGTATCAACTGAAAATATAGTAGACAGCATCAGATGATCGAACATCTTGCATAGTGCTATTTCAGGACAGATTACAGCATCTCAAAACGCACACTAGCATGGGTGTAGTGAGACATTGCTACTGCTGGAGATCTCAAGGAAAGGCTACCTGACTTCCTCCTGGCACAACCCAGAAAGCACTCCAGGGGTGGAAGCTCGCCAGCCCTTTCGAGGGATGCTTCTAGCTGCTCTTGTAGCTCTAATGGGTAGGTGTGGTGTGGGAGAATGGGATGAATGAGCTTCCAAGGGATGTTGTAGAATCCCACTCATTGGCAGTTTTTAAGGACAGGTTAGATAAACACTTTTTCAGGGATGGCCTCTCAAGCTACCTCACATCCCTACATTTCTGTTATTCTGTGACTTTGTGTCCATCCCTACAACATGCATGAGTGGTACCAGAGAGGGGGAAAAAAAGGCATCTTATGATATCTTTTTCCCTACAGACCCACACTGAGCTAGGCACAGCCAAGCTCTTGAAGCTCAGTGCAAATTATTCCAATAGAAGCCAGATGTTCCTCACAATCATGTTTGCACTGTTGCTGTTAACTTTACCACTGTAATGCTCTGTGATACTTCACAGGTGTCAGCTGAAGAGCATGGGGATCTAATAAGTAGGCCATACTGACAGGATCAGGGACCCTATCCTTGGAAGCAGTGGCTGAAAAAGATTTGAAGACATGGTCGATAACTAGCTGAACATGAGCTCCCGATGTGATTCTGTCGCCCAAATAACACATGTGGTCAGGGGAATCTCTCATAGCATTGCAGAAGTAGTTTTTACCTCCGTATTTGAAAATGGTGCAATCAATGCTGGAATACTGTATCTAGTTCTATGCCCACAATTCAAGAAGGATTTTGATAAATTAAAGAGGGTTCAGAGAAGAGCCGTGAGAATGATTAAAAGATTAGAAAGTGTTCCTTATAGTAATAAGCTAAACACATTGAGCTTTCAGAGTCCAAGAAAGAACACATGAAAGGAAGATTTGTTTGCAGTAGATAAGTATCTACATGTGGAACAAATATTTCTCAATGGGCTCTTCAGCCTACCAGAGGAAGATATAACATGATTCAAGGGCTGGAAGTTGAAGCTGGAGAAATTCAGACTGGAAATGAGGTGTAAATACTTAACTGTGAGGGTTATTAACCCTGAGGACAATATGCAAAAGGATGTGATGGATTCTCCATCACTGACAATTTTTACATCAAGATTGGATGTTTTTCTGAAAAATGTGGTCTAGGAATAATTTTCGGAAAGTACTCTGGCCTGTGTTGTGCGGGATTCACACCAGCTGAGATCACAGAGATCCCTTCAGGCTTTGGAATCTAAGAATCAAGAGGGAATTAACTCAACAGTTGTTTCTCTGAATCTCTCATGCACAATCTTTTCGAGTGACAGGAGATAAACCCCATTAGTTGCTTGGTTGTTACTGCTGATCTTAAATTGTGTTCTCATTGTACACCAGCCCCTGGCGGGTGACATGCTTACAAAAGTCATTTGGGTCTGATTCTGAGCAGAACTTCATGGCTGGAACATTTGTCTGTCTAGCAAAACAAAATTGGTCCAATAAAAGACAATTGCCTCATTTGCCTTGTCATGCTGACAATAAGACAGAGACATGGAAGTACAAGGGTCTGAGAGACAAGGTGGGTGAGGTAATATATTTATTGGAATATCTGTTGACGATAGAGACAGACTTTCAAGCTAGACAAATTTTTTCTTCAGCACCTTTCTGAGGCTGGGGGAAGAGCTCCATGTAGCTTGAAAGCTTCCCTCAGCAACAGAAACTAGTTCAATAAAAGACATTACCTCATCCTTCTTTCTCTCTATAATATCCCGGGTCTGACACAGCTACAGCACTGCATACTAAAATACCCGAATCATTCACATTCTGAACATCTTCCCAGTAAAGCAAGAACTTCAGTGAACCTTAAGGTGCAGTTCTTCATTTTGAACTTGACCTAAAATTTGGATTTGTCTGCATACTAGTCCATTAATATATATTAGAACCTAGCTTCTCCACAGGAGTCTATTGCACATCATGATCATCCTTTATACATACTCCCCACCTCTAAGAAAGTATTGTATCTGATCCTGTAATCACCAGGCACAATTGCTAAACTTCCCCTTTTCTGGAGGCCCCAATTTTGAAAAGTGCTGAGTGTTTTTGCCTCCCATGTCAGCTCTTGCCATATGACACTTGGAGCTTCATATGTCATGTTTTACCTCCCCTGTGTAGCACGTTCTGTTTTGTTCAGAGAATCAGAAAGTTCATCTGAAAATGAAATCCGGTGAGCAAGCACCTTCCCTATCCTGTTCTCAATGTTCAGTTCACCTACTATGGCTACGTTTTGCTAGTATTATGCTAAGGGTTAAGTGAAACCTCACTGAAGCTGATGAGCAAAACAGCCACCCTTTATTCAAGATAAATATGAAAAGCAATTAAGCTCCTTTGTAGAATGGGTAGTTGAAAAAATAGGACCCATTGCCTAAAACACAGGCCAGAAGCTCAGCCATGCAGTTTGAAAGGTTTTGCATTTTGAATGCAAATGTAGGAGGCTGGGTAGTGTTTGATGGAACCGTCTCTGAGTGAGGGAGGAGGCAGAAACACCAGAGGAGTGCACAGAGGCACTAAGGAAGCACACCGAGGCAATCAAAAAGCTTGTGCAATGTGACCTTGTGAAAAATTTAGGAGAGAGATTTTGGGGCGAAAACTGGGTGGAAGGAGGTTTGGAATAATGAACAGAGGAACTGACTTTCGTTGCTTGCTATGTTTACAGAAACAGAATTTTATGTACACTTTTTATAAATAACCCAAACTGCATCAGAGAAATACGGACTCCATCTAATTTCTTCTTGTAATGGAAAGAATCTATAGGACCAAAAACAACAGCTAATTGGTTGATATATTAAAAAAAAAAAAATTCCCCTCTCACCCCTATAGGTGGTATGTGTCATCCTCAACCTCGGGTCCTCTACCAGAGGCCTGGGAGTTTGAGGGTTCTGCGCAGTATCTTAGCTGTTCCTAGCACTGCACTCTTCTGGACAGAGAGCTCTGATGTTGTTCCTGGGATCTGTTGGAGCCACTCTCTCAGCTTAGGAGTCACAGCCCCGAGTGCTCCTACCACCACCGGGACCACTTTGGCCTTCACTTTCCACATCCGCTCTAGCTCCTCTTTCAGGCCCTGGTACTTCTCCAGCTTCTCATACTCCTTCTTCCTGATGTTGCTGTCACTTGGCACTGCTACATCTGTCACCACCGCTGTCTTCTGGTCCTTGTCTATTACCACAATGTCTGGTTGATTGGCCAGTACCTGCCTGTCTGTCTGGATCTGGAAGTCCCACAGGATCTTAGCCCTGTTATTCTCCATGACCTTCTGTGGCATCTCCCATCTGGTCTTGGGAGGGTCTAGCCCATACACTGTGCAGATGTTCCTGTACACAATGCCAGCTACTTGGTTGTGCCATTCAGTGTGTGCTGTTCCTGCCTGCATCTTACATCCTGCCACTATGTGTTGGACTGTCTCTGAGGCCTCTCTGCACAGTCTGCACCTTGGGTCCTGTCTAGTGTGGTAGACCCCTGCTTCAATAGATCTGGTGCTCAGTGCCTGTTCTTGGGCTGCTATAATCAGTGCCTCAGTGCTGTCTTGTAGTCCAGCCTTTTCCAGCCACTGGTAGGATTTCCCAATGTCAGCCACCTCAGCTATCTGTCGATGGTACATTCCATGCAGGGTCTTGTCTTGCCATGGCACTTCTTCTGCTTGATCTTCCTCCCATGTCTGCTGCTGCTGCCTCAGGCATTCTCTCAGCAGCTTATCTTTGGGTGCCATGTTACTGATGTACTCCTGGATGCTCTGGGTTTCATCCAGGACAGTGGCTTTGACACTCACCAAACCCCGTCCGCCTTCTTTCCGGCTGGTGTACAGTCTCTGGGTGTTGGACTTGGGGTGGAAACCTCTGTACATTGTGAGGAGCTTCCGGGTCTTCACATCGGCAGCCTCCATGTCCTCCTTTGGCCAGCTCACTATACCGGCAGGGTATCTGATAACTGGCAAGGCATACCTGTTGATGGCGTGGATCTTGCTCTTCCCATTGAGCTGGCTCTTCAGGACCTGTCTTATCCTCTGGTGGTACTTGGATGTTGCTGTCTTCCTTGCCTCCTCATCGTGGTTCCCATGTGACTGTGGGATGCCAAGGTACTTATAGCTGGTCTGTATGTCTGCTATGTGGCCTGCTGGTAGTTCCACCCCATCAGTCTTGACTACCTTTCCTCTCTTTACTACCATCTGGCCACACTTCTCCAGTCCGAATGACATCCCAATATCCTCACTGTAGATCCATGTCAGGTGGATTAGCGAGTCAATGTCTCGTTCATTCTTAGCATACAGCTTGATGTCATCCATGTAGAGGAGGTGGCTGATGGTAGTTCCACTCTTGAACTTGTATCCATATCCAGTCCTTGTGATTATCTGGCTGAGGGGGTTCAAGCCAATGCAGAACAGCAGCGGGGACAGCGCATCACCTTGGTATATGCCGCACTTGATGGCCACTTGTGCAAGCTGTCTTGAGTTGACTTCCAGTGTTGTCTTCCACAGTCCCATTGAGTTCTTGAGGAAGGTCCTTAGTGTCCTGTTGACTTTGTATAGCGCCAGGCATTCACAGATCCATGTGTGCGGCATTGAGTTGTAGGCTTTCCTGTAGTCAATCCAGGCTGTGCTCAGATTGGTCTGTCTAGACCTTGAGTCTTGGGCAACTGCTCTATCTATGAGCAGCTGGTGTTTTGCGCCTCTGGTGTTGTTCCCAATGCCTTTCTGAGCTGTGCTCATGTACTGGCTCATGTGGTCCTGTAGCTTGGCAGCTATGATGCCTGATAGGACTTTCCATGTTGTGGGGAGGCAAGTTATTGGCTGGTAGTTGGATGGTGCTGTTCCCTTGTGGGGGTCTTTCATGATCAGCACTGTCCTTCCTTGTTTTAGCCAGGCTGGGTGGGAGCCTGCTGCTAGCAGCTGGTTCATCTGTGCTGCTAGGCGTTCATGCACTGCTGTTAGTTTCTTTAGCCAGTAGGTGTGGATCATGTCCGGGCCAGGTGCTGTCCAGCTCTTCATGTTCTTGACCCGCTGTTGGATGTCTGCTACTGTGATGGTGACTGGTTCCTGTTCTGAGAGATTGCTGTGGTCTGTTCTCAGGTCCTGCAGCCACTTTGCACTGGTGTTATGAGTCTTCTCTTTCTCCCAGATGTTCTTCCAGTACTGTTCAGTTTCTGCTGTTGGTGGCTCTGCTGTTATTGTGTTGTTGCACTGCAGTTGGGAGTACACCTTGGATGGTTCTTTGGAGAACAGGGCATTTATCTTTTTGGCCTCTGCTTCTCTAGTGTATCTCCTTAGCCTGGTGGCCAGTGCTGTGAGCCTTTGCTTAGCAGTCTCTAGGGCTTCAGATGGAGTCAGGCCCTTGTATTTTTTCAGTAGCTGAGTCTTATCCTTAATCTCTACACCCTTCTGTAGTTCCACCACCTGGCTAACTTCTCTCCGGGTTGCCTTGATCTTATCCTCCAACCTCATTTTCCAGGGGGATATGTACTGCTGTTCTTTTTGATTGTGTAGCCAAGCATCTCCAGGATTACAGAGGCTGTAGCATCTACCAGTTCATTGGTTTGAGTTATGGTGGTAGTAGGAATTGTCATTAGGGCTCTATTGGCATCTTCTAGTATACTAGCTGATGGTACTTCTCCCATGAGCCTTGGTAATCGGTCTCAAGGGTTGACTGTAGCTAGTTTATCATCCATGATCTTATGCCTCATATCAGCTGCTGTGCTCTGTAATGGAGGGGGTGGCAGTGAAGTTACAGCTTCAGGTGGTGGCTGCACATCTAGTTGTTCTTCTGGGTCTTCTTCTTGACGCTGGGAGGTAATGTGGAGTTGGTCTATCTCCAGTTGTGAGAGCAGCTGCCTCTTTACTATGTTGAAGCCTTGGGTAACTAGCCGTTTCTCAGTTAGTGTGGATGTAGGTCTTTTGTCCATCCATAGTTCCCTCATACATTTCATATATCCCCTCTCATTAGGTCTACTGTTGTAGTAGCATTCCATCAATTCCAGGTTCTCTTGTCTCATCCATGCATGGTTTGTTCCAGTAGCCCACTTATGGTCAGATTGTCCTGGTTCCCCAACATCTGGCACGGACCTTGTTAATCTGGGCAATGTCCAAGCCGGCATGACTCTCCTAGTTCATGTCACTCTCATATTTGAGGTAGGCAAGTGAGGCGCTAGGGGGTCTTTTTGCCCAAGGACCCCTACTGGGAAGGTAGACAGGTATCCACCGGGATTTGAACCCCAGTCTCCCATATCAAAGGGCGTCACTCTTAACCACTACGCTGTTCTAAGGAAGTCCTATGGGGTCAGGAGGAATATATGGCTTACCTTGACCAGCAAACACAGGAGAAAACTACCACAAACCTTTCTTCACTAGGATTGTAAAACAGGTTAAAAATGCACCTTTTTTCCTCCCAAGTGACAGAAAAGATTGTTTGAAGTCTAAATGTACCTGGTTCTGAGGGTTTGTCTTTATTAACAAAAAATTCAACAATAACTTAATATTGAGCTCAGGAGATCATCCAGGGTTCTTTGTTCCTAAGGTTCTTCATTTTGGACTATTCAAACCTCTCTCTAGATCCTCTCTTCCCAAAGAAAAACTCCTACATCTCTCCTATGTCCAGGTGAGGCATTACCAGTTGCTTCAGTGAGTCTACAGAATTCACTTAACCCTTTTCCCAGCAGGAGCAAAAACATGCAGACGTCCTTGGGCATTTCAAATAAACATTACTAGCCTTTTACAAATATCCAGTGCACGCTGATCAGATTTCATTTAATTGTTGTCTATTTTTAATTTTAATTTCATTTTATTTCCCTGTGACGGAAGGCAACAATAATATTTGGCATCAAAATGAAACATGAAATAAATGCCATTTCACCTCTGGTACCAGTGTGAATCTGCAACAACTCCATTGAAGCCAAAGCAGGTGTGAAACTGATGCGAAGGCAGAGTCAAATTCTGTACGTCTATAAAATGATTAATGGCTGCTCTGTGTTCTTTTCACACCAGTGTGCCTTCCTCATCCCTCAGGGAATGACCATGACACAGAAAGCCTTTTCCTCCAGGTGCAGAGTTTTGTTCACTTTATCTCCAAAACTCCCAAATCCAGCTGGCATTCCAAGAATAAGAGGGAGTGTTGGCAGGACTTCCAATGCTCTCAGTTTTGCTTGGCTGACTGTTTGTGGCATGGAAAACTGCTCATAACCCTAAGGGCTGCTCTGATCTGCATCGTAGGACAATTTGGCCTCAGAAACTCAAAGATCAGGAATGGCAAATAAATCCCTCTGGACTATATGCTGAATTCTGTAACAGCGTTAGAGACGCATCAGAACCAATGTCTCCAGTTACTAGAGTGAAAAAGAGAAAACAGATGTGCTAAAAAGATGCATCAAAAATTGTTTTAAACCTCTTTCCTCTTTCTTGGCTGTCATTAAAATGGGTAGATATCTTCTTGAGTTTTCCCAGCTCACTCAGATTCCATCTCTATCTAATCCAGAAGTTCCTTGAGGTTTTCTATGAATGTGCAGTTAGCTTTTCAGCCCTTAGCCTGGTTTTCAGACAGTGTTGTCACAATATTTATTTCTGAATTTTTTCAAGTTATTCTTCCTGTGGATGGATTGACAGCTTTGAACATATGTTTAAATTTGAAAATAAATATTATCATAATATAACCAGGTTAGATAAGGTGAGGCTGTAGGCACTGACGGATAGAACAGCAGCAAGTTCCAAAGGGGTATCTGTTTGTCTAGTTCAGGAAAACAAAGAAATTTGAGTCTGGTGGCAGTCTTTTTAGTGCCACCTGACTCCTAGATCAGCAGCAGTATCTGTAATGACAGTCCCCTTTGCAGCAACACTCTTTTTCTGAATAAGAGCCTTAAAACTGTAGCTATTTATACAGAGGCAGGCCAGTGACATTTGTCGCTCATGAAAAGTGTCACTGCTAGAAGAAAGAGCAGTCCAGTGGCTCGTGTTCCAAAGTGGTAGCTGTGGTAGTCTAGTCGAGCAAAACCAACAAGGAGTCTGGTGGCACTTTTAAAGACTAACAAACTCATTTATTGCATGAGATTTCTTGAGAAAAAAATAGTGGGATTTTCTCCCATGAAAGCTCATGTGATAAATAAATTTGCTAGTATCTGTAAGTGCTACTAGGCTCCTTGTTTGTTTCAATGGTTAGTATGTTGGTTTGAGTCTCAGCCCTACATTATATTCCAGGGGTGGCCAAACTTATGGAACTCAAGAGCCACACAAGTTCATTATTAAACCTTCAAGAGCCGCACTAAGGCATATAGCCATATACTTTTCCCTACTAAATTTATTTGCTGACATTCTTCCGCGAGCCACACTTTTTCATTCAAGAGCCACATGTGGCTCACGAGCTGCAGTTTGGCCATGCCTGTTATATTCCCTACTCTGCTCCAGATCTAGACAACTCATTTAGGGTCAGATTTTTAAAGGTATGCAAGTCCTGCAGATTTCAAATGAAATCAGTGGAAGTTAGATACCTAAATACTTCTACAAATCTAACGTAAGTCTCTTGGTTCCTCATCCATGAAATGGGTTTAACAGCAGTTCCCTACCTCAAAGTGATGGTGTGAGGATAAATAAACCAAAGACTAGAAGGCCCACGGGCTGTACAGCAATATGGGTCATATATGTATAGGGCTTCTAAAATATGAGGTAAGCAAAGTTACTGACTTTTTAAAGCATGGGCCTAAGATTACTTGGAGCATACTTGTTGGAATCAGATATATAATCATGTTCCTAATCTAACTGCTAGTCAACATTATCTCAGTTTCTTGACTTGTAATAGGGTTGTGCCATTAATAGGTGCACTTTAGTAGGATCCAACTGGAGTCTTAAAAGAGTAACGGTAATAAAGTCTCTCTAGTGAATCTTAGTTCTAACAGAAGATAGACTGAAAAAGTTCCTCTCTTGGGAAGGAGAAGTTGTATAGTACTTGCCAAAAGAGTGTTAGTTTCATCAGCACAGCATGCTGGAGAACATAAAGGGTCCAGAAAGATCTTGGATAGTTTAAATGCCAGACTGCTGCATGCAGAATCAATTTATCATGGGCAACCAGAGATCAGAGATTCTAGCAGAGCCCAAGGGACAGACTCCAATACCTTTTTTGCTACATTTGAAGCAGACTTTTACAACACATTGTGATGATGAAAGAGCAAAATTTGTTTTATGCTAGAACTGGATTGTGAAGGTAAGAATATGATGTTGAAAGATCCGGCACAGATTTTTCAGAAACACAGAGCCTGAGGCTAGCTCAGATTTTTTTTTTGTCAAGCCTGAACTGCCATGAAATTGCTGTCAAGGGGAAAATTCAACTATTTTTCTCTCTCAAGAACTTGGCTGACATTTAAGTTTAATGGGGAAGACTGATGTTAGAAAGTATTGGGCAACTACAAATGCAGCCAACTCCTTGTCTAAAGTGGAATCTGAAATGTCAGGGTTTGTAAGCCTTATATTGAAATGATAGAGATGAAGTAGATAACTCATCTTCAGACATGTCATCTGCAGTCAGTGTATTGGGACTTATTCTCCCCTGATATGGACAGGATTTATACTGGAGTAACTCTATTGACTTCATTAGACATATTCCTGTGTTGTTTGAGAATAAATGAGAGGTGAATCAGGCTCATAATCTGTATACACATATGCAGGGCCAAATGCTACTCTCAAGTCACAATACTCCCTTCCATAAGTGGAGGGTAGTTGCTACCTTTTGCTCCCTGCTGAGGAAGCATAGATGTGGACATTCTGGTTGAAGAGCAAATACCATGCACATTATTCTGCAGCAACTTATCAACAAGAGCTGTTCAGGATTGAGTCTTTGCTGCTTGGAGAAAGGCTGGGTGGGGTTAAAATTCAGGAGACTTTGTGCAAAAACCTATATCAGTAACTGATGTGTGCTTTCCCACAGCTATTCTAATCTGGCATTTCCATGCACCAACTAGTAGTAGATGTTTATTGCCTTGAAAGTCAGCTTCTCACTGAAGAAGTCAGTGGTGTAGAGTGTGGGTAATATTCTAACTGTAATTCTATTTATGTGTGTACACAGATCCTATAACATGGTGGTCAAATAGAATTCAGGGCAATCAATCTCTTCTGCCACAAATTCCATCCCATTGAACCTTGTTGGGGGAACCACCGAAGAGTGAAGTATTGCTTTTATTGCATGCTTTGCTTATCCAATTTACCTTCACAGTGTATAACGCATTCTGTGAATGCTCTAATGGACTCGAGACTCTCAGCTGGCCCAGTGGCAGAGTATAGTATCTTCTCCTCCTGAAACTAGAAACACTTTAGGAGGTAAGCTAATGCTAACCTCATCCTTTCCCTGAAGTCATAGTGCTAAGAGGTCAGATGGGACCCACAGGAATCAGAAGGCAAAACCCTGGTCTCTGCTGTGCCATTAGGCACTACATGGGTCTTGACAAAATACTGGTTTTGGAGAATGGCTGCACACACTTCTGCTTCCAGTTGCAGATGGTGAGCCATGATCCATATTGAAGAACTGGAAGAAGACTCTGAAGTTCTTCTCCAAATCCTGTTCTCTTATGCAGGAATAGGCCTTGTAGGGGATGATGAAGCCTTCAGTGAACAGCAATAAAAAAAATGGCTAGAAATCCTGAAGTGCCTACAAATATTTCCATTTTTTTTAAAGTTTTTCTTTATTTCTATGACCATGACTTGACCTAAACTGAACCAGCATGAATGCACAGCCCTATGACAAATGATCTCTAGCAGAGAACTGACTGTGTTCCTAGAAGAATATGTAAGAAAGTGAATCCTACAATTAAAACAATGAAGATAAGTATTTCTGGCTGAAAACAAACAGCTGAGAGATTCTGCTTCATGGATTGCTAAATATTTGTTTACTGCAGCAGAAACTTGATGCGGAGCAGTCATAGATCTTCTAATTGTTCATTTATAGGAGACCTTGAAAACATTCTTCACATGTTATTTACCATTTAGAGGAGGCAGGACAACTTTCTAGTTTTAACAAACACAACCGACAAAATGGTAAATCTGAGTTTACGAGATTATTTTTGTAATTGCAGAAATAGCAAGTCGGGACAAGACTGAATGGAAAAATTTAACTAAACTGCAGTAGTGTATTCTTTCTCATTCTTAGAATTTTAGAAGAAAGGCAAGCTGACTGAACAGTTAACCTTACATATATCTTGCTTAGGGCTGAAAAGCCTGGACTGATTAAATACAGCATGAAAAAATAGGGATTGCTCCCCTCCCTTGCTATGAGTTCAACATGATGTCTAAATGTCACATTTTGTTGACTTCATGTAACTAATTTGTAGTGGACTGAGGGAGGATGTGTCCATACATTTACTGTATTGGTTAAGTAAAGTTGCTCTTTACAGTACTGGGTAAATTTCAGACTAAGACAACTACAGGATCTGCAGCAGTCTGAGTTAAACTCATTGGGAGGGACGACGCAGAGAGACAACTGCTAGAAACCTTTCCATGCATTCAAGTGATAAGAGAAATTCTGAAGTTCTTCTGAGATCAGCAAGTTGCCCAAGAGATTAACACTGCAGAGTCAGGCAAACCACAACACATGATTTGATCTTTGTATTCCCCTAGAACTGGGGCAATGAACTGCAGAATGAGCAATGGGGTGCCTAGTGTGTAATGTCCCTTTTTCAACAATTAAGATGAAAATGAATAGTTTTAAAAAACTCTGAAAGGACTCAAACTAAATTTCAGGTTACAGAAGTGATGTGTTGTAAAAGGATTTCACCTTTAAAGTGTTTAGAAGTGATCTACAGATGCTTTAACAAATAGTCATTCAATTGTTTTAGATGCTTATAACCACGACTTGTAACCATCTGCAGACATTTTCTACTGATGTGCTAAGAATCACATGCTATTCACCTGTGTAAGACACTTGTAACATCTATTGTTCCTTTATTACCCTTCATAAACTGTTCATAAATGAAACTTGAATATGATTCTGCCTCCAAAATCCTGATGAAATGGCATAATAAGGATAGCAGGAAATGCTCCCGACCAGACACAACTGTGAACAGTCTGTGAAAATTTACAATGGCCTAATGGAATTGTTAAAAGCTAGTACAAGAAGAGCTGTGCTATCTGGAACATACTCTGCAAGTAGGCTGGGTCATTACAAGTGCAGCTCTTCCAATTTCCACCTTCAAGTCCTGAAAAGGATCTTTCCCAAGTACAGATATAGTCCTTGTAGGGCTCATTTATTACCAACATCCTGTGTACACAACTCATAACGGAAGTTCTACAATCACAGGCCAATATTCTTCTAACACAGCCCACACAGTTCATGTAACTTTCAGCCCTGGCATCCCTCACTATGCCCTGGCTCTCCAGTGGAGTCTTCTTCTGTCCTACTACCAGGTTACCCGCTTTTTCTGGGAAAGACCCCATAACCTCTTTGCTTCCCCTGACCCACTCATGGTCCCTGCAGGTTCAGATCACCTTGGAGATGTCAGCTGCTCCCCTGCCTGTAATGCTCTGGCTCATGGCTCTAGTTTTCCAGCTTAGTTCCTGTTGTCAGTTGACTGGGGTGTTAGTATGCTCTTTCCATATGCTGTACCAGTTCTGCATAGATGACTGATTCAGCAGATCTTGGTAGTGCTACAAAGTGTGCGTCAGTTCTGGAGGATTCTGGTTTGACTTCTCAGTGCTTCTGTTATTGGAGTTTTAATGTTATGAGCGGACATTGGAGCATGTTAGCTGTTACTCATAAAGAAAGCCCACAGTTGTGGGTCAATGGAAAAGGCACTTGGCCAGGTTTATTGCTCCCAGACGCTGGCTCAGTACTTGCAGGTACACTGACTTGTGAGTGCCTGGTAGCAAGAAATGGCTCAGTCAATAGCAGGAGTGTCTGCCACCTCCTAGGCCATGAAAAGAATTAAGATGAAGTACCCTGATGTTTTTAGGCCAAAACAAACAACTAATGTACACAACTGCCACACCACCTCCTGTATTTCATGACATCTCTTTATAACCTGCCTTGTTCTGGATATCTTGGACAAAATATCTCTATTCACATTTTATCAAACCATTTCATTTTGCTCTGGATTGCATTTGTACTAGTGGAAATGTAAATATATAGTGCCAAGTACACTAACAGCAGCTTTGCTAAGTTCGTGTCTTGGACAGTGAACTTGTAACCATCTGCTTTACTGCATGGCCTGACTTTGGTTCACAGTCTTTGGTTCAGGTCACAGATCTGATATCAGTGCTCCAGGCTCTCTCTCTCTGTCTACACTACCTTATCCTTCTCCTCTCCAGCCCAAGTCCTCTAGCTTAGGGACCCTAGCCAGCAAACTCTTGCTGTTGTTTTACCTTCAGACTTCTTGCAGGTTCCAACCGTACAGTCCCCTAGCCAATTCCTCCCTCTTCCGAGGGAGGGACTGCGGAGAGTTTTCTGTTCACTGCAGCATTCTCCAGAGACCCCCTCGACTCTCATGACTTTTCCTGACTGATTTTTCCCCATTGAATTTCTCTCTTCAGTCTCCTCCAAGTCTTTTTTATAGCCCCCAGGTTCTGCCTGCCTTAATTGTCCAGCAACTCTTCTGGCACAGAGGCAGTGGATCTACTTTATTTACTAGGACCAGCAAAACAAACAAGGAGTCCTGTGGCACTTTTAAAGACTAACAAATTTATTTATTGCATGAGCTTTCATGGGAGAAAATCCCACTTTGTCAGATGCTTTGAAGATAACTTTGTTTGTTTTTGCTAAACAAAACTAACATGGCAAACCCTTTGGAACTTACTAGTACCTGTCATCACATGACAGTTCATTCTCCCACACACATTGATTTCTCTTTCTATTCTTTTTTTTAAAATGTGAACATTACCAATACAAATAAACATCTATAAAGCTATTTCATTGTCCTTTAAATCCCTCCTTAAACTCTTCTTTGCTGTAATATCCAGCAGAAGCATGATAGTGGGTAGGCTATTGGTGTGCTGATCCACTCTTCATCATGCTGAACAACATCACCTTGTTGTTTCCTTGGGGTCCCATTGGTTCTTCATTTTATAATTAGTCTGTAAGTTATTTGTTCTGTGTTTGAACAGTGCCTGATACCATGGGGTCTGGATCCATGACTAGGTCTCCTCCATATTACAGGACTGTAAATAGACTACAGACTAATTCATGCAACATAGGTGGAGTTCTGAGAGGCAGTAATTATAGACACCTGAAAAGAAAGGTACACACCCTCCCTATCTCCAGAGTATTTTGAAGTCCCAAAATGCAGTTGAATCAGGGCAGTTTTGCTTCACAGGGAAAACTTTGAGGAAGACAGAGTTCAGTCTCTATCCCTGCAGAGTACGTGGCTCAACTTCATGTGGGGTCCCAGCATGGTATGGTGCAAGAAAGAGATAGCAGGAGGCAGGGAGATGAATGAGGGTTTAGATGATGCATCAGTCCCAACACAGTTGCACAGGCTGTCTTTCACCACAGAACAATGTACAGTAAGCCAGGCAGTTGCTCTAGGGTGTTCCACAGCTTTGTTGTGCACCACACTATATCACCACATAAAAAAACATGCTCTCATTTCACTTTTGCATGTTGCAAAAGAAAAAGGTATTGTCTAGAATCTTTCAGGTTCAAGCATTCTTATCTGAGTTAGCATTAGCAAACAGGGGAAAAGGAAAGCATAGATGGCACTGTACTTGCCCATGGATTTGTCCTCCACACATTTCAGCAGAGGAGTCAAGTTAGTATGACTATGTGTAAGTACTAAGCCTGTTATGGAAATAAGCACATTTTATGAGACACTGAACTTGGGTGTGGGAGGGACAACTAATCTTTTCAGCAACACTGCAGAGCCCAAAATTGCCAATTTTATTTCCTTCCTTTGTTATACTTTTCCCCTCCCCATTTAACTGTAAAATGAAAATAGTAGGAAGGGAAGTAGAAAAGAATTTAAAAAAAAATGAAAACCAGTATTTTCAGGTTTCTCATTATCCTGTTGTTGGAAGATTTTTGGTTTTGGAAAGACAGTCTACAAACTCTTTTGTAGCTATGTTGCTTTTGCCTATGAGTGAATATTATGTACGGCATTAGGTAGGCTCCAGGTGTTGTTATATATATATATATATGTTGTGGTTTTTGTTTTTTTTTAAGAAAGAAAGCTAATGTTTTAGCCTTAAGTCTAACATGGAATAAATTTGACAGTTTGGGTAGAGTTATTCCATATTAAAAGGTTTTTCCCCTCTCATGTAAAAAATATCACTCAAACAAAGTAGATCTTTAAAATGCCTCTGAACCACTGTACCATAAATAAACCTATATGGCAGAAAAAGCCTCTGAGGTAGAGCTCTCAAGAGAAACACTTCCTTATGCTACAGCCCTGTCTTTCCCTAAGGGTTCCACGAAATCAGGGTTTTACACATGCAAGCAGAGCCCTAACAACACGCAGGTGACCTGAGCCTTCTTATTACTCCACCTTAGTTAAGACCAACTATGTCCCTTATAAAACTGGACCCAGGTGCTTTCCTAGGAAAGAAGTGATGTTACTAAAAGGAAATGAAGAATGGGGCAGAGGAGGGGTGTTTCTTGTTGTTTCTGCTTCACTGTAGTGTGGGGAAAGAAGTTTTACTCTAAATATCATTTTTGAATAGTTCAATATAAAATGAACAGGGATCCCTATTGGCTAATTGCTAAGCATTTTAATGCACAGAAAGAGAAACCCAAAGTATTTATTTCTGTCAGGTAAAGCTAAGAGCTAGACTGTAAACTTGCAAAGCAAGGTGAGAAAATCTCCCATTTCCACATTTTTCTGTTGCATGGAGGCTTAGGAGCCAACCAAAATTCAGGCAGGAAAGGCACAGATTATATGTTTTGTACTTGTGCAACAAGGCAAGATGTAGTCAGGGAAGGCACCTGCTTTTTTTTTTTAATACTACTGGAGTATTTGTGTGGAGTGAGGAGGGGGAGTAACAACAATTGCTTCTCTTTGGACTATCTCTGTAGAATTCTGTCATGCTGCTGATTTAGAAGAATAGCTTTATCCCTTTTTAAAGTGCTAATAGAGTTTGAGTAGGAAGTAATATGAGGTGCATCATGTTAAATGGCAGTTCAACTCCCTCTCTGGGATGCATTGTGTTGGAGGTCCTGGAGTCTGTTCTAGTGTGAGTGCTTCTCTGGGCTTTTTGCACTCTCCCCAATGCAGGCTATAACTCAGAAGCTTCACTGTTTTCCTTCGAGTTGTAACAGTGTCTCTTATTGTGAATCTAACAGAAATAACTCTGCAAATTCCTATCAAAAGCAGAGCAAAGGGTATTTATTTTTTTTAACCAAGCTGCTCTTTTAGATTGTGTGTGTGTGTGTGTGGCATAAGTGGGGAAGGGGCTTCCTCTCACTTACACCAGACTGAATTTTACTTCAGTTAAGTATTTTCTGATTGACACCTACATAATTGCCTAGCGTTCACAGAAACAGCCAGCTCAAAATGAAAAACACAGGAACCTGTGATTGGTGTGGTTTTGTTCCTGTTGATTAGAGTTCAAGTTCTTGCTTTTAATTGCTTGTGAGGCTTCTCCCAAAGTTCTACTCTTGCACCAGTTCCAATGAATAAATTGAACTGAAAAACTTTGCAGGGTTTAATTTATCCTGTGTACAATTGAAGTTTCATATTTTGGGTCAGATGAAAGATAACCTGTGGGTGTACAACAGAGAGTTGTACAAGAGAAGCCATAAAATGCTCCTTTGAACAAGGACTTGATTATTGTAGAAAGGGAGAAAGCAAAAGAAAACACATTGTGGTTTGGATTTTAGTTATACACTAAGGCCTTGTTTAGTGCTTTTATACCACAGACTCTATATACAACCACAGATGGACAGTCAAGCAGCAGTATGTCCTCAGAGTTAAGGAGTGCCTTCTGCAGTGCTGGGGAGCCAAAGACTATAGTAGTCATCGCTACCCATCCCCGGCACTCAGTGTAGTCCAGCAGCAGCTGTGGAAGACTAGAGGCATCTCAGGTTTTGGGATGATACTATCAGGTCCAGAGCTGTGACACCTCCCCCCCCCCAATTCAAAATAGATACAAATGGTCAGAGATTATCATAGAATCATAGAATCATAGGGTTGGAAGGGACCCCACGAGGTCATCTAGTCCAACCCCCTGCCAAAAAAAGCAGGACCACTCCCATTACATCATCCCAGTCAGTGTTTTGTCCAGCTGGGACTTGAACACCTCCAGAGATGGAGATTCCACCATCTCTCTAGGCAACTTATTCCAATGCTTCACCACTCGCCTAGTAAGGAAGTTTTTCCTAATATCCAGCCTGGACCACCCCAGCTGTAACTTGAAGCCATTGCTTCTCGTTCTGCCCTCTGTTACTACCGAGAACAGTCGAGCTCCCTCTTCCTTGGAGCAACCCTTCAAGTAGTTGAAGGTTGCTATCAAATCCCCCCTCAGTCTTCTCTTCTGCAGGCTAAATAAGCCTAGTTCCTTCAGTCTTTCTTCATAGGGCTTGTGCTCCAGCCCTTTGATCATTTTGGTTGCCCTCCTCTGGACTCTCTCTAATTTGTCCATGTCCTTTTTGTAGTGGGGAGCCCAAAACTGGACACAGTATTCCAGATGTGGCCTCACTAGTGCAGAATAGAGGGGAATGATCACATCCCTTGATCTGCTGGTAACACTTCTTCTGATGCAGCCCAGTATGCCATTGGCCTTTTTGGCAGCAAGAGCACACTGCTGACTCATATCCAGCTTCCCATCCACCATGACTCCCAGGTCCTTTTCTCCAGTGCTGCTATTTAGCTGATCACTCCCCAGCCTGTAGCAGTACATGGGGTTTTTCCGTCCCAAGTGCAGGATTTTACACTTATCCTTGTTGAACCTCATGAGATTCCTCTTGGCCCACTGCTCCAATTTGTCTAGGTCTCCCTGAATCCTGTCCCTGCCCTCTAGGGTGTCTACCGTTCCCCCCAGTTTGGTATCATCTGCAAACTTAGTAAGTGTGCAATCTATCCCATCATCCAGATCATTAATGAAAACATTGAACAGAACTGGCCCCAGGACCGACCCCTGGGGCACACCACTTGTTACTGTCTGCCAACTTGACATGGAGCCATTGATTCCTACACGCTGAAACTGTTGTTCTAGCCAGTTTTCTATCCACCTTACAGTCCACGCATCTAACCCATACTTCTTTAATTTGCCAATGAGAATGCTGTGGGAAACCGTATCAAAAGCCTTGCTAAAGTCAAGGTATATCACATCAACGGCTCTTCCCGCATCCACAAATCCAGTCATCTCATCATAGAAGGCAATGAGGTTGGTCAGGCATGATTTACCCTTGGTGAATCCATGCTGACTGTTCCTGATTACTCTATTTTCCTCCAAGTGTTTCAGGATGGATTCTTTGAGAAGCTGCTCCATGATTTTTCCAGGGATTGAGGTGAGGCTGACAGGTCTGTAATTCCCAGGATCATCCTTTCTGCCTTTCTTGAAGATAGGTGCTATATTTGCTATTTTCCAGTCCTCTGGCACCTCCCCTGTTTGCCACGAGTTTTCAAAGATAATGGCCAACGGTACTGCTATCTCATCAGCCAGCTCCCTCAGCACCCTCGGATACAGTTCATCCGGCCCCATGGACTTGTGCACATCTAGTTTCTTTAAGCAGTCCCTAACCTGACCTTCTGTCACCAAGGGCCTCTCTTCTTCTCCCCAGTCTACCGTACCTAGTGTAGCGGGCTGGGAGCTGACCCTGCTTGTGAAAACTGAAGTAAAAAAGGCATTGAGCACTTCAGCTTTTTCCTCATCCTCTGTCACGAGGATGCCTGCCCCATTCAGTAAGGGACCTACACCATCCCTGATCCTCTTCTTGTTATTGATATACTTGTAGAACCCCTTCCTGTTATCCTTCACATCCCTTGCTAGTCGCAACTCCATTTGTCCTTTGGCCTTTCTGATTTTATCCCTGCAGTCCCGAGCAATGTCTTTATATGCCTCCTTAGTCATCTGTCCTAGCTTCCACTTCCTGTAAGCGTCCTTTTTATGCTTCAGCTCAGTGCAGAGCTCTCTGTTAAGCCACAGTGGGCGCCTTCCACATTTGCTGTGCTTTCTCCTTATCGGAATTGTATCTTCCTGTGCCCTTAGCAGGGTTTCTTTAAAATGCACCCAACTCTCTTGGACACCTTTCCCCTTCAGATCAGCCTCCCAAGGGATCCTGCCCATCAGTTCCCTGAGGGAGACAAAATCTGCTTTTCTGAAGTCCAGGGTCTGTGTTTTGCTTCTTTCCTTCTTTCCTTTAATCATCAACTTGAACTCAATCATTTCATGGTCACTGCTACCCAGGCTGCCATTGACCTCTACTTCCCTGATAAATTCTTCTCTATTTGTGAGCAGCAGATCGAGAGGTGCAACGCCCCTAGTTGGTTGCTCCAGCATTTGTACCATGATTCTGCATAGTCTTTACACACAACCAAATGGGAGAAAAAGGCCCTTTTGATCTCTCTTCCACGGTGGTGCTCACATAGCTCCTTGCATGGTTATAGTGTTATGCCATTACTTGGTCAGGGAGCCTTTTTCAATGCAGTACTGTAAAGGAGAGCCATCAGTTCAATTGCCATGCAAATCTCTAGAAGATGTTTGTTTTGATTCCTCTTTTGTTCTATGTCCACCACCCGCATGTAGAGCCTCTTGGGTGAATTTTCTTGTTTAGTGCCTCACATGAGAAGAGCACCTATTATCATTATTATGAAATTGGTTTATAGAAGTGCTGTGCTCCAGGAAAACTAAATGATTGCACAGGATTGCTATAATTTGTTGTTCAGGGGCTTCTTCCATTTATGATCCACCTTCAACCATCTGAGGCTCTCTTTACCTGGAATTGTATCAGAACTGGAATCTCTTGTCTGAACTTTTAAAACTGGAGGGGAGTGGAAAAAAGGTTCTTGTCTAAATCTCCATACCCAAAGTCATCATTAGTGTTCAAATTGTTTGGTGCAAAAGGAAGAATGGCATTGTTTACTGAGCTCTGCTGTCTGTGTATATTCATAGTTGTGTCCACTTACAGATTATGTTTATTTATGGAGTTTATCCTTTTTTCTTTTAACATGTATAAAAAATACAAAATAGTTTGTCAGAGATTCCAACTATATAGAACAAATATTCTTGAAATCTTGTTGATTTGAAAGAGTCTAGGACATCTCTAAGTTTGTTTTAGCAGAGATTTCAAGTAATTAGTGAATCCTGGAGATGGAACTAAGCAAACATATAAGAAGGAAAAAATGAATGTATAACAGCTGTGCAAGATAAGAAATGACCAGAACATGAGACAGAAGCAGTAATTGAAGCCTTCTTCAATTATCTGCTGCTATCAATGAATGGAGTTTAGGAATCCATTCACTTTTTACTGAACCTCTTGATGGCATTTGACACAGATGATCATCAGGCACCCTGAAGTAGATTGAAAGGGTCCAAGGCAATTTGCTAAAATGTTTCAGCCTTCCTGAAGGGATGCCCTCAAGAAGTAATGGTGGGAAATTGCACATCCACTTCTAGACAACTCACATGCGGAGTTGCACAAGGACCACTTCTCCTTCTGGTCCTATTAATAGATACATGCAGCCACCAGCATTCAAGGACTCATGGACTTACGTGGCAACACTATGCAGAAGACCCATAAATCTGTCTTTCCAAAATGACATATGAGACCATGATCACCAAACTAGTGCTTGGCAGAGATCAGCTCTAGAATGAACAGCTGGATGAAGATGAACCACCACAGGACAGACACATACTGAGGAGTTTGCAGCTAGGTGCATTTTCCATTGGTTGATGTGCCCATAACTGTGAAATTCAATCTACAGTTTAGGTGTGCTGCTGGATTCCTTGCTAACACTCCACTCTCAGATAGTAGTGCTTATGAGTAACACTTTCTACTTTCTCTAATTGATGAGGAGTCTCCATCTCACCTGGTGGATGATGAGCTGTCTGTAGTAATAAATACTTCCATTACCTCCTTGTCTGAACTTCAATTCAGTAGAAGCCATTAATCCTTAGGAAACTCCAACTAACTCAGAAGACAAAAGAGCATCATCTTAGCTATGCAGGCTACTGTGAACACATCAGACCTGCTTTCCTCTCACTTTCTGTGACTTCTCAACCAAATCTGAAATCTTTCTCCTTTTCTCCACGGTGCTTACTGGCCTTGACTCACTGTACCTACAAGGGTACCCCCAAGATACCCTTCTAACAATAGAGTGCAATAAAGCCTGTGCTAAATAAAGTCTATTGGAAAGAATCATTGACTTTTAAGGGTTTTGAATGAGGCCCTGTGACAAGAGTTTGAACTACGTAAAGACTAATCGTGGTACACTTGCACACAGCAATGATTTGCAGACAATTTTTCAGGTACAGGAGACTAGTGGAAAGAAGACTCCAGAACAAAACCAAATATTTTGCAATTAGGACTTATTTGTGGGCCTTCTGCATATTTCTCAAATGTATTAACATTTAGAAAAATTGATTAAAATTTAGAAAAGATATTTTTTTTAAAAGAGAGAATATCTTAAAGGACCTCCAAAACAACTATTCTAAGGTCCCAGAAAACACTTTTGCATAGTCAAACCATAAATTACTTTGAACGATGATAAGCTTGTGCCAAAACAATTTGCTAGTATACTAGCCAAACCTACTGAGTGTATCCCAGTTAAGGGCCAATTCCTCCCCTCTTCTGACCCTATACTTTATATTAGAAAGGGCTCCTTTATGGCCTGTCTGTAGAGCCCAGCAAATCCTCAGATCCATGGACCATTTCTTGCAGATGCAGATCAGATACAGATTCACATATTTGTATCTGTGCAGGGCTAGAGCCCTGCAAATACATGGATCTCTGCATTATATCTGCATCCGCCAATACAACATGGATATCTGTGGACCATTTCCTGCAGATGCAGGTTGGATGTGGATCCACATATTTGTATCTGTGCAGGGCTCTACCTGTCTGACTAATAGGGATGTTATTCATGTGCATAACCGTACCATAAAGGTCTTCTTGCAGATATGTAATGAAAATACAGGCAGTGTACCTGCTGTGCATTTGTGCTTGTATAAACACAGTTGTTCTTTCTTTATGTTGCTCTCTTACGTTGCTGAAGAGATTCAGGACACTGCATGCACAGATATATTTTTCTCTCATGTTCCTTGCTTGACATTCAGAATGAGCCCCAAGACACTGACTATCTCATAGAACTTCAGTTACCTGTGATGCCTGTTCTCTCCAAATTAAGCACCCTCAATGTAATTAGAAATAAAACTATTACACACTGTATGATGGGTTTAAACTGTTGGGAGAGGTGCATAATAAAGGTATTAGATGGACAACTCTGTTTTTTTCAGCTCTTCAGAATGCAGATGTTAGTACAGCAGCAACATATTTCTATCTTTCTACATACTTATTCCATTTACAATGTTGAATGCTGACATTTAACACCTGTCTTATTAGTACTGTGACAGTATTAAAAACATATTAGAATTATATAACATATAGAAATACATTATGCATTTTGTATATTTTATGGGGATTTTTCTTTTATTTTTCCTTCCATTAAAAATTATTAAGTATTTAAATTTGTTTCTGCTGAATGCTTCTTTTCTGCATAAGGTATTTTATATAGTGAGACACGCATATTTACTGAGTTATATCAGATTGGATGAAATCACATTGCAGCCCTTTCTCTGAATTACTAGAATATTTACTGACAAGTATGTGTGCTTGCATAACAGATTGGATTTCCCTTATTTCATATTTAATATGGTACATAGTCAAAATTAAGATTTGCCATATGCTTCACTCTGTAACATATATAAATACAGGTAAACAGCATGAAGAAAACCACCAGTGCTGATTCAATTTATTTAGAAATATCTAAATAGGGAAACCCAAGAGGAATCAGTAACAATATATGCAAACACAGGGATTGGACACAGAATAAAGCAGAGCACTTTCAAACACATTTAAGCACCATGGTGTGAGTGAATACCACAAAGAGCAATCTGGATCTTTCAATAAACTGAGCCCATTCAAACAAATCATATTTTTACTACAGCCAAACGTGAAGTCATGCATCTAGAGATGAGGCATAAAGGCAATATGTGGGCAATGGGGGTTTCCATCCTTAAAAGCATGAATCTGAAAAGGATTTAGAATTCATGATGGGCAACCAGCTCAACATGAGTTCCCAATGTGATGCTATGGGAACAAGGGATAATTCAATATTTGCTTCTATGAACTGGGGAGTAGAGCATATAAGCAGAGAAGTGATTTTTAACTCTTTATATGGCATTTGTAATACTATGTCCAGACTGATGGACTACTGTGTCCAGTTCTGGTGTCTACAATTTAGAAAGGTGAAAAATTGGAGATGATACAACAAAGAGCCACAAAAATTATTTGGGAGCTTAATGAGAGATTTAGAGAGCTCAGTCTGCTTAATTTATAAAATTAAGATTGAGAGGTGACTTAATTATAGTATCCATGTACCCAGAGGAAGTACCAGATAATAAAAGACTATTTAATTCTATAGGGTATGCCTACACTTACAATTTAGTATAAATTTAATGAGGATTGATTTGAACTAAATTAATGCATGGCTATACTGGCTTTCATTACTACTAACTAAGGAATTCCTTTGTTTGAAATAATGAATGCTTACTTAAAAGTTATAAAACCATGCTTAACTTTGAAGTAACAAATTTGAAGCTAAATCCAGGTTGTAATAACCCTTGGGGAGAAAGGGGTTAACACTGTGGTCAGTGAGTCCCAGGACAACCAATAGGAATAAAGCACAGGTTTTTTAATTGGAGCAGCAGCCTTGCCTGTTCCTGTTTGGATGCAGCAGAGCTCCTGCGAGGATCAGAAGGAGGCCAGAGGGACCTGAGGAAGAATCCAGCACCATCCTTACCAAAGATAAGTTGTTTGTTACTGACCAGGCGTGGGTAAAACAGGGAATGTGTACTCAGACGCGGTCAGGGTATCTTCTTTGGTTTTGGATTTCTCTGTGCTGAGCACATGTACCCCCTCCCACTACCCTGTAACTACCTAAGTTAATTCCCAGAGAAGCAACTCTGTGTTTTTATTTGTTCTTTTTAATTAAAGATTTTATCTTTTAAGTAAGCTCTGGTTCTGTGTCCTGAAAGGCAAGAGGTTTGTGTACATGTGCCTCAGACTGCACAGCCAGCTACTAAATGGGACTCTGTTCCAGTTCCAGCTCATATTGCAGCTGGGGTCCAGTCACTTTCCTGAGGGAGGAATAAAAGTGATCGCAAGTACCTCACAGGAAGGAATTCCCAAGTGTGCCTTCCTGGGTTTTCAAGAGGTTTTTTGCATTTGGATGGTGGCAGCAGTACTATTCCAAGGCCAGGAATCAGAGGCCTTAGAGAGTTTTAAGAACAGGCTTTAAGGCCAGTGTGTTTTGAGGCCTGTTGTGGGCCCCCACCTTCTGCAGTCAGAGTACTAGAGTGGGGAAACAGCCTTGACACAGGTAGCTGTATCAATGTAAAATCCTAGAGGAGCTGAGGTTCTGTAGTTTTACCTTGATGTTGCTAGTTGAGATTAGATCTGCACCTCTGCCCGCAACACGTATCTAAGCCAGCTACACTTCAGTCAAAACTATAGTGAATTATCTCTGCTGAGATTTTACATGAAAACAGCTATCTTGAGTCAGGGAAGACATAGCTTGAAATTGGCCCTGTAAAGGGAATCTTCAAGTATGATGGGGTGGCATTATGTTATATGGAGATAAACTTGGGAATAATTACAGAGAGATTGGACAGGTCTGTCAGTAGCCCAAATTGTGCTAGGCAATGTACAAAGACATATAAACACAGTCCCTGGCCCAAAATGTTTATGGTGAAGTTAGGCCAACAAAAGATGGGAGGAGAAACAGCAGCACAGAGATGAGAAATGACAGCTGGTGAATGTCAGAGTCAAAAATAGAGCTTTGATCTCTTCTGCCCACTGAGCCCAGTGACTTATCCTTTTAATTTTACAGTAGGCACAATACCAAAGTACATCCATGTGTGGTACCAGGAATAAGGAGATAAATTTGACATTCTAACTGAAATATTTTTAATATGGCTACACTTTCAAACTATCCACAACAATATTTCAGACCTCAAGAATTTAAGATTGTGGCTATCATAAACTTTCCCTTCATCGTGAGCCTTCAAGGAGTGGTTTTGGCTCACGTAAAAGGAAGTTGTTTTAAACTAAGTGCAGAAGTTTCTGTCACTAAGATGACAGTTAATTTGAATGGCTCAGCATAAAAAAATTAATCTTGATCTCATTTAGAATTTATCATTTTTATGTGTGCAAATGTAACAAACTCTAAGTTGTACTGGTGGCTCAGTCTGGGAGTCATGGGCATGAAAAAATAATAGCAGAAGCATGGGCCAAGTATAAAACAATCCTAATTATTCATAGTATGGAATTTTCATGACCTGCCCTATTTACTTGTACTGAGATACTTGCAGAGAACCATGTAACTCAACATAGGTCGACCTGCCTAAGTCTAATCTATCCATTGACGTCTGAACCTTTAAAAATGATCAGATTGCTTTAGGGCTACTTTGTAACTGCAAGGTCAAATGGAAAAGCCTTCTTCTAGACACACTGGTTTCAGACAGTAGTGTGGCTACACCATTTGAAACCCGTAATGCATACACAGTTAACACTGGTGCCGTACAATTATCATTCTCTGGGGCAGCTTACACTAAAGTTTGTTCCAGTGCAGCTACAGTGGTAGCAAAAACAAGTTGTATCCCATTATCAGCTAAAATGGTGGTGTGAAAGAGCACATTAGGTAGTGCCCTGTCACAGCTTTCCTAGGAGACCCAAAGACTGCTAGGATTTGCTGTGTTAAGTAAGTAGGAAGACAGCTTTCTGTAGCTCAGAGAATTAGGAAGGATAAATTGAGGGAACACTATTAAGCCGGAGGTGAAATCCCTCAGTGACACATAGCTGCCACAGAAACAAAGGTGAGGAAGCAGGTAATTGTTCAAGTGATACAGAATTGTGCAGTTTTTGCTTTGTGTGTGGGCCCTGAAAGTCAGCACATTAGAGCAGGCAGAGATGCTGGAACTGCAGTGGGAAGAGGTAAGGAAAGAGACAGCAATGACTACTGAGGAGGAGAGAGTGTGTGTCTGTATGTAAGACACTGGACAGTACACCTACCAGGCAAGTTTCTATATAAAAGTGAGCACAGATGTATTTTAAAAAATATTTTCCCCCCAACCAATAAGTCTCTAAAATTCCTAACCCTGACTTTCCAGATATTTGTGAATGCTCCCACTCATGTAAAGCACCTCAAAGGATGTGGTCAAAAGTTCTCTCCAACACTATTTCAAGGAGACTACATAGGAGGTGAAGTGAGCATTGGATCTGACTTGACTGTGTACATGTGATACATGGTGAAGGTCTGTTAGGGTCTCTGCAGTTCAACATCAATGTCCTGAGGAAACATCCATTTCCATTTTCCATAGTCAAAGAAGATGGCGTGACCACAGAAAAATATTTGGACAGCAGAACTTGGGAGGTAGCTGGAACCCAGAGGGATTTGCTTATCTCGTGGAGAAGATCTGAGACGCTTTGGAAAGGCTGCTGGAAGGAACCTCTCTCAATTTCTGTTAGGAAGCACTGACATTCTATTTTGCAAATCCTGAAGATCAAACCATGCATGTTGTAAATTGATGGGTTAATGGTTAATATACTCTTCTTTCAGTTGAGTAGCCTGCTGGAGATGCTAAGCAAGGCGGCAGAGTCTCGTTTGCTTTTTGTTAGTATGATTTTAAATGAAATACTGAGTTCTCTCAGAGAAAGAGGCTATTTTCTTTCCTGTTGCCAAGGAGGTTGATGGTTTTGTGCTGGGGTCTCAAACTGAAGCACAATCACTCCTGGCAATAATAATAGGCATCAAAATTCTTCCACTTTTACTCCTTGCTGATTAAACCTCCACTGGAGCATTGTGTTTGGTTGTGGGTGCCTCATTTCGGGAAAGATGTGGACAAACTGGAGAAAGTCCAGAAAAGAGCAACAAGAATGATTAAAGGTCTGAAATACTTAACTTAAGTGAAGATTGAAAGAACTGGGTTTGTTTAGTTTGGAAAAGAGGAGACTGAGAGGGGACATGATAACAATTTTCAGGTACCTAAAAAGTTGGTATTGGGAGGAGGGAGGAAAACCATTCTCCTTAACCGCTGATGTTAGGACAAGAAGCAATGGGCTTAAGTGAGCAAGGGAGGTTTAAATTGGACATTAGGGAAAAAATTCCTATCTGTCAGGCTGATTAACCACTGGAATAAGTTACCTAGACAGGTTGTAGAATCTCTGTCACTGGAAATGTTTAATGGCAGGTTTTGAGAAACATCTGTCAGGGATAGTTTAAGAGAGTACTTGGTCCTGCCATGAGTGCAGGGCACTGGATTCGATGACCTCTCTTGGTTCCTTCCAGTTTCTATGATTCTATGACAAAAAGGATGGCCTACCTGCAGCAGCAGCATATGTTACAGATGATGGAAGACCACAAATGAGTTTAGCTAGTTGATGAGCATCAGGAGTGAATTGAAGCTGCTGCTGGCTCTCTAAGAGGAAAGAACGGCAGAAAGGCCAGATGGCAACTTAGTAAAGCAGCTGCAGCAAGCCCAACTCTGTCAGGTCTGCTACAACACGATGTAGAACTCGATTCCCAGGTCTGCCCAAGCAGCCTCTGTGGGCTCCCTGCGGATGAAGTTTCCCAATGCAAGCATCTTATGTAAGCCTGTTTATGAGTGATGCAGCACAGCTCCCTTTAGTCATGAATCAGACTCACTCTGCATCAGATTCTTATGCTCTTACTTCACCAGGTTAATACTTGGAATCAATTAATGAGCACATTCTCAGGCCAGAAGGGATCATTGTGCCATAGGATCTAGCCACAGAACTTCCCCAAGTAATTCCTAGGGAAGATCTTGTAGGAAAATGTCAGATTTTGATTTTAAAAATGGCAGTGAAGGAGAATGCACCACTTGGTAAGTAATTTAAATAGTTATTTACTCTCACTCTTAAAAAATGGATCCCTTACTGCCCATCTGAATTTGTCTAAGTTGAATTTCCAGCCACTGGATGGTGTTAGACCTTTTGCTTCTACATTGAAGAGCCTGTTATAGAATATTTGTTCCCCATCCATGTACTTACAGACTGCAAGACTCTCCTATCCCCCAGACCTTCAGGTCCCAGTAGGTAGGCTCATGCCATCTCTTTTTAATATGGAAACTGAAGGAACAGTGATTCAGGACTTCTTTAAAATCCTTATAGGTCTGCATCATCTTTTATATCACAACTACTGTATAATGCGCAGGACTTGAGAATTTCTGTTTCTTCAGCAGAATTAAATCAAAAGGGCATTTTGATTTCCAATATTGACACAGAGCTGCTTTCAGTCAGGCCTTATATCTTATAATCACATGGATTTAACTAATTGAAAGAATTGTTTTTTAAAGTCTGCATTTAAACAAAATCCTTCAGTTCCACAGTAATATAAATCATGGGTGAATCATTCCATATGAATGAAGTTACCAACTAAACCCTCCCCTTCTCAATTTTCACTTGATATAAATTACATCAATAAAACTTCTTTGTAAGCATACATCAGAGCTTTCCACCTATCATTTCTAATCAAAGAGCCAGATTCTCATCTTTGTCACACTTACGTATATCCAGAGGAATTACACTAGTGTCAAAGGAATTGCACTGGATATTCAGCATAGTAAGTGACATCAAAACTCTAGTTTTACCTTAACTAGGTCACCTATATTATGTAACATTATGGCCTAACCTGGATCTCTAGATAACAAAGAAAAAGTCCAGTTTGCAGGGTCTGGTGTCTGCCACCTTCCTATGGAAGGCCAATAGATTGCTTGAGACATTTTATATTACAGCTATCAGTGATCATTGCTGTCTCAATTACTTCGTGCGAACAAGAAGTTTAAATAGGCAGAATAGGAATTATAGGGAAAATAGTCTTTTCCCCTGGTTCTAAAGGGAGTGAGAGGAAAGAGAAACTTGACAAACAGCCACATTTTGTTAGTTTCACAAGATAATTTGCTAACTCAGTTCAACAATGGCATGATCAGGACTTTTATCACCATTGATAAGGTCTGAAAAACAAAGCTCAGTAATACAAGCACAGGCATTTTGCATCAAACTGAACATAAGGCAGTGCTAATAAAATGGAAGATTTTGTGCATGTTAGCACAGCAATGTGCTTTTAGGGAACAATAAAAGGAAGCATAACGGTTCAATAAAAGATATAAGGTACAATTAGGATTCCAGGCACAATTCTAATTTTCAGATGCAGGAGAAAATCCATTTAATAACAAGTCCTTTTAACTTCATTTTATCTTTTTTCATTATTTGTTTTCCTTTGTACCATAGGCAAAGGGCTTGATCCTACAATTCACTACAAAGCTTTAGAAATCTTTTCAACACTTTCCATTTTCACTGAAGTCAATGAGAGTTGATGACCCTGTGCTCTTCTCAGAAAGCTCTTAGCAGCCATCAAGATCAGCTCTGGTCTCCTGAATTTGGATAAGAAAACTTTGTAGAAGAAGGATGATCTTGTAGTTAAAGTAACTGTATTTGAAGCCTATTCTTGGCTCTGTTATAGACTTTCTGTCTATGGGCAAGTCATTTCCTTTTTCTGTACTTCCATTTCCCAATATACAAAATGGTAACAAGACCCTTGATTATGAACTAATTAATACCTTAGGGTATGTCCACATTTGCAAGTTAGTTCGATTTAAGGAGGCTTAAATCGAACTAACTTAGTACCTGTCTATGCTTGGCTTTCATTAGTTCAAATTAAGAAATTCCTTAATTCAAACTAATGAAAGCTTAGTTCGAATTAGTAAGACCTGTCAGTTAGTTTGAACTAAGCCCCTCATTCGATCCTTAGTTTGAACTAAAGACAGCGTAGATGAGAATTAACTCTTAGCTCAAACTTAATAAATTCAAATTAAGGGCAGTTAGTTTGAATTAACAAACTGGACTAACTTGACTTAACATTATTAGTTCAAATGGATTTAACAAATTCAAACCAACTTTTCCTAGTGTAGACATAGCCTTAGGGTTTATACAGCACAGGGATGGAAGGTGCTGCAGAAGAATTAATATTACTTAATGGTAAAACTTTTCAATGATGGTTATGGACTCTTTAATATTTGTCATGTCTTTCAGGAGTTTTTCCATCTTGCATCTTGAATTCCATGCTGTAACCAAGAGATCCAATGAAAAGGCCATGGCCTCCCTGGAGGACAGACAGAATGCTATGTGGTTAGTTAGTTTATGTAAGAGACTGATCAAACAAGTTATATTTTTCCTTCTGCCTCAATATATTGCTTTCCTTCAGCCATTTTAAATCATCTTAGAAATGGAACCTTTCAACCTAGAAATACCGGATGTGGCACCTTGGGCAAGTTGTTAATCTGCTTCCAAATTTCCTACAAGATAAGATCTGAATTCCAATCTCAGTTCTCAAGAGGTTGGAATTCAGATGTTCGAGTGGTTGCGCTATAAATGCTATCTAGCAATTCTACAATTCCTCTCATCAGAGGAACATATCAAAGGAATAAAGCAGTTTATAAAGACCAACTAGTGACTTTATTAACTTGTAAGACTCATAACACTCTTCTGATGTGGGAATGTTATTAGTAGATTCCCTTTACAGATGAAACAAGAGATGCATGGACAAAGTAGGAGACTTACCCAAGGGAACATAGAGCCAGTGTTAGTGCAGGATTTTCACCTAGAGTCCTGACTTCTAATCCTCTATCTTTAACCAATGACTGTAGCCCATTATACATCCACGACACCCAGTGAGGAACAGACTCTGGTACAATTTCTACAGATACTCTTCTGCCAGCATTTCTTAGCTGCCTTGCCTCCAGCAGATCAGCAACTAGGCTGAGAATTACTAAATTACTGCACTTCAGATGAGGTTAATGAAACTTACCACTTGAAGAAACTCTCTCTATAGATACTGAACTCCCAAAATCTCCAGATTCATTATGCTAATAACAGCAAAAGCCAGATCTCTTGGGGAGAGTGCATACATCCAATCTCCAACTTTGAAAAAAAAATCAAATTTCCAGTGGAGATCAGTGAAAGGTCAAGACTAGCTGGGAAATGATTTAAATATATTCTAGATATCTCATTTTCAGTTTTTGTAGCTTTCTTGTATAACCTAGCTTCAAAGGCTGTGCTGCTCTTATGTGTTATATAAAAATACAAAGATTGTTAGCATAGGCTTCTATGGCAATGGGCCTACTCACATGCTTAGTCACACCTGTGACTAAGTGCTTTGCTGGATTGGGGTCTGTATCAGGGCTAAATCAAAAATCAATGAGAATTGTTCCACTACCTTAACTGAGCTTCAGATCAGGCCTGAGGAAAGGCTGGATTCTAAGCAAAGACAGAAGAATGCCTCAAAAGTTTAACAAACTACTTTAGCAACATGAAATACTTTGCATAAATTAGAGACAATTACATCCTGCCAATCAATGAATTTTCTTGGCATTCTTCAAGGAATGGCTACACAGATCAGCAGCTGGAAGTCAACTGAATGCCCCCTGAGGAGACAGTAAATGAATAAACATGCCTATTTGGACAAAAGAAGGATTGATAACTGGAGAAAAGAATGGAAAGAAATATTAAAAGAAAAAATAATTGTTGGATGCATAATGATTAGCTTGAAGCAGAAAAAATAATATCTTGTACTTTAAATTGGCCACTACCAATAATTCAGGATCAACACTGAGAGCTGGCTGTCACAATTAGACTAGCAAATGACATTTCCAGCTTTGTTCAGTTCTGTTTCAGTGTGATTGTTTTTTTTTTTTAAATGCATCCCTGAATAGTAGAAATGAGAGCCACAGAATTTACCAATTTCCTCATGATAACAATTGAAAACAGAATATGCTCAAAGGAAGAGCTTCCTTTTGCAAACAGCATCATAAAGTGGTAGGAGGAGCAGAACCTTAGGGTCTCAGGTGTCTGCTTTTGCTTCTGCAGAACTCAAAGGGAGTTTTGTGGCTATTGCCTATAAGAGAAGCAGCCCCCCTCTGTTCATGAAGGACCCTTGCAAGGTTACGTTAAATATCAGAGAAACCCACATAGATAGAAGCAGGGGTTAAAGGAAGCTGGAACACAGTGGAACGCCATTCTGGAGCCCACTATTTTAGGGGCTCAGCGTTCTGGGGCCCCTAAAAATAGAAGATAGAGCCAGAACGCTGTGTTCCAGGGTTCACCATTTAAAAATAGCAGGCCCTGGAATGCAGCAGAGGCAGGGGCAGGGGCAGGGGCCAGGGGCGTTGCTGGGGGACTCAAGCCCTGCCCCAAACCCCTCCCCTTCCATGCCCTGCCCTAACCCAGGGCCGGCGGCCTCCTCCCCAGCCATTCTGCTGCCCCAACCCGGAGCCTACTGCCCCCACCTCCCGAGCTGCACCGCTGCCAGTAAGTGCGGTTGCCCTGCTCAGGCTTGGGGGTGGGTATTGGGGGCAGGGGGTGGGGCACTTGTATGTGGGGGGACAGGAGCTGGGGTCCAGGGGACCCCCAAATTATACTTTAATTCCTGGATAGAAGCATTCTGGATGAAATTTCCAGAGGGTGCATGACAAACTTTCATTTGGGAAGTGTGATACTCAATAATGTCGAGTTATTTCCAGAACCTTAACCTGGTATAGATGCCACCTTGGAACTCTGTCCCTCAGAGGAGATTTGAGGAAGATTTAGCACTCTCTCCCCTAGAGGAGATTTGAGAGAGAACAGGCAGCTACTTTCTTCCCTGATATAACTGGTTACATTGGTGCAAATTGGACATAATATACAACCATATCAGAATGATTGTATTATATCTACTTTGCATTGGTTCCAAGGCCAGTTGTCATCTATGGGAGTCTTTAAATTGATATCAATGGCACTGATCAAGTCCTGAGGCTCCAGTTCAGAAAACTACTTAAGCACATGTTTAACTCCCACTAAAATTAATTAAGTCAATGGGATACACACAGATCCTTAAGGTTAAGCATGTAAGTGAACCAGGGCTTAAATAACTACATATCAACTGTTGGTTTGGCCCTGTATCTATACCACTGATACTTTCTCAGTTAGAGAAACTGGATGGTGTGAAGTATTTCAGAGCACAGTGCTAATAGGCTAGGTCCAATGTTCTCTTCAGGGCCATTCTCATAGAATCATACAATCACAGAAACTGGAAGGGACCATGAGAAGTCATCAAGTCCAGTCCCCTCCACTCATAGCAGGACCAAATACCCTCTTAAACCATCTCTGACAGGCCATGTTTCAAAGAAGCTATGAGCAGAGTGAGACTTTAACAATGACCGAAAGGGCTAAACTCCGGAACAAAGCAAATGAATTTGCCCCTCTGTGCTCAAGTGCAGAAGCTGGTTCAGTATCTAGCAACATTATATTGGTTTCTTCCCTTTATGGGAAGGATGTCTTTGGATTTTGTTTGTTTGGTCATTCTGGATTTAAGATCTTAAAAATTTGTTCATGATGCTGATCTGGAGAAACAGTTTAATATTTAATATTCAGTTACGTAAAGGCTCCCCCTTGGGTCATTACAATTCAGTGCTAACAATGTGACATTTGTATTTTTCCTGGGTTCTGCTGAGCTGCTGATGTTTCTTATCCTTTACTTTTCTCCAGGATGCTTGGTTAGCCAGAGCAGTGTTTAGCCACTATCTTTTGAGCTGCAGGTTTGTGTCAGGGCATGTCAACCATCCCCATGTCTCTTCCACAAATTCAGAACGTCTTTTTTGTAAACATCAGTGTACTTTACAATGCCTCCCTCAGTCCATCCATCAATACATATCAGTACCTCAACACCTTGCACTGTTTTACAGCTTTATGGCCACTTCTTCCAAGGACTGGGGGGGGCTGTGATAAGTCATTTCAGAAAATGCCTCTTATCATACCCTTTTAGCTTGCTCAGTTTCTTTCCTGCCTTCCTCCTCAATATTTCCTGCTTGTGTTGATTTTAAACCACTTACTTGTTAATGGACTAATTAGCGCATTAATTTAAATTCCTCATCCCATTCTGGCCTGATAATCAGGCACATGCTGAGTGCTAATATTATTGTAGTAACCAGAATGCTGTCTCCAGCTCCATCTTATCTCATTCACTTTCTGATGAAAAGGAGGTTCTTCTCCCTTCAATCTCCATCCTTTACTGGATATTTATTATGGCAATGTCTCTCTTTTCCCTCTGGGGATTGGTTTTGATCTTCCTATAAGCTCTATCCATACTACATCTGCCAAAACAGAAAGTGTCTTTTTTTTTTTTTTTGTGTATCGGTCACCCCTATAGATCTGTCTCCACCCACAGATCCTCTCACCTAGGGCAGCCTCTTGAATTACTCTTTCCACTTCTGGTCTCTTTGTTTGGTATCTGGATTTACCCTTGCCCTACTGTGTCCTAGATGTCCGAGGTCTCTACTTCATCCAGCCCTCTGAAAGCTTTCCAGCAATGCCTCCTCCTGACGTTTTAGAGACAGGGTCTCCAATAACTATTCAAGTCAATGCCTGAATTATCTCCACCCTTTATTATATATCTTTTGTTTTCCTCCCCCAAAGTACTTTGGGAGATTTGTGTTTTCTCCTTTTTTGTGGCTTTCTCCTTCTTGTGGCTCCAGCACCTCTGTTTATTTCTTCTTTACCTTGTTCCAAGGGTTTTATTTTTTATTTTCACCTTCTGGGGCCCCATGCGTCATCTTGTTTCCCTAGTGGGAAGGGAACCCAATCTGTGCAAATAGCCATCCACTAGCTCTATATTTCCAGCTAAATTTCCTCTTGTCTTCCAGGGACACCTTTCCAGTGGGGCAGAATATCTTGTCCCAATGTACACCCTGAATTCTGACCCTTTCTCCAGGAAGTATCAGCTGGAGTTTCACTAGCTGTCACCTAATCAGTGAACAGGATGAAGCACTATCCCTATTTATAACCTCATATTTGGTGTCTCCATCCTGTTATCACAGGGCACTATAGACCAGTCATTTTAACTTCTATACCAGGAAAAAATAATGGAGCAAATAATTAAGGAACCCATTAGCAAACATCTAAAAGAGAATAAAGTGTTAAGTGATAGTCAGCATGGGTTTCTCATGAACAAATAGTGTCAAACGAACCTGATAGCTTTCTATGATGGGGCAACAAACATTGTGGAGAGAGGCAAAGTAGTAGATGTGGTATATCTAGTCTTTAGTAAGGCTTTTGATGAGGTCTTGCATCACCTTCTCATTAACAAAATAGGGAGGTATAACCTTGATGGAGCAGCTATGAAACTGGTTGGATAACCACTCCCGGACGAGTAGTTATCAATGCTTCACAGCTGGACTAGAATGGCATAACAAGTGGGGTACCACAGGCACTGTTCCCTCTAAGGTGCGCGGCTGCGCGGCCACGCACATAAGAAACCCCTCCCCGCGCAGGGGTTTCCAGTCCCCGCGCACGGGGAGGGGCAGGACAGGCTGGGACAGCCCGACAGAGCTGCTGAGGCTCGGCCAGGAAACGGAGGAGTGGTGTATCGCTTTAAGGCTGCTCCTCCTTGCCCTGCCCTCCTCCCTGCTCCAGGCATGCTGCAGTGCTACACGTGGTTTCGGTTTGCTGCTTTAGCTCCTCACCCCTGGCTTCTTTCCAGGCTCCAGCTCAGGTCCTCTCCCCTTTCCCCGCACCTGATTTTGGGGAAGGTTTAATCTTATTTTTTTGGAGGGGTTGGGGCTTTTCTTCACCCTGATGGGGTCTCTGAAGTGCCCAGAGAGAAACCTGTGACTCCTTCTTTGCTTCCTGCTTTACTTAGTTTCTGGGGAGGTTTTCTCTAATGGCTGGGCTAAGCCAGATCTTTATTCCTGCTAATGAACTTTGGCTTTTGACAACAAATCTTTTGTTTAGAGGTCCAACAAAGTTCACTTTTGGTTGTGAGGAGCTTTGAATCTGTAAGATTTTCCTTTTCCCAGTGTGATTTTTTTTTTTCAGTTTGTTTCTTCTTTCCAAGAAGAGATTAGTCCACTATAGATGTGTCCTTAAATTTTAGTAAGATACACAGATATGCAAGTATTATCCATTCTAAAGTAGCTGCTGGGCTAGGCCTTATCCTATGCTTTAAATGAAGTCAGTGGGAAATTTGATGGAGTAAGGATTGCAATATTTGTCCCTTTGTTAGTTTATCAAATCATAGGAAACAAGCAGCTTGCTTTTGCTTATATACTCTGTGGTTATTTTTATTTTGGTATATTTAGGAAAAAAATGATCATTGCATTCAAGAATAGGTGCTGTCCTCTTGGGTGGAGCATTTGATAGTCACAGACATCTACTTCTACTCCACCCCCCCCCCCCCATTTGATGTGTATTTCACATAAAAGCAAACCAAATGTCAATGGTCATAAAATAGATATATATCCCTCTGTGGTTTATGGCAGACATAGTAGGATATGATGTTTCCAGACATTTGCATTTTAGGTAAAAGGTTATGTTTCAGGTAGGTCTGCACATAAAAACCAGCAGATCTCTTTTTTTCTCATTTCTCCTTTCCTGTGTGTATAAAATCTAAAGAGCTTGTCTGTGATTTTTTAAAAATACTGCACAGTGAGGCTCAAAACTGAGGCTAGACAGGGATTTCTGTACACTCCGCCTGTGCCCCCCAGTTGCTGGCTAGTAACAGTGTTAGAGCAAATGAGTGAGCACCTCCTATACCCCCCAAACATCCCCCTGCACCACACCCCTAATTTCAAGTCATGGGGAGAATACTGCTGACAGAGATTACTTTTCCTTTAGAAGCCAACACCTCAAATTCTGTTAGGCTTCATGTAGTCAAGGGCCCATCCCTCTGTGTGTCTAACAATGAGTGAATTCTGTGAAGGAACTTAGTGTGTTAAAACTGATTTTAATCTTGTCCATAATTACTACATTAAATTTATTAGAGGTGTGCTTCCGTTTGCAACTCACAATGTAAAAACATCAGTCTGGATAGGAGTTCTGCAGTGTGATTCTCCTTGCACCTTGATATAAACATTAAATAATTAGTTTTGTGCCTCCTTAAAGTGGTTGGCTTTACGGTTACTTTAATGTGAAGAGGAAAAATACTTAAGCCATTCATTTGATATTCTTGAGCCTCTGTTCTTGCAATTAATTTCACGCTGTAACTAGGGGCTAGACAGATTTCCCTGGAGTTGGGTGATCAATGGGGCAAGCATTTGGGGGGGAGCATTGGCTGGGTGGATAAAGGGGGCCCAGGTGGAGTCCCAGATGTGTATGTGTCCTCCAACATCCTGCTTTTTGTACTCCCCTGTCCTCCTTTCCATGCTTTGGTATCCGGTAACCCTAGTCTGGCAAAGTGGTTGAGGATTGGATAAGGGGTGGGGGGGACAGGCCTTAACCATGGCCAAGGATCAACTGGCGGAGGGGGCAGGGTGGGAGAGCAGCTGAAGATGGGCAGGGGGGCAGGCCTGAAGCCCCACTGAGGATTAGCGGAGGGGGAAGTTGCTAGCTATCCAAGGGCTCCTTTTTACCTTCATGTCCTTCCTCCCTCAGGCATTCCAAAAATAGGTGATTGTCCAGCCTCTTACTTCTGATAAGTAGCCTGGGGGGGGGCACAGTGCTGGAACCCACAATCCTGATGTTAAGAGTTTGCTGCACAGATGCACACATGGAATAAAGAGCAGTTTATGGGGGGGTGGGATCAAGGGGCAGTGGAGTACACAGTTATCCTTTATGCCTAGAAGTTTTTATATATGGAATGCCTGTAGCTCAGTTGGTAGAATAACAGATTTGTAATCATAGGGTCAAGCCCTGGGTTGGTTTTTTTTACCTTTTGGCCTGTTGCTCCTTAGGGAAGGGTTAAACTGGGGAAAAAATATATAGCAAACACTAATAAAATGAAGGAATAAAGTATACTGTGATCAAGATTAGTAATAGTGACCAATTAAGTAAAACAAGTAAAGGGTCACATTTGAACTGGCTAGGAACAATTTAGGACCATTTTTTTAAAATTGTAAAATGGGCTGCTGTGCAAAATGAAAAATGAGAGGCAAGTTAATTGCTTTCATTTTAACTTTTTTATGTGTTTATTCATTTTGGAAAGCCGACAAAGGCAGACAAACAGGATTGAAGAACTGATGAGACAAAATGTTACATAAGCATAGAATACATTCAAATTATTAATAAAAACAAATAACATTAATTTTTCATTGTTCTATATTTTTAAATAATTTCCATCATGTGAAGTTGCACAAAAAGTTTATTCAGAAAAAGTTTTGCACACGGGTTGAAAATTTTGCACACAGGCCGTCAAACCTTAGAGGGAACATTGACCACAGGGCTTGGTACTGTTCCGTTGAGTCTTTTCATAATGATTTAGATGATGGCATTGAGAGTACAATTAAAAAGTTTGCAGATGGGAGGGGTTGCAAGTGCTTTGGAGGGGAGGATCACAATTCAAAATGATTTGGACAAACTGGTAAAATGGTCTGAAGTAAAAAGGATGCAATTCAATAAAGACAAGTGCAAAGTACTCCACTTAGGAAAAACAATCCATTGCACATATACAAAGTGGGCAACAGCTACTTAAGAAAGAGTACTGCAAAAAGGAATCTGGGTGTCATAATGGACCACTAGCTAACTATATGAGTCAACAGTGTAACAATGTTGCAAAATAAACAAACATCATTCTGGGATGTATTAGCAAGACTATTGTAAGTAAGACATGAGAAGTAATTCTTCCATTCTACTTGGCCCTGATTTGGCCTCAACTGGTGTATTGTGTCCAGCCCTGGTCACCTCATTTCAGGAAAGATGTGTACAAATTGCAGAAAGTGAAAAGAAGAGCAACAGGAATGATTAGAGGTCTAAAACACTTGACTTATGAGGGAAGATTGAAGGAACTAGATTTGTTTACTCTGGAAAAGAGGAGACTGAGAGAGGACATAACAGTTTTCAAGTACCTGAAACGTCATGAGGAGGAGGAAGAATAATTTTTCTCCTTAACTGCCGAAGATAGGGCAAGAATCAGTGGGCTTCAATTACATCAAAGGAGGTTTAAGTTGGACATTAGGAAAAAAATTCCTAACTGTCAGGCTGATTAACCACTGGAATAGGTTGCCTAGACAGGTTTGTGGAATCTCCATCCCTGGAAGTTTTTAAAAGCAGGTTCGAAAAGCATCTGTCAGGGATGGTTTAAGAGGATACTTGGTCCTGCCATGAGTGCAGGGGACTGGACTCAATGACGTCTAATGGTCTCTTTCAGTTTCTGTGATTCTATGGTAGGTACTGTTCTTTTTCCTTGCTGCCTTGTGGTCTCATCCCAACCTCAAAACTATGTAAATGCACAAGCCACATATGTATAGTCTCAAATTATATGTCTTATGATCACTTTAGAAACAGTGTGGTCCAAATGAACACGGGCATTTTAGCAACAAGTTAGGTGTTCAGCCTATTGTCAGTTATTGAGATGGATGATCAATTATTCTGCTTGCTCCATTTAGTCATTGTTAGGCTTTTGCAGAAATTTAGCATAACTAAGCAAACCGGGAGTGGAATAGACAGTGAATTTGTGAAAGGAGAACTTTACTCTGAATTTTTATTTTTTTATTTTCTCTCTGAATAAGCAGTGGCAAATGTCTGTGAAAAACAGGAAGTCTGGGTATATTTTAGATATGTTATATTTGTGTGGGGAAATCATTGCTAGACTTATAGGTTAAGACTACTTGCTTAACAATTTTTTTCAGTGACGTATCTCTGTAACTCCTGACTCTGCATGAGTTGATTTGTTTGGTCAAGTATGTTACATTCTTTGATTGACCTGTCTGTGTTACTTTTGGGGTATAAGAGGGAAGAAGTGAGTCTAAGTCAGGTTGATTGCTCCATGAAAACATTTGGAAGGATCTCCAGGTACAAATGGAAGGAAGAGCCATCCAGAAATCTATGACTGATTCACCCGAAGACTGTTTCAGACTTATGGGTTAACTATCTGGTTTTGGGATAATCTAACCACCTATGATATTTGTATGTGCTTAAGACTAATAGGTGGAGATGTCTGTAAAAGTGGTTCTGATGGGAAGTGCTGGAGACAAAATGAAGTAAATTTTTAAAGCTTAGAGCACTTGGTTTAGACTTGTAGCAGGTAGAGGTACTTTGGTTTATTTCCTGATACTGACTTTTAGAGACTAAAAATTACTAAGTCAAGGAATCCTGGGTAATGTACATATCTGCCATAGTTTGGCAGGGCTCCTCCTTCTTCTTCACAATGTTGTTTCCAGTCAGTCCTCCTTCCCAGATCCATTCCCTTAAACTGCTGACTCTGAGAAAGTTTGCCTCTACAAACTCCTCCACAAATTTAATTGCAATGTCCAGATTAACTGGCTGATGCTACTTAACCCATACTCTGGTGTCATCAAAGAGGCATTGGAAAAACGGTTCCAGAATCACAGCATATAATCTTCCCCACAGTTTATATGACTAGCTATAATCAACATGTAGCTCAATCTGTTAGTTTCTGAGTAAAGTCATGGGGCTGTCATCCTCACCCCCTCCCATTCCCCACCTCCAATCCATTTTGCATCTCTAAATTTCTGGCAGTACTTTTCAATGGATCTACATAGGCTGTGCTTTCCCAGTTAAATGGTAATTAAAGGGAAGTAAGAAAACAAATTGACAGAGCCAGACGGGTACCCCAAAGTCATCTACTGCAGGAGAGGCCTCAAAAAGAAAACAATAGAATGCTGCTAGTCACGACATACAATCCTCACATCAGACAGCTACAACAGATCATTAAGGATCTACAGCCTATGTTAAAAGATGATCTCTCACTCTCTTTAACCCTTGGGAGACAGACCTTTCCTCGCCTACGGACATCCACCTAACCTTAAACAGATACTCACCAGAAGCTACAGACCTCACAACAGAAACATTAAAACAGGCACACACCCATGCAACAAACCACATTAGCAACTTTGCTCACATATCTGCACAAAAGACACCATCATAAGTCCTAATCAAGCAAGCCACTCAATCAAAGGCTCTTTTACCTGCTCATCTACTAATGTGTTCTATGCTATCATGTGCCAGAAATGCCCCAACACCTTATACATTGGACAGACAGGACAATCCCTGCGCAAAAAATAAACAAACACAAAACTGACATCAGAAAACACAAAACAAACAAACAAAAAGTTCCAGAGCACTTCCATCTTTCTAATCACTCGATAAATGATTTGTTAATGACCATCGTCAGTAATGTGACTGGGATAGCAAGACTGCAAAGAGAAACAGCTGAATTGGAATTAATATGCAAATTAGATTATGTGAAAGCAGGATTAAATTGAGACTATGGCTTCTTTTCCCATTACAACAGGTAATTTGACTTCAGCCTTCCCAGGGTTTGAACCTTAACAACTGCTCTGATTTGCTCTTAGTGTGTGGCCTGATCCCATGTTTTATACTCCGTTGCATTTATTTGCATTTCATTCTGTAAGTTACCCCCATCTTCAAAGCATCTGACGAAGTGGGATTTTCTATTAGTCTTTAAGTGCCACAGGACTCCCTGTTTTTTGGGTTTTTTTTTTTTGCTGGACTAGACTAACACGGCTGGCCCTTTGGAACTTGGCTGATTAAAGGGCCCACATCAGTCTGTCTCAGTTGAATCCCACTGCTACTCTCTCTTGAAAGCAACTAGGAATGCATCAGGATTATCTACAGAGACCATCTTACAGAATCCTGTTTTTTGTATCCAGTTTCTATTCCCCATCAGGAATGCTGTTGTATCTAGGCTTGTTCTTTTATAAAATCCTGCAGGTTCCTTCACAGATCCATCTGTCAAGCAAACACAGACTATTTTTCTGAGTAGTATGATTCATGGGATGTCTGTTTGGTCTTCCTCATTTCTTTGTTGCTCCACCGGTTATTGCAGCATCTCCTCCATTGCCTTGTCTGCCAAATCCCCATATCAACTACTCCATCAAGTTCTCTATTCCTCACAGGTAGAGGCAAGATCATGGACAAGCCCCCGGTTGTGATGGGCACACCCACTGTACTCCCTTATCTTCCACAACCACAGACCATTTTGAGACTTTTTGCTTGTCAACATCAGTGTGTGCTTTATTTACAGTGTCTGGGTCCTTCCACCAAAGCCTTAACATCATTGCAGCACTGCTTTACAGTTTTCTGGCCCCATTTCCTAGGGATGGAACACTGTTCAAAGAACATCTTTTTCCCACTCGCACAGCTTGCTTTCATTCTCTCTCTCTTCCTCCCTGGCACTTCCTTCCTATGCCCTTTTAAAAGCATTTGCCTGTTAATAGACTGATTAGCTCATTAACCTCCTAATCCCTTTCTGACCAGTAATCAGTCACACCATCAACTGGTTAGGCCGTTCTCAAAGGAACCTCTTTAGTGCAAATAATAATGATCTCTCAGTGATCTGTTACAGGGTTGCATTACTCATGAGTGGCTTAGAGTTATAAATCCTTCCAAAAGAAGCGTCTCTCCTGCTTTGGTCTGAGCCCAAATGTAGTATTTTGGAGAAGAATGCAATTTATGCTACAAACACCAATGTCTTTGTGTGGTGCTGAATGCAACAGGAACTGAGGGAACTTAACATCTCGCTTGAGGTGAGTTGCTGCACCTTTCTCGATCTGCCCTGGAGGGCCTAATCTTCAAATATTCAACACTTCCACTAATTTTAGAGTCTAAATGGGAGCAGAGATCTTTTGAAAATCCACTGCCAAGTTTGTAAATACAACTGGCCCCATCCACTGGTAGACTTTATGCTCCCTCAGGTAAATAACTGAAATCTTACTTCCCAAACTCATCCATTGGAGTGGGTCACTCCAGCATATTTAGTCAAGGAGCCCTTACTAACTTGATTTCAATTGAACTACTCACATGAATAAAAGCTAGTCTTGCTAAGGTCCCAGAATCTTGCTCCAGTTCATTGAAGATTGACCTCTTATCGTCTCACTGATCCCTTTTGTGTCTGTTGCCATATCAGTATTACTAGTTCCAGTCTTCCATTTTTCACTAGCAATAGAAAAAATAAATCCCTCTTAAAAATACTAGTTGAACACCATGAAGCTTTAAAATATAATAATCAACAACATATAATTAAATAATAATAAGCAGTTAGCATTGCAAGATTCTAGTACTTTTTGCACATCATGCAATGCAATATTACAGAGTTAAGAATCACTGTGATTTCACAAGCTAACATCTGCTGAATCTATTTAAAGCACTGAATGAACCCTATTAACAACAATGCTGTATGAGAGTATGGCCTAGAATCCTCAGTCAAGATCAGGGCCCCATTTGTTAGTTCCTCTATAAATATATAGGAAGACACAGTCTCTGCTGTAAGCAATTTGTCTTTGAAGAGGTAGATTGAAGTTGAAGAGGTAGATTAATTTTACCAGACTTTTCTTGATTTTCAAATGGAGGCATAAATTTTCAAAAGTCATTTTGAGTACCCAGCTTGGGGCTCAATAAAGGGACCCGATTTCTAAATGGTGTGGCCTCAAAATTGAGAAGCACAGAATCACAGGTCACTTTTGGAAATGCAGATTGTAGGTTTTCTTTTAAATGCCAGAACCTCGTGGCTGGCAGTTTGCTGGATGTTTTACATGCTTACAATGGATACTGCAACAAAAACATGCTTTTATACTACTCTATATGTTAATTACTTCAGAATTTGCTGTGATGTTTCCTTCCCAGAATCTGGTCTAGTGTGTTGCTGTATCTCCCTAATCTCTACTCCTGAACCCCCTACTTTTGGTAGGTAGACCCGGACTCCTGGGTCAGTTCACACTAGCCACCTATGTTTAATTGGTCCTGGCCAGTGGGTTTGTGCTCTACAGTCACTCAGGGGACAGTCCCCATCAGCCTCCCTTAATCCCCAGATATTACACTGGAGAATTTCATCCAATAGGGATTGTGGCCCTTCCCCTATTACTGTAGACTCATAGACATAATTTTGTCTATTTATCAATGAAATGAGAATGCCCAACCTTACTCATTCACACTCTCTAAAGTCCACATAGCTTTAGATAAAATAATAGCTAGTTTATGTATTAAAACAAGATTTTAAGTGAGCATATAGCAAATTACTGCACTGTTATTTAATAAATCAGTCAGGGGTAATCAATATCAAATAAAAATATAAGATGCCTTCTAACCCAACATTGTTGTTCAGGATTACCCACAAGATGTGGCTGTTTGTTGTTTAGCAGCCAGTCTCTGTCACTTTATTGGCAGGGCTCAGTCCTGATTGGAGATGTTTCAAGGTGGAGAATCTCTGGCAAAAAGCCTCTACAGTTCAGTGTCTCTATTTGTTTCCACCCCTTTCCACCTCCCCACCCTTCCTGGGCAGAGGCAATCTTCTTTGTTCTGAAAGGGCACTAGTTCTCTTCTTCTCCAGCTGAGGTGCTACAGGCATTTAGGTAGCCCATAGTCACTGTTATCTTCTCTGTATGTGTTCTTGCAATGCTAACTGTTGATCTACTACAAGGAGGCTGCTCTGGTTGTCTTCCTCCCTCATGAGCCATATGAAATACCCAGGAACATGCCTCACATCTGTACACATACATGATGCTGCAGAAAACATGATACTATAACCGTAATGCAGAGTATGTTACATTTATTCACAAAGGAACACTTTGCATGATATAATTCACATCAAACCATGCAACTACATAGCAGTAGTGAACAGAAATGTCACACAGGTCATAGTTCCATGTGGATCACATGACACTTGCTGAGCCGATATTGTCTGCCCAAAGAATAAATCATATATCTTCTCTCTGAATAATCTTTTTGACCACAGAGAGAAATGTTTGACCAGAGAGAGAGAGAGAGACTGAAATGCAACAGGAATTTCCACCACCGCTTTTCCATTTTAATAATCACTTTATTAAAAATTGAAAATACCGTGGCAAAAATAAACATCTGAGTGAAGAACAAATCTATAGTGGAAGTCTAGTGTTGTAAGCAACTGAAGCAACAATCTGGTTGTATTTTTATTGGAAGTTTATTGGCATTTAGAATCTACAGTGATGGGAACCTTACAAAACTGTGACAAAAACAGACAGATGCTTGACTAACGTCTTTGAAACGTAAGAAAAAAGAATGAGTCCTAAAGAGGATATGGTAGAAAAGTATATAGTTCCTATAAGGGATTGGGAAACAGGTGGTACTACATAGCAGTTACAGCTGGACTGAGGTCTGCTCACCAGGGACAGGTGTTACTGGACTGGAGATAGAAGAATAACAAGGCAGGTTCCATATGAAAGATTCAGGGTCAGAATCAGGCTGGAGTCAGGAACCAGAAATCAGAGGCAAACCAGGTAAGGATTGTGAGGCAGGATCAGGCTGGAATCAGAGACAAGGGATCTGGAGATGAGGCAAAGTCTAGCATAGTAACAGACCAAGGTGTGTGTGGCTGCATAGACAACTTCCTAGGGCAACCGCTGAGGTTGGGTAGGGGCACTCAAGTGATCAGAGGGCTGCAGCGTACTGTCATTCTGGGTCTCATGGACAGTATTTCCTGCAGTGCCTATTCTCCACAGTTCTCCCTGGCTTTCTTTCTGCAGGGCCTTCTGATGACACTGTGGAAATATCAGCTGTTCCAGGCTCTACAGACCAAGAACCTAGTCCTGGCTCTTTACAATTGCCAGAAAGCGAGCTCACCAGCTTCTCTGCTATCTAGCTCCCTGACTACTTGGTTGTCCAGGTCTGGTCCATCAAGAGTTTCCACAGAACAGAGACATTCTCAAGGAGCATTTCAGTTCTATGGAATTGGTACTTGCCAGTGGAAAATCTGTTACAAAGAACATTTTCAAACAGCATTCATAATATGCATGACTTAACCACCTTTTATCACAAAAATATTTATCCATGAGAGGAGAAAATATGTTCCTTTTGACTAAATAACTTTGTGTATTTGCAGGTTTTTCACTCATGTAAATGCTATTGAAAAGACCAAAAAATATGTAAGTCAAGGGATATAAAGTCTATTCCATCTAACTTGCTAGAGCAATGACTCAACTGAAAAGTCCTATGATATCGAATGGAAAAAGTCTATCTTTCAATATAAAAAATGGCTGGGATATTCCCCATATTCCTCCCTAATTCCAGGTATCGCTTGACTGGAGCAGAATGACCCTCACATCTCTTGGCAAGAGAAGAGGGATCAGATTTCTCTCAGAGCAATCCCAAAGCATCTGCTGCTATTCAGCCAGCCCTAACCCTCTGGTCCTGAGTTCCAGCAGCCAATAAGAAGCAAAAAAAAAAACAAAAAAAACCCCCCACAAGAATGGCCTTACTGGTCAGACCAGTGGTCCATGTAGGTCAGTATCGTGTCCTCCAACAGTGGTAAATGCCAGGTGTTTCAGAAGGAATGAAAAGAATAGATGATCGATCCTCTGTTGCCCATTGCCAGATTCTGGAAACAACAACTGTGGAGAAACCCCACATTTCAGTGGCTAGCCAGAAAGAAATGATTTTATGCCTGAGATCCCATCTCCCTAGTTAGTATTGGGATTATATGGATCTTTTCAAAAATTAAAAATCAGATATGCTACCTCTGCACCAGGTTTATGCATGTTTCATAGACCTGAAACCCAGTTCAAGAGTCCCTTCTCAGTCTCAAAACTCATAACTGATTTTAACCAAACTACCTGAAGATAAAACTAACTAGCTCACAGAATCCATCTTGTTCCATAGATATGAGGGGCCATAGTTTCCAAACACCATTTTTATTTATTCATATACTAGTTAATGCACACTAGCACTGGCTTTTTTGCACAGGTGCTAGAATTTAAACTAAAAATCATCTTGGCCAGATGAGTTGTGGATGCAAATACTCTCTGTCATTAAAAAAAGTAATAAAAATCTATCATGTGTGCTTGTAGTATAATGGTAAAATGTCTATATGCCCACAGATCAAATTTTTTGTCCCTAAAGGTCCTCTGGTCCTTTTCACACAAGTAGATTTTTGGCTGGATGTCAGTGGCCAACATTTCTTTCCTTCCACATTGTTACAAAATGTGCTGATTGATTGCAGACCTCCAGCCTATACATGGTGATGTTTCAGTGCTGTAGTGTTTTTTGGGGACCCTTCATATATACAAAAGGACTATTTGTAATAAATGATTTTTATCACTGCTATTTTTTTTTTGTGTATGGAGGGTAGACATTGTTTTATGAGTTCCAATTTGAAATTTAACAATGAAAAGGCATTCATGCTTCTTCTCAAAACTGGTTTGTTGATGATACACAATTTTTAATGAACATTTGGACCGTGTGTGATTTAAAAAAACAAACCAAAACAATGAAAAGCAAACCATCCAGATGGGACTCAATAATAAATGTTACACAGCACACTTAGTTGTTTGCTGTGCAGCAGAATATGTCTAACATAACAAATGCGCCCACAGGGTAAAACAAGAAGAGCAGATAAGGGGGAGAGAATGCAGAGGGTGAACTTGAATGAAGCAGTTAATGCTGTTTACAGCTACAGAACAATTTTCCGAACCCCTGTCATCAGCAAGTACATTTTAATGAGAAGGGGAGTCAGCATAATAAATATAATAAACTAGTTCTTAAAGGCAACTGAAGAAATAGATCATGAATCAAATAGCTACTTGGTGCTGACAGAACCTTGTATTATTAAGGTTGCCTGATGCTTTCCATTATAAGACCCTGTTTTCAATGGCTTATAACTTTCCTCCTTCCCACACCTTAACTGTTTAGATTAAAATTTTCCCAGCTGGGTGTCTGTTGCTGGCTTTATTTTTATTAGTATTATTATTTTAATTGCAGCTAAAACCTTTCACTCATTTCTGAGACTTAGATTAGAGAAAAATATATTTTTCCCCATAGTCTAAAATTCTGGTGCCTTTTTTTTTTGAACAGCTCTAGTGCATAAGTACTTTGGATCAGGGATTTGAAATTTGACAGGGGGTAGCCTTCATACCAGGGAGATGCCTTTTGCCATCTTTCTCCAGTTTCTGCTGAAATTTGGCCCTTGACAGTTTGCATTTTGGACTTTTTTGCACAGAAGAGACTGCTTGATTATAATCAGCTAAATTTCCTGAAGATTCTATGCACATTTGGCATGCAGGGACTGAGAAGGATGTTCAACTATAATAAGTGTGTGTGTGTGTGTGTGTGTGTGTGTGTGAGAGAGAGAGGGAGGGACTATATAGGACTTTATACTTACCATAGATAGGGCTATATCATTTGGACCATCCCTCTGGATCCAGCATAATGTGGATGTGGAAGGTGTTTGGAAGCCAGTTTTAGGTCATTTTGATTGCCTCAAAATCCAGGTGCTGGACTAAATTCCTTAGAGTAGCCTCAGGTTCCAAGGTACTTCAGCTAGCAGAGACCTATAAGGATAGCTGGGGATGATCTGTCTGTACACCCTTCCTGCTCATATCCTCTTTTCCAGGTCACCATGCCATCTCTATGGCTATGTCCATACATACATCATTATTTCAAAATAACCCATTTCAAAATGAGTTATTTCAAAATAAAGTCCTTATTTCGAAATAAGTTCATTTGAATTACCAGTTTGTTAATTCAAATTAAGGGAAAGCCTGCGTTCGAAATAGCCCTTGTTTTGAAATGGTTATTTCGAAACAAGGCCGTTCGGACATGTTGTTTTGAAACAACGTGTCTGAACGCCATTGTTTCGAAACAACTGTTTTGAAACAATGGCTATTTCAATTAGATGCGAGGTTTAACGGTTTTGAAATAATGGTCATCGTGTGGACATGCTGCTTCTTATTTTGAAACAACCTCTGTTGTTTCAAAATAAGAAGCCTGTGTGGACATATCCTATGACACTTAAGAATCCTTCAAGGCCAGAGGAATTCTTGAGTGCCAGTTAGCCAGCTTTGAGTTTGTTCTAAACTGATGGACTGGAAAGGAGGGAAGGGAATGGGGACAGATTAAAAAAATCTAAAGTTCATTACAAAAAAAGAGTATTAACCTGTTGTTGGGATTGGCTCCAAATCCAGCATCATCACTCAGTGGCAAGGATCCGTAGCCATATCACCCAGTGGTGGGAGTCTACAAATGCCTTGTCCAGTGGTGAGAGACTGTGAGGTTGGGAACTCAGGCCACCCAGATTCATCAGATTCCCATCCAGGGCCTGGTGACTAGCAGATCAGTTGTGGAGACTAGGGGGCAGACACCACCAATCCTGCTCCTTGGATCACTTTCTACGACAGAGGCCCTGTATCCATCTAAAGTCACACAAGGAGTCAGTTTATGGACTTATAGGAAGGTTCTCTTTGATAGTGGTCAAGTGGGTTTTCTTCTCTCATGGCCCACCATTCCTGGTCTCCAAGGGATCTTTCAGCAGTTCACCGGCAGAGTCTGTCCAAGTCATCAGGAGATGCTGCAATCATTCTGCAAGAACTGTCAGCATAGAACTGCTTTTTTGTTCTGTCCAGCCCGACTGAGCTGTGTGACTCCCTTTTCAGCTCTGTCTCCACTGTGGGCATGTCGAGCAGGTACAACTGGGTGGAGCCATCTAGACCCAGTGCTGTTCATTCTAATCTTTGGTTCCTTGGTGTCAGGCTTATACATTCCCAACTCCATGGTGCAGCTGATGTAACAGAGGAGTTCTTATATATCCAATATATCTATATATGAATGCCACAGTCCCCACATCTGTAAAATGAGTGGATAATAATGTTTTTCCTTGGGAAATTAGCTGTTCCTGTGAGATTGCCACAATTTAGGATTGAAATTTTCATTCAGATCTAAAACATCAGAAATAGATTATTTCTGACATTGGTACTGATCTAATACCAGTGCCATAAGAGCAAGTTCAGTTAAGTGATATGAATCTGAACTTCTCCCAGAATTTGAAGAGATTCTGAATCTAATTTATTGGAGTACACCACCTTCAATTTTCATAGGATTTTCTCCCATGAAAGCTCATGAGATAAATTGAAACAAATAAATTTGTTAGTTTTTAAAAGTGCCACCGAACACTGTTTCCTGCCTTTATTATATTTTATTATCTGTAGTAGTAAGAATTGTAATTTTTGTAATGCATTAAGATATTACTAAATACTCTGCCTTCTTTAATAGTTCATGTTAGGGAAGATTTTTACTAGAAATATACATTGTTTGCAAAGATTAAATTTTGTTTCATAGTTCTGTTTGGAAATGTATTCACATGCAGTACATAGACTCTATGCTCATTCTTTTTAAGAGTGAGTTTCTACAGTCACAGTTAGTGTTATATAATATCTTTGCAATTTAATATAACAGTACAGCAGCTTATGTTCCCCAGAACGAGCTTCTACACTGCAGAATTAAAAGGCATTTCCCCCCTGCAAATATCTACCTATCTTTCAGACATATCAAATCAAAGTTATTTCCTACTAGTTATGTTAAATGTAAGAAAAGTGTAGGAAATGAATATAAAATACTCTCTAATGATCTAGGGTTGCGTGAAGAGTAAAATTAACTTTCAGGAATGAAAGAGGATATTCTTTATGAATTTCTCCTTTTTAGGTAGCCCTTTTTGAACAGTCTCCTATTGAAAATAATGTGTTCAAAAATAAACTCAAATTTGCAGAGCCATGAATAATACATTCTTTTTAATATAAGTATTTTAATTTATATTTGAAAAAGATTGGACTGTAGCTGTATTCATTTTGTTCTTCATGGATTTAAATATTTGCAGCTCATGTCCAATGCCTAAGATTATTGGTACTTTTTAGCTGGTAGCCAAATAAGAAATTCAAAGGACCTGAGGATATTAAGAAACCAACTCTCATTGGCTTGCCTTTGACTTCGGCTTTAAGTTGTAAGTAAATAGCACTAGGAAGGAACTTCCATGTCTGACATGTAGGCTATGTCTACATTTACCTTGTCAGTTCAAATGACTGAATTTGAACTCATCAAATTGAACTAATAATTATTAGTTCGAATTGAATGAATTTGAACTGACATGACTACACAAGAAACTCCCATTCAAATTAGCATGTCTATGGACTGGACTTGCTAATTCAAATTGGAGAAGGGGCACCATGGGAGGCGTGGCAACATGGCCCCCAAAAGGGGCCATGCCACGACTCCATCCCCCACTGGGCTCCAGCCGTCTGAGCCCAGCGCAGGGAAAAGCATCCCCTGCCCAGTTCTAGCAAGAGCCTAGCAGAGGATGTCTTCCCCTCCCAGGGCTCCCTGGGACCAGGGCATTACCACCCCCCACACCAGGCACACTAGGGACAGAGGTGAAGGGATTCCCCTGCCCACAGCTCTCAGTGCTGCCAGGGGAATCCCTTCTCCCCCTCCCCTGCTGCGCTGTCAGCACGGGGCTGGGGGAATCCTCCCCCCCCACTGTCAGTGCAGCCAGGGGAATCCCTTCTCCTGCCACCCAGGATGTGCTGTCAAAGCAGGGCAGGGGTTGGCGCAGAAGGGATCCCAGCAGGGCAGGAGCCCCTGCCACTGGTAAGTCACCCCCCTGCAGCTCTAGCCCAGCTGGACCTAGAGGCGGGAAGACACCCCCATAAGTGGCTCCAGTCCAGCTTGCCATGGGTGGGGAAGACACCTCCGCGTGTGGCTGTGTCTTTGCTGGCCGCATGCAGGGAAGACACCCCACACAAGACTGCAGGCCAGCAGGCCGCATGTGGGAAAGATACCCCTGTGCATTGCTGCATCCCTGCTGGATGTGCGTGGCCATCAGGGATGCAGCAGCGCACAAAGGTATCTTCTCCATGCGCGGCCAGCTGGGCTGGAGTCCCACATGGGGGTATTGTCCCTGCACATGGACAGCCCAGGAGAAGCGGCGTGCAGGAGAGTCTTCCCCACACGTGGCCAGCAGGGACACAGCTGCACGCAGGGGAGTCTTCCCCATTCACGGCCAGCTGGGCTGGAGCTGCATGCCGGGGTGTCTTCCCTGTGCACTGCCAGCCCAGGAGAAGCCACATGCTGGGGTGTCTTTCCCGTGTACCACCAGCAGGGTTCCAGCGGGGGCTGGGGTCCCTACCCCTGGCCAGGGGACAGGAACCCCATTTCTCCCCTAGCTCAATCTGGCTGGGGGGAGGAAAGATGTAGGCACTTTTGGAGCTGCTGGGCCCAGGTTCTCAAGGGCTGATCTTCTTCCTCCCAGGGTGCATGGCATCCTGGGAGGAAGGTCAACCCTTGTCAGTATGAACTCAGTGAGTTTGAATTGACATGGCCACACTGGGTCAATTCGAACTTTTGGGCTCGAATTGACACTGACTTCAAAGTCAAATGAGGTTTGACTAATTCCAAGTCAGTTTTTCTCAATTCGAACTGAGGAGTTCCTCAGTTCGAATTGAGGAAAAGTAGTGTAGCCATACACTTAATTGAATTTGAGTTGATTGTCCTCAATTCAAATTCAAATCTAAGTGTAGACGTACCCGTAGAGAATAGCCTTACTTAAATGAAAGCTGAATCCATGCACAGAGATAAAATAATGCACAGTACTTCCTCCTCCTATTCATGATGTGAAAATTTGTTTACACTTTTGCTGCCATATTTCAACCAATTCTCCCCTCTAAACATTACCTCCTCTTTTAACTCATTCTTGCTTTGCCTTTAGGAGAGAGAGTTTCATTTGCATGAAACAAGAGCAGACCTTCCACTCTCCACAGCTAAAAACAGCACATAAACACAAACTTAAAAACATCTGACAAAGTAGGATTTCCCCCATGAAAGCTCATGCAATAAATAATTGTTTTAGTCTTTAAGTGCCACAGGACTCCTTGTTGTTTTCACATAAACACACTTATAAGACTTGAAGGGGAGGGAAGCATCAAGAGTGGCCCCTTCTGCTTCTGTGGCAGCTTTCTTATTCTAGAAGTTACCTTGTCCAACGCACTAGCTCCTACTTATTTCTAGATCCCACAACTCCTTGCTGTTTCTAATCAGGGATGTTGAGCAGCAGCTGGTGTCCAGGCTCTCATATTTATCAACCCCTCCTGTGATCTCAAGGTTTTGAGTCCCTGAGACATTGTATTTGCATTATACTTCTCATTAATGTTGTTTGTTATATTCCCTGCATGCACATCAGAAGTTAGATAAAAACATAAATACATAGGATTGCAACAGAAAGAAGGAGTGAGAGTGGCAGAATAAGGAAAATGGACTTCAAACACCTCAGAGAACTAGTTGGTTAAGGTCCTAAGAGAAAAAAAATCTTAGGAAAAAAGTTGTTCAAGAGAACTGTCAGTTTCAGAATGAGACAATTTTAAAGACACAACTCAAGCTACCCTAATGAGAAGGACAGATAGAAAAAATAGTGAGAGGCCAATATGGTTCCATTAGGAGCTCTTTAATGACCTGGAAGAATAGCAGGCCCTGTTTAGCAAGGGTCTGTTTACTTAGCCATCATCAGCATTCAGAGCCAAAACCAACAAAGTTACATGAGGACTCTTCCAAGTCCTTCATGAACTGTATGTAGAGAGACAGCAGGAAACTTCTCCAGCCTCAACCTTGCACCCCAAATGTATATCTTTTAGTGCTCAAGACTCTCGTGGTCAGTGCAAGCTCATTAATTAGTTCACCACTCCTTCAAAGGGTAGTGGACAAGACCCAGCCTCTCTAATATGAATACTGAAAGCACTTAAATCTAATCCAGTGAGTTTGTTTAAACAGCAACATATGTTTATCACCTAGAGAAAGATAGATCTTTAGTGATGAAGTGGCACTGGCATAGAAAATTAGAATTGGTTACAAAAGGAAATAAAATAGCAAAACTGCAATCTATATCCTAAACTTTACCAGGATAATAATTCTCAAAACAAGAGGATTTCTCTCATCCAAAATTTCACAGAAGTTCATGCTACCTGGAATGCCTTCTGGTTAGGTCCAGCCCTTCCCAAAGGGTCAATGGAACATTTTGTTTTCCAGATGTTCTTGCTTCCTTGCTCAGATGCAGGGGGAAAGCCAGCCAGTTTTATGTTCCCAGTTTATACAAACTTGAAAGCTCTTCAGCTAGGGCACCCCTTCCTCCAAGATCAAGGACAGTCTTCTGTGTTTTCCAAACAATCTTGCTTCCCATTGTCAAGACAGAGGAGGAAAGAGAAGATCTGTGATGATGTCGCTCTGTCCCTCATTTATACTTTTCTCCAGGTACTAAAAAAATCCATGCTATGTCATCAGGGCTGGAAGGGTTTTATTTTACAAATCCCAAGGAGCCAGAAACCAGGCTTCTCTCATGAAAGGCACCCAAGATGCAAACATGGGTCTAGTTCTGCACAGAACAAACAAAATCTTGCCTTGTAGAAAAAATGCTATAGTAGCATAACTCAAAACAAATCTGATTCTTCCTGAAAGGACAAAGATCTGAAGTCAAGTGATACCTTGAGTGTCCATGTATCTGCAACAACAACCAAATGATTAAAGACTCAATCCAAAAAAGCATTTCAGTATGTGCTTAACTTTCAGCAACAGAGTAGAACCATTGACATATATGGTTCATATTGAAGTGCAGAGATGTTACATTATTATGTACTAAATTAATGGGATTACTCACTCTTTACTGCACTGATTAATTGGGGTATAACAGGAGAAGTTCTCTCCACATTTCAAATTCCATGTGGAAATACATCTTTGCTCTCTGAGCTATGTCTACACTTGTAGTGTGAATTAATTAGGCTTAATTCAAATTTAGTCCATTTACTAGGCTTTCATTAGTTCAAATGAAAGAACTCAATTCAAACTAACGAAAGCTTAGTTTGAACTAGTAAGTCCTGCCCTTTAGGTAAAACTAAACCCTAGCACTATCCTTAGTTTGAACCTGGCACAGTATGAACATTTAAGTCCACTTTGTTAGTTCAAACTAAGGTCAGTTAGCTTGAATTAACAAAGTAGGTTAAGTTGAATTAACTGTAATTCGGCTTAGTCCATGTTGTTAATTTGAAGTAATAAGTTTGAATGTAGTTTGAATTAACAAATTCGAGCTAGGTTTAGGAAGTGTTGACACAACCTAAATGCCTTATTATTTTCCTCTTCTGCTACATAATTCTATAATTTTATTATTTATCTATGTAAAGATTTTGGCAGTGCAGTGAATCTGAAAGACTCAGCAGAATAAAGCTGTATTTTATTGTATTGAAATCAGAGTCCAGAATGTCTGTCCTTAATGCAGTACAGAAAAATTGGGGTTTTGACAGTATGTAGTAAAATAAACTTTCATGAAATTCCATTAAGACCTTTTTTCAATTTAAATGGGAGATTGCTGAAACTAACCTTTCACCTCTTCAGCTAGTTTCTTGATACTACTGATCCCATGCAAAAGACTTTATGGTCAGGCTTATTCAGCAATAGTCTGTCTGAGTAATCTTTATTATGTTATGTTACTTCCTCAATTTAAGTTTTTTAGTGCCGCAATGTTGAAAAAATGTTAAAGGACTATTTTCAGATGTTAATTTATGACCTTTTAAAATACCTTTATCTTCGTATTTAAAAGCTTTATAACTCATTGGCCTATTTTAAACAGAGTGTGGGAGGAGAAGCAATGAAAGTCAATTTCTACTGAGTAAAGAAAGAAAAGTGAAATAGTTCTACATTAGTAAGCATGCCTCCAATTGAAAGATGTCCTTCATTTTCTTGTGTTTGAGGTTAGACATTATTTTCTGCTTTGGGTAATTTTCATATTAATTTTCATATTTTTTTTGCTTAAGCCCTTTCATAACTTTTTAAAAAGTATCTGTCTTCCTTTTTGGAAACACTTTTTTCTCACACACATGAAAATACATGCAGATTTGCATGCATTGTGCATCCACATGCACATGTTTTAAGAATTTGACCTGCATACGTAACCCCCCCCACACACACACTGCCAATTTCTAATAGGTCCCTGCATGCATGAACATGCCATAAAATCTGAGCCTATTGTGTCAAGTAACAGGCAAAAGTTTTACACTTCAAATGTTTTTTCTCCTCATACAATTTCACAAGGAATCAGACATGTAGGACTAGAAGGGATCTCAAGGTCATCAAGTTGAGCCCTTTGTGATGAAGCAGAACCATGTGAACCAAACCATCTTTGGCTTTACCTTAAAAACCTCAAAGAAGGGGATTTCTCGACCTCCCTTGGAAGCCTATTCCATGGCTTAACTATTTTTAAGATGGTTTTTCCTAATATAAAAACTAAATTTCTCTCTCTGCAAATTAAGTCCACTACTTCTTGTCCTCCTTCAATGGATATGACCACAGTCGTCTTTATAACAAACCTTAACATATTTGAAAGGTACTATTGGTTCTCTGTCTTCTTTTCTCAAGATTAAAATGCCCATTTTTTTAAACCTCTCACTCTCTTCTGAACAGAGTGTTTTCAAATTGCACAATACTCTAGCTTACTCTTGTATTCCCTAGTAAGGCAGGATTGCCTCAACAAGCCAGCAGCAATGCTTTGCTTTCCAATCAGGGATTAATAACAATGTAACTTCCCAGTTAAGCTTTCACACAAGTATTTCTAGGGATGCACATTTATTGCTAAGATAAAAGCAAAGCTGAGAAAACATTAAAAACAATAAAAGAACCCCCATCTACTTAATAGGAAACCTCCCCACTCCAAAATGGGCTCTGCAAGATGAGTGGTCCTTTTAAAAAACAAAACAAACAAACAAACAAACAAATAATGGATCAGTATATCTGTGGTTTCAAATTCATAACACCCTTTTGCCCAGAACAAGAAGGCTAATGAATAAGAAAGTCCCTTGTTTACCCAATTTTCTTCCTTAAAGAGATTCTGAATAAGTGATTAGCCAGACATTGGGTCTGTGCCAAAAGTGAATCTTCACAGGGAGGGCTTCAAAGTGTATTTTGCATTCCTTTCACATCCAGATATTTCCAATGAAATCAGCTGCTGGTATATTTTCCCCCAAAGCTTTTGGGAAGTTCCTAATGTCTCATGATTAGATTACCCCGTCTTCTTCTTAAAGAAGTTCTATACAGTCCCCCTAGAATACACAACATTTGTATTTTCATTACAAGGGAGTTTCCCAAGACGTAAATTTAATTCAATACATTTATCTTAATTTCATGAGGTTTGTCCTAATTATTATTAATTTTATCTAGATCACATTTCCTTAGTTTGTTTGTCATGTGTTATTGTGTCAAAAGCTTTATTAAAATTAAGATATTTCATGTCTACAGTTTGTCCCTCCTCCCCAGTTAAGTTACTAGTAACCCTGTGAAAGAAGGAAATTAAGTTGGTTTGGCATGATATAGTCTTGACAGCTCTGCTTTGGCTATTATTTATAAACTTATTATACTCTAGGTTCTTACAAACTGATTGTTTAATAATTTGTTCCAGCGCCTTTCCAGTTTTGGAAGTTAGGCTGAGTGGTCTATAATTCTCCATGTTCTCTTTGTTCCCCTTTTTAAAGATAGGTACAATGTGTTCCCTCTGGATTCTCACCCTGTCCTCCAGGAATTCTCAACGAGAGTTGTTAATTGATAATTATTTCAGATAGTTCCATATATACTCTATGGAAAATTTCATCAGGTTATGCCAACATGAAGGTATGTGACTTATCCAAATTTTCTTTAATCTGTTGTTTCCCTGTTTTGGCTTGCATTCCTTACCCCGTCTTGTTAATGATCATTGTGTTGAATGACTGGTCCCAATTAATGCTCTTAGTGAAGACTGAAGTAAAAATAAACATTAAGTATTTCAGCCTTTTTCACATCCTCAGTTAGCAGATCTCCTTTCCTGATAAATAGAGGACCAATACTTTTCTTTGTCTTTCTTTTTCTTCTAATGAAATTAAAGAATCTCTTCTTAGTGTTTTATAGGCTCCTTATTAAGTGTAACTCATTTTGTGTTTTAACATTTTAGATTTTGATGCTAGATGTTTGTGCTATTCTTTTCTTCTCTTTTGTAAATACATTGTATTTCCAGTTTTTGTAGGATTCCTTTTTGATTTTCAGATCCTTAACGTGTCCTGCTGGAGTTATATTGATCTCTTAACTATTCTTTCTACCTGTCCTTCTCATTGGATAGTATGCAGTTATGCCTTAAATATTTGCAATTAGAGCCTTGATGATGGTCAAAACCATATCTAAAGTGGTTGTCTCCCTGGTTACTTCCTACATTTTCTGAAACAAAAACTGTCCCTGATATTACAATAATTTATTGGAATTTTTTGTGTTTTACCATCTGACTTTTCCAACAAAATTTGGGTCATTAATGTTTACTATTACTACCAAATTTTGTGTTTTGACTATTTCTGTTATTTGTGCTAGAAATGATTCATCCACCCACTCTTCCTCATTTGGTGGGCTATAGTAGAGGTCCACTATAACATTACTGCTAGTTTTTCTCCCTTTTGTGTTTGTGTGTGTGTGGGGGGGTGCTAAAGACTTTTTACTGGGTTGTTTCCCATTTCCCTCTTGACCTCAGAACAAGTGTATGTGGATGTACATAATGCAACTTCTCCCTTTTTTTCCTCTCCTGGAAAAAAAAAATAGTTCAGAAGTCATCAGCATTGTCTCAGCATATAGTCTGAATCATCAATATTTATCTCTCCATCAGTCTTTGTTGTGCACCAATTTTATCAGCAGTGCTTTTATATTTACATCCAGATCATCAAAAACAACGATGAATGGAGCCAGGCCTAGTACTGACCTCCATGGATCCCCACTGTTCAACCCTGATGCAATGAAGATTACCCAGTGACAGTATAAACAATGAGAGTCCTGTGGTACTTTAAAGACTAACATATTTCTTCTGGCATAAGCTTTCATGGGTTCCAACCATCTTCATCAGATGCAAAGTGGGTTAGAGCCCATGAAAGCTTATGCCCGAATAAATTGGTTAGGGTATTGCTACACTTGCAAGTTAGTTTGAATTAAGGAGGCTTAATTCAAACTAACTTGATTCTTGCCTACATTAGGCTTTCATTAGTTTGAATTAAAGAGTTCCTTAATCTGAACTGAAAGCTTAGTTTGAACTATTAAGACCTGCCAGTTAGTTTGAACCAAGCCCTTAGTTTGATCGTTAGTTTGAACTAAAGATGATGTAGACAAGGATTAACCCTTAGTTTGAACTTAATAAGTTTGAACTAAAGGTAGTTAGTTCAAATTAATAAAGTGGACTAATTTGAACTAATATTAGTTCAAAGTGGTCCATGTTGTTAATTCAAACTAATGAGTTTGAGTTTAGTTCAAACTAACCTCTAACGTATTCATTCCAGTTGACAAATTCAGACTAACTTGTCCTAGTATAGACATAGCCTATGTCTTTAAGGTGCTACAGGACTCTCATTGTTTTTGCTGTACACAGACTAACACAGCTACCCCTCTGGAAATTTTCACCCAGTGACAATAACTTTTTTAAGTCTGCCACTTAGCCACTTCTGAATCCATTTCCTTATTACAATAAATGTTTTTGCTTTAGGCAGACTGAAAAAGAGGAGAGATTTGTTCAAAGGGAGAAAAGTGTTCTCTCACTCCTCCACCAACAGAACTGTATGCCTTTCAGGAACACTGGGGGCTGAGCCTCAGTGTTATAGCGCTGTGGCTAGTGGTCATTATCTCAGATGTGAAAGGGGGAGGCAGCAATGGTATAACACCAAGTTGATTACCAAAAAAAAAAAAAAAGGCAAAGGAAACTATTTTTATTTTTAAAATTTATAATAATGATGGACCCTTAAAAGCCTGTCCTCATCAGTCTACTAAGGACAAGTAAATCAGACATTTCTTTTTAACCAACAACCCTTCCCATAAAACTAGATTTACAATGGCAACATCAACCAACTCTTATCTGTAATGGTGCAAATGGGTGTAAACAGGTAGGGTCCCTTCTATCATGTATTGTTTGCTAATGTATGTAGGTGTCTGACATTCCAGTGAACGTAGCTTGCTTAATGAATTTGTCTAAAAACAGCATTTTTGAATAAAATATTTTTACATAATTACTATGCAGCAGTGTTAATGAAGCTTAAAATTCTATATTAAGGCATCAGTGGTGCAGCTAGCTTTTCAGTACTGCAGTGCAGAAATCCAGCCAAAGGTAGGGACAGACTGATAGTGTCTGAATAATTAATAGAGAAAGCCTGATCAGCATGATATGTAGAATTCTATCCTTCAAAGGAAATTATTTCTTTTGAGCCTAATTCTGTGGTGTGTAGATAAATGGCTATGGGTTAAATATTAGGCTGATTAATATACTTTGTGATAATTCATTGGGGTACCATTAAACTCTAGTCAGTGCAAAATTTAGCCTATTGGCTTTAAAGTGGCACAAGAGGGAACTGAAAAAAATAAAATATAAATTCATAGATGTTTGGATCTGATTTCTTTATCACTCAAATATGGATTAAATTATGTGTTGTATATTAAGTGCATGGAGGCAGCGGCCTATGCATATTTATTTATTTGGTTAGATTGTACCAATTTCTGAGAATCATGTTAGAAATGTACAGGTGCTAGTTCTGATAGGGGTCACTTTGGTTAAATGTGAAATAAACAAGGAGACCTGTGGCACTTTTAAAGACAAACAAATTTATTTTTCACATGAGCTTTCATGGGAGAAAACAGAGCATCTGACAAAGTGCAATTTTCCCTCATGAAAGCTCATGTGATAAATAAATTTGTTCATCTTTAAAAGTGCCACAAGATTCCTTGTTTGTTTTGCGGAACTAGACTAACATGGCTACCCCCCTTGGAATCTGGTGAAATGTGAGAAATCATAACCTTCTGATGTTGAGGATACAGGTTCTCATCCATAAAGATGTTTAGGCTCTAAACTTACATCGAAATCAACCCCAATCTGTTTTAGCACTTTTATAAAAGATCAATACAACATATGCTGCCCTCTAATCCTCTATTGCAGTAGATTATTTTGATGCAAAATTGCATATTTTTTGTTAAATGGTTGCACATTCCATCAGCTGCTTCAATCTAATTGTTCTCAGACTTGTTGGATGGCTGCCATCCACTTTTGGTGACTTGCTGCCTTCAATTTATGTTTACTTCAGTGCCTCCTCCTCCAGCATATCACCTTCCCAGCAGCATTTAATTTTCACTATGGGAAAAGAGTAGGTTCAGCCTTCAATAACAAGTTAGGAACATAAATACTTCTGTGGGAGGTGCTGAAATAGACTGATGAATTAAAGAGCAACCAATCACTAAAACTGTATGGCAGTCATGCAATAGGTCAGAAGAAATTTTGGAATGAGACAGCTGACAAAATGTGCAGTCTTGCATCAAGATTCCTGTACCAGAGGAATAAAGGATAGCATATGTTGCACCTATCTTTTAAAATAAATTAATCCTCCAATTCCCATTTAATGTTAATGTAAGCTGGGTGCCTAATTCCTAAGGCACTTTTGAAAATCTTACCTATAGAATTTGTGTCATGAGGGATTTCCATTTATTATTGTCTCTGGTGTTGACATCCAGTATGTTATTTAGTTCTGCATCATACTTGTTCACACAAGTAGAAGTTTAGATCATTTATTATTTTCATTGAAGTCCCACTACCAAGTGGTTGATGTCTGTGGCTTTCTTGCTGCTCAGTTCCCCAGTGTGTGAAACATCAATGATGTAGACATTGGGTACATTGTAAGTGTAATTCATTTGATTGACATATCCACCAGTCCTGAAACAGTGGTGGTTGCAACCAGTATGCAGTCAATCCTTTCAGGAGTCCCAGCCCAACTCCAGTGACTGATTCGCAACTCCGCCACAAGAATTAATCCCAGTCAGAAACCAAGACAAAAAGCAAATATTCCCCTCACAGTTCCCTCTGTTTAGAACCTTGCATAGCAGAGATAAAAAGAAGAGACAGCATTTCTTCACAAGATGTAAAAGAAAATGCTGAGAAACAAACTTTGGAAAGATATTCTTAGCAGTACCATTTGGGGCATGTCTACATTTGAGTCCAGGATGTAAATTCCAGCTTGAGGAGAAATACCCACAGTAGCATTGATAGATCTACCATACTAAAAAAAAACAAAGGAGTAGTTAGGTTAGCATGCTAAAAAGAGAAGCATAGATGCTACAGCACAGGTAACAGAAGAGGCTCACTGTCCCAGTAGATGCCTAACATCTCTGATAGGGTGGTACTTTAGATGGCTAATCCTACCTGCAGTTCACACCACTGTGGCTTTATTCTCTTTTTAGCATGCTAACTTGATCAGAGCTAGACAGGTTTGCCTCTTCAAGCTGGAATTTATACCCCTGACTCAACTTGTAAGTTACCCTTTGTGACATCAACATTATTTGTTAAGCCAAATCCAGGGAATGTACAAAGAGGTGTGTGGGCTGACAACATCTTTGCACTTATGAACTTTAGGAGAGATTATACACCCCACCATTCCAAATGGCTATTGTCTTAAAAGCATGGTATGGTCCTTTGAACCATTTGGCACAATTATGTGTATCTTAGAGAATGCAAGCTCTTATAGGTCTCACACGGAGTACTTATAGGCCCCACATTGGCCAGGAGGTGGTTAATGAAGGCCTGTGGACAAAACTGACCCCATCCTACTACACATGGACCAGGTGTCAAGTGGGGAAAAGGGAGTTAAAAGAAGAAAGCCCAGCTCAGTTTGGAAATGGCTAGGAAAGAGAGCTGAGCTCTTTCTGATTTGGTGAGTGAAGTCTTGTTTCAGCGATGAGCAGAAGAAAACTTGCTATCTAGATGAGCCTGCTGGTGGGGGGATCACTTGGCCTGGAGAGACTGATTTAAGGGCTGGGTGCATCAGGACAAGCCCAGAGCAAGAGAGTTGCATCTGAATGAACATTTCTTGGATGACCCTATCATTTGCATCATGCCTTTGTTTCTGGACTTTTATAACCTGAGAGGTTTGGGACTCAAGTGTGCCATAGGTGAAGGGCTAACACACTACTGCACAGGACTTGTGAGAAGTGGCAAATGACCTCTGGCGACTTTGAGACAGGTTGAGTAGTGCCCCACTGGGCCACAAGAGAGCACCATGAGGCAGACTCTGCCACTGTATTGTTCATTTGTCCTGAATAATGTAAAAAATTAATACCCAAGTGCTTTATTCATCAGCTTTACTGCCATGCATCAGGAGTGACTCATGCAAGTTGCCCCACTGCCAGAGGTTGCTTCTGTGGGTAAATATATGAGTAAGGATTGCACAATCAGGCCTGAAAATGCTTTGTTGTCTTTGGTGGGCTAACAAATAACAAGTCATACCTGCAGTACCTGGGGCACTTGTATTTCTGTGCCATGAATACCTTCTGTGAAGATTAATCATATTGTGGTGCAAAACTTCAGGCCTTCTGACTTTTATCAGGGAAGGATTTCCAAAAGAGTTTTAATTGAAATTCTGTTGTAAATGTTTGCATAATACTTTCTATGGAGATACTTTCCCCATCCTTTCAGTTATCTTGCATCTATTCTTGTTTGTATGTCTTTTATGGAACATAGATACAAAAACATTTAGACATGTTTTAAAACAAGTGGATTTCATTCTAAATAGAGCAAAGTGTGTACAACAGAATTTAATGTGCTCATATTGCCATTGCCTTAACTATATGTAGGATCTGGTGCAAAAGTGAAGACTCCCATGGACTTCAATGGGCTTTGGACTAGGTTCATAAAAATTACTATAGAAACAGGCATATTTTTTTTAATTGCATAATGTAGAGTAACTTTAAAACAGATCAAATGCCATTTAAAATAGATCAAATCATCTCTGTTCCCTGAACATCCCACTTGTTCTACCATTTGACAAAATTATTCATTCTAGTTACCAAAATGAGGGAATAGAAAGAAGCAGGTATTGCAAATACTCTTTTTTTTGCTATTGCTGTGTTTCCTGAAGTTGCAAGGTTTTTGCAATAACTGATCTCCTCGACTAAAGGAATAAAGGCCAGTATCATAATTAACTTCTCAGAAAACGCATCTGGAAGCATAAGACCCTTCTCTTCTTTCATGTAGCCTGTGTGCTACTGCTGAAAGATTTGTGCATGTGGTCATGGTTCTCCATGACTGTGACATTTCAAATTGGAATCTGGGGAAAGGGTTAATTATGAAAGCATCAGGGAGAAAGAGTGTAAGGCAGGAGTCATAGGAAGAGGAGTGTTTTGTTGATGTTTAGCTGGCAAAGGGATAAAAGTATTTTCTTTCCAGCTTAACTTTGTTTTTAGAGGAATCTCTCACAGGGGCGGATTGAACTATAGTCGGTGAAAGTCTTTGTGCTGACTTCAGTGAGATTTAGTGCAGGCACAGATGGGCTGTATCTACAGTAGAGGGCTCTATTAAGTTGACTTAATAAAGTCTACTTTAAGTCAACTTTATTAAATCGACTTAACCCACATTTCTCTTAAGTCAATTTAACAAAGTTTGTTAAGTTGACATAAGAAAGTGTCATAATAAAAATGTGTTGCTTAAGTAGACTTTATTAAGTCAGCTTAAGCAGACACAAACTATTAGATTGGGTTCCTTAAGTAGACGTACATGGCCACATTTCATTACGTTGACTTAATGCCTAAGTTGACTTAGAGTGAGAGTTACTAAATCAAATTAAAGAAGCCCTTAAGGTGATTTAATAAATGCCATATGTTGCCAGGGCTTTGCTTAAGTCGACTGAAGCCCTAATGTAGACATACCCATGGAAAGATAATGCCTATCATGAGACCCAGCCTATTCACAATGCTGAGAGTCAGATGAACCACTTTTTCTTAGTTGCACAGAGAGTGACCAGCTGTTTCTAAGTTTGCTTTATTTTATTTATAATTTCCAGAGGTGTAGCCCTGTTAGTCTATGTACAGCGAACATGGGAGTCCTGTGGCACCATAAAGTTTAACAGATTTCTTTGGGCAAAAGCTTTTGTGGGCTCCAACCCACTTTGTCAGATGAATTAATATATAATGACATTTCTATTGATTCTAATGCCTGTATTTCTCATAATTTTACAATGAATCAGATCTGAGTCATGATTCTTAAGAAACTAAGGCTCAGTACATTGCTCTGTAGTGGACTAAAATGGTGGGGTTGTAGTTACTCTGGCATTTAAATATTTTTTTTTATACTGACCTTAGTCAGCCAGTAGTCATTCAATAGATATAGGACTGAACTGTGCATTTCCATGTAGAGATCTCAAAGCACAATACAAAAGTTGTGTAAGTATTATGAGTCCTGATATCCAATCTGGCTGGTCACATGGCTCTAACACTCCTTTTCACATATTAAAATACATTCACATGCTTGTCTAATACTAGTTTTCCAAGTAAGTAATTGCTCTAGGACTTTTTATGTAACAGCACTGGCTTAGGAAGAGTTGGAACAAGCAGGGCTGACCAACCTTAGAGATATATTGACAACACAAGATTTATTCAGATATTGGCCATGTCATGAAATAATTTGACAATGGCGAACCTAGGAAAATAAACAGAGTTGGCAGTCAGTAATTCCTGAAATCTAATTGTGACTCTTGTGCTTTTATTCTGTAGGATCTACAAGGAAATGCTGATGCATTTTCCCCACCTGTTAAATGGGGATAATAATGTTTGCTCAACTTCTGAGAAATGTGGGAAGATTATTTGATTAGTATTTGTAGAGTTCTCTGAACACACAAAATATGGAAAAGTCAGCATTATCAAAGTCTGCATTTACCAGCAATTGCCACATTGAGTGCAATGTGCTGCCAAAGTTGTTTCTCACCTTTACAAGAGGAGATGATTGGCTGCTCAGATGTGATCATATGTTAATTGAGAACTAGTGGCAACAGCTGTAATCAATAACTATTGGCAAGCTCCAGAAGGGTAGGCATGTTAGTCTAGTTCAGTAAAATAAGCAAGGAGTCCTGTGGCACTTAAAGACTAACACATTTATTTACAGCATGAGCTGTCGTGGGAGAAAATGGGATTTTCTCCCATGAAAACTCATGCAATAAATAAATAAATGTGTTAGTCTTTAAAAGTTCCACAGGACTCCTTGTTTGTTCTGATGAATATTGATGCATCTTTATTTTTCCAGAACTTGGTTAATCTTTTGTCATTTATTTATTTGTATTTTTATTGTAGTATACTATTTTTAAAAACAAAAGACAGAACTCTCAATCTAAAAAAACTGGCAACCAAGTCATAACTGTATACCTATTACAGCTGAAAATTTTTATAGGATGTGGTGACAGGGCATATCCTCGATACACATTTATGTCATAATAACATGCATTGTTAACCATGTCCTAGTGTCACACACAGTAAGCCCCACTATAGTTGTCTGTGTCTTGGAGGAGGAGAATAGAGTCCTAGGTATTTTTTTATCAGCTTTGGAGGTGTTTATTCAGTTATTCCAATAACAGGGAGATAATGAGATATTTGCTGATTCTCTTACACTCTTCCTTTGCCAGATATTTCAGTTAGCACTACTATTTATTTATATTATGATAGCATTCAGGAACCCCAGCAAGGATCAGATTCCTGTTGTTCTGTGCACTGTTCAGACATGTAACAAAGACGATTGCACATAAGACTTCACAAGCTAGGCACTGTAGGGGTTTTATATACCAAACTCCAAAATGAGAGCCAGATGTAAGAACAGCTGCTGTTTCTGAATCCCCTGATGCCCAGAAAAAGTATAATCATGGTCTCTCTGCTTCTACAATCCACAACTGGTAGGAGTGAACACAGAGCGATACATTATTTTCTATCCAGCACACATTCATAACATACTCCAGGAGCAGGATTTACAACAGGCACATTCCTATTTGCATTTCCACTGATTAATAGCTTGGGAGGCACTAAATAATTTAATGGGACGGAATCATCAGCCTATCTGCAGTATGGACACAGATAGGAAGACAATACAAAGAAGTTGTGCATAAGAGATATTACTGTGTATCCATGGAAACAGTGTCTTTCTCTTTGCCCGTTCAGCAAGGTTGAACATCATTAGGGTGTCTGCCACTTCTGGCAACAGCAACTTTGCAGTGTCAGTCGGTAAATCTTTGCACCCATTCTTGCTGTCAGCACAAAATGATAGAGAGCCTGATGAAAACGTGAGCTGCATATGAAATGTACCTTTGATGTTGCACAGCAATCAGGCATGCTTATGCAACTGTCGATTTCCTGGCTCTGTTGGATACAGAAGAACAAAATGGAATAGGTTAATCTAGATTTTGTTCTGTGTGCATTTTACTGCTTATGAGTGTTAAAATGCAGAAGAATCAGACTAAAGTTAGGTGGACCATGGGAAGTGTTGTACAGGAGATGGATAAACAATGACAAAGCATCTTAGCCTTATCCAGCAGCACCCATGGTATTCTGGTGAGATAAGAACCTGACAAAGGCTTCTAATAGGGCTAAACTGGGCAGTGGTAATATGCTTGTGAATTAGTAACAGGAGGAAAAACACCTTTTAACCCTTGATATCAATTATTCACATTTACAGTAATTACCAAGCATGTTAGCAGCTTTTTTATAACCATAAATAAAAGTAATTATAAGAAGTCAAAGCTGAAAGGAAAAAAGGAGAGTGAAACTAGAATGGAAATTTAATTTAAGGAGAGAATTATACATTAGTCTGTACCTTTAACCCTTTCCCCCTCTTTAGGCTGTAATTAAATTACTTGTCAACCTTCCATTTAAGTTGATAACAGGTAATAGACAAAAGAAGTGTTGAAGGGGTGGGAGGGGAGGGATGAATTTACAGATCTTGCAGTGCTCAAAAAGGTGAAAATGAAAATTTGTTACTGCAGGTCCTTGAATTCTTAAGGACAATGTTCCCTCTAATTTTTCATAGGCTGTGTGCACAAAAAAACTTCTTTGTGTGTGCAAAAGATGTCTTCGTGTGCACGAATATTAGCACTGTTGGGTTTTTTTGTGCACGTTTTATTTTGTTGTGTGCATGGATTTGTGCACACTTGAGAGGGAACGGTGCTTAAGGACTGTGGCCTGCAATTAAGTGCTAAGCACAAGTATAATACTCATCATATGTGTAAAACAGCAATTAAAATATTCCAGAGATGACAGTGACTTATAAAGAGTAAAATTGACACCTGGCTTGTATTGCTTCAGAGGGAAACCAGGGACATAAATCACCTCCTTGAACTAACAATGGGCTTCTTACTCTCTGCAGAATATTATGAGGAAGATGTATTCTCTGCAGAGATTTATCTTCCCCCTTCCATGCAAGATATGTAGCAGCATAGCTCCACCAGGTAAAGGTCTGCTGTTCTGGTGCAGGGTACTTCCCCATCAGAGCAAGGAGGACACAAGAGGAAGATGAGAACTGTCAGAGTTTGTCTGCCTCTGGGTATGCACTAGAGTCAGCAAAAGAAAGCACTGTCTGTCGCTTATGGCAAAGGCATCAGGTAGCCTAGAACACAAACAAGCAAGAAAACTTGTCTTGCCAACAAGGCACTAATTTTGCCTCTGATGTGTGCATGTAGCAGGAGCATAGCCAGCCCCGGTTTTCTGGCTGGGTCCCTGAATATGAAGGGTGGACCCAGCCAAGGACAACTTCTGGTCACATGACCAAAAGTTGCCTGAGATGCTATACTTACTATTTAATATGTGGAACTGTAGGAGGAGGAAGGAGAGAAAGCATGATAAGGCCTGCCCACTGCAGTACCTAGCATTGGAATGAACTTTGCTGGCATGGCTGCTGGCCAGCCTCACCACCATGACAGTAGAATTTGTGCCACTCCTAGATATTATAGAGGGTGGGTCTCATCTCAAGCAAGTCAGTAACACATCAAGACTTCAAAGAGAAATGGCAGAATTGGAACTGATACACAGATTCAATTGTGTCAAAGCAGCATTAAATCATGGCTATAGATTCTTTTCCCATTGCAACAGGTGATTTGACCTCACCTTCCTTTATGTGCTGTTTCCCAGAGTTTGAATCTTAACGTCTTTGACCTGATCCCATGACTTATACTTCCCTGCATTTATTTTCCACCCATTCTGTAAGATTCCCCATCTTCAAAGTATCCGATGAAGTTGGATTTTCTCCCACAAAAGCTCATGTGATAAATAAATTTGTTAGTCTTTAGTTGCTTGGTAACAATAATGTTCAACATGTCATGAGCATTCCCAAGCTATCCTGACATGACATACTTTGCATTAGACCATATGCAATTACACCATAATGGTGAAAATGAATGATACACAGATCATACCACCACAAGGGTGTACATGTGGCGCAGCAAATTACCATAGGTATGTCTAAACTGGAGCCTTAGGTCAAGTTAACCTTCCTTAAATCAACCTAAGGAAAATTCTGTCCACATAGGAATTTATTAAGTCAACTTAAGTACTTCCTTAAGTCGACTTAATAACACCACCTTGGAAGGTTGACTTAACGTTTAAGTCAACCTTAATTTGACTTAAGCCAGTGTACAGGGGGCATAGTCCTTAAGTCATCCTTATTAAGTCAGCTTAAGGTATGCCCTGTCTACAGTGGCTTAAGTCGACTTAATAAGGTTGACTTAAGCGTTAATTCGATCTAGCAGCTACCGCTGTGGACGTGGGCAGTCTACAGGAGTTTGGAATGTGGATGCTCTAAGTCGACTTAACAAGGTCAACTTTAAGTTGACTTAAAGTAGGCCATGTTAAGTTGACTTAACTGAGTCTCCAGTGTAGACATATTCACCATGTAAGGAAAAAAAAACAAGACTAGCATTGGCGGAGAAGGTAGCATCCCACTTGTCTGAATCACTATATAAAATGAAAATAGCGAGCATATACCATGTTCATAAGCATTATGCTATCTTTTCCTCTTTCACTAGTTACCACTTACTTTCATAACATAATCAACACATAATAGAATACGTTCCAAAAGGGTAGCCGTGTTAGTCTAATTCAACAAAACAAACAAGGAGTCCTGTGGCATTTTTAAAGTCTAACAAATTTATCACGTGAGCTTCCATGGGAGAAAATCCCACTTCAGACACTTTGAAGATGCAATCCTTAAAAGTGCCACAGGACTCCATGTTTGTTTTACGTAATATAATAATCACCAGACATGCTGCAATTTAACACAACTTAGATTCATATAACAGGACATATCTACACTGCCCTGCAAGTAGGATCACAGGCGTGTGAACAATAATGTGTGCCCTGAGCTGTAGCTTCCCCATGTGGACACTGCAGGAACATGTTAAAAGGTTCCTAATTTACATTAATGTAACTTATTAAAACAGGACAAAAAAGTTGTAACCTGTTAGGGCATGTCTACACAGCAAAGAAAAACCTGTGACTGGCCTGTGTCAGCCAGCTCAGACTCACAGGACCATGGTGGTACTGTTTCACAAGTGTGTAGACCTCAGCATGAGTTTGGATACAACAGGAAGATCTGATCTTTAGCTGTTCAATGCCCTCAGTTTTCCCTGCAATTCAACAGAAAACTTTCTGCCATAAATCTATCATATGGAGCATAATCAAATAAAATGACTGCACCCTTGGTAGAGTCATTTCCCCAATCTAATAATGTATGGATTTTGGAGCATTCATAAAGTTCAAGTATGCACTCTGGGTGCCTCTACACTAACAAGTTAGTTCAAATTAAGGAGCCTTAATCTGAACTAATTTAGTCCCCGTCCACCATAGGTTTTCACTAGTTTAAATTAAGGAACTCCTTAATTCAAACTAATGAAAGCTTAGTTCAATTCTTAGTTCAAACTAAGGGCAGTTTAGACCAGGATTAAGCCGTAATTCAAACTGAATAAATTTGAATTAGGGCAGTTAGTTTGAATTAACAAAATGCACTAATTCAATTTAACATTTAAATTGAATTGAACTTTCTTAATTTGACTTGCAAAGGTCAGGCTTGGTTCAAATTAAGGTCAAACTTATTAGTTTGCCTTTATTAATTCAAACTAACTTTTGCAGTGTAGACATAGCTTCTGGGAATAATCTTGAAAGAATTAAAACTCTTCAAGCATCACTTTGGAGATTTTATCTTGAAATGTACTAGGTGGTGGTCTTTTGAGTAAGAACTTAAAAATGGAGCGTCTGCCTACTTTTTGTGGACTTTAAGGATCAGACACTCAGCACAGCTTATGAAAAGTATATACCTAACTTGGCGGTGTAATTCTGTGTGCATGCCACTGTAATAATTGTGCACATAACTGACTAGTTTGAGTTAATTTGTACAGTTTTCACATGCAGTCATCATGATGCTACACACAACTGTGTTTCTGTACTTGAATACTCAAATGCACATGTATGTTTGCAAAACAATTTTCTGTGCGGCTCTGGAAATTTTACTCTTAAAATCTCACAATGCTCTTGTGAAAGTAGTAAGTTGTTTTAATATCCTCAGGCAAGATTTTCCTCCCCTACTTCTAATATAATTAATCATTATAAGACCCCCTACGAGTATATGTACCCCTACTATGCTGTGTTGACATCATTGACAGACATCATTTTACCCTGAAGAGCTTGCATTTCAGTGGTGTTATACTTGTGTCTCTTGTGGAGTGCTTTGAGATTCTGGGGGTAGAAACCTGTTAATTCATACTCAGCATCCCTCAGCCAGGACCATTTCCCCTAGCCAATATGTACAGGAGCCAGGAATCCTTGGGTTTATTCCCTAGAATTTAGGCACTGTCCCTTTTCAAATAGGTGTGCTGCTGGAGTGAATACTTGCAATTTCCAGATTGCCCTGGGGAGCTCACCATGAAATCATTGCCCTGTGCGCACTAATTAAGAAAAAGATAATTGCTAACACTGGCAAGAAGGAATGTGTTCGAAAGGCATCATGCAGGTTCTCACAGGGATTCAATCTGTGTGCTATTAAAACATGTGTTTAGTATGGCAGCCAAAAGTGTCATATGCTTTTATTTTTCCTAAAGAGCTCTATAAACTCACTATAGTCTCCTGAATGTATTATTTGTGTAATTTCAAAATATTAAAACATAAACCTGAACAGAATCTATAGTTTAGGATGAACATCTCTAATGAGAACATTTTTTATGGAACATGGAATTCTAATAATGAGCATTGAAAACCACTGTTTTCAAGTAAAGGTATCACTCAGCTACAAGTCATCCGAAGCAGGTGATTCAGTCTTAGGCTGACACTGCAGGCATAGCTAATTTTGCTGTGATTAAGAAGGGACTAGACAGATCTCACATATGAACAAGGGATTGTTTTTTCTGAGGAAAGTGAGCAAGGTTTGTCCCTTTATTTTCCATGCTATAAAAGAAGTAATGAATTAGACAATTTCCACCCATTTGATTAATTATATTGAAGGGTTTTACCATTATACAAATATGCATACAATCTTTTGAAAAAAAAAAACAAAACAGATCAATATCTAACTGTGAAGAATGCCTATATCTTGGATTTGCATCACCAGCCTCTATCTCTGACTTCTTAAAGACAAACATGGCACTGTGAGAATCAGAAATTATATTCCATAGGAAATTCAACAATTTAAAAATTTGTTTTTGTTCAAAATATAGAATTCTATATTTTTCCCTGAAATGAAGTGTTTTTTCTGGGGAAAAAAAAAATCATTTAGGTCTGATCAATACATTTCATTTTGAATGGATGAACACTTCATTTCAATTTTGACTCTTATTTTTTAAGTTTTGTATAGCATAACCTAATAAAAATACATTTTAAGATGATAAGCTAGAAGTCCATTCCAAAAATCTCAAAATGGAATTGTATGACGTATTCAAAACATTTTATTTTGTGCTTTTCTTCACATTGAAATTTCATTAAAATTGATATGTAACCAGAAGAAGATTGGGTTTAGATGAAGTATCATTTTCTGGTGTAAAAATATTCTGTCAGAAAATCTCTCACCAGCTCTGCTAAGAAACCTGCATGGAGTCCTATGGAATCTATATGATAAGGGTGGCCAAACTTATGGGACTCAAGAGCCACACAAGTTGATTATTAAACCTTCAAGAGCCACACTGAGGCATATAGCCATATAGTATCTATTTTCTTCTTCATATTTTCATTTCTTATTATTTGACTTCATGTTTAGAAGGACTTGTAAAACATGATTCAATGAGTAAACTGCATTAGGGCCTACAAGAAAATCTAAATATTCCACGCTTCTCCCTGCGGTCCCCGACCATGCCACCTCTTCTCCCTGCCATCCCAACCCCGTCCCTAAACTGCAGGCCCTGACACTGGCTCCCCTGGGCCAACCCTCCTCTCCCCAAGGCCTCCTTACCTGGCCGCTCTAGAGGCTAGGCACCACAGGCTGGGGTTCCCCCCTGAGCATGCTTAGGGCCGGAGATTTAAAACTCCTAGGCTGGGGCTGCTTTCCTAAATTGATTTGCTGACGTTCTTCTGTGCAACCCACTTTTCATTCAAGAGTTACATGTGGCTCCCAAGCTGCAGTTTGGCCACACCTGCTATATGACACAGTTCCTAGCCTTCAAAGGCACGACTTTAAGGAACCAACGTGCTAGCACTGAGTTTTGATGTGGCATCACAACCTTTCCCTGGGGAAGCTTAAGACTAGCAGTCTGGTTTGAAGCACATACTATTCTGTAATTATCTGTAATTTCTTTCTGCTATGTTTGTTCTCATCGGTTTCCTTGTCTGATAAGAATGATTATAAGTATATAATAATCACGCAGTGCTAGATTCTGTCAGAGGTGCATAGTCCCAGAATGCCTCCTAATGTGATGCCCAGAGGGAGTCTACATGGGGCTATACGTATCTGTTACAAGGTGTGGCGCATTGTCCCTTGCTGGCCAGTGTTGCAGGGTTGAAAGATGAAAGACAGAACCGAGTGGAAGAATAAAGAGCAGTTTAGTCAGTTTAGCATCTAGGCCACTCATTCACCTCCTGACCAATGAAATAAACCCCATGCATTACATGCTCAGAGCACTTTGTTCTTTTCCTAAATCTCTACCTAGCTCCTCATGCCCCTTTCAGATTGGGTGCATGCCTTCCTGCTTGTTGTGACCTAGCCCACACTCCAGCCTCTGTTCCCCTAATGAGCCCATAAACCCTTCTAAACCTGGGGTGTACAACTTCTATTGGCTTTTTCAGTATCTTTATCAGCTTTGTTGGGGAGGGTCTTTGTTAGCTGACTTTACCACATCCCCCAGTTTTGAGCCTTTCCTTAGTTGGTTATGTGCTTACTTAATACCCCAACACAGAGCTCTCTTTACAGGGTGGCAGCTATTCTAGCTTTAGGAAGTGGGGAGCAGCAAGCAAAATAGGGAACTAGCAGGGAGAGAAAACAAACAAGGAGTCTGGAATCACTTTTAAAAGACTAACAAATTTATTTATCACATGAGCTTGCATGGAAGAGAATTCCACTTCTCTCCATGAAAGGTCATGTGATAAATAAATTGTTTAGTTTTTAAAAGTGCCACCAGACTCCTTGTTTATTTTGCTGTACTAGACTATGTATGTGGATGACATATGAGAGGTGCTTGTCCCCTCCGGCTAAGATGGGTCTCATGGAGAACAGTTAAGGCATCCTTTGCCTGGATCCTGCCCCCAGCTCCCTGTAGGCTTACCCAGTGCTGAGCCCCTCTCTCTTCCCAAACCCACAGCTAGTTTGAAGAGACCAAGCTATGTCTCCCTTCCCATTGACCTTAAGAGACAATGGATCCAGATGTACAAAAGTATTTTAGTAGCTACCATAGTGGGATTTACAGAAATCATAGAATCATAGAGTTGGAAGGGACCTCATGAGATCATCTATTCCAACCCCCTGCCAGAGGCAGGACGACTCCCACTAAACCATCCCAGTCATGGTTTTGTCCAGCCGGGCCTTAAACACCTCCAAAGATGGAGATTTCACCACCTCCCTCGGCAGCTCATTCCAAGGCTTCACCACTCTCCTAGTAAAAAAGTTTTTTCTAAGATCCAGCCTCAACCTCCCTAACTGCAACTTGAGACCATTGCTCCTTGTTCTGTCCTCTGTTATTACCGAGAACAGTCAAGCTCCATCTTCCTTAGAGCATCCCTTCAAGTAGCTGAAGGTTGCCATCAAATCCCCCCTCAATCTTCTCTTCTGCAGACTAAATAAGCCTAATGCTTTCCTCATAGGGCTTGTGCTCCAGCCCTTTTATCATTTTGGTTGCCCTCCGCTGGACTCTCTCTAGCATGTCCCTGTCCTTTTTGTAGTGGGGAGCCCAAAACTGAACACAGGATTCTAGATGTGGCCTCACCAGTGCAGAATAGAGGGGAATGATCACATCCCTTGATCTGCTGGTAACACTTCTTTTGATGCAGCCCAGTATGCCATTGGCCTTTTTGGCAGCAAGAGCACACTGCTGATGCGTCTCCAGCTTCCCATCCACCATGACCCCCAGGTCCTTTTCTACACTGCTGCTACTTAGCTGAATGTTCCCCAGCCTGTAGCAGTGCATGGGGTTTTTCTGTCCCAAGTTCAGGATTTTACACTTGTCTTTATTGAACCTCATAAGATTTCTATTGGCCAACTGTTCCAATTTATCTAGGTCTCCCTGAATCCTGTCCTTGCCCTCCAACATGTCTACTGGTCCCCCCAGCTTGGTGTCATGTGCAAACTTACTGAGAGTGCAGTCTATTCCATCATCCAGATCATTGATGAAAATGTTGAACAGAACCGGCCCCAGGACCGATGCCTGGGGCACACCACTCGTGACTGGTTGCCAGCTAGACATGGAACCATTATTTCCTACACGCTGAAACCGTTGATCTAGCCAGTTTTCTATCCACCCTATAGTTCACCTATCCAACCCATACTTCCTTAATTTGCCAATGAGAATGCTGTGGGAAACTGTATCAAAAGCCTTGCTAAAGTCAAGGTATATCACATCAACAGTTCTTCCTGCATCCAGAAAACCAGTCATCTGATGATAGAAGGAAATGAGATTGGTCAGGCATGATTTACCCTTGGTGAATCCATGCTGACTGTTCCTGATCACTCTATTTTCCTCTAAGTGTTTTAGGATGGAGTCTTTGAGAATCTGCTCCATAATTTATCCAGGGATTGAGGTGAGGCTGACTGGTCTGTAATTCCCTGGATCCTCCTTTTTCCCTTTCTTGAAAATAGGCACTACATTTGCTTTTTCCCAATCCTTTGGCACCACCCCCCGTTCTCTGAGTTTTGAAAGATAATGGAAATCGTTGCTGCTATCTCATCAGCCAATTCCCTTAGCACCCCTGGATGCAGTTCGTCCGGCCCCATGGACTTGTGCACATCCAGCTTCCTTAAGCAGTCCCTAACCTGACCTTCCGTCACCAAGGGCCTCTCTTCTTCTCTCCAATCTGCCATACCCATGGTAGTGGGCTGGGAGCTGACCCTGCCTGTGAAAACTGAAGCAAAAAATGCATTGAGCACTTCAGCTTTTCCCTCATCCTCCATCACGAGGATGCCTGCACCATTCAGCAAGGGGCCTACACCACCCCTGATCCTCTTCTTGTTATTAACATACTTGTAGAACCCCTTCTTGTTATCCTTTACATCCCTCGCTAGCCACAACTCCATTTGTCCTTTGGCCTTTCTGATTTTATCCCTGCAGTCCCTAGCAATATCTTTATATGCCTCCTTGGTCATCTGACCAAGCTTCCACTTCCTGTAAGCTTCCTTTTTATGTTTAAGCTCAGAGCAGAGTTCTCTGCTAAGCCATTCTGGCTGCCTCACATGTTTGTTCTTTCTCCTAATTGGAATGGCAACTTCCTGTGCCCTTAGCAGGGTTTCTTTAAAATACAACCAACTCTCTTGGACTCCTTTCCCCTTCAGATTAGCGTCCCAAGGGATCCTGGCCATCAGTTCCCTGAGGGAGCCAAAATCTGCTTTTTTGAAGTGCAGGGTTTGTGTTTTGCTTCTTTCCTTCCTTCCTTTAATCAGCATCCTGAACTCAACCATGTCATGGTCACTACTGTCTAGTTTGCCATTAACCTCTACCTCCCTGATCAATTCTTCCCTTTTTGTGAGCAGCAGGTCGAGAGGTGCAGGGCACCTAGTTGGTTCCTCCAGCATTTGTATGAGAAAGTTGTCCGCAACACTCTCTAAAAACTTCCTGGATTGCCCATGCACTGCTGTGCAAGTAGATTAGGAGCTGAGCTGCCGTTGAACAGTGAAAGAATTCATGTGCCTTACTCACTTTGCAAATCCCACTAGGTACATACCTGCATTTTAGGTACCATATATCTTTGTAAATCTGGCCCCATACGCTCCCAGGAGTGAAAAGAGAGAGCACTTTCTGCATTCCTAGCCAATCTTTACAGAAGTGGTGCAAAAGGGAAAAGGTTTATTATGTCATCCCTTCACATAGCTACCACAGAGAATAGTGTCTGAGGTAAACCCCACAGAAAGACTCTTTCTGTTGGTTTCAGTGAGTCAGAGTTTCAGCCTAGAGAGAGGAAATGAAGGGCTTTCAGAAACACACTAATATAAGATGTGACCAGACTATCAGGGATTTAAGCATTTCCATAGGCTGAGGAAATAGGAATGCAGTGTATATTCATTGACCTGCTAATCGTTAAGTGTCAAGCACCAACTGTGTGTTTAGCCCTATACAGATCATAGAATAGTTCAGCCAATGTTTTAGAAAGCTTGTAATCACTCCCCTGCCACCCTCACAAGGCAGTTCTGTAGTGATTTTTCAGTGAGGGAAAGTTCAATGTCTATCATCTACCTACCAGTCAATTACTTTACACTGGTTTCAGAGGTGTTGGAGCAGCAAAAAGTTCTCTAACTGCTTCAAGGCAGCTACTCTGCAAAGGCAGCTACTCTGCAAACATAGAAATGATTTTTTCCCTTATATCTCATGTCCATACCCATCTTGTTAGAAAAACAAAATAGGAAGACCAGAGGCAGATTGGGTCGATGGTTATCCTTTGTTTTCTGCTTGTTCCTCCACAATGCCATGAGTGAACAAAGAGAGCGGGCATTGCAATCCTTTTATGCTTAAAAACCATGCAAAAGTTTACATTTTTAACAACACCTCAGACACCCTTCTTTGGTTATGCTAATACCTAAAAATAATAATATTAGTAACTATGTGGTGTATATAATTATGCCCTCCCTGTTGTTATTGAAAGTTTTACCTTACAGAGTGCATGTGCTTTAACATGAAACATATAATTTCAACAGAAATGACTACACATTCATTACCAAGCAAGGGAAGGAAAGAGAGAAAGATGATAATGCAACATTTCCATGAAGAAGCTTATGCAGGAGAGGGAACAGAACATACTTCTAATTACATTTCTTGTACAAGTTGTGAGAAGAGAGGAGAGAAAAAGGCAGATAACCCACTCGAGCTAAAACAGGGTTCTCAAACTCAAATCACCACAAGGGCCACATGAGGACTAATAGAGGGCCACATCAGGACTAGCACATTAGCCCAAAGACATCACCACTGAAAGCTTTCATACAATAACATTGCAAATACTGGTAACAATAGTGTCATTGTGGGCCACAGGAAACAGCTTTAGGGGTTGCATGCAGCCCACAGGCTGCGTGTTTGAGACCCCTGAGCTAAAACAAATAAGGAGTCTTGTGGCACTTTTAAAGACTAACAAATTTATTTTTCGCATGAGCTTTTGTGGGAAAAAATCCTACTTTGTCAAAAGTTTGAAGATGGGGAATTCACAGAACACAGTCTAACTAGAATCTCATTTACAGGAAAGCAAGGCTTGCCCTTGCAGCAACACCATATGGTAACCCCATTGCCACAGTGACCTGTGACTCATGCTGGGCCTTATGTCCATCTTTAACTTATTTTTTTACTCTCCTACACATATTAAAAAAATTATAATTATAGCCATGTCCATGTGAAAAGATGAAAAATGAGGGCCGTATACAGTCCACATATATACCCCCAATGTCATTTTCAGAAACCTACAGATTTTAACATTTCCATTCTGATAATCTAGTCTGATTTCCTGCATAACACACACTAAAGAACTTCACCTAGAAAATACTCCATCAAGCCCATAATGACTGTTTGACTTTTAGCACTTTTTATTCTTTAGAAAGGCATATTGCTACAACTTGATTTAAAGACATCAGTCAATAAGAACAATTCTTAGTCAAATTTCTGGTGCAAGTACTCATGTTACAAGGTCAGAATTCTATAATAGTCAATTAAAATCACTTTATTTTATTTATTTATTTATTCATTCATTCATTTTTTGAGAATTCCTGCCTGTAAACTTATTAGCCAGACTGTTTCTGGAAGACAAACACAAATGGTATGGACACAGAGAAAATGCATTCAAATTTTTATTCAAGTGAAAACACATAGAATGTTGAATCATTACTTCAAATAGAAATTCACCTTGTGCTGAGGGGCAACATGAGACCTGGGTGCTACTTAAACCCTTGTGAATTCCTCTGCACAGGGCTCAATTTGTCTCCAGTGAAAGGTTTTAGAGAATCAGTCTGTCTCTGAGAGGCTTTATTGCCAAAATATCAAAACTCTTGCCCAGACTTTTTCTTATTTATCTATCATTTTTTCAGCATGTATTAGGTATGCCTGTACTTTATGCATCCTTAAGAAGCTACAGAAAGATAAAATAGAGATGATCAGAGAAGTGGAAAGAGAAGAGACATGCCTTAAAAAGAAAAAAGAAATGAACAGATCATGAATCTGTAATTCTAATGGGTTTGAAGAATTCCTCACAATCCCATTGGAAAGGGTGTGCCAGATGAAATACCATCACTCTGCTCTAATGCAGTTATCTCATAAGAAAGTGGGACCAGCAGATGTGATTTATACTTAGCAACCCATATTGCTTTTGGTTAAGCATCAAAGGGCTGCAGTTCACCTGAATAGATACCTGCATTCTATATAGCTGTGTCCTGTAGGTATTTGATGCATATAATCCCAATCCTATTTGTATTAGGAATTCTGTGTTTAGCAGGGCTAGAGGTATCACACAGGGTGGCTAATGCTTTCCAATAAAACAATACATTTGAAGCCAGTAGAGTCTCTTTTCACTTTCCTCCAGATCTCCAATCACAACTAAAGGACAAGCCTCAGGCAGAGTTAACAACTCAGTGTATGGTACCATTATCTAAAGCAGGGGAGTTATCATGCGAGCATGGCTACATCTAGGAACCAAAGGGCAGTGACAACATGTGAAGTGAAAAGCAGGGGAAAAGCACTGGCAGAGAGGTTTTCTAGTTCTCAATACTTGTGCTTAGCTGCAGTGAAACACACTAGTCAAAACAGAGCTTGAAGTTACTTGAGACAAGCTTTAAAAACTTCATTGCAGCTATGTACCTTAACTCCCATTAGGAAGAGTGAAGAGTTCTGGCCACAGCCTCCCACAGAAGGATGGAAATGTAACCCTGGATATCATCATAACTTGCAGGGCTTTTGTTTTCTAAGACTGAGTTCTCTGGGTGCACATTTCACTTATCAATACAAATTAATAGCATTAGATTTGTAAGTCAAACAATTCATAAATCCACATGTCAGTAAACGACATTGTAATTCATCAAAGCAAGGGCAAATGGAAATAACCAGCCTTTGTGTTTTGGCTCATTGCTTCTTCAGCCAGGGGTGAGCCTGTCTCTTTGTGGTTCTGAGATCACACATACTAATCTGTGTTTAGAATTGTACCTTTGTTCTCGGATATTGATACACGGGCTATAAAATTGAGTCTCCCAATTGGATAGACAAAGCACCAGAGATTCTAAAAATCAATGCAGTGTGTGCACTATTACTTTTGTGAATATGGCTTAATTTTTCATCTTTGTAGCAAACAAAGACAGAGATTGTGCCAAGGCTGGATTCTGATGTGATGTTGATACATTATCAGCCCAAACTATCTTTTAGGTGGGTGTTACTGAGTAAAGGACTATGACTTGCATAGCATTGAATGAAGAATGCAGGCTTTTTGTGTGTTGGCCCATTGTTCTCTGTTAAAATGGTCTTTCAACCTAATTACTGAATACTGAGTCCCAGCAAAAGGCACCTTCTGATTCAGAGGTAGATGAGAATTACTCCCTAAAGCAGTAACTGCGGTCCTTCACAGTTACTCTGTATGATAAAGACACCCGATAACAGAAATGTCCGGAACATTGAAATAGAAAAATGAAGATCCCCGGAGTGAGCCTGGTTTTTTAGAGTTGTAGAATCTGCATGTTCTCCTTCCTAATTGACTCTGGGGCCCTGGGTTCTTTCTGCTCTCCAGTCTAATTTGCACCTCTTGCTCGATGGATATTTTTAAGCTATGCTTTTTTGTGTGTGTGTGTGTGTGTGTGTGTGTGTGTGTGTGTGTGTGTGTGT
>ML682040.1:9938220-9949051 GCA_007922195.1 Podocnemis expansa | reverse complement strand
GTGTGTGTGTGTGTGTGTGTGTGTGTGTGTGTGTGTGTGTGTGTGTGCTTCAAACTAGCAGTTGCTCTATCATCTTTAGGAATGTCACAATAATAATTTACAGAAATCCTGGACCAAACATTTTATTCTATTATTCTTGCTGAATTCAGTGGAATCACAAGCAATTTTCTCCAGTGAAAATGGGAGCAGAATTTAGACGTGTAAATATAGTACTGGCCAAACTGCCATTGCATCAATCCTTGTTCAAATGTGAGTGACTTAGAATATTGGTTAGTAAGGTTATCATTGTCCCTGTGGTATAAAATGGAATTAAGCTTGGGAAACAGGAGCTTCTGGCTAACAATGCACAGTCCTGCAAAAGGTTGCAAGAGAAATTACATTTGGAATATTAAACTCCCCAAAACTGTAGAGGATAAATATACACACTGCTCAGCATTCCTAAAACCATCCAAAAATGTTCCTTATAAAAGGGCTGACTTGTCAAAGCCACTGTTGCAATGCTAAAATAAAATCTATTCCACTTGTTTCTGTACCACTGCTAAGCCTGAGAAAGAAACTGGGAACATTAGAGAATGAAGATCTTTTATTATTAACGCCAGTGGTCACAAATATGAACATTCTGAATCTGTAAATCAGCTGTAAACAATTTCCCATGGCAAGTTACAAACCATGAAACAAATGACATTTTACTGTAAAATGTCAGCCCAAAGGAAAAGTTCCTGAAAACGGAATCAGAGTCAAACAATCAATATAACTACATTATGTGCCACTGATATCATTTGAGTTGCTTCTCCCCACCCATAGGTTCTCATAATTAAAGAAAAAAAAAAGCACAGAAAATTGGAGTCACAAAGTGGGAAAAGTCTGTATTGTCACCATTATAAACAGTTCAGTTTTTAAAGCTATCAGTATTTGGAAAATGCTCATTTTTATACACAAAAGCCATACAAACAGAGCTGGCTTAGAGAAGTATTTGTCATACATTTTAGATAAGATGTTTCTTACATTGTGACACTGGCAGACCAGATGCTAGCACTTGCTAAAGCCTAGGCCTCACTGAACACTGACAAATGCACAGCTGGAACCCAGTCTGGCTCACACATCTTAGTATTGTTAAAGGAAAAGTTAAGTTTATAAAAATATGTTAAATATTTGGACTAGAAGAATGCTTTGTAGGATGCTGCATGTATTGATTTCGCTTATGACATCTGTATACCTTGGTCTAAAGTTTTATTGACCATTTGCATTTATTGACTATTTGTAAACCACTGTACCTATATAATTCATTGACCAGGATAGAAGCATTAAGTAGTATAAAGTACTGATTCTGTGCACAGGAAGATCCACTGAAACCAAGTGAGCCTTTGTGAAACATAAAGGTATTTGATACAGTTCCACATGGGGAATTACTAGCTAAATTGGAAAAAAAAAGGGATTAACATGAAAGTTGAAAGGTGCATAAGGAACTGGTTAAAGGGAAGACTACAACAGGTTATACTGGAAGGTGAACTGTCAGGCTGGAGGGAGGTGGTTACTTGAGTTCCTCAGGTCACTCTTGGGACTGATCTTATTAATCTTTTTTATTATTGACATTGGAACAAAAACTGGGAATGTGTTAATAAAGTCTGTGAAAGACAAAAAGTTGAGGGGTATTGCCAATTCAGAGAGAGATTGAGATATCATACAGGAAGATCTGGATAACCTTGTAAACTGGAGTAATAGGAATAGGATGAAATTTAATAGTGAAAAGTTCAAGGTCATGTATTTAGGAACTAATGCCAATAATTTTTACTATAAGCTGGGGATGCATCTGTTGGAAGTCATAGTGTAGAAGGTCTTGTGCATATCAGTTGATCATGGGATGACTATAAACCATCAATGTGATGTAACTGTGAAAAAAGCTAATGCAGTCTTCAGATACATCACATAAGGTATTTCCAGTAGAGATCATAGGGAGGCATTGGTACCATTATACAAAGCACTGGTGAGACTTCATCTGGAATATTGAGTTTAGCTCTGTTCCCCTTTGGTTAAGGAAGATGAATTTAAACCGGAACAAGTGCAGAGAAGGACTACTAGGGTAATTTGTGGAATGGAAAATCTGCTTTATGAAAGAAAACTTAAAGCGCTTGACTTGTTTAGTCTAAACCAAAGAAGGTTTAGGGAAGATATGATTCTTTCTATAAATACATCACAGAGATAAATATCAGGAAGGAGAGGAATTATTTAGTTTCAGTACAAATGTGGACACAAGATCAAATGGATATAAACTGGTCATCAGGAAGTTTAGACTTGAAATTAGACACAGATTTCTAACCATCTGAGAGGGAAGTTCCATTACAGCCTTCCAAAGGGAGCGAGAGGCACAAAAAACTTAGCTAGCTTCAAAAGTGAGTTTGATAAATTTCTGGAGGGGATGGTACAGTGAGATAGTCTAGTTTAGCAATTGACTGATCTTTGATTACTAGTGGTAGATATGCCAATGGCCTGTGATGGCACATATAATGAGTTAGATTCTGAGTTATTACAGAGAATTCTTTCTTGAATGTCTGGCTGATGAGTCTTGCCCACATGCTCAGAGTTTAACTGCCATATTTTGGGTCAGAAAGGAATTTTCCCCTGCTTTATACATTAAGGTCTTTAAACCATGATTTGAGAATTTTAATTTTAACTACTAAGTTATAGGTTAGATGTTTGTTATATGAGTGGGTGGATGAGGTTCTGTGCCCTGCATTATGCAGGAGATCTGATCATATTGGTGCTTTCTAACCTTAGACTCAGAGTCTATGTTTCAAAGACCGAAGACTTTGTTGATTGCCTCCCCCTTCCTCCATTAAGAGGAGATGGGTGCAAACAGTTTTCTTATTAATTTGAAGTCTGGGGAAAGGTAATAAAATCCACTAACCAGAAGGAATTGTATCTCTGTTCTGCTTTTACTTCAAGGATAGGGCAAGAATTCTAAACTTAAGCAAGGGCTCCCTGTCTGGTTATTTTGGGTTAGTGTTAAAGGATATATACAGCTGCCACTTTTATAGCAGCTTTCAATAATTTTTTGAACTGAAAGACTGTAACTCATCTGTGTGTATATGTTTACTTGCTTTAACCTTGTAAATAACTCATTTCTTTTTCCTAGTTAATAAATGTTTAAATATGTAAAGATTATTACAAGCATTGTTTTGGAGTATTACAAGTATTATTTTTGGTGTGTAAATTGAGATACAATTGATCTGGGGTAAGTGACTGATCCTTTGGGATTGGGAATAACCTGAATATTATTGTTCCTTAAAGCAAAATAAATAAATAAATAAAATAAAAAAAAATAAAGGGAAACTTCCCTGGGTAGCTAGATACATCAGAGTGCCAAGGAGACTATTTTTGACTTCATGTTAAGACTTTTAAAGTGTTTGAGGACTACACATTGGATAGTGAAATCTAAATATAGAACACACAACCAGTTTGAGGTTTGTGCTCCACTTCTTAACAGTCTACCCTGAAGTTGGTGCTCGTGTTTGTAAGCCACTCCAGACAGCATAACACACTGATCAGGTAGTTCCTTATTCTGTCCAGGTAGTTTATAATTATTCATAGATGTTAAGGCCAGACGGGATCATAATGATTTGATCACAGATGCCAATCACTAATTCCTGTATTTAGCCCAGTATTGTGTGGTTGAACTATAGCTGATCTTTTATAAATTATCCAAACTTAGCTTGAAAAAGATTCAAGGAGTGGATGATCTACCAAATCTAAGAATAGATCCCTGTTAAGAATGTACCTATATACTTATTTCAATTTATAGCTTTTGGATCCGTAGCTGTGACATTCTGACAAAAAAACATGAGACAGGATTCCCAGTAATTGCATTGTATACCTTCTGTTTGGTTTCTGTCCAAGGTGCTGATGCTCTTTTATGGTATCTATCTTAGAAAGAATTTTTGTTAATTGCTGCGCATAAAAGTAATTAAAACAGGAGTTTTAATCATGCAGACTTGATACTGAGGTTGGAAATGCAACTCTCCAATAAGTGATGTAAACCACAGTGTTGACATTGGTAATGCTATTTAGTTGTTATTAGCTGAGGTACTAAGCTGTGGCTATGTTATGCTAACTGATATTTTTTTATATATTATTTTTGTTCCTGGAAATCAGAAGAGGGAAAACAAACAAACAAACAAACAAACAAACAAATTAATAGTAAGTAAAATTACTCTCCCTTTGTCTCTAGCCATATGATATTAAACTTTTCATTCAAAATATTTATTTATGAAAATACAAATCCACCAGACATTTCCAGTTGCAGACAGCCATCTTAAGAAGTACTGTGCATGAGTGCTACCACCCTGAGACTACAGTAGTGGCTGTGGACTGTTTCTACTGCCATTAGATAGATCATTTTGTCTAGCGCCAATCAGATGCAGGAGATAAGATTTAACCACAGTGGATTGCTGCAAATTGTAGGAGCAATCTTGCTCTCAAACTAGACAAGCTAATACCAGAGCCGGGATGATCTTGAATAAGTTAATGCTCTGTCTTGGTGCCTAGGAAGAAAGGAAAAGTCTCACCTTGAGGTAATCTACCCTTCCAACCCTATGATTCTATGATTCTATGATTCAAGTCTTCAACTCCCTGGGGTATGAAACTGTATTAAAAATCCTGGAGCCCTGACTCCATGACTGCTGTTAGTCTGAAGAGGAAATTGGAAGAATAGCAGGAAGAGAAACAAAAGAAGGGTGATATTTGTGTATGACCTTGTTCTTGTCTTCTGGCACAAGGTCATATAAGCCATAGGAGTGGGAGTGAATGAAGTGAAGAGGGTCACACAGCACACTGAAAGGATGGAGGGCCACAGCTGTTGAGAGCAGGGAGGGATAAAGGAGGGAAAAATGAAAAGAAAAGAATACTGGTGGGGACCAGAACAAAGGTGAGAAAAAAAATACAGAGGGACAAACACAGGAAGAACATACACAGAAGAGAAAAGGAAAAAAAGAAATTGAAAGTGTGAGATGGAACAAAGAAAAATAGTAAAAACATGTTCATCCAGCCACAAGCACAGTAGATTGTGAAGTAAATTGTTCTTTTTTGTTTTGGTTTGGTTTTTTGGGTGTTTTTTTTTTTTTGTAAGTCTCAGCAATACGCACAAGAGTGTTTTTGCCATGGTGTGAAGAAAGGATGGGGTTCAGCAGAACCTTAAAGACCTTAACATATAGATACATAATGATTATGCACACAAAACTGAAAATGATATTACTCAGGTTTTAATGGGAATTTTGGGCCTGCAAGTTCAAAGTTCATCTATTTTGGAGTAAGATTTATCAAAGAAAGTCTTACCATTGAAGATATGTCAAAATTATCTTGATACCAGTGATAACAGTGGTAGGAAATTTAAAATGTCCCAGCAAGGCATCTGTGGATGCTGATGCATGCCTGGAAGCTTTGCTGCAGCTGGTGCATTTAAATCTCCCAGGCACACATGGGCTCACTGCATTGCTCCTTTTCCCTGCTCTTCTCAACCCTTCTCCCCTAATGGGGATAGTTTGGTTGCAGAACACCTTCACTATGTCCACAGAGCACCAGTGTTCAATGCAACGCCACTTGAGAATTAATGTTTTAGTTTGTGGATCCTTGAAAAATGTGAATTTTGTATTTTCTTAAAAGTTATTGCATAATTCAATCTATGATTTAAAATTATTTATATTAACATGCATTATGTATTAAAGACTCCACTGGCAAATCATGTCCAGGGAAGAGGGGAAAATTGAAAATAAAAGAAATTCTGAACTTTTTATTCAGTTTCACATCAGTGCTACCATTCAGTCATGAAAAAAATACAGGAAAGAAGATTACATTGTACGAGTAACTGAAGTCATTATCTTGGCAAATGATTAAACTAGATTACCCTTGTGGACCCTTCTAACCCTTTGGAATGAAAGTTTATGTTTTACCTTAATTAAAAAAAAATCCTGCATACATCTTTTAAAATAAATGAGAGAGAGTTTTGCTTTCAACAGAGCTAAGATTGTGTGTATATGTTTCACTTGAATCTTTGTTTTTCAATCTTTTGGATCCTAAATTAGGTAGCTTATTTAATTGCAGTAGCATCTGACTGTGATAGTCAAACATTTAAAAGCAAAACATGTGAAAATAATGTTATAGCTCAGGAAGAAGAGCAAATAGCTTCATTTTAAAAGAAATATATGATTTTTCTGAAGGTCATTACTCTTCTTATGTCAACTCAAATGTTGTGTTCTGTGGAAGTTGGCTATGCTTGTTTGCAGTGCCCTGCTTTCAAAGTCACAGAGAACAGTAACTGAAGGAAATTATTTCCAGTTCTGCAACTTGTGGTTTTCAGGTCTCTTCACTTTACACATTTCATTGAAGTATCTACCACAACTACCATACATCTTTCAGATCATTCCTAATTGGCTTTGTTATCAAATCTCAAAGCCGATAATATCCTTAAACTACTCTTACTTTTCCTTCCTCTGAGAAAGTAGTTGTTGATAAAAGTTGTTGAAAACAAACTAAAGGACCTTGAAAACATTTCCCATAAATGACAAATTTGGGCCACGTTATTTTGGAGAGGAAACATCTCTGTGGTAGTGGAGGAATTCTCCTGATACCCGAAATAGCCATTTGATTTGACTCTAGGGTGAAACCTCCATTTATCTCTATGTAAATAGTGCAAAGACGTTTATCTAGAATAATTTACTTTGAGGGTATTCACACACATATATTTTAAATTCTAATTCTCAGCCAGATCCTAAATAGGGCTTAGGAAACTGTGAGAGTAATCATCACTCTATATGACATGTCATTTTCAACTTCATTGGGTCTCATAGATGCTTCAAACATATTTTCCCTTTGAAGCTTTTCACAACCAACAGTTCAATTTCCAGCCACCGGACATGAGTAACTCTGATTGCTTTTTAAAATAAATTAGAATAGTTTTGCTGTAAGAATCCTCTCCCTCCTATTCAAATTTGTATGCTGTGCTGTTCATCATGAGGTACTGTACCTGAGAACCTTCCAGGAGTGCATTTATTGATGTGACTAACATCTGTGATACACAGTTCTACCTTCTTAGTGCCCTCATCTAAGCAGGGAAAACAGCTGGTGGATTTGTTTTTTGTTTGTTTATATTATTTATGTTTTGCTTAATTGTGAGCTATGCTATTTTTTTCTTAAAGCAAAGGCCAGATTGAGGAAATTTGCCCTTTACTTGTACAGGAAAGTGGTGAGATTTGTGATGGTTCTTAGAAGTTTGTTCTGAAGTTGGGGGCCAAACTCTGAGAAAATTCTCTCATGCAGACCTACTTTGTCCTTGTGGTGCATAGTTCCATTACCTCTGAGAAGTCAAATTATCAATTCTGGGCCTCATCCAGGAGATGGAGGTTATTTTTTAGGTATCCTGAGCCCAGACCACCATGATGTCACTTATACTTATTTCCCTCTTTACTTAGATCAGAAGTATGTGACATTTTCTCTGCCATGGCACACCTTGCTACCTATAGTTAATTTGAGGCACACCTCCATATAGTTTCCAAATAAACTCAAGAATGTTCATGAGCCAATGAGCCAATCCAGAGCTCTTTGAGTAGTTTTTGAAAAAAAAAAATTGTGGTATACCTGCTCAGACCTGATGGCACACCTGTGTGCCACAGCACATTGATTGGGAAACACTGACTTAGACTGTAGGCTCTTTGGGACACACTGCCTTTGTTCTGTTTGCACAGCAGGGTCTTGGTCCATGACTGGGGGTTCCTTTAGGTTATAGTGGTAGTAGTAGTAATAATAATAATAATAATAATAATAATAATAATAAATAATAACCTTACTTCAGTTAGGGCATCTGCAGGCATTGTGGCATTTGAGTATAAGATTTCACCCATTTGTAATTTTCTTACTACATTTCCAAACACCTTCTAGCTATGTGGCTGGATTAACACAGGGGCTATAGGGGCTGAAGTCCTGGGCCCCAGTTTGAAAGGAAGCCCCAATCTCCAGACTCTGTAGGCCTAACATTAATCTGCCCTTTCCCCTGCCACTCTGTTCAGTTCCCTCAGCACTGGGTGGGGGGGCACTGAGAGAACCTATTGTTGGTTCCCAACTGCGATGGGAGAAGGAGACACCGGACTCAGTAGTTCTAACTGAGAAATGGGTTCATTTATTTAGAGCAACAATGGGGAAATTTTTTCAATGGATAATCACAGTGAGAGTTGAGGTAGCAACCAACAACTAAAACAGCAATCTTACAAGACTAACTGAGGTAGCAAATCTATATAAGTAACACAGCAAAACTGCAAAGCAAAACTGTAAGGTATTTGTAACAAAGTAAAAACTGCTAGGTATTCACAACGAAACAGAGTTGCAAGGTAAAACAAACTGCAATGTACTTATAGGGGATTTTTATATACGTACCACAACCCAGGCACCACTGACCAGCAGCATGAACACAAGGGGCATGGTCAGGCACAAGACACGAGCTAGCTTTCCTTGGGAGATCCAACCGTCAGAGTGATCAAGTCCGGCGGGTAACATGTGAACCTCCATAACTTTTGCCAGTTGGCATCTCCTTTTTATAGGACTTTTAGCTCAGTATTTTCTGGTTCCCACACTGGGGGGGCAGGGGGGGGCGGGGTTGTCATATTAGTGGTTCCCACAATTGAGTTAGTAATTTTCCAGCTAAGTTTTAAATTCCTAGGTGGGACTTAAATTTCTAGGTGGGTCATAAATTCCCAGGTGGGTCCAGATTCCTAGGTGGATCATAAATTCCTAGGTGGGACCCATATTTCCAGGTGGTCATAAATTCCTAGGTGGGTTTCAATTCCCACGAAGTTAGTGCCTTTGAGTTATGCTAGTCTGTAGCCTCCCAGATTCCAGGCCAGAGCCTCTTACGTTGTCCATAAGGGGTTTTTTAGTGTGCACTTGGTGGCGAATGCGGTGCCCGGGCAAGCGGCCCCCTATTATTACATCGGGCACGAACACCTATGCCCTGCCAGCACTTGGAGGGCACAAAGCCCTGGGCCAGAAGCTGGGCTCTGCACAACTGCCCGAGAGAACAGGATAGGCTGGCCATGTTTGCGCCACTCTGCTCTGGGGCCAGTCTTGGGGTTGCCACTGGCTGGTGCCTGGTACAGCTGGTACAGCCCTCCAGGGCCACGGACTCCAGAAATCTGCATTGAAGCTGCACCGTGCACCAGCTGGCTCTGGCCCCAGTCCTGCCCCTGGAGTGGAGCAAACAGGGCTGGCCTGTCTTGCCCCCGGGGATGCCCCAGCTGGCCCGAGGTAGAGTGGAAGCATCGCCTCTGCCACCCCACACTGGGTCAGGCAGGGGCTCCCACAGCTGTGGGGGGCTGGGGCCCCAGGCTAGGGAGGGAGAGGTGGGAGAAGCCCACAGTGATGGGGCAGCCCAGGGCCCATAATGCAGGCCTGCTAGATACTATCATATTCTGGGAGGGTGGGAAAACTCCTCTTCTTCAGGAAAAAAAGAGTCTATCTAATTAAATCTGCATTGGTTTTGACTTGCTGAATTCCCAGAAATGATTCTGTTCATGATGAGATTTCTGTAAAAATCAATACAGAAGTTAGAAATTCTCTAACACAGGAATATAAATGATTTCTCTTCTGTATAAAAGAGGCATTGCTGGAAAAAGCCAATCTTAAATAAGCTACTGAACGTCAGAACTTTTTTAAATCATAAAAGCAGAGAGATTCCATCTGATTTGAACTCCATGTATTCAAAAGACTCTTAGTTCACTAGCAAGCTGTGAATTTCTGTATATCCTGGACCTAAAACAATAGCAGGTCAATCTCATTGCTACTTTGCTTAGCCATCCTCAGATATTGCAAATGATCATATCAACGATACATCCTTGCCTTTGGGGATTTAGAGTGTCTATCCATGGTCAATCTAACAATCAATTTTTGCCAACATTTGTGTTATGAAACATTGTTTAGGATATGATTATGAATTGTTGGTGGCAAAGGTTTAATGTCGGTGTTATTGGAACACAAGATCCCTAGGCTTCTTTTCATAGAATAAAGATCAGTATTTCAATGAGACTGTGCTTGCATGGGGTTTTTCTTTCTAAATTTGTGCTCATTAATGTTTTCTAAGTAATATTAAGTATAAAAATGATTATTGATTAATGTATTATGTATCCACAGCCTGGGTCAAAGCTCTCAGGGCATTGAACTTAAACAAACAGCTATAAATACTAATACATGCATAACTTTTATTATTTGTATTATGGTAGCTCCTAGGAGCTCCAGAGAAGGACCATGGCCCCATTGTGCCCTGAGTGCTGTATAAACACACAACAAAACCACAGTTCTGGCTCCATAGACCTGATAATCTAAGGATAAAACAAGAGACAACAGAAGGGGAGTACAAGGAAACAAGGCAATATTTGTCAGTTTGATACACAATGGTCTCATCACACCAGCAGCCTAAATGTTGCCTTAAGAAGGCATCATGAATTTATAGATTCCAAGGCTTGAAGGGATTATTGTGGTCTTCTAGTCTGATCTATTTTACACAGGCCATAGAGCTCCACCCAAAAGCAATAATGCATCAATGAAATGGGTTGCAGCCCATGAAAGCTTATGCCTCAAGAAACTTGTTAGTCTTTAAGGGTGTGTTCACACGGCACTTTTGTTTCGAAACAACCTCGTTGTTTCGAAACAAAAAAAGCCATGTTCACACGACGCACCGTTGTTTCGAAACAAGGGGAAGCCCTTGTTTCGAAACAACTGTGTTGTTTCGAAACAAGTTAAACCCCATTTGGGGACGAAACAACCTTGTTTCGAAACACTTGTTTCGAAACAACAC
>ML682040.1:9914122-9937820 GCA_007922195.1 Podocnemis expansa | reverse complement strand
TCTGGGGCTGCAGGGTGAGCCAGCAGCGGCTCACCCCCCGGGGTAACGAAATAGCATGTTCACACAGTGAACATGCTATTTCGTTTCCCGCTTTTTTTTCTTATTTCGAATTAACATTTTGTTAATTCGAAATAAGATATTTCGAAATAAGGTGTTGTTTCGACACAACTTGTTTCGAAACAACCCTGTGCGTGTGAACACAGCCTAAGGTGCCACAGGATTTCTGTTATTTTTGATATGTACAGACTAACATGGCTACCCCTCTGGAACAACATTGAAGTAACTCTTGCTTGAACTAGAGCATATTGTTTTTAGATTAATCTTGAGTTAAATATTGCCAATGATGGAGAACCCACCTCAACCATTGGTATATTATTCCTATAGGCTATGTTTACACGTAAACTCTTATTTCAAAATAAGTTATTTTGAAATGTGTTATTTCAAAATAAAATCCTTATTTTGAAATAACTTAAATTGAAATAAGCAAATATTAAATCAAAATAAGGGAAAACCTGAAAGCAAAATAGCATGTCCTGACACAGGACTTGCTATTTCGCTTCAGGAGAGGGGCAGCATGGGAGGTGTGGCAACATGGCCCCCTCACTGGGCCATGCCCCCACCTAATATATACAAAACGGAAGACATCCTGGGAAGGAGAAGTGCAAAAGTGTTTTTTTGAAATAACCATTATTTCAAAATAACACATCTGAATGGTGTTGTTTTGAAAGAACCATTTTGAAATAAGGGCTATTTCACTTTCAGGCGAGGTTTTATTGTTCCAAAATGATGGACGTTATTTCGAAATGACAGAGTCCCATCATTTTGAAATAAAGCAATGTCGTTCAGACATGACAACTTTTATTTGGAAGCAACGGTTGTTGTTTCAAAATAAAAGCTTCGTGTGGACATAGCCATAGTTAATTACCCTCATCTTGTGGCAAAGGCATTTAAAGAAAGATCTGAAAGAGGTTAATGAACAGAGCCATAACTACAGTGGGGTGAATGGGGCTTTGCCTGGGGCATGCCAGAGCAGCTTAATAGAGCTGCTCTATTAAAAGGTGCATTTCGTGGTGCCAGCCCCAAGCACCACTAATTGCAAGGGGTGCATTCTGATTGGAATGCACCCCAGGCACTGAAATAGAGTGTTATGGCTCTTTTAATGAGGTAAATTTTTGCATGCTTATGTTGAGCTCTTCCCAAGTGGCAACATGGGAAAAAGAACGAATGTGCTCGTCTGAAAAATTTAACAAGTGGTAGATGGAGTTTGGCCAGTCATGGGTGGGAGTCAACATTTCAATAGGACATAAAAATTGATAGTTGGAGTAGGAATAGGCCATGAAGGTCCTTGAAAGAGAGAAAAGGTGGCTCATGGTTGCTGTAGCACACAAGGGGGAGCTTCTGGAGGGATGTAGAGAAAGGTAACATAATCAATGAGAAAGGCTAAGACAATGATCTTTGCAGCAGCATTCAGAATAAATATGAACAAGCCAAGATTGTGCTTGTCAAGGTCAATGGAAAGGATGTTGCAGTAAATGAGGAAAGAGATGACAACCTGGACAAGAGTTTTGCCATTAATGGTTAGGAAAGGCCATGTCCTAGAGGTATTATGTATGGGGGAAAATAACCAAACCTGTCTAAACCTGTCTAAACTTTGATGTGGCCTGGGTGTGAATGAGGACCTAGAGAAACATCTGAGTTGACGATGCTGCAGTGGGCTCGATTGATAAGAAGGGTAATGGTGTTGTCCACGGTGATTGAGGAAAGAGGTAAGGGCGGATTTAGAATTTTGTTTAGCCATGTTGATCTTGACCTGATAGCAATACATCCATGGATTTACATTATTTGTCTATGTATCAAATCTATTTCTATGCAGGTTTTTGTAATCTGGAAGACTAGCTGTCTGAAGTTCAATCCAAATAAGAGTAGGAGTGATGTTAAAAGGCTAGGGGAAGAATCCAGGAAAAAAACTTGGAGGTTATATCTGTGAACCCACTTTAGCAGTATATTTTCAAGTTGTTACACAGCATTTCAACCTGAGGGGTCCTGTATCTCCAATTACTGAAACATATTTAGGTATCAGCAATTGCTACCAGTGGTGTTCAACCCTTTGTCTTGTCAATAAAGCTTATCGTTAGCAGCAACACAAAGGCGCCTCAGTCACAGACCAGGATGCCATAGTTTTGGTGCTGTACTAACAAAGAACAAGAAGACAGTTCTTACCTCAAATAACTTATAGCCTAAGTGAAGCTGTATCTTTTGTCTCAGAAGGGGATCTCATCTCAGACCTCCATCATTTTGTCCTTTTAGTTTGAATTACTCTAATGACTGCTGCAGAAAGTGACATTTTATGATTATCTTCCAGAAACTGTAAGCAGTGCAGAATGCAGCTCTGCAAACTCGATAAGTGTTCATTATAGCAGAACCAGCTGTGGAATAAGATACTACAGGACATGAGGGAGGGCAGCACAATCATTTGCTTTAGTTAAGTGTTTCCCAACCTTTAGTGGACTGGAGAATGCCTAAAATATTAATTACTCTACATGGACTACCTGACAAAAACTTTCTTGCATATGCTGGTATATACCAGCTGTAATATTTATGATATCTGTGTGTTTTGCATTTCTGTGATAACAATTCAGAAAACCAAATTAATACAATTTTACAAATATAATCCCAGGTATATTTCTAAAAAATAGATATATAATGATTATGCACACAAAACTGAAAATGATATTACTCAAGTTTTAATGGGAATTTTGGACCTGCAAGTTCAAACAAAGTTCGTCTATTCTTGGAGTAAGGTTCATCAAAGAAAGTCTTGCCATGGAAGTTATTTTAAAGTGATCTTGATGCCAGTGGTAACAGTGGTGGGAAATTTAAAATGTCCCAGCAAGGCAGTGGTGGATGCTGATGTATGCCTGGAAGCTTTGCTCCAGCTGGTGCATTTATATCTCTCAGGCACACATGGGCTTACTGTGTTGCTCCTTTCCCCTGCTCTTTTCAGCCCTCCTTCCACAATGAGGAGAGGCTGTTTGCCAAACACCTTCCCTATGTCCATGGAACATCAGTATTCCATGTAACACCACTTGAGAAACTATGCTTTAGTTTGTGGATCCTTGAAAAATGTGAATTTTGTATTTTCTTAAATTAATTATTGCATAAATTCATAGATTAATTTCAAATTATTTCTAATAATATGCATTATGTATTATATATTTAATTAACCTATGCTATTGATATGCATAAATAAATATTAATTATTATATTTTGACCATCATTTTACCAGGTACACATCATTATCTGTGCAGTTTATTCTTGCAGTGCCAAGTTTTATTAGCTGTGTTTCTCACTGAACCCAAAGAATTGCTTTTTTTCCTCCCCAGGGTATGATGTTTACATAGTCTCTTCTCAAACTTGAACTGCCACTTAATTAACTTGTAACTCTGACTGATAAGTTCTAAGATGTGAACTATAACAAGGTTTACAAGGAAAGCAGAAAAAAGTGGTCATGTGAGAAACCATACCTAAACTGGCAGTGAAGTGTTCATGTCATTGCAAAAAGTGAAGAGTGCACCTCTAATTTCAGACAAAACCTTTCATTTTCATGGAAAGCATCATGTGCTGGTTGAAGTTACCTTACAAAAGCTGTTTCTGATGCTGTGTGTGAACATATGTGGTGACCTAGAGACCCGTAAAGTGAATAACTGAGGAAGGAGAACCCAGAAAAGATAAATATTGTGGGTTCAATTCTGAGGAAAAAGTTATTTTTTTAGGCATAGGATAGCCTTGCTGTAAGAAAGGTTTATGAAGCAATAGCTATGTCTGTGCTGCCACAGATATTTTGAAATAGTTATTTTGAAATAATTATTTCAATTTTATTTTGAAATCATTATTTTGAAATAACATTATTTTGAAATAGTTATTTCAAAATAGGAGTCTGGGGAAGACTATTTCAAAAGAAGGCAGGAGTTCTTATTTCAAAATAGAAATCTTTGCTAGACTTTCTCTTTTGAAATAGCGAAAGGCAATGTAAGGTATAGGGCTTTTATTTTAAAAAAAAGCCAATTCTGCAGCATGGAATGGCTTTTTTCGGAATAGGTATTTTGAAAGAGTATTTCAAAATAAATCCAGGTTTTAATATTTTGAAATAGCGCTTTGTTATTTCGAAATAATGAAGCACTTATTTCAAAATACCAAAATGCCTGCCTGTACAGGCTTTAAGTTTTCTTCAAAATAAGCCTCCTTATTTTGAAAAAACTTTGCAGTGTAGACATACCCAGTGTGATGGAATTATTATAGGAAACATTACATAAGTGGATATTCAGCAGAGGCAAGTGATTGAAGCAAGGGGAATAGTATTTTTGCAACTCAATCAATTTTTCTTTGAGAAAAGAATCTTGCAAGTGTTTATGTGAAGTGTTTCACTTTTCTAGGTCAGTTATATATACACAAATAATACATTATTAACAAGAGCTAATTTTCATTGCATACTAGACAAATCCCATAATATTGCTAATGTGTGTTCTAATTACCTGATTAGAAATGCCAGTAATGTCCCTTCACTTCAACAGCAGTGAGAGGAAGGCTGAATATGCTTGCTATTATGTCCAGCTGACTGCGTTTTGGAATCTTACAAATGGAGGAAGAAAAGATGTACTCAAGACTCAATGATCAGAGATAATTGTGTTTTCAGATGTTTCCTTTGTGCTGTTGGCTAACTGAGATTTAAGTATTACAGACAAGCTGTTGAGTGTGTGCAACCTATTGGAATATTTGGGTGTGGAGTTAAGAAGTATCTACTCTGTCATACTAGCCCGACAGGTGTCTATTTGAGTGCCAGAGCTACAGTGCATGGTTCATTGAATAAGTGTAGGATTTACAATTACTAAACAAAAACAGCTTGGGGAGGGTGGGGTGGAGAAGCACAGTGAAGTTCTATGGTATTAACCTTTGTAAGCAGAATTTGAATGAGCTCTCCGCTGCCACGCTGGCTGAGGGGAAGGAACAGGGTTCAGGTCCAGACTGTATTTGCATGAGCACACCCAGTCTAGGTGCTTAGCACGAGGGGATTGCTCTGCCCAAATGACCACTTTGATTGACAGAAGGATCCAATTTTCAGGCCCTCTGGGATCCTTGGCTCAATACCTCTTGCAACAAAAATGCGACTCTTCTGCCAGTTGGAGTCAGTGGCAACAAGCCCAGGTTTAGTATCTGGGGGTTCCTCTCAGCAATGCAACACAAAACTGGCTGAAGCCCCCGCCCAGTATTATAGCATCCCTGGGGTGTCTGAGGAGGCAGTACTTCTTGTCTCACAAGCAGAGAGACTGACTGCAGAAAAGAGACTTTCAGTTAAAAAAAAAATGGTGAAAAGCCAGACATTAATTTGAGGAAATGCCAAAAGCAAGATTCAAGTACATAGAACCATGAACAAAACATACATCCCCAGAGCATGTGGGGTAGTTTCCTCTTGCCTCAGGTTCCTAAGCCCAGTAACGAGAAGTTTATCTAGTGGGCCCCTGTCTTAACAGCACCCCACTCTTAACTCCACCCTGGTTGGAGGAGGGTGGAAGTAGGTCACTTGCCTTGTAGCTCTGCTGACCACTCTATCAGCTGCTCTGCTGTACAGAATTGCTATCTGCTGCCACCTGACTCTCTACTGTGATCCCTGCAGGACACTGTCCTGAGTTCTTTCCAGTTCTCATGTTCCAAACGGGTAGCTATGTTAGTCTAGTTCAGCAAAACAAACAAGAAGTCTAGTGGTGCTTTTAAAGACTAACAAATTTATTTATTTCATAAGACTCATAGACTCTGAGATCAGAAGGAACCAGTATGATCACCTAGTCTGATCCCCTGCACAATGTGGGCCTCAATACCTCATCACCCACTCCCACAATAAGCCTTTAACCTATGACTGAGTTAAGTCCTCAAAACATGATTTAAGGATTTTAAGATACAGAAAACTCATCAGCAGATGAGCCATGCCCCATGCTACAGAAGAAGGTGAAAATCCCCCACAGCCGTAGCCAATCAGCCTTTGGGGAAAATTCTTTCCTTGATGCAAATATGGCAATTAGCTAAACCCTGGGCATGTGGGCAAGTCTCACCAACCAGTCACCCAAGAAAGAATTCTCTGTAATGACTCAGAATCCATCCCATATACCCTCCTTTCTTAGGCCATTTGCAAATCCACCACCAGTAGTCAAAGATCAAAGATCAATCAATTTCCAAAGTAGGCCATCCCAACATACCATCCCCTCCATAAATCAATCAAGCTCAGTTTTGAAAGCAGTTATGTTTTTTGCCCCCACAGCTCTTTTTGGAAGGCTGTTCCAGAACATTACTCCTCTAATTGTTGAAACCTGCATCTAATTTCAAGCCTAAATTTCCTGTTGGACAGGTTGTATCCATTTGTTCTTGTATTCACACTGGTGCTGTACTCGAATAATTCCTCTCCCTCCCTGATATTTATCCCTCTGATATATTTATAGAGAGCAATCTTCTTTTGGTTAGGCTAAACAAGCCAAGCTCCTTGAGTCTCCTCTTGTAAGGCAGGTTTCCCACTCCACGAACCATCCTTGTAGCTCTTCTCGGTACCTGTTCCAATTTGAATTCATCTTTTTCAAACATGGGGGATCAGAACTGCATTCAATATTCCAGATGGGATCTCATTAGTCCCTTGTATAGCGGCACTATCACCTCCCTTAAAATGCCTCTTCTGATGCATCCTAGAACTGCATTAGCTTTTTTCACAGCCACATCACATTGGCAGTTCATAGTCATGTCGTGATCAACCAGTAATCCAAGATCCTCCTCCTCCTCAGTCCGTTCCAACCAATGCATCCCCAACTTATAGGTAAAATTCTTCTAATTGTCCCTAAATGCTTAACCTTGCACTTCCCATTATGAAATTTCATCCTATTCCTTATACTCCAGTTTACAAGGTCATCCAGATCCTTCTCTATGGTATTTCAATCTTTCTCTGTATTGGCAATATCTCCCAGCTTGGTGTCATCTGCAAACTTTATTAGCACATTCCCACTTTTTATGCCAAGGTAAGTAACAAAAAGGTTAAATAAGATCAGTCCTAAGACTGATTCCTGAGGGACTCCACTAGTAACCTCTTTCCAGCTGGATAGTTCACCCTTCAGGATGACCCACTATAGGCTCACCTTTAACCAGTTCCTTATCCATCTTACTATATTCATCATAATTCACATTTTTTGTCACTTAACTAATAATTCCTTATGGGGAACTGTAACAAATGCCTTGCTGAAATCTAAGTAAATTAAGTCTACTGCATTCCTTTATCTAAAAAAATCTGTTATCCTCTCAAAAAAGGAGATTAGGTTGGTCTGGCATTATCTATCTTTTAAAAAAACATGTTGTTTTTCATCCCAGTTACTGTTATCCTCAATATCCTTAAGTACTTTCTCCTTCAAAATTTTCTCCAAGATCTTGCATACTACTGAGGTCAAACTAATAGGCCTGTAGTTACCTGGATCACTTTTATTCCCTTTCTTGAAAATAGAACTATATTAGTGACTCTCCATTCATACGGTTCAACCTCCAGGTTTACAGATTCATTAAAAATCTTTGCTAATGGGCTGGCAATTTCATGAGCCAGTTCCTTTAATATCCTTGGATGGATATTATCTGGGCACCCCGATTTAGTCTGATCCAGCAGCTTGAGTTTGGCTTCTGCCTCAGGTATAGCAATTTCCACTTTCATGTCCTCACTCGCATCACCTACGCTAACTCCATCCCTAACTTCATCATCACACTCACTGAAAAGAGAGGCAAAATTCTTATTCAGACACTCAGTGAAGACTAGATTATCTTTGACTTCCATCCCATCCTCAGTGGTCAGTGGTTCCACTTGTTTTTTCTTTCTTTCCTTCCTATTTTTATGGCTAAAGAACATTTTAGTACATAATTTACTTCCCTTTGCAAAGTCCAGCTCTTCTTGATTTTTTGCCTTTGTTACTTTATTTCAACATGGTCTGACCTCCAAGAGGTAGCTTTCCTTGCTAATCCCTCCCATCTTCCATACCTTGTAGGCTCTCTGCTTCCTCCTGGAGAAAATACCACTTTCTCAGATGCTCAAAGGTCTTAGTGATTTTCAGCTCCTGGTGGGGCATTGAATCATAGGGTTGGAAGGGACCTCATAGGTCATCTAGTCCAACCCCCTGCCAGAGGCAGGAACACTTCCACTAAAACATCCTCGTTCTGTCCTCTGTTACTGCCGAGAACAGTAGAGCTCCATCTTCCTTGGAGCATCCCTTCAAGTAGTTGAAGGCTGCTATCAAATCCCCCCTCAGTCTTCTCTTCTGCAGACTAAATAAGCCTAATGCTTTCAGTCTTTCCTCATAGTGCTTGTGCTTCAGCCCTTTAATCATTTTGGTTGTCCTCCTCTGAACTCTCTCTAGCATGTCCCTGTCCTTTTTGTAGTGGGGAGCCCAAAACTGAACACAGTATTCTAGATGTGGCCTCACCAGTGCAGAATAGAGGGATCACATCCCTTGATCTGCTGGTAATACTTCTTTTGATGCAGCCCAGTATGCCATTGGCCTTTTTGGCAGCAAGAGCACACTGCTGACTCATCGCCAGCTTCCCATCCACCATGACCCCCAGGTCCTTTTCTACGGTGCTGCTACTTAGCTGAATGTTCCCCAGCCTGTAGCAGTGCATGGGGTTTTTCTGTCCCAAGTTCAGGATTTTACACTTGTCCTTATTGAACCTCATAAGATTTCTACTGGCCCACTGTTCCAATTTATCTAGGTCTCCCTGAATCCTGTCCTTGCCCTCCAATGTGTCTACTGGTCCCCCCAGCTTGGTGTCATGAGCAAACTTACTGAGAGTGCAGTCTATTCCATCATCCAGATCACTGATGAAAATGTTGAACAGAACGGGTTCCAGGACTGACCCCTGGGGCACACCACTCATGACTGGTTGCCAGCTAGACATGGAACCATTGATTCCTACACGCTGAAACCGTTGATCTAGCCAGTTTTCTATCCACCTTATAGTCCACCTATCCAACCCATACTTCCTTAATTTGCCAATGAGAATGCTGTGGGAAACTGTATCAAAAGTCTTGCTAAAATCAAGGTATATCACATCAATGGTTCTTCCTGCATCCAGAAAACCAGTCATCTGATGATAGAAGGAAATGAGATTGGTCAGGCATGATTTACCCTTGGTAAATCCATACTGACTGTTCCTGATCACTTTATTTTCCTCTATGTGTTTGAGGATGGATTCTTTGAGAATCTGCTCCATAATTTTTCCAGGGATTGAGGTGAGGCTGACTGGTCTGTAATTCCCTGGATCCTCCTTTTTCCCTTTCTTGAAAATAGGCACTACATTTGCTTTTTTCCAATCCTTTGGCACCTCCCCTGTTCTTTATGAGTTTTGAAAGATAATGGCCAGCGGTCCTGCTATCTCATCGGCCAATTCCCTTAGCACCCTTAGATGCAGTTCTTCCAGCCCCATGGACTTGTGCACATCCAGCTTCTTTAAGCAGTCCCTAACCTGACCTTCCATCACCAAGGGCCTCTCTTCTTCTCTCCAATCTACCGTACCCGTGGTGGTGGGCTGGGAGCTGACCCTGCCTGTGAAAACTGAAGCAAAAAATGCATTGAGCACTTCAGCTTTTTCCTCATCCTCTGTCACAAGGATGCCTGCCCCATTCAGCAAGGGACCTACACCATCCTTGATCCTCTTCTTGTTATTAACATACTTGTAGAACCCCTTCTTTTTATCCCTTACATCCTTCGCTAGCCGCAGCTCCATTTGTCCTTTGGCCTTTCTGATTTTATCCCTCTAGTCCCTAGCAATATCTTTATATGCCTCCTTGGTCATCTGACCAAGCTTCCACTTCCTGTAAGCTTCTTTTTTATGTTTAAGCTCAGAGCAGAGTTCTCTGCTAAGCCATTCTGGCTGCCTCACATGTTTGTTCTTTCTCCTAATTGGAATGGCAACTTCCTGTGCCCTTAGCAGGGTTTCTTTAAAATATAACCAACTCTCTTGGACTCCTTTCCCCTTCAGATTAGCTTCCCAAGGGATCCTGTCCATCAGTTCCCTGAGGGAGCCAAAATCTGCTTTTTTGAAGTCCAGGGTTTTTGTTTTGCTTCTTTCCTTCCTTCCTTTAATCAGCAGCCTGAACTCAACCATGTCATGGTCACTACTGCCTAGCTTGCCATTTACCTCTACCTCCCTGATCAATTCTTCCCTGTTTGTGAGCAGCAGGTCGAGCTTTCCCCTCTCAGTGTAACCCACAGACTTTCTACTGACACGCTTCCACTTCCATAATGGAGCTCTGAACAGTCATAGAGCTCTTTTACATATAGTGCTGCTCCTCTCCCTCTTCTTCCCTGCCTGTCTTTCCTTAACAGTTTATACTCATCCGTGGTAGAGCTCCAGTCATGCAGACTATCCCAACATGTCTCCATTATTCTTATGATATCATAGTTCCTTGTCTGCGCTAGTACTACCAATTCTTCTTGCTTATTGCCCAGGCTCCTCACATTAGTGTAGAGGCACCTAAGATACCTGGCCAATTGCCCTACTTTGTCATTTTGATTTTCGATTCTATTACATATACCTCCTTGTATTTTTTCTTGGAGTTCTCCTCCCCAACTCTCCTTACGTATTGGGGCTTCAGTGGAACATTTAAGACAATTATTTGATTCCCCCCCATGTTCCAACTACCTTCTCTTTTATTCCTGGTGTTACAGTCCCAGCACCCCCCAAGTTCCATCCCTTCCCCCAGATCTCCCACATTGTCACTTACCTGTGGGCTCTGGTCTCCTTCCCCCATTGAACATGATTGTTGAAGCAGATGCAGCAAGAATGCTGCCCCACAGAAAATGATTTCAGTTTTAGTTGTCACTGAACAATGCAAGTCCTAATGGAGCTGGCATTAGCTCAATCTTTGAACAGCTGGGAGGAAAAGGTCAAATCATACCTTTGGCTCTTAATCAAAGTCCACACCTTTAGGCAAAGACATTTGTCCCCCCTCCCACTTCTATCTTTCAGAGGGATCTGCAGTGCCCTGCTTACTAAGTTCAGTTCAGATGAGGATGACCCTTTGATCAGGATAGGCTAAGCACAGCTCCGCTACCCTTTATTCATACAATGAGAATAACCTTTCAGTACTCCTGCATGTAGCCCTGAAGTGATCTGTAACCACAAACCAACCAAAATCTAGGAATGGATAAGGATGGCGGTGAGCATGTCCTCTACAAACAGGGCTGCTGTAAGAGGGTCCAGGCATAGGATAGATTTTCTGGGTTAAACCCCATTATGCAAGGGAACAGTGGTCCATATCTGCTGTTTCCCATTCCCATAGTCTGCAAAAGTCAGGTTGTGCTCTCCCACCGTACTTCTCGTGGGCAAGTCTGACTCTGTGTCAGGAAAAAGAGCCTGTATCAGAGTGAATCTCCAGGCAACTTCATGGGTACAGGTGATCTGCAGCAGGCTGTGTAAGTAGCCACACCGCCTGGCTGGAGGGCTAATAGGCTAGCTCTTAAGACAGAAGCATCTTGCTGGCTGCTTCATGCTCATGCCCAGCACTATGACTACACTTGTGTTACCTTTTTCCTGTTATTTCTGCCTTATATCCAGTCTTGCCTCTGCTCCATCCCTGCCTGATACCCTGCTTGCTCCAGTCCTTGACTTCTGGCTTGCCATGTGAATCTGACATGTTACTATGGCTCTGTTCCTAGTCCTTAATTCCTGATACCTGCTCCGACCATTAGTCTGGATTGCATTCTTCCCAGATGACTGATTCTCTAGATTGCATCCACTGAAGGCCTGTGCCTTAAAGGTACATTCAAGCTGTAAATAAGATATTATTCTTTGTTTAAATTCTGCTTCCGCTAAATGTACACAAACCAATTCATTGGCTAGATCTGTTCTTTCTTTCATAAACTTGTTATTTCAGATTTTCCTCTTTTAATACCTTTTAGAGAAACTTCAAAAATGGAAATATAGGAGACAGCATCCTGAACTGTGAAATCAGTTAGTTACAATATGAAAGTGTCTAGTAATTCTGGTAGCTGAGTAAGGCTTTTAGCTTACTGTATATATTTTTGGAAGAAGAGGCAGAACAGATTGCACCCATCTGGGGTTAGCAAAGTGAACTCAATTGGCAGAAATCTGGTAGTGGAACTCCATTAAAGAAATTCCATTAGAAGCTCCAGGAAACGTAACAAAACTTCCAGAGTCGTTTGATTCTGTGGCTTGAAGAGATTAATGTTTTAGAAGAATCTGGAAAAGGCTAGGTTAAGGTAAAACATCCAAATAGATTCACTGTACTTCCTTATTCTAAAGCTGAACCACTTTTCCTCCTGTGCAGCAATAAAAATATTAAGTCCAGACTTTGGGTATGTCTACACGTCTTTTTTTCTTCAAAATAACACTGGTTATTTCGAAATAAAAAAGATTAGATCCACATGACATTTTCTTATTTAGAAATGATGAGCTCTGTCATTTTGAAATAAGAACAGTCATGTCGAAATACCTTAAACCTAGTAGCTGAGTGAAATAACCCTTGTTTCAAAAGGGTTGTTTCGAAACAACACTGTTAGGATGCGTTGTTTTGAAACAGCCCTGTTTCAAAACAGAGGTTTGACCTTCCTCCCAGGGTGCTATGCACCCTGGGAGGAAGGGCCACCCCTGTTCAGCACCCTGGCCAGGGTACTGAGAAGAGACGCAGTTGCTGCGGCTCACACACCCCCGGACTGGGGGGTGCTGCAGTCCCCAGCGGGGTGGCCACAACCAGGGTGGCTCACCTCACCGCCAGCTCCGGGGGCTGCAGCCCCCGTTGGGGTGGCTGCAGCTAGGCTGGCTCACCCTGCACCCTGCTTGGGAAGCTGCAGCTCCTGGCGGGGTGAGTCGCAGGGCTCCCCCCTCCACTGCAGCCGCTGAGCCCGGAGGCCTGGGGAGCTGGTGGGACCCAGCTCCCTGTGGCTGCAGCCGCTCAGTTCCCAGGGCACTGAGGAGCCGGGTAGGGACCAGCTCCATGCAGCTGCAGCCCCAGTGGCGGGAAGAAGCTGGGCACCCCACCACCCCACCGCGGGACTTCCACAGATCCTGGCGGCAGGGAAAAGCTGGGTGCCCTGGCACCCCTGCCGCCCCCAAGGGCTGCAGCCCGGGGACCTGGGTGCAGGGTGAGCTGCCGCTGCTGTGGCCACCCCGTGCCCCTCGCAGCTCCCCTGACCTGGGCAGCAGAGCCTGGGGGTGCCACGACTCTCCAAGCCACTTGACATCTGGGCAAGCAGCTTGGAGAGCTGGGGAACCCCAGGCTCCTGGCAAGCCCTCTCCCCCACTCCACCCAGGTTGGTGGCAACATGGCCCGCAAGGGGCCATGTTGCCACACCTCCCAGGGTGCCCCTATCCTGAAGCAAAATAGCAAGTCCACACATAGGACCTGCTATTTGCTTTCAGGGTTTCCTTTACTTTGAACTAAATTTTTTTTAGTTCATAATAAGTGGTTTCAAAATAAAGGTTTTATTTCAAAATAAGTCATTTTGGAATGATTTATTTTGACATAAAACTTTGTATGCAGCCTTTGTGATGACCACTGAAGGTGGAAACAAGTTAAGAAAAACAAACAAGAAATCTGGTGGCACTTTTGGCTGTGTTGACACACAGGGGGTTATTTCGATACGGTTGTTTTGAAACAACCGTATCGAAATAACACCTTATTTTGAAATGACTTATTTCGAATTAACAGTTTGTTAATTCGAATTAAGGAAAAAAGCTCAAAGCGAAATAGCAGGTTCAGGCAACAGTTATTTCGAAATAAGTCACCGTTATTTTGAAACAACATGTTCGCAAAGGCGTTGTTTCATCTCCACATGGGGTTTAACTTGTTTCGAGACAACCGTGTGTCATGTGAACAGGGTATTTCTTATTTCGAAACAACCTCTGTTGTTTCGAAATAAGAGTGCTGTGTGAACACAGCCTTTAAGTACTAACACATTTACTTATCACATATTGAATAATCTGATACATAAATTTGTTAGTCTTTAAAAGCACTGCCAGACTCCTTGTCTGTTTTGCTGAACTAGACTAACATGGTTATCCCTTTGGAAAAAGAATTCTTTATAAAGTCTATGACCACAAAGGTCCTATCTGTTTGAGACTAGATTCTGTGCTCCAGTTGTAGCTCTTTCTTCATATTATTATAAATCCATATGATACATATATAATTTAGTTCTACTCTGTGGGTGATACTACTCTCGGTCACATGGCTCCAATCTGGAAAAGCTCCATTTAAGTAAATGCCATTTATTCCTGTTTTACACTGATGTATCTGGCAGCAGAATTTGACATACTATTCTTTGTTTAATATAGTTCCTGTATGTCCTTCATCTTTCTATTTTAGCAAGTATCGTATAAGGAGTCATGCCTTCCAATGACAGGATTAAATATGCATTATATTAACTTGGCTATAAATTGTGCCTTTAAGTACAACACTGAGTAAAGTGTGGTGCCTAAGGAAGAAAATAACTATCCTTTTCCATTTGTCTTGGTTTACTGTGGAAAAATCATGTCTGAGTAAAACAAGCAAGGAGTCCTGTGGCACTTCCAGACTAACAAATTTATTTATCACATGAGCTTTAGTTAGTCTGGAGGTGCCACAGGACTCCTTGCGTGTTTTGCTCAACTAGACTAGCACAGCTGCCCCTCTCGAACATGCCTGAGCAGCAGCAGATTATGTTTCCATTCCACGCTGATCAGCATGTTGGGGTCACTGAATCCGATCCCTGGCCACTTGAATGAGAAGGAAGATGTGGACCAGTACATCTTGCATTTTTTGTGGCTGCAGCAGCAACTGAGAGAGGGAATGAGTGTCTTGGGCCACAGTCTTATCCTTTGTTTCTAATAAGAGATCACACATTTTTGATGAGTGAGCAATATTCCCTGGCTGTGGTGTAACTCCAACGGAATTAAATGGGGTTAATTCCTGAACACGTACAGCAAAAATGAATTTGGCTCACTCTGTTTAAGGTGCTATGCTTGGGTGAAGTTAAGTTTGAGAGCACGTATTGATATCTTAAGAGTAAAAATCCATATCTGAATGTTGTAGTTAGCTGCAGAGGAAAAAAATAAAGTCAGGAAATTCAAAATCTAGATTAATTTTTCTGAGAAACTCAATTATTTAAGAGTATGGCAATTCACAGTCAAATCAAGTGAGGCAGACAATATTTAACAAGTCTCAGGATAACCAAAAAAACAAACAAACCAGGCTTAGCCTTTTCATTTGTAAGTAGTTGAGGGTTAGGGCTATGTTGTGTGTAGTAGACTGATATGATTCATTGTTTTAAGAAAACTTCAGCATTCCAACTTGTTTGGCAAAGTTATAGAAAGTGTTCTTACTGGGAGTGAACATGGACTATTCAATAGCTTTCTTACCTCTCTCGCCAGAATCAGAAAAATTAATTTTACATTGCCATCAGCGTCACCAATGGGGTAATTTAATATGTGTCTACCCAAGTGTGTTCTTGCATCCATTTCTTACCTTCTGTAATCCTTGCTTTCAATGATGGTCCCTTACCCAAATGGTAATCTCATTTTAATCAAGGGCTGGATTGTCACTTTGACTATGCACTGCACAGGGAAATAAGGTCACTCCTAATACCCCAGTTCAGGCTATGCAGATTTTGGGTCCAGGAATGCGGTAGTAAAAGGCCCTACTCATACGCTATTCGCCTCCACTCCCATCAACCTCCAATAACAGGTGGAAGAGGGTGAGTGAATCACTGGCTCCTTCTCTCACAATGCTATACAATATAATTATGTAGTCATTTGTTTTTAGTACTAACCCTCTACTTGTGGTTCCTCTACTTGCATCCCAAAAGATGGGGAACTGTGGGCCTTCTGAGTTACATGACTCCTCAACCCATGCCCCACCCATGTCCATCCCCCTTCTCTTCTCCTGCTGATATGTTTGTGAGAGGGTGATGTCAGGTTTTTGCCTAGCTGCACAGTCTACCCCTTAAGTATTAGTTTACCTACAACATGTCAGAGATGGCCACTCTTATTCAACCAGAATAGGACTTTACTCAGTGGGTAGTCCCCTTGATTTCAAATAAGATTTCTCACTGAGATTAACAACCAGAAAAAGTAAAGGTGACAGTATTTGACCCAAATCAATAAATAAGGCTAGTGACTTTTTTCTCCCTACTGTATTTAGAAACAACTAGCCAAATAAAAGACAAATACAGCCCCCCCAAACAACTGACTATAAAAAAGGAATTGTTAAAAATATACAATAAATCCAAAGTCTATGCTCTCTTCTTCACCTATTATATATGGTGCAAGTGATTTTTCATTGAATTGAATATATAGCATTGTTCGTACCTTCAGATGGTGATGGTTATGAGTCAAGGGGGACTGTTGGAGATATTTGATTTATTTTCTGTCATTAGTAGGTAAATTGGAGCTGCCCCAAGTTTAATTTTATTTATGCCACTGTCTTTTCGGGCTTTTGCTTTTCTGCCTATCTGTCTATGGATTGTTGAAAACACCTATGTATGAATTTGCACTCTCTCTTTGGCATTTTACTCAATCCCTACTCTATCCTGCAGACAGAGTGTTCAGACATTCCTCAGGTGAGGATTTATGCCAAGATCTTGAGGGCTGAAATGAAGGTGCTTGTACTCTAAATGAGATCTGCATTGATCTTCTATATTGTTGAATTTTTTCTAGACTCCTGAGTTAGACCCCATGAAAACCAATGGAGGCTTTTCCTTACAGTTCTTAGGCTCTTAGTTACATAGGTTTTACAGTTGCTGGACCAAATCCTGAGGTCCTTATACAGAACTGCATCACCCTCTCACAAACGTATCAGCAGGAGAAGAGAAGGGGGGTGGACATGGGTGGGGCATGGGTTGAGAAACTTCATCCCACCTCATAGATTATTCTCAGCAGCCTTTACTCTTCTACCTCCTCCCTTGGGCCATGTGTTGGCACAATTTGTGTATATCCCTTTCTACCCCATTCATTCTTTTTCCCTTCATCTCTCTCTTTTTCTTTTCTGACTGTCTGTCTTCTCTTTTTGTCCTATATGTCCTATATTATCTATATTCATTTTCCTTTCTGCTGTGTATATGTGCCTGAAGAAAGTACATGTGGACCTCTGGGTGGGGGGCGAATGCGGTGGCAAAGGTGTAAGGTCAAGATATACATAGTTTCTGTGAGAGCATAGAAACCTGGCTGCCTTTTGAAACCAAACATGCTGCTACTATGGCAAAATGAGTCAGGAATTATGGTAGATGCAAGGGCACAAGAGTTAAAGTATAATTTGGGGGGTCCCAGAATGCTCCCATGCAGATGCCCCCCCATGCCAGCACCTCACCCCCTGACCCTTAGTCCCTCGGGGTAAGCCAGGTCGCCCCTGCATTCAATGGCAGTGGTGCAGTTTGGGGAGTGGGGGGTGGTAGGCCCTGGTCCAGGCAGTGGTGTGGCTGGGGTGAAGGCAACAGGCCCTAGGTTGGGGGTAGGGCATGGAAGAGGTAGGGTTTGTGGTGGGGCTTGAGCCCCTCAGCAATGCCCCTGCCCCTGCCCCTGCCCCTGTATTACTTTATTACCGTATTACTGTAATTGTTTAGCCCCTGGAAGCTGCAACTGAGATCAGAGCCCCATTGTGCTAGGCACTGTACAAAAATAAGGGATAGTCTGGCTCCAAAGAGCTTACACTTGAACTATATAAAATGAGATGATTTGCCATAGGTGGTGTAGCAGATCAGTGGCAGAGACAAAAAAATAGTTCCCAAGCCTCCCAATCCTTGGAGTGCCCTTTCTGCTAAACTGCACCACCCCATACAATACTATTGGGGCGGGGGGGATGATTTGATAGCAGCCTTTAGCTACCTGAAAGGGGGTTCTAGGAAGGATGCAGTTAGGCAGGTCTTAGTACTAGTAAGTTCCAGGGGGGTACCTGTGTTTGTTTCTATATAGCAAAACAAACAGGACTTCCATTGTTTTCAGTAGTAGTAGATGACAGAATGAAGAGCAATAGTCACGAGTTACAGTGGGGGCAGTCCAGGCTGGATATTCAGGAAAAAAAAAAATCACTAGAAGGGTGGTGAAGCACTGGAATGGGTTTTCTAGGAAGGTGGTGAAATTTTCATCCTTAGGCAATTTTAAAGCCTGGCTTGACAAAGCCCTGGCTGAGATGGTTTATTTGTGGTTGGTTCTGCTCTGAGCCAGGGCTTGGAATCGATGATCTCCTGAGTTTCCTTTCAACCCTAATCTTATATGATAGCTTTTTTGAACTTGGCTTTTGAAATTTCTTTATGATGACTGAAAACTATAGTTACCGGGAAAGAGCTGATAATGAAGTTTAAAATGGGTTCTGATACAGCATAAAGTATTTGTAAATAGTCAGTTATTTTTAAGAAATCATACAGTTGTGAAATTCTCATTAATTTAGTAGCAAGCATGCCTGTTTTAATAATGTGGATTCCAATCTCCTCCTATGCAATATCCAAAGGAAAAAAAGAGTCAGTTTTTTGAGAGGTTGTTGTTGTTCCTCCTCCCCCCACCTTAATTTAGAAAGTCAGCAGCTATAAAATTAAATCTGGAACTTGTGCAGCCATTGTAACTTGACACTACATATATCAAGATGTCATACTAAAAATGAGTCCAGAATGATTAACAAGCTTGAAAATGTTAATCTCATTGTGACAATAAACTTCAGTTTCTAAGCCCTCTTAAATGTTATAGTTGTTGCATTTTAATATTCAGACACAAGTTTTACTTAGCCTTAGAACAACCAAATGCATTTGCAGTTGTGGGACAGATAAAATGACTGTCTTGATGCTTCCCTAGTGTCTTTCGTCTTTGTTTTCTGGAAAAGAAATTTATTTCAGTTATTGGTTTCTTCTTCTTCTTCTTCTTCTTCTTTAAGTCATGATATTCTTTCTGGAAGTCTTTCCTTGACTTTGAGCACAAAATGGATTAACAAAGCAATACAATGAATACCTGTTTCTAAGTGAAGCATAATGCCTATCTTGGCTAGTGGGTGATAAAACAGCAGTATGGAGAAAGGCATAGCTCACAGACTGGTTGGCCCTGAAAACAAAGTAGATCTAATGCCTCTGTGCCAAAACAGGTACTTTCATTTGGCCAATGAAGAGGATCAGGCAGCTGAAGGTCTGTAAAGGAACAGGACGACTGAGTGAATCAAAGCTGCCAGAATAAGAATCAGGAAACATGGTAGGTAAGAGCTGAAAGGTGCTATCCGTGGAGTGGCAGGGGAATGAAACTAAGAAGTATTGCCAGAGAGGTTGATTGACCGATTTGCTAGATGAAGGAGGAGCATCACAGGGATGTGCCTGCTAGCTCTAACTTGGAGAGCTGAAGCTGAAAGCAAGGGAGCAGCAGATGGACTTACCTGTTGACTTCTCCATGCTGACGAGAGGAGTGAGAGATGAAGAGGAGTGGGAAGTGAAGCATACTCCGCTGGTAAAGATTAGCTCCTAGCAGAGATACTGTGTGCATGTACCATGTGTCCTGCTGGGAAGAGTAAGGTTGCACTATTTCTGGATGGACAGGGGTGTCTGTCTTACCAGATGAACAGAGGAGAACCAACAACAATGTTTGGTGGAAGGTGGCAGAATGCGTTCAGTCAAAGGATGAGGCTTCTGGGCTTTTAAGGACTTTTATTCTTTGGGATTGACACATGGTCTTTCAGTTGGGGCTCTTTAGGTATGGAGTGATGTTCACATGGTTTTTGTTTCGAACTGCCCCTCTGCTGCTAAAAAGGGTATTATTGAAGCATGAGAACCTGAAATGCAGTCATTAGGTTACCTGAGAGGGGAAGCTGAGACAGGGCACATGTTGCACTACTGCCTATCACAGGTATGTGCCTTTGCTGGGGCTGTCCTGTGACAGCTGAGATGTGATTTTGTTCTTCTGTTTTGTAGTTCTAATGAAAAGTGCAACGTGTGCCCTCTTGGACTGACAAGCTCTGGAGCTCAAAAGCCATGTAAGCTATGTTTAGCCTGCATTTAAAACCCATAGTAGTGAATCTCAGAGCCTGGGCTGATAGACCCAGGCTTATGGGACTTATGCTGTGGTACTAAAAGCAGATGTGTATATCCTTGTGCTCAGAAGCCTAGGGAAGAAAGTGGTATTCAGAGCTTGAGCCTGAATGTCTCTGCAGTTGGCTTTGTGCCGAAATATGGCCCCAAGTCTATGTACCCAGGCTCTGGGACTCTCTGAAAATATACTATTTGAGGGACTGTTTCAGTGTCTGAGAGGGGAAGTTAATCTGTCCCAGACCTTGGCTGTGCTGAGGAAGCACTCAGCTACCGTGGTACTTAGATAGACAGATGCTTCTATTTCTTATTGTGGTGGTGGCCTTTGGTTGTATGGACACTAACTCACTGGGAATTGGACTATGACCCACAGACAGTACAGAGCAGTGAAGTAAGCTAATGGGTAGTAAGATGATGGTAAGTAAAGTGTAGGAATATGTTTGAAGATCCCTAGTGGAACAGTCACAAACTATTTGATACATCCCATACTATCATGCAGTAGCAAGTGGCTGACATTTTGAGGGTTATGTGCAAGCAAAAAGGTGAAAGTCTGTCTTTTGTTAAAAGTCTCTACTCTCCAACAGTCATCTAGTGTGCTAGTTTAAGCTTGCCAGAGCCTCCAAGTCCTTTCTGATTCTATTTAAAATGCTAATAACTTTTACAATTAGATTTTAATGGAGTCAGTGGAGCTATGCCAGTTTACTCCTGCTGGGGATTTTGTCTTAAGTCTGTGCACTGGTACTAGATGAGAGGAATTTGTGAAAACCAATTTTAATTTTTCCTTTCCCTACATTTAATTACTACAAAGTAGCATGGTTGGAAGTCTTTTTGGGCTCTTAAGAACCCAGCTCTTTTTAAGGTGGTACGAATCAGAAAACCCTTCTCTAAATTTACAACAAATATTATAGAAAAAAATTACATAGGCCACAGCAGACTCATATTGGTTTAAGTCCTATTCCTTTTTGTGTGTGGATTATAAAAGTGGGGGTAAAAATCTGTGTGATCATGACAATTGATTTACAGTTCCCATTTAGCTAATCTGTCATCTTTGAATAGTATATTAATGGATTCCTTGCACAATGAAGCTGACAAGGACAAAATGTTAGCAAGATTCAAAAAGGGATTGGATGCTTATTGGGTTATAAGGCACATTGAAACTTGTCTTAATAATGCAAGTGTGGTAGGGATATTTTGTTTTTGTCAGCAGGTGCTGGAGGGATGGGGAGTTTTGGAGGAAGGGTGGGGGAGGAGGAGGACATGGAACTGGTCACATGACTCACACATCCCCCCCCCTCGCCCATGGCCACAGTGCTCTCCCTCCTCCCTGTTCTACTTATGGGGGGGAGTTAAGGGGGGGGGTGATTCAGTCCTTCTCCTGCTGTGCCCTAGCACCTGTTTGGCTACTTTTCCTGGCAGCTGGGCAAGTGGATGGGGATTCACTTCCAGATCTGGTCCCTCCTGCCAATGGGTCTTGGCTCATGGAAGTGGCTTCCCTTCCTTGCAGGCTGGCTGCTGGACTGGTAACCAAATGAACTCATCTGAAAATGGGGTAGGGGGAGAGCAGAGAAAAGGAGGAACCAGATGCTCCGATTCACATGGCCTGTGCTCTCAACACCCAGCCTGGACGGAGAGGGGAGGCTCTTTCCCCATCCAGGCTCTCAAAGGCAGCTGCCATGTTGCACAGACTAGCATCCCACTCGGTGGGCTCAGGAGTTGCTGGACGGGCCTTCATTCTTGTCTGGCTTGGCTGGCATATGAGTGGGAGAGCAGCTTCAGAAGGAAGGGGAGGGTTAGTCTCCCGAGAGGAGTTGCACAAGCTGCACAATATGCAGCTGCAGCAGCATCCCCTCCTAGCCAGACGTAGCTGATCTCCCACACCTACGTCTGTTCCTGAATCCTAGCTGGTGCAGGGCAGGGTGGTGTGGGGCTGGAGTGAAGGGGAGGGGCTTTTCCTGGCTGGTATGGGGCTGGAAGGGAGGGGGTGCGCCTCGTTTCCAGCTGAGTGTGGTGGGGGAGGACATTCCCCTCCCAGAATCTGGTCTGGGATGCTGCTGTGTCCTCTTGATATCCACTCCTGAACTCTAATTCACCCCACTCTGCCACGTGACCACCCACTCCTGTGTCAGTCCACACCAGCCTGCTGCATGTAATTGGTCCCAGGCAGTGGAAGTGCACTCTCCAGCCACTCGGGGCAGTCCCCCAGTGAGCAACACCAGTCCCCAGATACACAACACCAGCAACTTTTGTTCTACAGGGATTGGGACCCTTCCTCATTCACTGTAGGTTTATAGACACTGGTTTGCCCATTTATCAAAGAAATGAAAATGCCCAGTATCACTCATTCACAAGTCTATGGGGCTGGATGAACTGTACCTGAAGGTGCTGAGGGAGTTGGCCAATGTGACTGCAAAGCTGCTAGCCATTATCTTTGAACACTCATTGTGAATGGGAGAGGTCCTGGATGACTGGAAAAAGGCAAATATAGTACCTATCTTCAAGAAAGGGAAAAAGGGGGACCTGGGGAACTACAGATCAATCAGCTTCACCTCAATTCCTGGAAAAATCATGGAGCAGGTCCTCAAAGAATTCATTCTAAAACACTTAAAGGAAAATAGAGAGATCAGGAGCACTCAGCATGGATTCACCAAGGGCAAATTGTGCCTGACCAACCTAATTGCCTTCTATGATAAGATAATGGGATATGTGGATGCAGGAATAGCCATCAATGTGACATACTTGACTCTAACAACGCTTTTGATATGGATTCCCACAGCATTCTTGTCAGCAAGTTAAGAAAACATGGTTTGGATGAATGGACTGTAAGGTGGATAGAAAGCTGGCTAGATCACTGGGCTCAGCGGGATCAATGGCTCAGTATGTAGCTAGCAACCAATAACTCATCCAGTGCCCCAGGAGTTGGTCCTGGGGCTGGTTCTGTTCAACATCTCTATTAATGATCTAGATGATGGGATAGATTGCATGCTCAGTAAATTCATGACAGCACCAAGCTGGGGGGAATGGTATACACTCTGGAGGACAGAGATAGGATTCAGGGAGACCTAGACAAATTGTAGCATTGGGTCAAATGAAATCTCATGAGGTTCAACAAGGAAAAATGCAAAGTCCTGCACTTAGGATGGAAAAATCCCATGTACTGCTATAGGCTGGGGACCGATTAGCTAAGTAGCAACACTGTAGAAAAGGACCTGGAGGTTATGGTGGATGGGAAGCTGGATATGAGTCAACAATGTGCTCTGGTTGACAATAAGGCCAATGGCATATTGAGTTGTATCAGTAGGGAGTGTTACCAGCAGATCAAGGGATGCGATTATGACCCTCTATTCGGCACTGGTGAGACCACATCTGGAATAGTATGTCCAGTTTTGGGCTCCACACTACAGAAAGGATGTGGACAAATTAGAAAGAGACCAGCAGAGGGCAATAAAAATGATTAGGGGACACATGATTTATGAGGAGGGACTGAAGGAACTAGGCTTATTTATTTTGCAAAAGAGAAAATTGAGGGGGGATTTGATAGCAACCTTCAGCTACTTGAAGGGGTGCTCCAAATAGGAAGGAGCTATGCTGTTCTCAGTAGTAACAGAGGACAGAACAAGGGCTGTGTTCACACAGCCTCCTTATTT